>OZ014474.1:26049264-26719646 GCA_963965965.1 Trididemnum nubilum
TGTAGTGCAAGAGGTGCGCAATGAGTATATTATGCCGTAATTAAAATTTTTGTTCACTTCAATCACATCTTTGCTAAAATTCTACTTTTACATTAAATGATTTTAAAGTTGTGATGCTTCGTAACTGTAATAATGACCTGAAAATAGTCAATGTGAGTTTGCTGTTCCTCAAATCCAAGAGAAAAACTAGGAGCTGTCTATATCTTAATCTCTATGAAAGATATCGTATTTTCTAACATTACCTTAAACCCACATTTGTGTCCAATTTTGTGGGTCAACAGGCTTTCACGTTTGACTCAGGATGCAACCAGCATTTGAATCCTGCAGCGCTATTTCGAAAAAACAAAAAAAAAAGGTTTCAGTTAATTCATCTACTTTTTCAGATAAAATCACTACTCGAAAGAAATAATTTGCAAAACCTTGAATGTTTTTGATCAAAGTTTTCCAATGAAAACAAGAAAACGGTTAAAAATTTTACTAAATTAGGTAAGTTTTAAAGTAAACATAATAATCAAGATAAAGAAACCCAAGATTTTGATCAAATTATTGCAACACAAAAAAAGAAAGTTAATGACTTGTTCAAGTTTTAGATGAAGTTTTGGGTTTATATACGTTAAAATTTTCACTCAAGGCAAATAAATCGCAACGGTATAAGATATTTTGATGAATTTACCTCAATACAACAAGATCAAGTAATAAAAAACACACCTTTTTAGAAAAATTTTGGTTAAAAGTTTTCAAATAATTTTCGTTTTAAGGTTGAATATTATCGTTTTAATCAAAGAAATTGTAAGATTTTGATTTCTGCAAAAAACATTTTGACGCAAACAAGAAAATCGCAAAAACTAACGTAAATTTTATAACTTGAAACTATAAGGCAGATTTAGTATCGAATAATATCAAAAAAATAGCAAAAGTTCTTGTTTTAACTCAAGATAGAGTGTAGTTAAATAAAATTTTTACGGCATTTCAGTAAAAGATCAGTGTAAAACTAAAAAAAATTAAGATGTTAGGTAAACGTTTTAGTCTTATAGTACAAAAAAGATTATTTTTACTGAAATTTTCAATTTAAAATGATGAAACGTAAGATTTTTTACAAACTTATTGCTACGACAACAAAAAAGTCGAGATTTATTGACTAAAATTAATAAACATTATCTATTTTGGTTAAATTTATGGCATTTTAATAAAAAAATTAGTGTAAAACTAAAAATTGTTAAAAAATTTAAGATTTCAGGTAAACTTTTTTGTGTCAGAGTAGAAAAAAGACTATTTTTGCTAAAAATTTTAATTTAAAATGAAGAAACGTAAAATTTGTAGAAAATTATCGCTACGAAAACCAAAAAGTCTCAACTTTTTGATTAAAAATAATTAACATTATCGTTTTTTAGCTAAGTGATTTGCTAGACATTTTATTGGTTTAGAATAATTTCTACCAAATGTCGGGAAAAATATAAGAACCTAAGAAAAATTGCTTGGTTAAAAAATTGTAAAAAATCACCGTTTTCAAGGAAAAAATGCAATTTGAAACAACAAAGCGAAACAATTTAATATGTTTTTACAACAAGACTTGCATCAAACCATGGAAATCAATAAAAGATTAATATGTTAAACAAGTTTAATGATATTTATGGTAAAAACTTCATTTAAGACAAAGGAATCATACAATTTCAAGATATTTTTGACAAAAATATTCTTCACAAATGCAAGAAAGTTAATCAAAGGTTACGATTTATTAGAATGTTTTTGTTTAAAGTAGAAAAAAATAGCTGCTTTTTACGTTAAAATTGTTAATCAAGTCTCAAAAACTTGAACCGAAAAAATAACAATAATTAACTCTTCAGATTTTGCGTATTTGTGTGTCTAATGTCTAAAATACCGATACTTTGAAACTTACAGAAGGATCTACATGTTGCTTTTTAACATCTTTGAACTTTTAACACGTTATCAAGTAAAAAATCAAATTGGAACAACTCGTTTTTCAGGTTCGTTTGTTCGTATGAACCAGGCACTCGTCTGCACCTATCTAATCAAACCAACACTGAGCACCTTTTTGGGAGTTTTGTTTCCAAGTATTTTGTCAGGCTGGTCCACCACAACAGGAATGGACTGCTTGGTCCAAATGGGAAATAAGCGTAAAGAGTCTTTCCCAAGGACACAACGACGCATTATTACCGGTTAGAGAATCGAGCCACAGTCAACAGCCTTTCCCAACGCTCAACCACCGCCTATCGCCACCGCTTTTTTCAAGTCAAAACATTATTATGACTGTAGTTTTCTGAGTTTTAAATGTTTGAGATCTAAAATTTCGCAACGTATAATTCGCAATAAAAAACCATTCTCGCATTTCTTTGCATTTTGAGTCGTGTTTAGACAATATTGCTATTGGACGTGTGATTTTTTGTGTCACAACCATAGTCGCGTAATGTTTTTTTCCTAAGTCGAAGCTTTATGACTGTACTTTTCGAGGTTTTTATGAATCCTTTTACCGCTTTGATTTGAAAGTTTTTTCTTGGAAACATTAGTTTTTAGAAAAAGATTTGTTGTTTGTCTTGCAGATATCAGAATCTAAAGTCTAATATACACTGTTCATAGGATTTCAAAAAATTTGATGGTGTACAACTAAATGTTTAAAACAATTTGTGAACGGCTATTTCTCTTTAGACCCAATGATCGAACAGCTTTCAAAACGCTCAAGATTTTTTTAACGTTTAAGATTACTTCAAGTACCAAGAAAATATAGATTTTGTTTGCTTTTTACAAAGCGCTGATGAAATATTATGATCGAAAGTGGAAAGCGATAAACTTCTAGGATGACAAGCAATGAAATAAAGTCATTTATTGAAAATAAACTTAATTTCAAACATTTTAATTCAATAGATTTTAATAGTTTTGATTTTAATAATTTCCAATTTAACAAAAAGTACTTTATAAATTTTAATACTTTTAATTCTAAACATTTTTCAATTTAATAAATTTTAATATTTTTTGATTTTAGCAATTTTGAATTTAATTGATTTTAATATTTTTGATTTAAGCAATTTTTAATTCAAAAAAAAATTTAATTTAATAAAACAATAATACAATAAACGTTAAAAAAATCTTGAGCGTTTTGAAAGCTGTTCGATCATTGGGTTCTAAAGAGAAATAGCGTTCACAAATTGTTTTAAACATTTAGTTGTACACCATCAAATTTTTTGAAATCCTATGAACAGTGTATATTAGACTTTAGATTCTGATATCTGCAAGACAAACAACAAATCTTTTTCTAAAAACTAATGTTTCCAAGAAAAAACTTTCAAATCAAAGCGGTAAAAGGATTCATAAAAACCTCGAAAAGTACAGTCATAAAGCTTCGACTTAGGAAAAAAACATTACGCGACTATGGTTGTGACACAAAAAAATCACACGTCCAATAGCAATATTGTCTAAACACGACTCAAAATGCAAAGAAATGCGAGAATGGTTTTTATTGCGAATTATACGTTGCGAAATTTTAGATCTCAAACATTTAAAACTCAGAAAAACTACAGTCATGATAATGTTTTGACTTGAAAAAAGCTGGTGGCGATAGGCGGTGGTTGAGCGTTGGGAAAGGCTGTTGACTGTGGCTCGATTCTCTAACCGGTAATAATGCGTCGTTGTGTCCTTGGGAAAGACTCTTTACGCTTATTTCCCATTTGGACCAAGCAGTCCATTCCTGTTGTGGTGGACCAGCCTGACAAAATACTTGGAAACAAAACTCCCAAAAAGGTGCTCAGTGTTGGTTTGATTAGATAGGTGCAGACGAGTGCCTGGTTCATACGAACAAACGAACCTGAAAAACGAGTTGTTCCAATTTGATTTTTTACTTGATAACGTGTTAAAAGTTCAAAGATGTTAAAAAGCAACATGTAGATCCTTCTGTAAGTTTCAAAGTATCGGTATTTTAGACATTAGACACACAAATACGCAAAATCTGAAGAGTTAATTATTGTTATTTTTTCGGTTCAAGTTTTTGAGACTTGATTAACAATTTTAACGTAAAAAGCAGCTATTTTTTCTACTTTAAACAAAAACATTCTAATAAATCGTAACCTTTGATTAACTTTCTTGCATTTGTGAAGAATATTTTTGTCAAAAAATATCTTGAAATTGTATGATTCCTTTGTCTTAAATGAAGTTTTTACCATAAATATCATTAAACTTGTTTAACATATTAATCTTTTATTGATTTCCGTGGTTTGATGCAAGTCTTGTTGTAAAAACATATTAAATTGTTTTGCTTTGTTTGTTTCAAATTGCATTTTTTCCTTGAAAACGGTGATTTTTTACAATTTTTTAACCAAGCAATTTTCTTAGGTTCTTATATTTTTCCCGACATTTGGTAGAAATTATTCTAAACCAATAAAATGTCTAGCAAATCACTTAGCTAAAAACGATAATGTTAATTATTTTTAATCAAAAAGTTGAGACTTTTTGGTTTTCGTAGCGATAATTTTCTACAAATTTTACGTTTCTTCATTTTTAAATTAAAATTTTTAGCAAAAATAGTCTTTTTTCTACTCTGACACAAAAAGTTTACCTGAAATCTTAAATTTTTAACAATTTTTTAGTTTTACACTAATTTTTTTATTAAAATGCCATAAAATTTAACCAAAATAGATAATGTTTATTAATTTTAGTCAATAAATCTCGACTTTTTTGTTGTCGTAGCAATAAGTTTTGTAAAAAATCATACGTTTCATCATTTTAAATTGAAAATTTCAGTAAAAATAATCTTTTTTGTACTATAAGACTAAAACGTTTACCCAAACATCTTAATTTTTTTAGTTTTACACTGATCTTTTTACTGAAATGCCGTAAAATTTTATTTAACTACACTCTATCTTGAGTTAAAAACAAGAACTTTTGCTATTTTTTTGATATTATTCGATACTAAATCTGCCTTATAGTTTCAAGTTATAAAATTTACGTTAGTTTTTGCGATTTTCTTGTTTGCGTCAAAATGTTTTTTGCAGAAATCAAAATCTTACAATTTCTTTGATTAAAACGATAATATTCAACCTTAAAACGAAAATTATTTGAAAACTTTTAACCAAAATTTTTCTAAAAAGGGTGTGTTTTTTATTACTTGATCTTGTTGTATTGAGGTAAATTCATCAAAATATCTTATACCGTTGCGATTTATTTGCCTTGAGTGAAAATTTTAACGTATATAAACCCAAAACTTCATCTAAAACTTGAACAAGTCATTAACTTTCTTTTTTTGTGTTGCAATAATTTGATCAAAATCTTGGGTTTCTTTATCTTGATTATTATGTTTACTTTAAAACTTACCTAATATAGTAAAAATTTTTAACTGTTTTCTTGTTTTCATTGGAAAACTTTGATCAAAAACATTCAAGGTCTTGCAAATTATTTCTTTCGAGTAGTGATTTTATCTGAAAAAAGTAGATGAATTAACTGAAACCTTTTTTTTTTTTGTTTTTTCGAAATAGCGCTGCAGGATTCAAATGCTGGTTGCATCCTGAGGTCAAACGTGAAAGCCTGTTGACCCCACAAAATTGGACACAAATGTGGGTTTAAGTAATGTTAAAAATACGATATCTTTCATAGAATTAAGATATAGACAGCTCCTAGTTTTTCTCTTGGATTTGAGGAACAGCAAACTCACATTGACTATTTTCAGGTCATTATTACAGTTACGAAGCATCACAACTTTAAAATCATTTAATGTAAAAGTAGAATTTTAGCAAAGATGTGATTGAAGTGAACAAAAATTTTAATTACGGCATAATATACTCATTGCGCACCTCTTGCACTACACAGCCAAAGCAAAAAAAAAAAGCAGAGAGTAATTACGTAATGTTTAATAACCAATTATTATTGAAAAATTAATAGCTTTGCAAGAATAATCATCTCAGGGTTTGAAGTTTTGCAAGAATACATCTCCTCTGACCATAGACCGTTATTAATTACTGTTTCGGAAGATAATTTGCCTAGGTTGGACAAAAATGATTCTGTTAAATTTATCCTGAGCAAGAATACGGTTAAATGGTCTAAAGCTGGCCCGGAACAAAAATATGAGTTTTCTGTTGAAAGTAAAAAGTTGCTTTCAAAAATAACAATTCCTTCAGAGGTTATGAAGTGTACAAATGGAAATTGTTCCTGTGAGACCCATTTACGTTTCATTTCCAAATTATATTATGATATAGTTGAGGCTCTTTTTCAATGCAGCTGAAACTTGCATTGTTCATAAACAAAAACTTTTAAAATTTCCAAAAGTTGTTCCAGGGTGAAATACTGTCACTAAACAAAAACATGCAATTGCAAGGAGCTATTACTTGACTTGGGTAACTAAAGGAAAGCCAACATATGGGGATCTGTTTGATGCCATGAAAAGTTCAAAAAAAGCATTCAAAAAAAGCACTTAGGCATTGTAAAAGCAAGTCTGAGCAACACAAAGCTGATGCAATGGCTGAGGCTCTGCACAAGATTGCTCAAGAAAATCTTTCTGGAACAAAGCAAAGCAGAATAATTTTAAGAGTCCTCTACCTATGTCATTAAAGAAAGTAAAAGGACATGAAAAACATTGTATCTGTTTGGAAAAAGCATTATGAAAAACTTTTAAATAGTTATAGCAATGATAGTAAAATATGCAAGATTGATACTGAATCAACAAATTACAGTTGTACTTCTGAAAGTCTATTACCTTATATATGTGATAAAAGCATGTTAAAACAACTGACTTTCAAGTTGCCGTTAAAGAAAGCTGCAGGTACAGATGGTATAACGGCAGAACACTTATGTTTTGCTGATCAAAGTCTGTTTCCTTATCTGGCGGTATTTGTTAATCTTTGTTTGTATCACGGTATAATGCCAGGCAAGTGTGTGGAAACAATAATTATTCCAGTACTTAAACGTAGCAATGGAGATGTACAAAGGCTAAATAACTATCGTCCCATTGCATTTACTAGCGTAATATCAAAAATTGTTTGAACATTATGTATTGTCACATGTCAAAAATTATCTGAACACTAATGATAATCAATTTGGGTACAAAGGCAAGAGTGGAACTGATATGTGTGTGTTCTTGTTAAAGCAAGCAGTATCGTCGTACGTTGTACATAAATCACCTGTATATTCGGCGTCTATTGATTCTTCTAAAGCGTATGATAGAGTAAATCACTCTTTACTTTTTGAAAAGTTAAGGAGCAGAGGAACATCTACCTGCTTCATTCGTTTACTTAAACATTGATATTCAACACAAACGATGAGAGTACGATGGGCAAATTATGTGTCTGAAGCATTTACAGTCTCTAATGGGGTTAGACAAGGAGGTGTATTAAGCCCATACTTATTTTCTGTGTACATAGATGGTCTATCAGATAAGTTAAATAATACTGATGCTGGATGCTGTATAGGAAATTTAACTTTAAATCATATAATGTATGCTGATGATTTATGCTGCTTTGCTGCGAGTGCTGGAGGGCTACAAGATTTATTAGATGTGTGTAGTAATTATGCCAAATTACATGATATTGTTTTTAATTGTAAAAAGACTGTTGGTATGATTTTTTCTTCAAAGGATATGTACACGTTTATGCCTTGCAATATGAATATTGATGGTCAGAAAATTAAGTTTGTGAATAATGTGGTATATCTTGGAGTTAGTATTAGCAGTGATTTGTGTGATGATACTGATATTGCAAGACAAGCGAGATACTTATATTGTGCAGCCAATAAGCTCAAAACTCGTTTTTTCAAATGTTCAATTGAGGTGAAAAACATTTTATTTCGTGCACACTGCATGTGTTTTTATGCTAGTCAAGTATGGTGTAACTACTCCACATCAGCTATAAATCGGTTAAAAGTTGCATACAATGATGCGTATAGAATTCTGCATGGCATGCCTCGCTATCACAGTGCCAGAGAAAGTCAAATATACTATAGCATTGATTCATTCTACGCTCTACAGCGTAAAATTACTTATAAATTTGTTGAACGCTGTCACTTATCACAGAACCTTTGGCTTAAAATGTTAATGTCTTCTGATTGCTTCTATGATTCTGTGTACTATGATCATTATTGTGGTATTTTGTTTGTGAATGAATAGAAGATGATGTATGTTGCACCATTAAGGAAAAGAACAGCTCCTGCTGTACAGTGTTTCTATATATTTTTTGTTTTTGTGTGTGTGTATAGTGCTTGTATATGGTCTTTATGAGTCTGAAATAAACACTGAATAATAATAGCGAATATTTTTAATGAACATCTTTGACAAAAATTGCAAGATAAATTGAAATTTTCTTAGGGCAAGTTGGTTTTTACATCTTCCTTTTTTAACAAAGCCCGATTTGGAACTTAAAAAAAAGAAACTCAATATTTTCACCCAGCTTGAACGTAAACAACTTGAAACGTCAAGAAAGGGAACTCGATTGGTTAAAATTGGTTGAATTTGGATTGCGTCGTTTTCACGGTGACTAAAATCGCATGATCTTTGTTGATTTCCCACTTTTTGCGTTTTAAGTGGATACAAAAATGGACACAAAGTGGACACAAAGACGAACCTTACTGACGTCAAAGATATGGCGTCATATGCTTAATAAGATCAGAAATCAAACACTTGCAACCAAATCGTTTGCTCAATGTATTATTATTATTGTTCGAATTGTTTTGACGGATTAAAAGGGTATTCAAGTTGGAAAAATTTTTTTGCTCGATTTTTTCTCGAAAAATTTTGACAGACAAGACCGACTTTTCCAAATTTGAGCTTTCTATGACCTTCCGTTCCTGAGGTATAACAGATTAGATTTTCCCTTAAAAAGGCTTTTTCCCCTTAGACATTTTGTCAGGGTTGCCAATAAGAAACAAAATTTCAAAAATTGACAGCATGTTCCTTGATTCTCCAAAAATTTTTGCGGCAGATGTATTGTAAAACAAAGTACAGGTTTAGAAATGCAAAATTTGATGCTTTTCAATAAATGTAAGTCAGCTTTTCCAAAGTTAATCTTCTGTCACAATACTGATAAAAACGGCAACACTAAAATGGAAAACGGCTAATTTTGAACTGCATTGTCTTGAAAAGCGAGAAGGTGTAGAAACTTCAAATTTGGTGAGAATGCGTTTTACGTATATTTCAACATTTTGGTCCAGCGTGAAAACTTGAGTTGAACACCCCTTCAAAACAAAAACAGGCAAGGTTAAGATTTTATATCCACTGCTAGATAGTGCTCTTAATTCATTTTCTATTTATGTTGTGATTTCAAGCGTTAGTTCAAACTTAACAGTTAAGTATTTTTATCGATTAAGGAACGCTTCGTCCTCTCTTTAGTCTAGATCGCGGTTTTACATTTATGTACAAGACATATTGCTTCCGAGCCATGCATAAAATCAAATCTTTCATTATACTCGATGTAATACGCCGAAGCGTGAAACGAGTTAGCGGGCCCATTTCCGCGTCATTGCGCCCGGGCTACACAGCTCCTTTTGAAGAAATATCGCAGCAATGGCAAGCCGTTGGCAACACTGTGTTCGATTTGACGGTCCGAGATTTGAACTTCTGACCTCCCACTCCAGAGAGGAACGCGTTAGCGCTC
Organism: Trididemnum nubilum; assembly: GCA_963965965.1. Classification (NCBI taxonomy): domain Eukaryota; kingdom Metazoa; phylum Chordata; class Ascidiacea; order Aplousobranchia; family Didemnidae; genus Trididemnum; species Trididemnum nubilum. The sequence goes on from OZ014474.1 coordinate 26,058,846, forward strand.
GACCAACTGTTATTTTTTTTTTCAAAACCGTGCGTATAACATATTGTTTCAAAGCCGTGCAGAGTATTGATAACTCCGACCATACTACCTTGACTTGATGCGTGTTATAACGTTATTCGTTTAGCTGCTTCTATTTGTGTAAAAATATTGTTTGTGTTTTATTGAATTGGCTACAATTGTACTGTTCTGATTGAATTATTGCTCATTTTATTAAAATTGTATTTTGGCACAAATAAAATGCAACGAATAAAAATAAAATTAATAACCAATCCGATTTTAAATTAAGTACCACAAATTAAAAAATTAGTTAACTTGAGGCTAAACTTTTTATTTCTTATACCAATGTCTGAGTTCAATCAGGGGTTAGTTTTCTTTTAAATTTTCTGTCACATTTTCGCACTCAATTTCAAAACCATTCATGTACATCTCTTTTGTGACGTAGTATAGCACCATTTCGAGTAAAGGTTTTCTGACAATAGGTACACACGTTCATTTTGATAGAATGACTAGAGCGATAAAACTCTCGAGTAAGTATTGCAGCTAACAAACTTGCTAGTCCTTGTGGTGCCAAAACAATCGGAAATTAAACAAATTGGATTATACTACGTCATGCAAGCAAAACAGCGTTAACAAACTTTAATCTGGCGAGTGAAAACGGTTGAAAAGATTTTCTAAAGGTGAATTCGTGACAGGCCATCTGAGGTTTACAGATGTGGCTGCAACAGCTAACGACCAGCCCCTCGCTATTTTAATGCAAAAGTCGAAGGATAATACCACCATTCCATATCGACTCACATATATTCTAGCGGTTGCTGTTGCAATATTTAATTCCAAAAGTCAAAGTATAATATCGACCAACTTGTATTCAAGTTCACCATCGTCTTGTTGAAACATAATACCGTAGTTATTCAAACTCCAGAATTACAGTAATATGCAACCATATTTCAGACATATTTCTACGTTATCGAATAAATGCCTTAAAATTTTATTTTGTTTTTTATAATTTTTAATTTTTTTAGATTGAAAGTAACGAATTGTTGGAAGCTGCAAACTTCAAAGCGATTTTGCGACAGCTAGTCGCCAGTCCAAAGAACGGTCCATGACATTTAAAGTTTAGTTCAAAGTTTAAACTTTAGACTTTGACTAACCACTTTCGGTAGTTCGATTCCCAGGAAAGCCTTACAAATTTGAGACTTTAACTAACCACCTGCGGTAGTTTGATTTCCAGGCAAACCTTACAAATTTTAAACTTTGGATACACTACCTTCGGTGATTTGGTTCCCAGGAAGTGTTACAAATTGTAAACTTTAGACTCACCACCTGCGGTGGTTCGGTTCCCAGGAAGTGTTACAAATTGTAAACTTTAGACTCACCACCTGCGGTGGTTCGGTTTCCAAAAAGTCTTACCAATTTTACACTTTAGACTCACCACCTTCGGTGGTTTGGTTCCCAACGGTTCTCAGGCAAGTGTTTTAAAGTTTAGGCTTTTTGCCGTATTCCACCACTAGAGATTCAGTCCATAACCTGAGGTTGACAGACCTATTCTAGAGTGCTCTTTGAAAAGTTTTTGAAAAAATTCGCTTTTAAATTATCAGGAATTTCCCCAAAGAGGGGATTCCCCAAAGCTCGCTTACGATCAGACGCAGTTAGCGATTCCAATTAAAGTCTTAATTCTAATCTCATTCAATGAAAAACAGAGTTCATGAACTACCTTTTATAGACAATGTTATTGCGGCATCGTATGCCAAAGAATCGACCCTAACTTATTGGGGTTAAACGAGTACAAGTTCTATTGCACCATGCTCGTTCCATATTCGAAGAGTTAAAAAAAAAGTAACAAAAGGTAGTGATTCACAGCTAAACCTTGGATAGACTAGATGGGAGTTTGCCAGCAAACCCAGTGAACGACCGACGCATAGGTAATGCTGTGACGCTTAAAAGTACTTTTTGTCTACCGCAAAATCAGCAATTATTCAAAAATATCTGATTATGGAACCTCCAAAAAAGTAGAGTCAAAATATTTGTCAGGTAAATATCTCCTGATATCATAAAACACTGGCACCTTAGCTTGGGCCGTCCAAAAAATTGATTTTTGGGGAGTCCATTTGAGAGGATCCCTGGGGGGTGGCACCTCTAAACTATGTCAAAATATTTGTTTGTTAAATATCTGCTGATATTAAAACAGACTGGCACCAAAGTTGAGCTATTCAAAAAATTGATTTTTGGGGGGTCCATTTGGGGGGGTCCCCGGGGGGGTGGCATTCCAAACTATGTCAAAATATTTGTGTGTTAAATATCTACTGATATCATAAAACACTGGAACTCTAAGTTAAGCCGTTCAAAAAATTGATTTTTGGGGGGGTCCATTTGGGGGGTCCCGGGGGGTGTGGCACCCCCAAACTATGTCAAAATATTTGCCTGTTAAATATCTACTGATATCATAAAACACTGGAACTCCAAGTTAAGCCGTTCAAAAACTTGATTTTGGGGGTCCATTTGGAGAATCCCGGGGGGTGGCATCCCCAAACTACGCCAAAATTTTTGTCTGTTAAGTATCTGCTGATGTTAAACAGACTGGCACCCTAAGGTGAGCCATTCAAAAAATTAATTTTTGGGGGTCCAGGGGGTAGCACCCCGAAACTATGTCCAAATATTTGTCTGTTAAACATCTCCTGATATCAAAACAGACTGGCTCCCTAAGTTCAGCCATTCAAAAAATTGATTTTTGGGAGGTCTATTTGAAGCACGTTGGGGCAAAAATGCATTAGCAACATTTTTCAAACATTGAGTTTTTCATATTTTTGCGTTTATTTACTAAATATGTTTCCCCTGAGAAAATTTTTTTTTCAGTTTTAATCAGTTTGCGGTAATAAATAGCTTTTATTAATTCTTGTTCCTGACATTGTTTGAAGCAGAAGTTTATAATGTGACTGATTTTGACTAAAACAGATTACTAAGAAAGTTTGTAGAAACAGCTTGTAACGGGCTTTTTGTGAAGAATGAACTTGCATCTGTGTTCTCGTAGCTACTACCAAAATAATGATTGATTACGTCAAGTAACTTGAGAACACCACACTCGTTGGCAAATGAATCATTCAAAGCAGAGATGGGAACCGGTCGGGTCGAGATTCTACGACCGGCCGGTCAAGCCGGTTGAAAAACCGGTCGAATTCTCCTTTCTGGCAACTAAAAGACACTTAAGCACCAACCGAAATATACTTATATATTTTATCATAAATAAAACTTTGTATAAAAAATCAATGTTAACAAACCACATCTTTCGAAAACACTTGTTGAATGGTTTCAAGCTGTGACTAATATGCTGTGACCATTAAGACATGTACATCCAGGGACGTATTTAGGGTGGTAGTATTTTGCCATGCCTCCCGACTTTGGGCCACGGCACAAAGCAAAAAAGTGCAAAATATACGTTAAAATCGCGAAATCAGATTCTAATAAAGCATGCATGTGAAAGAGGCTTGCGCTACCTGGCATTTTAGCATCATTTTAATCAGCGTAAGGGTAGAAGAGGCGCAGATTTCAGATTTTTTACTACATGCTAAAATCTAGCCGCTTTGAAAAGCTTGTTTCGACTTAAATTTACCACACTCTACACTGGGCAAGAAAGACATAGCTCTTATTTTTTTTTTATATCTAACTAACGATGGCTTGTTCTAAAGTAGCAGCATTTCTACAAACTGCTGGGGCACATTATATTTCGAATGTTTTCTAGCCAATGTCATAACAGTTTAGTGTTTTCAATGAACATAACGGACGCGTTGCGTTCATCGGGATAGTTATTCATCACGACTTCGTACTACAGATGACTTTATTTATTGGTTTGACGTTTCCCAAACTGGAAAGCTTCTTCAGAACAGCTTTTGGCAGTGCTGCCTTTGCAGTTACAAAAAGATAAATGAGAAAAAAATAACAGCAAAAGATAGGTAACAGTAAGTAAACATATGAACATCACAATACTTGCACTATTACGCCCAAAAACATTAAAATGATGGAGCGATAACATTATTGAGTATTGAAAATTATGTCACTAACAGCGTGAAACTAAAGGAACATTGAAAAATTATGTCACTAACAGCGTGAAAAAAGAAATACTGAAAAACTATGTCACTAACAGCGTGAAAAAAAAATTAATAATGTTCGTTACAACTAGCTGCTTCACTAACAGTTTGAGAAAGTATGAAAATAATCTATTGCAAAACATTATGTATTGGAAAAGGTTTTTAGCTCCACAGAGATTTATGTTTGTTGTTCCGTCCGTATATAAATCTCTGTGGAGCTAAAAAGCTTTTCCAGTACATAATGTTTTGCAATGGATCCTTTTCATACTTTCTCAAACTGTTAATAAAGCAGCCTATAGTTGTTGTGAATATTATTAATTTTTTTTCACGCTGTTAGTGGCATAATTTTCATTAATATATAATGTTATTGCTCCATCATTTTAATGTTTTTGGGTGCAATAGTACAAGTATTGTGATGTTCGTATGTTTTTACTGTTACCTATCTTTTGCTGTTTTTTTTTTCTCATTTATCTTTTTGTAACTGCAAAGGCAGCACTGCCGAAAAAAAGTTTAGTGTTTGCTGCTTGGCAAATTACAAATAATCTGTCATCAATAGCTAAAAATTGTAACTTCATGTTTTGGCCTTTTGCAAAATTTTATTAGAAAGAACATCATGCCCTCCAGTGCTTTTTATGCTTATTTTGTGCATGTTTTGCGCTGCTCAAAACAGGGCATTCAAACCGAAACTTAATCAAAAAAGGTCTTAAAATTGAGTCATTTTTGCAAAAAACGCAAAAGTTTTTTGCCTTTTTTTCTGAGACCCCCGTCCAAAGTCACAAATTTAACACCTCAACCTTGCCCCCCCTTTTGATAATTTTTCCTTAGATACATTGAACAGTGAACAAAAACCTTCTGTAAAAAAAACGGTCGACCGGGCCGGTCAGAAACCGGTTAACTGGCGATGATTTTGAAATTTACCGGTCGGGTCGGGTCGAAAAAATCCTTACCGGTTCCATCTCTGATTGAAAGGAAACCATTAGCAAGTTTTACTTAAGATGTTTAATAAGATTGATTTTCGCAATGTACGACATTTCTCTAACTTTAGAAAGTTTTCAAAAGTTTTTCCTCTATATTTTTCAAAGTTTTTTTTGCAAAGCCTGTTCTCTTCATTTAAAAAAACTAATTAATGTTTGTGAAATGCGGTATAGCATCAATTTGCCACTATATACTGTCTATGAATGTGCGTTGTAACAATTAATAAACTGAACTTTCGAGGTGTTGAAAAACGGGAGGAATTGCAGTGTAGTGACTTAACAGTGTTACTCGGTTGGGCTTTAGTGGTTTTGTTGTTGGAGTGGATACAGCGTGTACAAGCTACCGCATAATCTAAATTAAAACTTTTTAAAGTTCCAAACAAAGAAAAAAATTAAACTTCTTGCTCGTATTATCTATTACATAATGTTCGCATGCGTTTTGTTATCAAGCCATACGACAAAATACTACAAAAATAATACCATTATCGGTATTAATTTTGTAGCATTTTGTCGTATGGCTTGATTATTTCTATCAGCGACATTTTTTTTGTATTTCTATTATTATATTTTACAATGCTATACCGCGATTGGGGCTTCGCTTCACTTGGGTCTCTAAGGATTCAAACTATTATCCATTTAGACGTGAAGATAACATTAAGGTGTTATCAAATGAAGTAAGATTGTAAGACGTGATGTCTCTGTGAACTATTAAATTAATTCTGCCTATTTCACTTCACGAATAATTCAACTTATTCCTATCTGCATTTTAGTTTTCTTATTAATAGCATTGTTTTTATTATTATATTTGTGATTGTTAAAAGCAGCAATAATCCAAAAAATAAAGAGATTTTATGATTTTTTGTTTTTCGTCGAAGCGAAAGCGCAATATTAAACTATATTATTGAAGCGAAAACACATTCGATTAAACATAACCTTGGATGAAACATTAAAGTGATAATTTGTTAATTAATCACAATAATCAAATGCTTTGGCGTCTGTCATTGAGCCTTTATCAGAATCAATATCGTACGTCACGGCGTTTTATGTTATAAATTCACGCTATGCCTGCTCAGAAACAGGAATTAAAACCAAACTTGTAATGATTAGTAACGTCGTCAGAGGGCTCCACTGCCTGTCGAGTTCTGACCAAAATGCATAATGAAAAAATGCCACGTTTTTTTCCCTTTTGATGCAGTCTTTTGCAGAGGTATGTACTCTAAAATTGTTTAAAGCCACGTTAAAAAAATTGCTTTGGAAATGGGGCTAATATTTGTCAAAAATTAGGCTTACAAAGTAGTACAAACTTTTAAACCACGGCTAAAAAACGGCAAGAAATCATGTTTGATGGAAAATGTTTACCGTGTAGATTTCACAAAAAAACTTTGAGTATAAGGAGGAAATTAATTTCGATAACGTAAAGTTTTTTTTTCAAATCTCATTCCATTATTTTCTTTTCCCAATTCTTTCTCTAGTCTATAAAATGCGCAAGAATTAGGGTGATTTTTCGAATGTAATAAATGGCGTGTAATATATTTACGCGATGTAATAAAATGATTGAAGTTTTACCATTATACCACCGCATACCTATCACCCTGTTTTCGTAGCCAGTTTAATCATGTATTACAGTGATATTTTATATCCCAAAATTTTTCATCGTAAAATTTTATAAGTTTTTTGTCGTTATGACTTTTGTAATTTTCGTTATGTAATTTTAACTTTGCAAAAAAAATCCATTCAGCAATAAACCTGTTGTTTACGAAAATAAGGAATAACCATTTGTCAAATTTGTACTCGTTAAACCAAAAGCCGCGTCATGACGTCGAGCGCAAATAAAATTAATGGTCTCCAGCAGCGACGGCGTCTCAGTCAATGAACTTTTTACAAAGATGTTAGCAGTTAATACATAGAACCGGTTTCGACTTTTGAGTTAACAGTTCTCAGTAAACTTTTTTTGACCCCATAAGTTTTACTATGACTGATCAAAGACAAAATTGTACTCGCCGAACTTGGAAAGCAAGCGTTATTGAAAACCGCGATTTAACAAACTTTTTCGATTCTAACTTTTTCATTTGTTCACCTAAAATCTTGAAATTTTAATGAAAGAAGCGCGAAATCAGTTACATCATAACTGTGAAAGTTATTTTTCATTAACTTGTCAAACTTGACCGCAAAGTTTGTTTGAGAGTTTTAAAATTTCAAACACGATTTTCTCAAAACGGCAAAATGCGACTTAGTATCTTCTGCCAAAATGTGCTTCATTGGGGGGGTTCTCGGGATGAGAGGGGTGGCACCCCCAAACTATGTCAAAATATTTGTCTGTTAAATATCTGCTGATATCAAAACAAATTGGCACCCTAAGTTGAGCCATTCAAAAAATTTATTTTGGGGGGTCTATTTGGGGGGTCCCTGGGGGGGTGGCACCCTCAAACTATGTCAAAATATTTGTCAGTTAAATATCTCCTCATATCAAAATAAACTGGCACCCTAAGTCAAGCTGTTCAAAAAATTGATTTTAGGGGTCCATTTGGGGGGTCCCTGGGGGGGGCACCCCCAAACTATGTCAAAATATTTGTTTGTTAAATATCTGCTGATATCATAAAACACTGGCACCCTAGCTTGAGCTATTCAAAAGCTTAATTTTTGGGGGTCCATTTGGGGGGGTCCCCCGGAGGGTGGCACCCCCAAACTATGTCAAAATATTTGTCTGTTAAATATCTACTGATGTCAAAACAAACTGGCACCCTAGCTTGAGCCGTTCAAAACATTGATTTTTGGGGGCTCCATTTGGGGGGGTGGCACCCCCAAACTATGTCAAAATATTTGTCTGTTAAATATCTGCAGATATCATAAAACACTGGCACTCTAAGTTGAGCCGTTCAAAAAATTGATTTTTGGGGGTCCATTTGGGGGGGTCCCCGGGGGGAGGGGTGGCACCCCCAAGCTATGTCAAAATATTTGTCTGTTAAATATCTACTGATAGCAAAAAAAAGTAGCACTCTAGCTTAAGCCGTTAAAAAAATTGATTTTTGGGGCCCCATTTTGGGGAGTTCCTGGTGGAGTTGCCCAAAAAAATTTCGGGAGAAAAAATTGCATTTGCCGCTCAACAACTTTGCACAAAAATTAGATTTCGATGTTTTGTGGTTTAGGAGAAGAGCGTACAAAAATTAGGAAGAAAAAAAAGGAAAAAAAAGGAAAAAAAAAGGAAAAAAAAGAAATAAACCTCATTGTGGCCAAAAATGGGTTGGTTGGGATGAAAGGGTATCTTAAGACATACAACCATATGAAATATTTTTTGCCGTACTTAAGCCGTTTTTGACTGAGACCGCTTTTTATGCTAAACTTGCGAGGCGGTTTTCGGGTTCCAAAACCGAAGTCACGTGACCTATTGCCTCGAAACTTGGTACAAACATATAACTCATTAATCTCAAACTACTGTCAAAATTTCATGTAGCTAGATCAAACCGTTCTCGAGTAATAAGCAAAAGTCTGAAATTTTGCACTCGTTAGTTGGAAAATGGTCGAGCAAAAACAAAAAAACACGCGACGCAAGCGTTGGTCGTTCCAATTTGCTCATGTAAACAGCTGTTTTTTACGATTTCGACACAGCGTCGAAAATCCAGCGACAGGAAACGTTTCAGGTTAAACGAAGCGTATTCTCAAACGTACAAAATAAACTTCATAGCATTAACTAGATAATCTTTTTAGATTCAGAAACTATCGGGTTCTCAAGTTATTCGCTTTTAACCGGCTACTACTTTGAACTTGAAGCCAGGCAAACCACCTGCAGTGGTTCGGTACTCAGTCGCTCTTCAGGTCAACACTAAGTTTCAATTCTCAGGTTAATTATTCGCTTTTAACCGGTTAAATAACACTTGAAACTTGAACCATAGCCAGTTCCCAGGCAAGGTCTTTACACTTGAAGCCAGGCAAACCACCTGCGGTGGTTCGGTACTCAAGCAAGACACTAAGGGTCTTTATACTCAGTCACTCTTCAGGTCAACACTAAGTTTCGGGTTCGATTCTTACAAGTAACTACACTAAACTTAGAGTTAAGACTAAGGTTAGATCTTGGGTTATTCACTTTTAACCAGCTACTACTTTGGACGTGAAGCCAGGCAAACCACCTGCGGTGGTTTGATTCTCAGGCAAGACACTCTTCAAGCTTCACACTTGAAGCCAGGCACCTGCGGTGTTCGGTACTCACACCATGACTAAGTTTCAATTCTTACAACTATCTAGGGTTAGAGTAAGGTTAGAGCTAAGACTACAACGCCGCATTTAGACAAAGCTGCGTTTAGATAACATCATGCTTGGGGGACGCCGCATTTGGAGAGAGAGAGAGATAGACTTCTTTATTTACCAAGTGACGCGTAAAGCAAAGAAAAAAAAACTGACACTCTGCAAAACCATACTTCAGTCGTTCGTAAGAAACATCACATTTTCCCAAATTTCTCAAGTGTAAGCAGCAGGGATACGGATAGTTCATACGTGCAGAAAAGTGGGATTAGCAGCGCCCCACGCAAATGTGTGGTTATGATAACATTATCCTGGATACAGATTAGTTACACACTGTTTCTTTAGGCAGAAAATACCAGCGCATCCCTTTGCCTGCACTTAAAACTAACAGTGCAAATTATGCAATACAATACACAGTCACTTGGCAAGGAGACAGCGAAAAGACCAGAAGGTCATCAAGGTCAGCTGCCACCTTACCACTTAGAGTTTTTGATTAAGTAGTGCACAAAGTGAGATATTCACTGCACACATCAAAATGAAACAAATGTAACAAAACACAAACAAAACAAAAAAAGAAAAACAAAAAACATAATACGGTCTTCTATTCTAACTTAGTCTTAAGACAGTCATGGTTATATAGCTTATTAAAAATGGGATGCAGGTAAGGTGAAACATTATAATTTACACTACTGGTGCTATCATGTCATCAATAAACAGAATTGACAAGACAATTGATTTAAAACACAACTGTAATGTTAGGTTTTGACAAGATTAGTACGATGCAATCAAATGACATGTTAGCAATTTTACAAAAGCTTTGAAGTGATTGGCAGATTTTGCAGAGTTAGGCAAATCATTCCAAAATTTAGTTCCACGATACTGAAGTGATCTTTGGCCCATTGCCTTTTGTTTTCTGGCAAGAAAAAAGTTTTTATTAAGTGCCTGTCTCGTACTATAATTACGTATAAAGCGGCATTCTGAAAAATAATTTGAGAAAATTTCTGGAAGAGTATTTTGTTTAACATTGTATACAAATTTACATACCTTTGCTTTGTATGCATCTTTTATGGTAAGTACCTTCGAAAGAGCATAAATTTCAGACACATGCATTTGCCTTACTTTTACAAAGTTAATACATCTTAGTATTCTACTTAGCAAAATTTCAATAGGACGTTTTATTGATTCTGAGCAGCTACCCCAAAAAATCAGACCATAATGTATTACTAATTGTACTAATGCATAAAATATTTTCTTCAATATTGCAGTATCAGTATAATTTCTGAGTTTGTATAGTAGACCACATAATCTAGACAGCTTGACAGCTATCATAGCTGTGTGTGGTTGCCATGACAAGACATCATCTATAATTACTCCCAAATATTTGTGAGAATCTACTTGTTCCAGGAGATTTCCTAAAAGTTCAATTTTAAATTTATAACTGGATTTAAATTTTGGTGATAGTATCATGTACTTTGTCTTTGAAATATTGATGGACAACTTATTTGCTTGTAGCCACACTTGCATTTTACCAATTTCAAGATTAACATTGTACTCTAATGTGTGGGCTTCTTTAGACGACATAAATAAAAGGGTATCATCAGCAAATAATCTGACATTAAAATTAGAGGCATTACAAATGTCATTTACATAGACAAGAAAAAGCAATGGGCCAAGGACACTACCTTGCGGCACTCCACGAACAATATTGCGCTTGGCTGATACATGATGATTTATTTGTGTAAATTGTGTTCTATTTTTTAGATATGACGTCAACAAAGAAAGAGCATTACCTCTCACACCATAGTGTTCTAGTTTGGTGAGAAGGATGGAATGATTCACTGTGTCAAACGCCTTTGCTAAATCAACAAAGACCCCACAAGTTATTTCCCTATTGTCAAGGTTGTTTCGAAAATGATCACATATCTCAGTCAATGCTAGTGTAGTAGAGTAACCCTCCCGAAACCCAAATTGAAAATCATTAATAACGTTGTATTTAAAAAAAAAATCAACTAATCTCTTATTAATCACTTTTTCAAATGATTTGGATAGTGTAGACAAGATAGAAATGGGTCAATATTGTTCACCACATTAGACTTACCTCCTTTATGTAAAGGAATAATTTTTGCAACTTTAAAGCTATCTGGAAATTTACCACGTTGCAAGGCATGATTGAAAATATCCGACAATATGGGGCTAATTACATATGCAAGCAATTTTATGGTCTTGAATGATATTCCATCGTGACCAACTGCTTTTTTGGGATCCAATAGGGAGATAAGGCTTAAAATTTCAAAGGGATCAGTTTCCTTTAACACAATAGAATTACATATACGTCTGCCAAGGTATTTGGCATAAGAAACATTAGACTTAGGAATTTTTCCAGCTAATTTAGGCCCAACATCAGTAAAGTGATTATTCATTACCTCACATATTTTTTGTGGACTTGTAATATCTTTATTTCCATGGGTTACACTGCCGATGAATTTAGGTTTTTGATCTTTGAATTGTAAAATTTGGTTAATTATTTTCCAAGAAAATGCAGCATCATTTTTGCTTTGGTTCAATAAACTTTTAAAGTGGTTTTTCTTCGCTAGTTCTTTAATATGAGTTAGTTTATTCCTATATAGCTTATATTTGCATAAAAGCATATCATCGGAAAATTTTGTTTTACAAAGTCGAGAATACATCTCATTTCTGTTCCTGATAGATCTTAAAATACCATTAGTTGTCCATGGTCTATGATGAAGCCTATTTTGTTTTCGAGATAATTTTACTTAGGGCATGTGCTTATCAATTGCAGTAGATAAGATACTGATTAATGTGTCAACTTTTTCATCAACAGTTTGACTAGCTCCAATGAGTTTTCTACAATAATGTTGCACTTCCATACAAAAATCTTGGTCATTAAAGTTTCTGAAACTGCGGATAAAGGTTACTGCCGATTTTTGAGGTTTCATCATATTTGTTTGTTGGATTTCAACTACCAATGGAAAATGGTCAGAGATATCAGACCTAATGATAAAACAGGTGCTGCAGTTTGTAATATCATTTGTATAGAAATGATCAATTAGAGTTGCTGAGCTGCTAGTAATTCGTGTTGCCTTTGTAGTTATATTGTTTGCATTATAGCTAGTGAGAAAATTAGCAAACTAAGAAATTTTGTTATCTCTGTGAATTTTGATGTAATCAACATTTATATCTCCACAAATATAAAATTTACAGCCTTGTAATTGCAGTTTTTGAAGTGTTTGCTCAAAACTATCAGTAAAGTTGTCAATATTGGTGGATGGATGCTTATATATTACACCAAATATTATTGTTTTTTGCTTATTGTTGAAATTTGTAGAAGCATTAGTTGGCACTAGCTCTATCCAAAAATTTTCGCATCCTTCATTGCAAAATTTTAAGTCACTCCTAACTTTAAATTGAAGATTATCTTTAATGTACACCCCAACTCCACCAGCCAAGGTTAGTGAGTCAGCATGACAAAAAGTATACTGCGGAAGGTTAATTGATTGTAGGTTTGAAGATGTTTTAAGCTAGTTTCAGTTATGGCAATTAGATGAGGCATTACTGGAAATTTTTTAAGAAATTCTCTTAGCCTGTCAAACCGATTTGTTAAACTTATAGTGTTACAGTGCATCACCAGCAGTGGCTGTAAGTGAGATAAAGGGTAAAAGCTTAATGATTTGCTTAAATCATTCTCATCCACATATACAGATTCTTTTACATTCTGGCTTACATGATTGCAAAAAATGCTATTTCCAGAGTCAATACTATTACTACCCATAGCAACAGTGAATCATTCCAAAATTGCAATAAATCCTATCAATTAGAGCAAACAATAATAGCCATGACTTTGAGTTAGCTAGACCAATATAAACCTCAAAAAACTTACAATAAGCAAATAGTCAATACTCATCATCATATTCAGCAACTCCTAGCCTCTTTAGGTCATCCTTGCTTTGTATTTTAATCGAGTCACTGTTATCATCTTCTTTTAGGTATGAAACGCCATTTCGCGTCTATGCATACTTCCACTTATGCTCTTTCTTAAACTTTCTGCAGAGAAAGAAAATATTCTTGTTCTGTTAGTTAGGCTCTCATTTATGTAAATAGGAGTACTTGTTGAGGTATCATTAATTTCAGCATGTTGGGAGGTGCATGGATTATTAGTGTCATCAGTATCCTTTTGAAACTCCTGTTGCTGTTTGCGTTTGTCGGTCAATTTCCATCTTCTGTCATAAACCAGGTCCCTTGTCTTCCTAGTAGAAAATTTTGCAATAATGGTGGGGTGCCGTCTCTTGCTGCTGTTGTTCTGGAGTCTACCGACCCTATGCGAGACACTTATGTCTTTACTTGAAATTGCTAGGCCAACTTTTTTTGCAACAGCAATAACTATATCATCTGTGTTTTCGTTAGGCTTTTCAGGTACACCATTAATTTCTAAGCATTCTCTTCGAGAATACTGCTCAAGGTTGTTGTTGATACTCATTTCTGACTGTTTGAGTTTGCTCTTCAGATCATCAATTTTATTGGTTAAATTTTTGTTGTTCTGCTGCACAATTGTTAGTTGCTTTTTGTTTTTCTCAAATTCTAACATTAAATTGTCATATTTGCTTGAAAGAAGAGACTGTGAGTCGCGAACTTGATCAAGCTCTTTGAGCACTTCATCTAGTTTGCTATCTAGTCGTTTTCCTCTTTGTAGGCTAGTACATTCAAAAGACTCCAAACGGTTTTCTATTTTCTCTAATGTGCTTGGAATGTTGTTAATTTCCTTTTTCGTAGTCATAGTTCCACCAGTGGCTTCTGAACCATTCAATCATAAAAATGCAGCTAATCACTAACTTACTAACTGGTAACTCTTATTCAAACTTATTCAAGGTACTAATAACTTATTCAAATAGAATCAATGGAGAACGCCGCAGTTGGAGGACGCCGCACGCCGCACACCTCACACCGCATGCCGCACGCCGCAATCTTTATAGTTTTCGGCCAGTATAAACTACTGAGGTGGATGGAGGTGAATTGTTACTGAAAACCGTACAATAGATAATTACGCTTAATTACCATGCTATTGCCCGGGCCGAATTTACATTGCGCGGCGCCCCTGGCACTTTAAAGACTTTCACAACATCTTCCTGCCAAACATAAGTGTAGACCAAAAATAAAGTCTTACCATCTGAGCGCAGGGTTCCTGGCACTGGGCCATATGGTAAATCCCGCCCTGTTATTGCATTACGTTTTTAAAAAGGTTAGATGAGAGCCCGAGGCAGCAACTTTTATGATAAAAACCCTTAATTTCAGTCGGGTTATACATTGTAATTGATTGGCAAAAATTGAATTTAGAGGGCCCAGGCCCCCTGGTCGTCAATATTATTGTTAATTACTGTTGTAGGCAAAAAATGCTAAAAGAAACTAAAACTGACGAAACAATAGTTTTTTTTGTCACATTTTTATTATAGGTAGCATTTCAATTGGAGGGAGCCTGTGCCCCCCCCTCTGGCTACGCCTATGCCCCGTGGCGCCGGGCCCGAGTAGTTACGTCAATGCGTAATAAAACAAATTTTGCTACAATAGTTAACAGTAAAACTAAGAATTAAATTTATAGTGCGCTGAGAATTGAACGAACAAATAGAACCAGGTAATAAATAAGCTTCAAAGACAACTTAGTTATGGAGTTATACTCGTAGAAAAAATACTCAGTGTAACATGAATCGCATTGAGCATCATTTGCTTAACATGTACGTCAGTACTACGTATCTCCTTCGATTTCGTAAACACCAATATCATAAACGCTCAATCTACTTTTGTGTCAAAGTTGGACAAAATCATTGCAGGGGCGTGAACCACCTACCATTTCTACAAAACTCCAAGAAATGTTTTGGAATACGGTCGGTTGATAAATTTTCCTTTCGGATCTCTACGCGAAGAATTATTTTACTGGTTATCGACTACTTCAGAGCTATAAGAGCCGGGACAGAATTGTATAGAAGCTGAATACTGTATGTCATTGTGCTTTAATGGCAAAGCCTTAACTTATTTAAGTCGATATTTCTTATTGCCTTTTGTTTGTGTAGAAAATGCGATAAGGAATTTAACTTCCTAGTGTAACTTCCTAAATAATTTCTAAAGCGCTGGTTTAACCAATCAGCATTTTGAAATGCTTGTTTTTTTAAAAGGAGCCTCATAACAACTAATTGAATGGTGATTTGCTTACTTGTCTACCATTTAAGCCTGCTAATGCCGATTGCAATCTGAATCAATGTCTAAAAGGCTGAATAATTAACTTTTATAAATAAAGTTGAAATTTCACCATTAGATACCATATTTGAATGCCATCGTTTTTTGAACGATTTATTTTTTAAAGTAGCGGCAGCGGTTTTGCATGCAAGTAGCGGCAGCGGCACTACTTTTTTATTTGAGTAGCGATAAGCGGCAGCGCCGTTGCTTTTTTTGCCTAATAGCGGCAGCGCTGTTACTTTTCAAGTAGCGGGTGCCCAGCTCTGCATATTTCGGGGGTACCGCTCTTCGGAAACCCCCATTGGACCTTCCAAAAATCAATATTCAACATGCGTCGGTCGTTCAATGGGCTTGCTTGCTTCAAGTAATCTCTCATCTAGTTTTTGTTGGAGATACTGCTTGATATCGGCTTTATTGAAAAAATGAGAACTACTCAAGATAATAAAGAGGTGCCCAGAACCTTGTTCTATTTTACCGTTTATCCGCGCAAATAAATGTACTCCGTTCTTGCCTTGCAAAGTTTCAAAGTTTGTACCTTGCAAATAAATGTATCTTGCAGAATAAATGTACCTTGCAAATAAACGAAAATAAATGTACCTTGCAAAGTTTCTTGCAGAATAAGTAACTTGATGTTCGATTAGTATCAAGAACGGTTGATATCAACAACACGGCCCTAAGTAAGGTTAAACCTTTTCTCTTGACTATTTAAAGGCGGTGAATCATCCAGCCAATTCCGGTGATTTACAATGGCGAAAATTAAACCATAATTTTTGATATTTTTTGTTTTGATTTTGGGACTGCGTTTGCAAAGATATTCAACAAATACAAAAAGACATACCCCGAAAAAAGTTTTTGGAAACTCTTGAGTTTTGTTCTTCCTGCCAAAACCATCGAAGGCCTAATAGTTTAGAGAACTGTGCTTTTGTCGAGAACAAAACTCAGAGTTTTCAAAAACTTTTTTCGGGGTATATTTTTTTGTATTTGTTAAACATCTTGGCAACCGCAGTCCCAAAATCAAAACAAAAAATATCAAAAATGATCAGAGGTGGAGTCGAGGACACAAGGCTCGAGGCCAAGGACACAAAAAAAATCCGAGGCCAAGGCCAAGGACAGCCTTTCCGAGGACAGACACTCTCGAGGCCAAGGACAGGAATGCTCGAGGCCAAGGCCAAGGACAAAGGACACAAGCGCAAGTGCTCTCCAAAAAAAAAAAAGGTCTTCACAAAAATTTTTCAGGCGATCTCCAAAAAAAAAGGTCTTCACAAAAATTTTTCAAGCGATCACCACGAAAAAACGTTTTCCATAAAATTTTTCAAGCGCTCCACAAAATTTTAACAATTCAAAAAATAGTGCTGTCCTCGAGGCCAAGGCCTTCAAAATGTGTTCTCGAGGCCAAGGACGTCCTCGAGGACTCCACCTCTGAAAATTATTGCTCAATTTTAGCTATTGTAAACCAATGACATAAAACTAGATGATACGCAACTCTTTTTCCCACTCTTTTTCCTCTTAGTTTCTTTATTGTGCGAATTTTTGCTCTGTCTTTGCCCGCGCTGATCTGCTGACAGTGACTGTATTTTACAGCCTTTGCCTTGCTCAACCAACAATAGGTAGCAATATAATTAAGGTAAAGCAATAAGCAATAAGCAGCAACTTTGTTGGATTTAACATTTTTATTAAAAGCAAAACATATCCAACGTTTTCGGCTTAAAACAATTAAGCCCTCCTCAGGATATTATAAACATCTGTAAAGGAAATAGAAGCATTACGGTAACATAAATTACGTATACCTGACTAATAACGTACATTATATGAGGAAATACTTAAAATTATTATCTAACAAAATAAAAATGCCTTTCCGGTTTTGGAGCAAAGCAATCAGATTAAAATTATAGTCAAACAAGCAACAGCATAAAGTTTTTAGCGTGAAATAAACCAATTCAGTTAGAATAACTATTAATGTGATAGTAAAGGTGAATTGAATTAAAGAGAAAATCAAGTCAAATCAAGGTAAGAACTAACTTATAATATAATGACGTAACAGAAAATTTGGGAAATTAGAAAATACTTAGCAAGAAAGAGGCACCTTTAGCATAAAGTTGCTTATTTAATTTAGGATTTAGTTTTTTAATCAAAAGAGCTTCTTGGATTTTAGTTTCATACTCAGTATGGCAACTTTTTAAAATCTGGAAAGAGTTTACGGTGTACTTTTCCTCATGGCAAATGGCACATGCGCGTATGTGTTCTTTTATTACCTCGGAAATTGAATTTGGTTTCTCTAAAAGTCTATGCAGAACGGTTATTTTCAAATATTTAAAGAAAACTAAAAATTCTATTTTTCCATGAAGACACAAAAGACCAAATTAAATATTTGTTTCAAAAATTTGCTTTAAATGCTGAACACCAATGTGCATCGAAACGCAATCAATTTCTCCACAGAACATTACACTCACTTTCCAATAATACCGATATTAAAGTTTGCAAATTGGACAAAGGTCGTGGTGTGGCAATACTGAACTCCGACAATTATTACGCGAAACTAGACAACATTCTTGCAGATAAATCTAAATTCATCAAAATTAATATAGAACAAGAAATTCATCCAATAATCGCAAAAGAAAATTCAATTCGTTACTATGTTCGCAAATATTTAAAAGGTTATGGTGATGAAATTATCAAAAGCTTAATTTCATCAGGAAGCAATCCTGGAAAATTGTATGACCTAATAAAAGTTCACAAAGATGGCAATCCAGCTCGACCTGTAGTTTCCATGATCGGTACTCCTGAATATAAATTAGCAAAATTTTTAAACTCCATCATCAAACCCTACATTCCTAATTCGTACATTATTCAGTCCAGTGAAGAATTTTTAAATAAAATTAATACTTTCAATTTTAACTTATCTAATCAATTTCTGGTCAGTTTGGATGTAAAATCGCTATTTACTAACGTTCCTTTAAGCCAAACTATTGATATCATTGCTAATTACATTTTTTCTTCTGACCGTAATGATCATCCTCCCATTACTAAAGGTGCGTTTAGACTAGACGCGAAGCAACGCGAAGCGAAGGTTGGCAACCTTCGCCAAACTTTTTTTTTTATTTTCACTCCAATTGCCCACTTTAAATTCTATAAAACATAAATAAGCATTATGAACTTTATTAATTTTATTTTCTATCCAATCTGTAGTTACAGTATTTTTTTTTTAATTTTTTAGTATGCTTAGAGTTAGAACAATTCTAATGTTGCCTTGCATTTTCTTTACATGTTGACTGTAAGTTTTGTGTATACATTGTACAAAGTGTACATGTCTTGCAACACTTTGTTTTAATTTTGCGTAAAATCTTTTATCATAGAAAGTAGCAGACTGAGAAAAGCTAGAAGCTGCTTTTTTAACCTTAACTTGGTGAGGTGGCAGTAGACTTAGATGACCTTTCGGTCCTTCGCTGTCTCCTCACCAAGTCACTAAATATCGCTTTGACTCTGCAAGTTTGTGTGTTGGTTTTAAAGGAATTGCATATTTCGATGCTTTGGTGATAGACCTAGAGGAAGTTGCAGTTTTTTCTTGTGATATGACGTCACTTGATAAATAAATAAATATGATGATGATGATGGTCGATTACGTCACTCGCGAAGGTTACCAACCTTCACGAGTCTTCGCGAGTGGTTGCTAATCTTCGCGACTGGTCGCTTCATAGGCCAATTTTATTAACTTACTTTTAAAATGTATTCAATGAGCAGAAAGCTTTGGGTACTTCATTATTGAAGCGCTATTATAGTAATCACAGGTTCTGTTTCGTCATAGCGTGCTGAAATTACGGGTAAAATGAAGATTAAGTTTATATTATATTATCACGCAATAATCGCGAAGAAGAGTCTAGACTAATAGCTCAGGTAACAAAACAATCTTGAAAAAAAAGTTTGTAAAGTATAAGTGAAAAACGAAGTACAGTAGATCGAATTTGGAAATGAAAAGACTAGTCATTTCTTCAAAAACGTAGTAGTACTTAGCCTATTTACTAGCTATCAATGATTTGTTTAGATCCTTCCCCTGAAAACTTGCCATAATCTGTTTTGACGATTGTAAGGTCTCTCGGTAATTTTCGGATTTAACCGATATACTCAGATTCAATTTGAAAAATTATTTGTTACACATTACTCGTAAAGCACGCTTTCTATACACTTCAAGAATAATCATTATGACGTAGTTCGCTGTAGCGATAAACAGCAAGTGTTGCCAATACAATACTACACAATGCGTAAGCCAAGTTAAGCACAGACACTACAACGATGACAGTTCTGGGTTTTAATGCAGAAACGCAAAAAGCTGGAAGCAGATGTCAAAAGTTCTCTTTAGGTTTTTACTCAGTTAACAAATCCTTAAACGCTTTCACCATCCATGTCTCATTATGGTACTGGTAGATCTATTTTATAGAGTGTAGACCAATAGGCTAGTCCACAGGTACATTTAAAGCATAGACTATGTTGTTTTTTTGATGTGATTTTTCTTTTTCAGGCAATCATGTTATGATACCTGAAGTAAGCTTAAACAGTTGTTTGTATTTGTTATTTTGTGCTGTTTATGAAGACTCCCAATGTTAATGCTATGAGTGAAACTGAAAGCTGGATTTTGTCATCAGTTATGTAGTGGATTTTTTGCTTATTGTGCAATGGATTGCTGTGTTGATTTGCTGGAGAAAGCAAAAAAACATTGCAGTTTTTGCATGATTTGACACTATCATCGAAGGGCAAGAATTTAGCGCAGTAATACCAGCAGTTGCTTTGAGGAAAAGTCAGCTTCTAAAACTAAGTTTGGTGTTTTACTCGCTTTCGGAGCGCTTATCGATGTTTAGTGCGAAGTTAAATGCTTTTGATAGCATTTTATTAGTTTGCATTTTCTTGCGGTACCAGTAGGCTACGTTGCGACGGTCGCGTTTACCTCAAAGGGCTTCGCTCCAAACCACCGTTTGTAAGATACAGACAAACTTATAGCTGTAAGGTCAAGCCCCCTCTTAGCAAGTTTTGGTTATGCCCCTGATAATCAATCAATCAGTCAATCACGTTTATTTGTTCTCAAATCAAAATAATCAGATTTCAAAATACAGCACAGAAAATAAAGCACCAGGAGATGGCGAAAATGACCGTCCGGTCTTCAAGTCAACCACCACCTGTCACAAGTCATGTAGTGTGAAAGTATGTTTTGAGAAAGTACATTTACTCAAATAAACAAAAAAAAAATGAGTAAACAACAACAAAAAATAAAAACAAATCATAGTTCAGATATTTACATTACATGACTCTAATGATGTCACGTTTATTTTAGCCTAATCAAGAGTATCTTTGCTAGTAAAATGGAATTTTAGTTTCCGTTTGAATTGACTGAAATTTAATGATTTGAGTTTGTTTGGTACAATTTGCCATACTTTTGGTCCCACAAAAGAAAACGATTTTTTACCAAAATCTGTCCGTTTCCGAGGAATAAAGTAGTTATTCTTTGATGAGAGTTGTGTGTGATGTTTGTGCATCTGTGTTGCAAGGCAAAAGATTTGGCTATCGTGCAATATCATTTTATTCTTTATTTGAAACATATTTTTTGCAAGTTGTAAATTACAAATGTCATGTATTTTTAATAAATTTAGTTTGAAAAATTAGTGTTCAAGATAAGGGCTATTAGTTATATTTCTGATGATACGTTTGTGTAATTTTTCAAGAGGACTGTGTGCATTTGCATGGGCCAGTCCCACGAGGAGATGCAGTATTGCAAATGCAAATATATTAAGGAGAAATAAACAGTTTTAAGTGTTGGAAGGTCTACAACTCTACATATTGTCTTAATTTTAATATTGCCCATGATCCGGAAGAAAGTTTAGAAAAAATCTGCTGAATATGCGGTTTCCAAGTTAATTTGTCATCAAATGTGATTCCTAAATACTTGATTTGAGATACTTGTTCAATTTTGTGCTTGCTTATGGTAATTTTAAAATTAATCAAATCTTCTGAAATTGCTTTTTTTGTTATCAAAATGTATTTAGATTTGCTATAGTTCAGTGATAGTTTGTTTAATCTCATCCATTCGTCAATCTTTGTCAATTCCTTATTCACATCATATTGTAAGGTAGTTATGCAAGAGTTGGTCATTGTTAAGACTGTATCATCAGCAAATAATTTTGTTGTGAAATTTGATATACAAGGCAAATCATTTACGTAGATCAGGAACAGTAAAGGGCCTAAAGTAGACCCCTGAGGTCCTCCACATTTGACTTTATTTAAATCAGACTTAGTACCATTCACCATTGTATATTGACGTCTATCAGTGAGGTAGCTTTGGATAAGCTGTAATGGAATTCCTCTAAAGGCATAATTTTCTAGTTTTGATAATAGGATTTCATGGTCAACAGTATCAATATGCTTTGCTCAGGTCTATAAACACTGAGCAAGTGATTTTTTCTTGTCCAGATTTTCCAGAAAATCATCATAAAGTTGACGCACTGCTTGCGATGTTGCACAGTTTTGTCTAAATCCGAATTGGTTTGGGGTAAGTAATTCAAATTTTTCAAGATATGTATACATTTGTTCATAAATGCATTTTTCAAAAATTTTTGAAAGTGGATTAAGAAGTGTTATGGGTCTATAGTTACAACATTCATTCTTTGGACCTTTTTTGAGTATTGGGACTATTTTATTAATTTTTAGAGAGTCAGGAAATACTCCATTAATTAAACATTTGTTAAATAGATGTTCTAAGACAGGAGCTATGACAGATGCAGACATTTTATTAATCTTCTGGCCCAGCACTTTTATTGACATTTAGTTGTTGTATATAGGTTAAGATATCTGTTGTAGTAACTGGTTTGAAAAAGAAAGATTTACTTCTGTTTGCAATTGATGGATTTGTGGAATTTGTGTTAGTTACAGACGGTTTGTCAATTTTAGCTGCCATTTTTTGTCCAATTTCAGAAAAGTAATCATTTAACAGATTTGCCATTTTAATGTGGTCAGTGATTTTTATGCCTGCTTCATCAAGTAATTCAGTAATTTGCAAATTCGATCTTTTTTGAATTTAGTGATGTCATTAATGGTTTTCCATAGTGTTCTCATGTTGTGTTTTGAATCATTAACAAGTTTAGAATAATATTCTCTTTTTGACAATTCTTTAATGTGGGACAACTTGTTGCGATAGGCTTTATACAGCTTAACGTCCTCTGCTTTTTCAGTGAGACTTATTTGGTACAGTTTGTTTTTGGTCTTGCTCGAATTTAATATGCCTTTCGTGATCCATGGCTTATTGCCGAGTTTAACCTCTTTTCTTGATTTTTTTCTTAATGGAGCATGTTTGTTCAAGGCGTTGACAAAGATTTGGAGAAAAGTTGCAAAATCATCTCTAGAGGAAGGAAGATCTAAAGTGAAATTTACTCCATCTAGTTCTTCAGATAGATCAACTATGAAATCTTCTGGTTTGAAAGACTTGTAATCTCTTATCATACTAGTTGTTAGAGTGCTTTTATTTTTAAGTTATGTATCGGAAGTGAAACAGGAAAGTGACCAGAAAAATCATTCAATATAACATTGGATGTGATGTTTTGTGTTGTAGCATTGGTGTAAATGTGGTCAATAAGTGTGGAGCTAGTCGGAGTTAATCGAGTAGGGTGTTTGATTAAAGGTAGGCAACCAGAGCTACAAAGCATGTCTACATAGTTTTTGACACTGCTTTTTGATTCGTAGTCCAATAAGTTAATATTCACATCACCACCAATATAATATTGTGCCTTTTCCCTATTCAGTGTCGCCAGGGTTAGTTCAAAAGATTTGTTGAATTTGGTAAAGTCAGGTAGTGGATGCCTATATAAAACCCCAAAGACTTTTTTTGTGTTGTTTATGTTAACAGTTATCCATAAATCTTCACAACCCTCCGTATTAAGTTGATATTTGTTTAAAGATTGGAAAGTTAAAGTTTCTTTAATGAACATTCCTACTCCACCTGCATTTGTATTAGAGTTGTTTTTAATGAAAGTATAGCCTTGAAGTTGCATTTTAAACTCTGAGTGTAGTTTGGTTTCGGATATTGCTATTATCTCAGGTAACTTTCCAAGTTGTGTCACAAATTCCTCAAGTTTTTCAAAATGTTTGTTTAGACTTCGTGTATTGATGTGCAACATGAAAAAATCATCATTGGTGCTCGTAGCATATTGTTTGTAAAAATTTTCAGGGGTTATGTAGTTATTTGAAAAGTCACATAAATTATCATCAAACATATGTAGAAAATTCGACAAAGAACTTTTTCCCTCGTTTGAATGGATTTCAGAAAATTCAGCTTTGTTTAAGTAGTGATATGGAAAGATTGTTTCGTAGCACTTAAAGCAAAAGTATAGCAAATTAGATTTACCCAATTCAGTAAACTCTTTAATTGACAGTTTAGAACATTTTTGATGAAGCTATTTCTGGCAAATATCACAGTAGATGACATTTTGATTGGATTTACAAGATTTGGCACAGACAATGCAAAAAAATTTCGCAGTCATAAACAAAACAGTTAAAAAATATCACAATGAAATCTATTAGTTTATATGTTCATAACGGCTTAAAGTACTTCAATTACAGCCGGCTGTATGACGTTAACAACCTTAAACCCTATGGCCAGCATGCAAAGTAGTTCAGATAAAATTGCCTGGAAAATAGAATGATGGTTGAGAAGTGTCTTTTATGTGATGTATCTATGTATTTTATATCAACTTTAGCATACAATCTACTTAAGGAAAGGATTAGTTTATCTGGATATAGAAGTTGAGAATAACTATACATATTAAATAAATGATGAATTGTTAGAGACTGGATCTATTAAGAAAAGTGGTTTTAAGTAGCATGACTAAAACAATTACTTGCCGCATTGGTTTTCATTATTACCTTTACATTAACAGCACTACTACTGCACTTTCTGCGTAAAGCACTTATAATTAAATAAATACAGCATTGTTAACTGTTAAGCAATGTACTTCCAGTTTTAAAATAACTATACGATTGCAGGTGCATTGTTCGAATACAAAGATGTACTGTTAGAGAGTGTAGGAGAATTGAGTTTTGAGTATTATGAGCAAGGGACAAAATACTTGAAGAAATGACTAAAACAATTAATTTCAACAATGATTACAGCTAGTTACACTTTCAACACTCAGATGCACCTAACAGTAATTAGACAAAAAACAATTACTTACGGCACTGTCAACTGCAAAGCATGTACAGCAAATCATACATACAGCAATTAAGTTTATACAAACATGAAGTTGTTGGAGATTAAAACTAGGTGGATTTAAGAGGCATGACTAGAACAATTCTTCCTATAATGACCAAAACAATTACTTACAGCATTGGTTACAAGTTACAACAATTACAATCACAACTACTGCACTTATTTCACTTGTAGATCTTAGAATAAATATAATTTTTTATAACACTGTCAATTACTCAAATTATGTACCCAATTGTTCTAGTCATGATGCATTCTTAAAAATTAAGACCTTGAGAGAAACAAGCAGTGTGTGTGTGAGCAGCAAGACTAAGAAAAAAACAAAAAAAACTGTTATTTAAAAAATTAAAAAAAAAAAAACTTCAAAAACAAAAAAAATCCTTGTACAGCATTGCCAGCATTGGTAGATGCTGTAATAAGATTAATATCTGAGATACTGGTAATATGTAGTTAGATCTAGCATGACAGAACGAAATTGTGTTAGTAGGTTTTATATATATTTAAAGTCATCAATTGATCTGAGGTTTAGGATTTTGTCTTCTCTTGTTGTTAGATATATACGGCCATCTAGAATCCAATATGAATTTACTTTCTTTTCTTTTCTTAACTTTTTGAGCATTTGGATGAAACCCATTCGTTTGGAGGTCAGTGACTCAGTCAAAAGAAAATCAGATCCCTTCAACAGTTTCTTTTGACTGTAAACATAAGCTTTGAGATTGTGCTGTACAAATTTGACAATTATGGGTCTGGGATAATTTCCCTGATGCTGATTTTTATGTCTCCTAGGTCGATGGCTTCTATCCAGATCAAAATCACTCAATTTGATTTTCAATTTGTTATGGCAGAATGCTTTAACTTTTTCATCGGTGTTTTCATTATCTGTTTCTGGAACTTGTAATTACATTTTATTCACCAAGTTGCCTTGGCCAGGAGACAGCGAAGGGACCTTTCGGTCTTCGAGTCAAGCTGCCACCTGCCCACCTGTCTACCACACACGGCGGAGGCTTCACACAGTCCCTTTGATTGCTGAACGTCAAGCAGGGAAGCTGTGAATACCAATTTTTCTAGTCTTTGGTTTGACCCGACCGGGAATCGAACCCAAGTCTACCGCTTCAGTAGCAGACGCTCTATCCACTCGACCACTGATCGGTTTTAATTATTTAAACGAACTCCGTGTATGAGAAGACAGTTTCTTCTCGAATACTGCTCCGCCTCATCCAGTTTGTCTTTTAGATGACAAATTTCTTGTTTGGTTTGATCCGCATTTTCATCTATCTTTTTCATTACTAGGTTTTCCACTTGCTAATTGAATTTTTCACTTTTTAGTATTATATTTTGTATTTTCTTGGCCATATTATCTAGGATTTCTTCAGAAAATTGGCCTATATGGTCCAGTCTAGGCAATGGAGGCTTCATATTAGTAACTGGTGGCTGCTCGTTTACTCGTTTTTCTGCTACAGCTTCTTCAAGTACATTGGAATTGGTCAATATAGTTTTGATTAAATTCAACAACTGCTTTTCGTTGTCTTTACCCTCTTTTGTTGGATTCATGATCAGTTTCCAAAGCAAGTAAAGTTACAGCTAGTGATAATTAAATATTTAACGGATAGGCCTAAAAAACACCCTTACATACCTTATTCATATAGATAAAAAAAAACATCTAGATGTTTTTATGTAAAAATTGTTACTCAAGCATCTGAATAAACGTGTTGTTAGTTGTCACATTTTCATGTAGGCCTAACTGACGCTTCCTACCCCAGTCCAATTATTTTGATTATAAATGCTGTATCAAGTTTTTTGTTTAGTGGTGACTAATGAGAATGAAACAATCAGAGGTGGAGTCCTCTAGGACGTCCTCGAGGACACAAATTAATGTCCTTGGCCTCGAAGCCTCAAGTCCTTGGCCTTGGCCTCGAAGCCTTAGGTCCTCGAAAATTGCCCTGTCCTCGGCTCGAGGACAGCACTATTTTTTGAACAGTTGAAATTTCGTTGGAAAACGACAGAAACCTCGCGGAAAATTTGCGAACACCTTTTTTGTTTTCCTCACTGGGAGCATAGGCGTATGCAAGGGGAGGAGGGGCAGGCCCCCCAATTGAAATTTCACCAATGACAAAAATGTGACAAAAAAGCCTATTGTTTCTTCAGTTTCAGTTTCTTTTTAGCATTTTTCGCTGACAGCAGTATAACTAATCAACAATATTGAAGACCAGAAGCGACTGGTCCCCCTCAAGTCGATTTTTGCCAGCCAATTTAAACGTACAACCCGGAGAAAATGGAGAGTTTTTGTCCTAACAGTTGCTATTTCAGGCCCACATCTAGCCTTTTTGTGAACGCAATGCATTAATCAGGGCCGTATTTACCATAATATGACGCAGTCCCAGCTAGAGGCCCCGAGCTGAAATCGTAAGATTTTTTTGGTCTTCACCTATATTTGGCAGAAAGATGTTGCGAAAATCTTCAAAGTGCCAGGGGCCTAGCGCGATGTTAATCCGGCCTAGCAATAACATGGTAATTAGACGTAACCATCTATTGCACCATTTTTCAAAAACAATTCAGTACTTCCCTCCAACCTCGCCGGTTTCACGCACAAAATACTTAAAAAAAAAATTAGCTATGAAAAATGCTGATTGAACGAATCATTGAACTTCAATTGAGAGGGTCTGGGCCTCCTGGCGAACATGCACTCCTATAACTGGTTATTTTCATGACAAAATAAAAATCTCTAAGAAAAATCTTCGAGTGGATTATTATTTACTGCTAAAATGTAGCCAGAGACAATGCACCTTACTTCCCCCTACCTGGACCAAATCACTTACAATTAAAATTTAACTCCAAAATGCAAGATGTTAAACGTGTTTTGGACTTAAATTGCAAGTAAAAGGAGGATTAAACAATTTGATTTTTTCGATTGGCTTTCAAATGTTGAAAATCTAGTGCTTTCAAATGGCTCTGAACACAAGCAAAATGTGATCCAATGGCATTAAAATAGCTTTTTTTTCCCAAAAAATTACAAAAAATCGCCCAACGGTCGGGGGCTTCGCCCCCAGACCCCCAAAGCCTCCGGAGGCTGGGGGCCCAGCCCCCAAACCCCCGTCTGTAATACATTTGAATTACACTAGCTTTCTCAACCCGCTTCCAAAGTTAGATATTTGCATTTTTCAACTGTTAGTTTAAGCCCTCTTTTTTTGCAAAATCCTGGTTACGTGCAAACAGGCAACAACAATTTCAGATCTTCCATCCTACGAAAGCTTTGTCCTACAAGTACTTTCTCTTTAGAAAAATTTTTAGGAACGTCATTTCATGTGATTTGTGGTTGAGGCCTCCCCCAATCAAAAATTCTGTGCACGCCAATGCATTGGAGATCACATGAAAAAAAATTTTGAAGACTTTTTTTTGGAGAACGCTAGCACCTGTGTCTTTGGTCCTTGGCCTTGGCCTCGAGAGGTTCTGTCCTCGGAAAGGCTGTCCTTGGCCTTGGATTTTTTTTGTATCCTTGGCCTCGAGCCTTGTGTCCTCGACTCCACCTCTGGAAACAATATTAATGAACTTGCTTGTCGGGTACTTCTCTACCAATGATAGTAACCTCAGCAAAAAAATAGAACTCACTTTCTACTGGTTAGATATATATTGGCTTTCTAGTTCGTCTAAATACACTGACTGTAATTGCAATGATTTAACTTCAGACTTAAAATTGTTTACTTTGTCACTTTATTCACCATGTAAAGCAGTAAAAATTTTAAGAGACAGTAAAAATGTTTTGAAATTCACAAACAACTATATTCAGATATTACGCAAAGACACAGTAAATGAATATATAAAACACTTGACTTGACACCTCTATTTTTATCACATAGTACAGGAGTGAAAAATCACTACCAGACTACAATATTCAAGATTATAAAACTTGGGGTAGTCCAAAACCAATGCTTCCAGTTCATCTTGATCACGGTTACAAACCTTCAGAAACAAGAAGACTTGTAAGGGGATATTCAGAAGAAAAAATTCCATGTTTGTAGCTATTCAAAGAAGCAGAGGTGGAGTCCTCGAGGACGTCCTTGGCCTCGAAGGTCAAGTTCTTGGCCTTGGCCTCGAGGCCTCAAGTCCTCGAAAATTAACCTGTCCTCGGCTCGAGGACAGAACTATTTTTTGAACTGTTAAAATTTTGTGAAACGCTTGAAAATTTTTTTGGAAAATGTTTTTTTGTGGAGATCGCTTGAAAAATTTTTGTGAAGACCTTTTTTTTTTTTGGAGATCGCTTGAAAAATTCTTGTGAAGACCTTTTTTTTTTTTTTTTTTTTGAGATCGCTTGCAAAATTTTTGTGAAGACCTTTTTTTTTTGGGGAGCACTTGCCTTTGTGTCCTTGGTCCTTGGCCTCGAGAGTGTCGGTCCTTGGAAAGGCTGTCCTTGGCCTTGGTCTCGGATTTTTTTTGTGTCCTTGGCCTTGGCCTCGAGCCTTGTGTCCTCGATTCCACCTCTGCAAAGAAGTAACTACTAATTAGGCCAATCCAAAAGTTCATAGAAATTTTTCGATTTTTTGTATCTATCTAGCTGTTGTATGTAGCAGTGTAGCTTGAAACCAATTCTAAATACAGTTTTATTCACCAAGTTGGCTTGGTCAAGGAGACAGTGAAAAAACTTTTGCGAGTTTTGCAGTATTCAAGGAATTGTTCAATTGTGGTTACTTTTAAAACAACTAGCTAACAAACAATGGCTAAAAACACTATCAACACATTCAAAACTAGCCTGTTGGTGGGTTGTTTTATATTCTGAAAAAAAACAACAACACCATGTTAGGTTAAGTTTATTTTAAGACAAAAAAGCAAAAGCTGCTCAGCCAAATAAACCACTGGACTGATACAATAGCTTCTGCTATGCTGCACAGACTAAAAAGTTTTGTTTTAAAAGCTAGATGTCGTGGGGTTAGGCCTACTGCTTTGGTGTATTCATTATAATGAAGCTCTGAGATCAAGAATAGCTATGAAAAATCACTGTGGATTTACAGCCTTAGCTGTCTAGATCCAAATTAACTTGGCTAGCCTAGGGCTATCGCGAATCTAACTTTGCCAACAACCTACTCTTTGGACTGATAAATAGGCGCTAAACCATGCAAATATACTATTTATATTATTTTCTAGCAAACTGCGATCGTAAAAATCCGATCAGTGATTTAGTAGGTTATCTTACTACAGCCTGCAAGCAAGCGCTGTTGCGCAACTGCTCGCGAAGGTTGCGACCGATTGCAAACTTTCGCAAGCTGTCAATGACGTCAAATTTTGGTTGCTTCGCGTCCAGTCTAAACGCACCTTAAAGAGGTATTTGTGAAGCTGATGCACCTAACTACTGAATGTATGTTTCTGTTCAATGATGAACTGTACAAGCAAGTAGATGGTATTGGAATGAGATCCCCATTTGGTTGCACTATAGCTAATTTCTTTTTGGGACACCTGGAAACGTTAATTTTCAAAGATCAAATGTCTTGTCATCCTAAATTATATGTTCGCTATATTGATGATGTGTTTGCTGTTTTTGATGATGTTAACGCGTGTTCATCTTTTTTGAATATTCTAAACAGCCAGCATGATAATATTAAATTAACTATTGAAAAGTCCACAAACACTTTGCAATTTCTGGATGTTGATATCAAAATTAGTGAGAATACTGTTGATACATGGGTCTGGAGAAAGCCTACTAATACGGGTTTATTCCTTAACTTTGCTGCTATATGTCCCATTAAATGGAAATCTGGTTAAGTGTTTTGTATGCTCCACCGTGCCAAGTTAATTTGTTCAAGTGAATGGTTATTTTTAAAAGAGGTTGAAATTCTTAAATCGTTATTTTCAGAGGTGGGCACAAATAACATTATATCAAAAGCGCAGCGCAACAAAGCGCAACGATCTTTTTAACCAGTGAAAGTGCAGTGCAAAATGCGCAATTTAATTTTTTTGCTTTCTGAAGCGCAGCGCAACTTCCGCAATGAACTTTTTGATTCAGTTGAAGCGCAACGTAATTCCGCAATTGCGGAACTGCGTTTTTGTACCAAGTTAAAGCGCAACCCAACTTGCGCAATTAAAATTTCACAACACAATGCAAATACCGCATTTTTTGCAATTTTGGACTAAAAAAGAGTAAAGAATTTGCTAAACAAGCCCGACATTTATCAATATTACGATCGAAATGGAGCAAAATTAAGTTCAATGTGTAGAATTGCGTTTTTACCCGAAAAAAATTTTGAAAGCGCATCGCAATTAAAGCGCAACAAATTTTAAAGGCTTTATTCCGCAACGCAACTTCCGCAATGATTCAAGATAAAAAATTAAAGCGCAACGCAACTTACGCAATTGCGGAGGTTGCGGAAGTTGCGCTTTGCGCTTCTAATTGCGCTTTGCCCACCTCTGGTTATTTTTGTCTAACAATTACCCCCCACAGTTCTTCGATAAAATATTGCGCAAATTTCTTGCGCTTTCATCCCATCATACTCAAGAAAACGAAAACAGCGATGAATGCGAGACTTGCTTTTTTAAAGTTCCGTATATAGGTTCTGCATCCAAACAATTTACAAAAAGTCTGTCTGAACTTGTTTATCGGGAATTTGGTTTAAAGTTAAAAGTAATTTACGATACATTTAAGATCAATCGCTACTTCCAGCTGAAAACAAAAACACTGCATGCTCTCTGCTCTAATGTCGTGTACCAGTTTCGATGTTCGTGTGATACGAACCTTGCGTACGTAGGCATGACTACCCGACATTTGGCTGCAAGAGCTTGCGAACATTCGGTTTTAGCTGGACCGCAAAAGAGCGCTATAAAAGAACACATACGCGCATGTGCCATTTGCCGTGAGGAAAAGTACACCGTAAACTCTTTCCAGATTTTAAAAAGTTGCCATACTGAGTATGAAACTAAAATCCAAGAAGCTCTTTTGATTAAAAAACTAAATCCTAAATTAAATAAGCAACTTTATGCTAAAGGTGCCTCTTTCTTGCTAAGTATTTTCTAATTTCCCAAATTTTCTGTTACGTCATTATATTATAAGTTAGTTCTTACCTTGATTTGACTTGATTTTCTCTTTAATTCAATTCACCTTTACTATCACATTAATAGTTATTCTAACTGAATTGGTTTATTTCACGCTAAAAACTTTATGCTGTTGCTTGTTTGACTATAATTTTAATCTGATTGCTTTGCTCCAAAACCGGAAAGGCATTTTTATTTTGTTAGATAATAATTTTAAGTATTTCCTCATATAATGTACGTTATTAGTCAGGTATACGTAATTTATGTTACCGTAATGCTTCTATTTCCTTTACAGATGTTTATAATATCCTGAGGAGGGCTTAATTGTTTTAAGCCGAAAACGTTGGATATGTTTTGCTTTTAATAAAAATGTTAAATCCAACAAAGTTGCTGCTTATTGCTTTAATAGGTAGCAATTATAACAAACATAGTTGTCTTTGGAAGTTGTGGGTTGCGTAATTTACGTAAAGTTTTGTCAACTATACTAAATTACCCCCAAAATCCAATTTTCGAGTAAGTTTTGTGTAAAATACGTAAATATCAACGTGTTATCACAACTTAATGTTACGACAACACTGAAGTGTAAATATGAAGTGTTGTTTTTTTGTTTATTGTTGTGGTTTCTCATTTCTTCTGCTTTTCTGAGTCAAAATATGTTAAATGTTTCACACTGAATTGATTGAACTACTCTAAATATGTAAGTGTCAGTTTTATGTTTCATTTTGTGTTGTTGTTACGGTAGCATTGAACTTTGAAGAGTCAAGAGCGTATGTTAATTTTTGTTGCTTCCATTCCAGAAATGGCAAAAATAAACTGAATTGAATAATGTCAAAAAAACTTGCCGTAGTTTTTTTACGGCAATTAGTATACTTTTTTTTATAAGAACCAATAAATATTAAGTTAAGGCTGGCTGCTCGTAGCTTTTTGCCGAATTTTAGCCTCAATTGTTCTTAAATTTTGAAAACACAGATGTTAATTTTTGCGACCACATTACAACTGTTTAAAATGTCAATTTTAGCAACCATGTTTGTAATTGTAGTTACATTTTATTCACCAAGTTGCCTTGGCCAGGAGACAGCGAAGGGACCTCTTGGTCTTCGAGTCAAGCTGCCACCTGTCCACCTGTCTACCACACACAGCGGAGGCTTCATACTGTCCCTTTAATTGCTGAATGTCAAGCAGGGAAGCTGTGAATACCATTATTTATAGTCTTTGGTATGACCCGACCGGGAATCGAACCCGAGTCTACTGTTTCAGTAGCAGACGCTCTATCCAGTCGACTACTAAATTGTTTAGTCTCAAAGCTTTGTGTACTTGGGTGAACATTTTTTACTGCTTTTGCCTCTACGCAAAATTGCTCTTTTTTCGACTTGATAGACTGCCAAAAGTTTTCTCAGTTTCTCGCAAAGAGCGCAACAGCATTCTTTAATCTCGCAAATCGCAATAGTCGCAATTTGGCGCAAATACTAGAAAACCACTGAAATTTTATCGTTTTGAATCAGTACAGGATTTAGTTTTTTTTATTGATTTGGATTTTTTGCTTTTTCGTTTGTCCTTAATTTATTTTTGCTGCTGAGGCTGGAATTTTTTAAAATTTGTTCTTAAATTTTGAGCAAAAATGAGCCTAGTGTTCTTATAAAATTGTTCTAGAAAAGAGTGTGTATGATTAGTAAGTTTGTTTGTTTTTGATTTCTTTTTTTTAAGCTATGTTATCCAGTGGTGCAGTATCTTTATAAAAAAAACATTAACTTCTACGTTGGAATGCGAAGTCTTTGCCGCTGAAAAATTCTTGCTTATTTACAAAAAACATTGATTTTATAATATTTTTGGGTGAAATTTCGGCTGCAAATTTTATTTTGGAAGGTCGCCGCTCAAGAAATTTTTGCATTTTTTATTAAGGAAACCGTCGATTTTGAGACGGTTTAGTGAAAAAAAATTGAATTCATCACAATAATGTAGTGAAAAATCACGGGCATGTTTTGAAATTGATCGCAGAGAAACTCCATAGCAGATGCGGTTTTGTCTAATATACAGCTCCACCGTTGTTTCGTGACAGCAGGATAAAGCAAAAATAAATCATCCGCTACAGCACACGATCACAACTCTAAACATCGTGTGATGTCTTACTTAATCCCTCTACCTTTGAAGATTCATATATTTTTACCATCTTCTTGCGAAAAAGCGTCAACGCACCTTTTGTTCACAATTAGTGACGGCAATACGTTCTTGGGAAAGATACATGACGCATATTTCTCATTAGGGCGAAGCAGTCTACCCGCGGTGGAGGCCCAGCCAGAGAAAAGATTTTCAAATAGAACCCCAAAAAATGCTCGGCGACAAAGGCGTAGCTAGGATTTTTGATTCGTGGAGCCAAACCGCAATGCAATGACGTCATCAGAACTTTTCAAAACGAATTTTTAGTGGGAAAAGATACCGTAAAGTGGAGGATCAGAAGCAGAAGCCTGGGTTACCATGTAACCAGGATTTTGCTTAAGGGGGTCAGGACTTGAACCAAAACTTGAAAAGTTTTCAAAAAATTGTAAATTGGGAGAGATGGCGAGTAAACTAGTGTAACTTAAACGTATCACAGACTAGGGTTTGGGTACAAAGCCCCCCGCCTCTGGGCAATTTTTTGTAATGTTTTAGAAAAAATTGCAATTCTAAGGCCATTTGGATCACATTTCGCACGTTTGTAGATCCATTTAAAATCACTAAATTTTTAAGATTTGAAATCCAACTGAAAAAATTAAATTGTTTAATCTTTCATTTACTTGCAGGTCAAGTCCAAAACACGTTTAAAATATTGCATTTTTAGGTTAAATCTTGCAAGTGACTTGGTCCAGGTAGGGTGAAGCAAAATGCAATACCTCCTGCAATATTTTCAGCAGCTAGTAAATAATAATTCACTTAAAGATTTGCCTTGGAGATTTTTGTTTTATCGTAAAAGCAACCAGTTTTAGGAGTACATAAACGACCAGGACCCAGGCTCGCTCAACTCAAATTCAATAATTTGTTCAATAAGCATTTTCCCAAGCTAATTTTTTTTCAAAAATATTTTGTCCTGTTAAAACTCTTGAGATGGAGGTGGATTGTTATTCAAAGTTGGTACAATAGATAATGGTTACGAGTCACGTTATTGCATTATGTTCACAAAAAGGTTAAATGAGGGACTGAGGATGCAACTTTTAGGACAAAAAGCCTGAGTTTCTTCCGGATAATGCATTTACATTGATTGGATATTAATATTAAACTGTTGAACGCAAAAGTGGAAAAACGGCTTTGTTGGCATTATTTTTACCATTCGTGGCAATTCAATTTGACCCCTCCTTTTGGCTACGCCTATGCTAGGCGTTGATGTGGTAAGACAGACTCAAAGTGCCTGGTTCATACGAATGATCGATCGAGTGACTACCGCAAAAGTTCATGACCTATGAAAAATGTTGGTGCATATGAGTAAGACTTCGACTACTTCGTTCACACTCTTTAAACGATTAAGAACGGACACGATCCTACTCTGAACAGGCTACCAAAGACAGGTAGAATCAGCTCCAATTTTAAAGCTTTCGCTTTCACTCGAATAACATCAACATGAATACAGATTAGTTCACTTCAAACCACCGTTATTAACTTTGCAAGCACATTATTAGCGCTTCAACCGACCTTTTTCAAACTGCACATCAATCGCCAGTGCCAGAGAAAACCAGAAGGGTGAGGCCTGCAGCCAAGCGTGACCAAGCAGAGAAAAAAATGAGCGCATTCGGGCAGTTTCGGATCATCTAGTTTTATGTCATTGTGTAAACCACCGGAATTGGCTTGATGATTCACCGCCTTTAATCTTTCATGCAATGAAAACAAGTGAAGTTCTTTTTAAATGCCGCAAAAATGGTTCTACTTTATGGGGCGCCGTTTGGAAAAATATTATTTATTTTGTTACACCTTTTTCTTGAGCTTATTTACAATGAAATTTGTCCGATATGTATATCGTAAATTTCCGATATATATCGGAAATTTACGATATATTTCGGACAAATTTTATTGTAAATTAGCTCAAAAACAAGGTGTTACATAATAAAGTATTTTTTTCCAAACGGCGCCCCATACTACATCCAAAAACGCCCGGCAGCTGCACAAATTACCGTTTACTATTAAGAAAAGTTGTTGGACCATTTTTTGATGACATCAAATTTTGCCATTGGATACTCAATCTCTCTTTTAAAAAATAATTCTGGTATGGGTCACTCCATGCCAAATGAGCAAATTTTTTTTCAAAATTACACCATATGTCTTGTATTTTAATGAAATTTGGTACAGTTGTAGATCTTAATGAAAAACCAAGAACACAAAAAAAATCTTTCGAAAAACTCCAGCTATTTACGGAGTTATGATCATTTGAAAAAGCGCAAATTTTGCTTGTTCCGCATCGTTGCACATACTTAAAACTTTTTTAAATTTTTAGTTTCTTTATCTGTAATCATAAGAGACTGCTGAAAATTGCTAGACAGGGGTTTTAAGACCCAAGGAATCCAAAAATTTAGCTTAAAAAGAGATGAAAGAATGATTTCATTGAGTAGCTGAGCTTCCAATCTATTAATTACGTTTTTCAGACGCCCAACTTCGAGAACCTGTACAAAAATGGGTATAAAATTTAAAAGCTGAAATTCACAAATTTATGTCTTGTACCACTGCTCTTTCATCTCATACAACAAAATTGAATTATTTTTGATGCCTACCATAAAAACTTTTGTTTTTAAGTGACATACGTTTTTTCAATGGAAATAGCATTGAATCAGTTTGAGATAAAAAGCAAAGCAGCACAAGATCAATGGAAAAGAGTTGAGGGAAAAGAACAAACATGCTAAACAGAGTTTTTATCCAAGCGAAAATCTGCAACACAAATTACTGAGCAGTTGTTTTAAAGCTGGACATAAACACTCAAGTACGATGATATGTAGCACATGTTCCGGCTTTTTGGACCACATGGGCTCTTTTATGCACGTTGTGTAGAGTGACAAAAATAATGAAAAGCACATGATTGCAAAGTTTAAGATGGATCTGATTCGTGTTCAATCAATATATATTTCATTAACTTTTTGGTGCTATCAGCTCGAATAATTGGAAATGTATGTTGAAAAATTGCTGATTTCAATATTAAATATCTGGAATCTTTCAAGAAAATCTCATTTCCTAGCTTTGCAAACGTTAATATTTTTGTAATCATAACTGCTTAATGCAGCACAGTTTCAATAGGTAATGACCAACTGCTTATTAACTGTGATTTCTATTTTAGATTGTTTTATGTTGTATCAATAGTTCTGCAGTGTTTCACAATAAGATGAATGCAATGAGTTTGCTACAAAGATTCGGAAGAAAATTGAATAAGATGTGCCACAATTCTGAATTGTTCTCAATATCCAATTTGCTTAAAGCACTTAGATTTAAGCATGTTGAACTAATCTGTAGCAGAACCTCAGTGCCACAAGATGAGATTAGAAGTATCTGCAAGCATCACCTCATGGAATATCTCTCAAAATATCATTTGCAGTAGAAAAAGTGCTATGAATCATATGCGAAGCGTAAAAACGAATCAAGACCGGTCTGGAAACATTTCTCTGCTTTAAGCTGACAAATGGGCATTGGGCAGTGAAAAAATTGTTGTACTAGATCAGAAAATCTGCTGAGCGTGTTGACGCATGTTACAAGTCGTAAGTGGCGATGATGTTACCACCACCACATTATCATATACAGTGAGCGAGGTAGAAGCTCCCGACTATATTCAACTATGGATTCTGAAGTTATGAACCCATCAGTTGAATTGTGCTCTATATCACGATCCTTATAGTGGCAGGGTAGAAGTAAGCAAACACAAGCGATTGAAGCTCGCAGCAAAATTCCGAAAACTGCTAATATACATCTGAGTAAAGTAAACCACAAAAGCGTATCAGTAAAAGTTTGTGACAAACAAGACAATAGTATCACAAAAAAAGTTAAAGACATGATTGAACATTCAGACAGACTTTGCCAAGCTTTCGTGAGAAGCTATAATCAGCTAACCGAAGTACCAAAATCAAGCCTCCACTACAATCTCTAATACTTGGTCAGTAGAAAAGGCTGCACAACATTTTGGGGGTATCAAGGGAAGATGGAAAAACTGAAAAAGGAATGTTGTGCAGTCTTTCTTACTGACCAGGTATCAGAGATTAAAGTGAGAGATTTGATTTTGGTGCTTTGGTTAGCTGATTATACCTTCTCACTAAATGCTTAGCAAAGTGGTCTGAATGTTCAATCTTTTCTTTAACTTTTTTTGGTAATAAGATCGTCTTGTTAGTCACAAATCTTTCCTGGTTTGGTTTGCTCAGAAGTATATCAGCAGTTTTCAGAATTTCGAAGCGAGCTTCAACAGCTTGTGTTTGCTTACTTTTACCATGCCGCTATAAGGGCCGTGATATCAGATAAAGAGCACAATTCAAATGATGTGTTCATAACTTCAGCATCCATAGTTGAATGAGTGGGAGTTTCTACCTTACTAACTGTGGATGATGATGTGCTAATGGTAGTAGTGTCATCAGCACTTACGACTTGTAACATGCGCCAATAAGATTGGCAGATCTTCTGATCTAATGAAAAATTTTTTTCACTGCCCAATGCCCATTTGTCAGCTTGAAGCAGAGAAAGGCTTCAAGACCTGTCTTAACTGGTTTTCATGCTTTGAATCTCATCACTCAGCACTGAGGTTCTACAACAGATTAGTTCAACATGCTCAAATTTAAGTGCTTTAAGCAAATTGGATATTGAGAACAATTCAGAATTGTGGCACATCTCATTCAATTTTCTTCCGAATCTTTGCAGCAAACTCATTGCATTCATCTTATTGTGAAACACTGCAGAACTATTGATACAACATAAAACAATCTAAAATAGAAATCACAGTTAATAAGCAGCTGGTCATTACCTATTGAAACTGTGCAGCATTAAGCAGTTATGATTACAAAAATATTAACGTTTGCAAAGCTAGGAAATGAGATTTTCTTGAAAGATTCCAGATATTTAATATTGAAATCAGCAATTTTTCAACATACATTTCCAATTATTCGAGCTGATAGCACCAAAAAGTTAATGAAATATATATTGATTGAACACGAATCAGATCCATCTTAAACTTTGCAATCATGTGCTTTTCATTATTTTTGTCACTCTACACAACGTGCATAAAAGAGCCCATGTGGTCCAAAAAGCCGGAACATGTGCTACATATCATCGTACTTGAGTGTTTATGTCCAGCTTTAAAACAACTGCTCAGTAATTTGTGTTGCAGATTTTCGCTTGGATAAAAACTCTGTTTAGCATGTTTGTTCTTTTCCCTCAACTCTTTTCCATTGATCTTGTGCTGCTTTGCTTTTTATCTCAAACTGATTCAATGCTATTTCCATTGAAAAAACGTATGTCACTTAAAAACAAAAGTTTTTATGGTAGGCATCAAAAATAATTCAATTTTGTTGTATGAGATGAAAGAGCAGTGGTACAAGACATAAATTTGTGAATTTCAGCTTTTAAATTTTATACCCATTTTTGTACAGGTTCTCGAAGTTGGGCGTCTGAAAAACGTAATTAATAGATTGGAAGCTCAGCTACTCAATGAAATCATTCTTTCATCTCTTTTTAAGCTAAATTTTTGGATTCCTTGGGTCTTAAAACCCCTGTCTAGCAATTTTCAGCAGTCTCTTATGATTACAGATAAAGAAACTAAAAATTTAAAAAAGTTTTAAGTATGTGCAACGATGCGGAACAAGCAAAATTTGCGCTTTTTCAAATGATCATAACTCCGCAAATAGCTGGAGTTTTTCGAAAGATTTTTTTTGTGTTCTTGGTTTTTCATTAAGATCTACAACTGTACCAAATTTCAGT
This sequence comes from Trididemnum nubilum, assembly GCA_963965965.1. NCBI lineage: Eukaryota > Metazoa > Chordata > Ascidiacea > Aplousobranchia > Didemnidae > Trididemnum > Trididemnum nubilum. The sequence goes on from OZ014474.1 coordinate 26,098,532, forward strand.
AAAATATAAAACATAATATAGTGTAACCGATTTGCTCATTTGGCGTGGAATGACCCGTATAGCAGGTTTAGTGACGGCTCTTAAACAGGAGCAACTACATCTTCTAATTTTTTAAAATCAAGTTTAATTACTTTTTTTTTAGGGATAACTCCCGACATTTTAAACTAAAACTACACGATAGCAATATTTCTGCAGTGAAATCGAGTTTTAAACCAAAGCACATGTACTGAATTTATTGGTATATTCTCAAAACAAATAACAAGTTACAATACACGCGTCCGCAATGGTTGGAAACTTAAACGCACATGCTAGAGGCAGTGTTTGGGCAGTAACAAGCGAAGCGAGCAGATAAGTGCCTTTTCTACTTATTGCATAGGCCTCGGTGGAACTTGAACTTATCAAGGCAGCAATATCAACTCGTGAATCGTTGGAAAATGCCATACTCCCCGCCTATTTTCAGATACCGGTACTGAAATTGTATCAAATGTGCTTATTACAAAGTGACTTCATATTGGCTATTGACACCAAATTTCATCGTGATGACGGATGATGATCAAAAATTTCACCAGTAGGTCTAAGCCCGGATTTTCCGCAAAATTTCTTTTCAGCATTGCCAGTACCTGGCTTTGTGAAAATTAAGAATACAATTCGAAAAGATTCAAGAATAGAATTCGAAAAGAATAGAATTCAAAAATTCGAAAAGATTAAGGATAGAACCGACACCGCAAAGGAACAGTGGCGCAATGTTAATTTTTTGTTTTGCTGAGCCAGTATTTTCGTAATAGCTCGCATACGGTAAAAAGTTTTTTTTGCAATCAACTGTGACTCCAGAGTCAAATTTATCCACGAAGATTTTGACCCCACAAAATATGAAATTGATCGGATTCTACCTGAAAATTTGAAATTTTGGGTGAAAGTTCGTTAAATGCTGTCATTAGGTCTTTGGGAACGCCATTAAACACTTTGTCATTGCTAATTTTAGCTGTAATATTAGGCCTACTACTTGTTCAACTCTGGTGTCAATGTTAGAAGTTCATATCTGTTTTCCAAGTTAATTAATTTAAATGCCGTTGAAATTTCGAATTGTTTCATTATTTTCTCAATTAAGGCAGATACAGCGACAAAAAGTCTCCTCTCGTTCAACATTGCGAATATCATCGAAAAAGAACATGATTAAAATAATTATTATCATGACTACAAAACAAAATTTCAGCACTATTTTTGCATTTTCTCATAGGCCTCAACTCCAGTACCATTTATCTCGTGGGCTTTTATTGTAGGGGCTGAAAATGCAACCCCCAAGTGTATAGATGATTAGCTTTTTCAAGTTATTGGCAATAACCCGGTTGGTAATAACATTTTCATAGAAGCAACCCAGGTTTAAGTAAAATTTGTTAAAAATCAAAAAGACTCCCACTTTGGATTCTGGAGGAATTGGATAATGGTTTTATTTGAATATTACTGAGAGGTTTGATTTCTACCAATCTTTTTCTGTGGGAAAAAATGCTATCCTAATTTACAATTAAATGTAATCACATCGTTATTTAACCCAAGCTGTCCTGGTCAGAAGACAACAACGAAAGTTTCCGTCTTTGAGTCAAACTGCCATCTTTTTGCTGTCTTTTCAATGATGTACACTGGACAATTTCAATGCTATGAATCCCAAAATTTCTTGCCATATTTCAAATTTTAAAACAGGAAATGAATGATAACAGCAGAGGTGGAGTCCTCGAGGACGTCCTTGGCCTCGAGGACACATTTTGAAGTCCTTGGCCTAGAAGCCTCAAGTCCTTGAAAATCGGCCTGTCCTCGGCTCAAGGACAGCACTATTTTTGAACCGTTAAAATTTCGTTGGAAAACGCCAGAAACTTTGCGGAAAATCTGCAAAGACCTTTTTTTTGGTTTCCTCAAGTAGAGATCGCCTGAAAAGAAAATTTTGAAGACCTTTTTTTTTTTTGGAGAGCACTTGCGTCTGTGTCCTTGACTCCACCTCTGGATAACAGAACAGGCACATCGGCGCACTTTCGCAATCAGCAACGTCAAAGCTTGGCTGTTCGAAGCTCCATCAAGCAGTCCACGTTTAGCCTCACTCTGATCAAAATCAAATGCAACATGAACGCGTTCAATCTGCATGATAGGGGTGAGCTTCGAAATATCTGCCTACACGCAATCGAAAACAGGGAAACGCAAAAATAAGGCAAAGCATCACCTTCGATCGTCTTGGAACGAAATACAAATAAACAGTCAACTATCAAAGTTATCTTTCTGCTTTCAAAATAAATGCGTGAAATAGGCCTAACTGTTTAAGCTTGTGCTTCATCAACACGATTGCAATGTAGACTGCAGAGCCAGTTGGTAGCACGGTAAGCACCTTCGCGCTATCGATGATAAATGCTTGCACAAAAGGTAACTTTTGGGGTTATTTACATAGTCTCTCTCTTCCTTGCATCGGAACGCGACAGGCCTACATGAAAATTTCATTTAACGTAAGCATCACTTTGACAACTTCTTCAAGAAAGTATCAAAAGAATCCTCTCTGCCATCACCATGAGCAAAATTGTTGCTGTTGTTTGTATTGCGTGCTGGATTCATTCCTTGTTGGGGGAAGCCAAAGTCAACCGGGTCGTGGGGTATTTGGTAGAATGGCGGCTGTTGCGTTGTCATTGGGGATGGTTGGGAAAAATTGACTCCTGCCACCGAATTGGGTACTTGCGGAGGAGATAAAACTTCAGAACCAGGCGACATCAGGTTGGGATGGGGCGACATAGCATTCGTCATCAAGTTGGGAACAGGGTTTGAGTTAGGAGGGGACAAAGGATTGGGAGACAACATTGATTGAGGCGGAACACTGCTAGCTTGCGGGGGCATTTGGGGTGACATAACATGGTGGGAAGTTACGAGTGGGTCAACTTGTTTTTGCACGACAGGGACAGGGGGAACTTGGTCAGGAGTTTGAAAAATATTATTAGGGGGTGCGCTGGCATCCTGCAACAGACTCAATAAACTCCGATCTCCTTCCTCGATGCTGCAGCGCTGCTCAAAGAGTAGGTCTATGCTCACGTCACCGTCGCCTAAAATAGCCTCTTCTAGCTTCGGCATGTTGCTCGATGCGCTAGCCGCAGGGAGGGTTGAGTCGTTGAGGACCTGCGAGGTTCCCTCAGGCCCTAAGCTGGGAAGACTGTCAAGGGTTACGTCATTGTATTGCTGGTTCTGTTGCAAAGTGATAGGAGTGTTTTCAAACAAGGTCGGAAAGTCGGGCAAGTTGCCAGACCCTGGCATGCTGCTGTGCTGCTGTGGGAAAGGAGTGTTGTGAAAATCAATTGGCGCAGAAGCTTCGCTCTTCACATTCGTGCTGGATGGAAGAGTGACGACTGGATTCGCTGTAGAGAGATTGGGACCAGGATGGGCTGGAGGAAGAGTAGAAAGGCGCGGCCGAAAACTGTTACTCTGCTGCCACAAAGAAGGGTTGCCTTGGTGATAAGGCGGCCGGGTGAAGGGAGCTCTTTGCACCGAGTAAGGCGAGACGAACGCGGGATTCAATGACTGACCGTGCATCGGATAGGGTCGTTTTATGGGACGGTCACCACCGGGAACTGAAAAAAAAAGAAGCTTAGATTAATGCTCTAATAAAATACAGTATTTGGTATTCCAATAAAGACACATATTATGATTTTAACACCAGCCTATTGCGATGAATTTATAGCTATGATTCCATGAAATGTACAAAATGATTTTAGTTGGTAAATAGAAATCAGCTTTATTCAAATTAACGATTCGTTTTCAATACAATTTTTTGCTTTCATGTTTCTCGATCCCAAATCAGCCACCGTCTTAAATTGCTGTAGCAAGATATGTGTAACCACCCAGTGTTACCCTTAACTTTTTGGCTAACCGGCGGGTGCTCTAATATTCTCTGAACAATTGTGCCCAAAACCTTAAACATGCGTTTATGTACCTTAAATTTTATACCAATCCAGCATTAAATCATACTCAAAATTCTATATCCACAAATTTGTTGACTTTTCCAAAGCCATGTTCATCATATTGCAAAAAATTATTTGCCCTCGGTCCGACAATCGATAATTTGCTGACAAAAATCGGCTTAGTGGGTACTGGAAAACCGGAACACTGGTACTGATGTCAAACGTTTACATTTTTTTGAAAAATTGCTACACTACGATTCAGGATGCGCTCCATGAAAAACCCCAATACTGCCTTAGGCAAGAAATTTACCCGATATCGGGTCTCACACTTAGCAAGATTAAGCCCAATGACTAAACCGCTCAGCAAGGCTATTCGATAAAATGAATTACATGTGAAAAAAACTGCCAAGAAACATTGAATTTCGGTGTAATGTCAACCAAGTCCAGTTGTTTGATAGAAACTAATCGCTTACATGAACGCTGCGATTAATTCATGTTTTCCACTTTGAATTATCGTTAAATTTTACAGTAAATTCATTCAAACCTTATCGAGAAGAAATTACAACTAGCAGACTGCAGATCTATGCACAACTTTGACTCGCAATACTTAAGTCCCAAGATTCTCTTCCCTAATTTAAATTCAGAAAACAAATTGCAGCGTTTAGCGGAATCGAGCCCATGACCTCTTTTTCACGAACCATGTGGCTAACACGCTGCGCCAAACGACCTCAATCCGCAGCAAGCAAGAAACTCTTACTAACTTACTTATCTTGTATTGTTACTAAAATTCGTGCTTAGGTCAGCAAATTCTAATTTTGAATCTAGGTCTCCAAGTGTTTAATTCCCATTGTCCATACTCCACAGGTTTAATAAGAGAAGTGGAGAACGCGGTCATTTGGTTGTAAGAGTTGCATTCACTAAGTCAAATACTGGTCCTTAAACTTAATCAAAATAACAGAACTCTAATTGATTACGTCAGCACAAGTTAAGGCAACAAGCAAATGTATGAAATGAAGGAGGAGCGTCGTTTCAATTCGTAAGCACTAAGGAGGAATAAAACAGCTCAAGCTACCTGGATTATATCTCTTGTGAACAGTTCTTTCTTCGATTGCTTTCCGAAGTCGACTGTTGCTTGTCATTGGGTTATTGTGGACAGAAAACATGGGAGGAAATGACTTGAAATGAAGACCTGAAATATAGATATCGATCTAAAAATTGCAGTTCTGACTGGAAATTACCACACTTTTTTGCCCCCAAAATAGAACGTTTGAAGAGTGTTTCAATATTATACGGTCATACCGGTATTATCTGTTCAATCACAAACCTGTAAAATAAACACGCGGTAAAATGATAAGAAAGTAAAACACAGCATTTTTCAAATTTGTTGATATTATGACGTCAGAAATAACCAAACAGCTTTGTGAGGGTATTTAAGACTAGCACACAAGCGCTCACACGTTATTTCTTTCAATTTTTTGTAATAGTAATAACATATATCGAAGGTCTTAGTACAGAACTCCATATCACGGTAAATCTGTTCACTGTGCCAGTTGAGAACTTGATATCCCTAAAGAGTGTAGGGCATACTCAAGAGGTAATAACAACACATATTAGCTGCTGTAAAAAATATACTTTAAGTACATCATCACAAACCAGCTGTGATAATTGGACACCACAATCTTTTCCGTACTCGAATTTACTAGCGGTGTGTTTTTCGCAATGTAATAGAAATATGAATATTGATCAAAGATACTTCGGAAAGTTAGGAGTATGGGTGTGGCATCTAAGAAAATCCATCCATTTTGAGAAAGTTTTGAAAACTTATGCACCGTCTGCGTTTTCGAAAAAACATCCTCCAGCAAATTTAAGTCCATCAGATGGATTTAAAGTTTGTCCCTCCACTGCTTTAACTTTGGGTTGCCCCACGTTAAAAAAAAACAAAAAACGCAAAGCTTCGTGAATTTTTTTTTTCCTATGAAGCAGCCTTCTTACAATTTCTTTTAAGTGGTTTTGATCCACAAACAGATTATGTGCATTAAAAGCCTAAGCATAAAAAACATTTAAAATCGATTTAAAAAAATTTTTGCTAATAATGGCTGATTTTGACCGGTTAACCCAGAAGTATATCATACCATACCTTTTTTGAACAAATTTCAAGCATTACTCTTATTTTTCTTTTAATGAAAACCAGTAAACGTTGGGCTAAGACTGTCTTTTCCATTTTTTTTACACATTTTCAGCTTCAAGTTTTCTTAAATGTTTTTGAAAACATTGCGACCATGTTTGTACAAAACAGCATAAATCGTTTAATTTTCTTGAGCTCAACCTGCCAGATTAGCATAGGCTTAATTCGTACAGCTGTACAGCAAAAAAACAGCTTTTTTAACTTGAATGACAGCAAAAAAATCCTTAGCCATCTGAGCGCAATGCTTAATCAGTTATAATTTTGTGTGTATAGATAAAGGACCGAAGTCAGTTATGTTCTTAGTATTATTATTTTAAAATTTTAGTATAGGGCTTTTTCCTTTGTTCTTAATAGTTTTGTCACATTGAAGCTGCATCGCTCTTATATTTTTATTTTGCAAAAACACAGGCTCAATAATGCTTAAGATTGATTATTGAGCCTGTGTTTTTGCAAAATAATTCCAATGAAAAAAAGGGTAGGTGTCAGCAACTAAGCCGGAAATGTATTGCCACTGACTTAAAATTTTCCAAAAATGTGTACAATTGCCACCTTGGCATTCAGAACAAAAGTCAAATGGTATGCATTTTATGTATTTTAGGCTTAGTTGCTGACACCTACCGCCTGAAATCCTCCAAAAGAAAAGTATAGTGTAATTAAAAAGACTGCTGCGTCAAAAAAAACATTGACATCCAAGGCTTTTTTTTACGCGCATAATCTTATATCTGGTCGAATACTAACTGAAATGTGTAATAACATGATAAGCATATTTACAAAATTAACAAACCTATGTGGCTTTCCAACATGGGGAGGCGAGGTATTGTGATATTACAGCGACAAGGTCGACCCCCAATTCTATTCAATAAGAATCAAAATTTTGGGAAAAGTTTTTCTTTGAAGTGATCCCGAAATTAAAGACGGAGTGTAAACTTTCATACCTTCTATTATTTTGGGATGCCTTATCTAACTGTATGCAGAGATTTTTAATTTTTGTGAGAGGGCATCCGGCCCATTATTATTATTCCTCAGCTCTAACACTAGAGCACTTCTTTAAATCAATTGAGAAAAGAAATTTTAAACACACACGGCAAATCCGCAGTATTTCAACAGCACAAGTTAGTGGGTGCAAGCAGATTTCCGTTCTGTTTCAAGTACCCTAAAGATCTATACTACATGCAACACTTTCTTCCTTGGAGGCAAAATTATTAGTGACAATTCACTGGATTACTCAGCATCACAGAAAGCTTGTAAAGCGTCTATTCAATTATAATTACACTCTCAACGCCCCAAAACACTTTTTAAAGGTACAATTTTTATATGACAATTACCTGTTTGTTTTGTAAAAACGTTTTGATTATATATCCACATTTGAGGATATTTTTTCATCATTTTAAAATTTGGTATGGGTTATATTCGCCGAAGAAAACTTGATTTAATGTCTTGCATATTAAAGCTTGCAATGTTTTTACTTTGACGGAAATGGCTAGTTTGTTTTTGGCGATTCACCAAAAAATAGAGTTAGTGACTGCCAAATTGCTAAAAAAAATTAACACTCACCCTGCTGCACGGGGGTATACGTGAATATGAGAGGGGCGCTGGTCTCCATGTCAGATGGTCGCCGTAATCTAACTTCAACATCTACACTTTGTGTTATGTGCTCATCGCGATAGGGAGGGGTCTTAAACACAATGGCTACCTGCACAGAAAAAATAATGAAATTGAATATGAACTGCGATTTTAAAATGGTACAGAGAGGCAGATATTGCAATCAAAATACCACACAAGTGTACATCTCTATTCGCAAAGTTGGCTAGGAGACAGCAAAAAGACATTATGGTTTTGGAGTCAAACTGTTACCTGCCCACTTGTCTACCATTTGCACAGCCTCTTCATTAGGGCAGACCCTGTTTGGGTCATTTTGGAATTTCAACTTGCCTGGGAATTAGATTTTTGCCTTTGGCCACAAAAATAGGTAATCCAAATTTTTTAAAAAATCTGATCCCATTTACCTACTGCCCCCGGGGCTTTTTTGAATCGCGCCCCCAAAAATATATATAAAAGCGATAGAAATAGAACTATCAGTGCTAGATATGTAATGTTGGTACTCATATTTAATGCTTTTAAGAAAGGAAGACAGCTATGACCTTGAAAGTTGCATTGGGGTTACTTCATATTTTTTTAATTTTTCGTAATTTGTTATTAAAAAAAATACTTTATAACATTTCAGCATGTATTGCCAAATCAAAGATCGATCAGTCTAAGTATACAATTTACTGCAACAATAATCACTCTTACTCAAATGCTCACTGCTATATTGGTTCAATTTCTGAAATGGGCAAGGATTGTTAGGCATTTGAGCAGTTCTTTCGCGATTTTTCTAAAGTGATCAAACCATGGCTTATTTCCTCCCAAAAGATGAACAGATGTTTTTAAACCTGTCATTATTGACCAGCTATTTGACAACTTCTTGTTCGGAACTTCACATTTCATTCCTCATTTCAAGAATTTGTCTATTTTGTGCTTACTGCATTGATAATTATTGTAAACTTATGTTATATTAGAATTCTTTTTAAGTAGTATGGAGGATATACAAATAAGGTAATGTGCAAAGCCAGTCCTCTCATCATACAATTTGAGCAGCAATAGACAAAGCTACAATATAAGTTGACAAACTTAACCGCCTACTGATCCCTTTCACAAAATGAGGATACTATCACCATCCCAATCACATGGAGAGCAGCATTGTTAATGTGAAAAACACTGAATTTCCAGCACTCAAAGAGTCCAGAGATTACCTGGGGTCAACAAAATGGGATCAACTGAACAATTCCAGATTCAGATTTATTTATTTACTCCAGATTTTTAAACACACCACACGTAAATACAAACGGTTGGGAGACAACGAAAAGACCGCATGGTCAAAGTCTGTTGCCACCCTAATTACGATTCATAATTACATAAAAACAATGATAATGTCAATTAAATTTGTAAATTTCGAGATGCAAACAGATATTACATTTTAGCAAATACTACATACAAGGAAAAAAAAGCAGACCACAGCACACAACAATAATTGACGGAAAGAAAAAAAAGTAATTGTGAGTGTGGTCTGAAACCTCATACCACCTAACATCTCATGCAGAGCCCCTTTTTCCATCTACAAAATTGCAACTAGATATTGATTTCAATTTTGTGGCCTAAGCATATATCAAGAGATGGGAAAAAAAGCAATTGAAGATTTGGAAAAAGAATCAAGCAAGAATAGAATGTTAGAGCAAAATTACATCAGCAAAGTACCAAAATCAGTTGATTAGTGATACAGGAGACCGTTTTTATTTGAATTATTATCTGTTCTATTTTTTTACTGTTAGAATTAGCAGAGTTGGATTTGCTGACTATATCGTCGCTAAGTTGGCTATATTGATTATGCCAATTTCTATGCTGGCATTAATAAGCCAAGTGCATTCTTGAAAAGCTAACCGATAAATTATGGTGAAAAACAAGATTTATTATGAAATGGATTCAAACTTAGCTAGAGATACTAGAAGAAAATAACATTTTTAAAGTTAAATTTAAAATTACAGAAACTTCCTGGATTAATCAATTAATCATATTTATTTTTGTCACAAAATTAAGACAATAATACACGAGATCAGTTATTATGTATTTAAGTGTAGTAGACTAGGAGGGCTGCAAAGTAACCTGCCGGTCTTCCAGTCAAGCATCCACCTCACTTTTGTAGGTCAATAGTTATTATGTAATAACTATTAGCTCGTGCTTTAGTTCAATGTTATGTTAATTTAACGGAATTGATTTTATACAATAATTTTATATCAAGTTGCATACTGTCAAGGAAAAAGTTGAACAGAAAAAAAAATATTAATTTTTTTTATCCTTGCAGAAATCATATCACTTGTGAGATCAAGTGCTTTTCGTGGATTTTTTTGAAAGTTGATAAATTACCGTTATTATTCTTAATTTCGTTAGGTATATTGTTCCATACTTTAACTCCTCTATATTTGATGGATCTTTGTAATCTGTTTGTGCGGAATCTAGGAAGATAAAGTTGATTTTTCTTTGTTGAAGCTCTCGTACTTCTTTTGCTAATTGCCAAGACACTATTAAAATAGTTATCGAATTGAACAGGAAGTTGCTTGTGAATGAATTTATACATAAATTTGGCTGTTTCTTGACTTTATAAACTATTTAAATTAAGTATATTGTGATCTTTGTAGAGTAAATGCGCACTCTGAAACCGAGCTATTCCAGAAAGTAATTTAATTGCTCTATTTGATTTTAGCGGAGTTGGGTATGAAGGATATGTTGCTCCCCATACTATAATGCTATATGAGATGTGAGATGAGAATGAATGAAGGCAAAATAAATTTGTAAAGTATTTGTACGGGAACAAATTGCCTTATCTTCGTCATTATGCCAACTACACGAGAAACAGGAGTTCTAAGTTGATTGATATGATTACCAAAAAGGAGCTGATTATCAACATTTACACCCAAGTATTTTGTGCTTTTCTCTACTTTTAGAATAGATAAATCTAGTGTGATGAATGCATCAGGTGATGGTTTGTTTAAGTATGGTGAAACAACAAGTAAGTGGAATTTGGTTGGATTTATTCTTAATTTATTAGTTTTGGCCCATTTGGAAACATTGGCTACGTCTTGATTTATGTTTTTTTCCAACTGGGCAAAAGATGGGTGACTGAGAACTAAACATGTGTCATTCGCAACTAATCTAGGGAGGCTATCAGTGGCATTAGGAAGATCATTAATGTATAGTAGAAAAAAAGTGGCCCTAATGTAGAACCTTGAGGCACTCCTAGCTGGATATGCTGTAGTGAGGAGCTAATATTACCTAAACTAACATATTGCTTTCGCTTGGAGAGATAAAAAGCAATTAGCTTATGTGCTTTTCCTCGGAAACTGTAGTGATGGAGCTTAATTAATAGTTTTTTGTGACAAACAGTATCGAAAGCTTTAGTTAAATCAAGAGTTACCAGCGCAGTGAAATCTTTATTCTCAATGTTATGGTAGGCAGTTGTTATGATATTTGAAATTGCATGTTGTGTTGAATGCTGAGGACGAAACCTGTATTGTGTTGGTATTAAGATCGATTTTTTATCTAGAAATTTGAAAAAACGATTAAAAATTAATTTTTTGTATATTTTAGAGAACGGGGATAACAAAGATATAGGGCGATAGTTATTGACGATTTGTTTGTCTCCAGACTTTTAAATAGGAATTACTTTGGCAATTTTAAGAATATTAGGAAACATGCCTAATTCAAACAATGCATTAATTATTTTAACCAAAAAAGGTGCTATTACTTTAACATCCAGTTTCATAAAGGTGACAGGAATATTACCGTGCCCAACTGATTTTTTCATAGGTAATAAATTAATTGTGCTTATTATTTCTCTTCGTCAATCGGTTCAAGAAATATTGAGGAGGAAACCCTATTGGTTAAATACCTAGTTACACTTTGACTGCTATTACTTTCCATTTTTCCTGCCAGATGTTTGCCAATTGTACGAAAAAAATTATTGAAAGGTTCAGCCATTGCCAATTGATTGTCGCAGATTTTGCTGTTTATTTTTATATTGTTGGGAGGAGAATTAGCATCAGCGGATTTTTTTGTGAAGAAGTGAATTGATGGTTTTCCACATTTTATGACAATTGTTTTAGTTTTCATCGAATTCTTCATGAAAATACCTTTTTTTAGAAAACCGCTTGACTTTGGTTAATTTGTTGGAGTAGGTTTTGAAAAGCAGTTGTTGAGCATCATTTCCATTCAAAAAGTTGTTTTTGTACGTCTTTTGTTTATTTTTTATAGAGATTAGAGTCTCCTTAGTTATCCAAGGCTTTTTAAGTAATTTATGTTTTTTTGTGGGATGCTCCTTTTATAGGGGCATGTTTATCAACCACAGAATAGAGAAACGAATTGTTCCAACATTATTTTTGTTGTTAAAAGGCGCTAAAACAGACTCAGTTTCAAAAATAGTGTTTATGTCTTCTTCAAATAGTGTTTGACTAGCAGCTGCATAATCTCAGTGAAACTTGGATTATAACTTTGTTTATTTAATTGCAATTACTATCATGTCAGATATTACACAACAGCTGCATTCAAGCATTCTTTTATATTGCCGAAGCAAAAGCCATAAATCAAACACCACTTCAATTAAATTGCTAAAACCATTCCACCAATAAAACTAATAAAAGTGAAGAAAAAAAATTTTTTGGCCAAGTTTTTATTTGACATAATCATCAAATAAAACAGCATCTTATCTACTTATTATAAGTGTATGCTTTTCCCTAAAGTACCCTACCTAAAACCCATAGAACTGCAATGTGAATTTGAGTTACAGTAAGTGATTAATGCTGCAGTACATCGTGTTCTTAAACTGACCGACTTTTGACTTGACAATACATGCTAAAATGTTATAATTTTTCTTTTAAGTAACAAATTGCAAAAAATAAAGTAACCCCAATGCAACTTTCAAGGTCATAACTGTCTTTCTCTCTAAAAAGCATTAAATATAAATACCAACATTACATATCTAGCACTGATGGTTCTATTTCTACCGATATTAGTATATTTTGGGGGGCATGATTAAAAAAGCCTCGGGGGTAGTAGGTAAATGGGGTCCAATTTCAAAAAAATTGGATTTCCTATTTTTTTGGCCAAAGGCAAAAATCTAATTCCTGGCAAGTTGAAATTCCAAAATGACCCAAAAAGGGTCTGCCCTACTCCTCATAGTCTTCAAAAAGCAGGATTCACTCTGCCTCGTTTAATGCTGAATGTCAAGAAATGAAGCAGTGAATCCAATTTCGAAAGTTTTTAGTTTGACAATGGAATCCAAGTCTACCATTACATTATCCACTGATCACTATCTAAATTGACAGATGAAATTGCAGCAATGGAGCAGGAACATTTTGCGGATACAGCCACAAGGTTATGAAAAAATGGAACTACCAGACACTACTCCGCATTTGGGTCTCTGTGACATTGAATGACGATTAAACCCCAACCTGCTAGTCGTTTCTGCTGTCACTATGTCTGTTGGTTTTAATTTCCACACATAATGCAAATTAATTAACAATCCAGTGGATACGATGCCAAAAAAACACACATTTTTTGTCTACATATTTTGCAACAATTTTTGCAAAAATTGTCATCTAAAAGTATTAACTTCTGAAGTTTATGAGTCAAGAGTGGTAATCGCACTTGCAATACACAATTACACATTCGCATTACTTAACTAAGACACTGCATTTTCAACTTTCCCAAGAGCAACTTAAAATTTTGATCAAAAACTCCTTGTGCAACTGCACATAAATGCTTAGACCATGGCATTTTATTAGAGATGCTTCAACTAACCATTCAATTTTCAACACTATCAATCAAATAGTCAAAATCAAATCAAATCTTTCATTATAATCGCTGTAATATGCCGAAGCGTGTAACAAGTTTGCAAGGTCCATCTCTCCGTCATTGCGCCCGGGCAACACACCTTCTTTTGAAAATATGTTGCAGTGACAAACCATTGACAACACTATGTGCAATTTGCACCTCTAACCTCTCATTCCAGAGACGAACGTGTTACTGTTTGACTAACTGGCCACTATCAAACGCTTTTATTATTCTAAGAAACGATTCTCTTTTAATAATTCTTTTAAAATATCAATTCAAATGGGACAATAGGACGTAAGTGGTGGAAAAAAATATGCTTACCTGCCGATGCACATCTGGAGCAGAAAAATCTCCAAGAGCTTCCCATCCTTTATGAGAAAAAACAACTTGGATGTCCTCTGAAACAAAATTTTCAAGGTCAAAAACCTCAGAGTGAAATCTCATGACAAAAACTAAGTCCTGTATTTGCATTTTGTATCCTTTAAAAGTGCTCAACAATAAGAAATTAGTATTGGGTAAAATCAATAATACAAAAAAAACCTCAAAAACCCAATCATCACTGAAACTGAAAAACTGATAATAGACATGATACATCAACGGTCGTTTTACTGAAATGTCACCATTAAAAATAAAGGAGTAATTATTTTCCTGAAAATTTTTAAGTTAAAGATAAACGAAAATGAGAAATAATTATTCACACATTTTATGTTGAGGTTTTTAAGAGTTAAAATTAGACTTTGAATTAAGATTAAGGTGAAGGGTTAGTTTTATATAAAGGATTCGAGTTTGGATGAGATCTGGATGAGAATTAATATGGAAGTAGATGAAAATTTTTTTAAAAAACAGTGCGCACTTCAGCATTTTTTTAAATCAAATCAAAATTGATATGATTTGAAAATTATTTTTCTCTTTTAACAGGGATGAAAAGAATTTTTGAGGATCAGTATATTAAACATGTGTTGGTTATTTACTGGGTTTAATACCACAATCCCATCTAGTTATATATAATTCAAAAAAGTTCATTGGCTTTAAAGTTGCACAAGCTAATCCTACCTCAGATCCATCCATGCATTACACTATTGTAATTGTTGAAAAGCATCAACTGCGTTTTCTTGTAGCAATGTGTCAGTTATGTGCTCCTACAGAGCATCAGTCTAGTATTATTAATGACCCCCGCACAACGCTGCTTATCACAGTTAAAACCAACTTTACTTACCTTTTTGTACTTTATCGCAAAGTAAAAAAACCTCTTCTTTTCCCAAAACAGTTCCAGCAGTTTTGTCAACTCTACAGATCTTTAGCAACGAAGAACTTGGGGCTTCTACAAATGTATTCAGTTTACTGACATCAGAAATATCCACTTAGTGCATCTAAATATGTTCTGGTTCCATGTTCAATTACGAATAAACTGGAATCCCAGTTTGACTTAATTTTTAGATTTCAGTTCCCTTGAACTGGCAAAAATCTGGCCAAAACCTCTAATAAGCTTTTAGATCATTTCACTACTAATGTATTAAATACTTACAGCTGAGCACTGGAAAGAACCAGTTACAGAATATTCAAGTTTTTCCTAGAAAAATTAATTATCGGTGTTATTGTATTTTGAATCAAATAGGAATTTTAGTATCTCTAAAATGCCCCATATCATTACAAAAAGGTAACCCAATGCAAAGATGTTATTTTGAAGTAGATGAGTGTTTACTGACAGTAAAAAAAAACAATAGTACAGAAATTTACAGATTAACTAACAAAAAAGTACAGTCTACGCTTGAAAACCATACCAGCAGAGTTTACTTGACCTTAAACACATACCAATTGTACGTATTATGCCACTGAGTAATTAAAAGCAACCTAAAACCTAAACAGAAACGAGTCCTGGCTCTGATATCAAGTTTTATTCACTTGAGTGCTATAGTTGATATCTTAGACAGGTATAGGTAGCAATCAAAAAACAATTGTAACTACATTTTTATTTACAAAGGTACTATGGCCAGAAGACAGCAAAGAGACCTTTCAAGTTTTGAGTAAAGCTGCCAACTGCCCACTTGTCTTACACACAAAGCTAAGACTTTACATTGTTCCTTTTATTGCTAAACGTCAAGCAAGAAAGCTGTACATATCAATTCCTATAGTATTTGATTAGACTTGAGTAAGAATCAAACTCAAGTCTACAGTGTAGCAGCAGACGCTCTATCCACTAGAAATCTGATAAACAAACCACACTAAAACAAAAACTGTAATAATGAACCTACATACCAAACCAGACAGAGATCGCAACTGAAGAGTTCTGCCAAAAAGCTTATCGCAAAAACTAAATGAAATCGAATTTACCGAAAGTCATATTTCAACCTACTTTTATCATATATAGGGTTTGATACAACTGGTTGAAGTTTTTGAGTGAAATTTCCATGTCGGTCAGGAAGAAATGCTTCAAAACAAAGTCGCACAATGTTCAAGTCAACGTCAATTGCTGTTCGCTCATCACCATTCACAGTAGCGTTAAATGGGTTAACTCCAAGCTGGAGTCTATCTCGGATTGCTGTGCTCACCTCCTTACGACGCACACATTGAATTCCCAAATTAGGAAAACTGCAACAATAATGAAAATTTATACCCATGAAAAAGGACTGCAGCCAAAATCAATTTTAAAATTAGTGCAATACCAGGCACGTAGCCAGAAATCTGCAATGGGGTGCTGTTTCGAGGGTCAGGGGGGCTTGAAGGCGGAGCTCCCAGTGCTCGAAAATTTTGTGTTTTTTTTTTTTAACAAAATTAACTTAATTTTAGGCCTTTTTGATAAAAATTAATGCTATTGAAACGTGGCATAGAAATTAGCAGTGCAAAAACAAGATTGTACTACTTGGATCAACGGGCTATGTGCATGAGAGGTAGCTATTGCTAGAATTCTCATTTACAAGCTGGTAAACCATAAAATCCTATACCTGTAGTTCAATAAAACTCTCAAGGAGTACCGTAATCTATTCCATCGACATCATTAAAGATATAATTAGGGGGGCTATTGGAAGAAAGTTTGAGAGAAGTAATTGATAATTAACTAATACTGAATAGCCCCTCCCCCCAATTCCTGAGCTTATATATTTTTGATTAACCTACGTTAAGCATTTTTCAATGAGCGATCAAATTTAATTACCAATTTTCGGCCATTTTTCAAAGTATTTTCTAATTTAATGAGTTTTATTTTTGCCAAATTAGCCCCCCCCTAAATAAACGTTTTAAAATATGCTTTAAATCATTTTTTGAGGCTATTCCAGTGCAAAAGACAGTCTCAAAATGCTCAAAACATGGTATTTTCATTATTCTGCATTTTGGTCAACAGGCCAATGGGGTGGGGGGCTATAGCCCCTACCCCCGCTTCCCCCTGGCGACTCTACTGTCCAACACTATACTATTAGATTATATTTTACATTGACACCGTTCTTCTAACCCAAATGTAACAGAAATATTCTTCTTCAAACGCATTGTTAAGCCCCTGACTTCAACAATTTTAGTGGACAACGTTGACATTAATTACTACAAGTTAGTGCCATTGTAATGCATTGCTGATTACTGTCTTTAATAGTTTTGCAGCATATTGATTGGTTTAAACCAGAATCAAAATCGAAGTTTAAAAACATAGTCTACAGTAGTGATCTCAGTGACTAAAGTTAGCATATGCAACAACGTATTTGAAGTAGAATATTTCTGGAGCAGTTAGGCCAAGAAGAATTTAAGTAACATAAATAAATCTTAACAGTAATTGCACTAATTTTTAAAAAATAATTGTTTTTGTTCGCAGTTCTTCTTTATATAAAAAAACAAAAATAACACTCTGAGCAATTTGGCATGGTAGAACAAACGAGGTTTTTTTCCAATCTTTATCTGAATTTTTAATGGATCACCAAAAGCTAAATAGATTATTTACTGGAAACTGACTAATATTTAGCTATTTATAAGACTAAATAAATTAGCAAAGTTTGCAATCAAGAGCTAATATCATGCTCATAATGTGGTAGCAATAGCACAGATAGTAGAGTGCTGGATTAGTGATCAAAGGGTTGCTGATCTTAGTTCGATTCTGGAACTGGCAAAATATTGTTGTGCCCTAGGTACTTTGCATTTATTTTCCATTAGGGCCAAGCAGTCGAAGTGTTGTGACTGCCTAGTCTGATAAAACCCTTGCAAACAGAATCCAAAAAAGGGTGCTTAAGGTTGATGTGGTATTGTGGTTAGACAAGTGCTGAATGCTTGGTTCCTATGCATGAATAAATGGATGCTTATAATAAAAATGAAAAAAACAATTCTCGTAATGACTAAAAAATTATTTCCAAATTCTATAATTTGACTGAAAATTGGGAACAAAAAATAAACCCCGAGTACAGCATAATGACTATTATTTGGAAATTATGGTTTAAGTTTATTTATTGACCCCACTAAATAAACAAAAAAACAGATGAAACAGAGTGTGTATAGAGGTATTATTAAAGAAAGAAACAGTGCCTGAGTGACAGCAAAGGGACCGTGAGGTCTTCGAGTCTGCAGCCACTCAGGGGAGCCATAATAAAAAAATATGGTATCTTTATTTGAGTTACAAAGAACTGATGTAAATAAAAACAAAAAGAATCAAAAACAAGACCTACAATAGCATATGTGGAACATGAGATACTAAAATTTAGTATTTTCAAGTTAATAATTCAGACAATTATAATATTTAGAAGGTTAGATATGTTATTCAAGTCAGCACTTTACAATTCAAAATATTGAGACAAGAAAATTATCCTAAAGGGTTCAATAAGATTTGTTCGCTTTCTTTCAAAACTTCTTTTAAGTAAGAGGTCTCTAATATAATTAACAACTGCAGACATTCAGTTGCCTTGTTTACACATCCTACTTAAGGCAAAGCTTCTTGGAATCTACAGAACATCTTAATAAGCAAGCACAAGGTCATAGAAACAAATACCAATGTGCTCAACCGCAAAAAAGAGGTGTCTCAAAGTTTGGCCTGTGGGTCATTAAAATTTTATTTGTCTCCACCTTCATCTTTATCGACTTATTTATCCTGAAGTTTTGTTAATTATTTTTTGTCTTTGCCTTTTTACTCTCCCTATTTGCATATTGGCTCGTGGTCTTCGCATAATGATCTGGCATGTAAAGTGGTGCCATGAAATAACTGTTGGCTCTTGGGCACATTTACAAAGTCTAATTCAGCATTTGTTGAAAAAAGGTTGGACACTCCTACCGAAGAAGAATATGGAAACCAACAGTTTAAAATCCACTATTATTTTTTCCGGCTTAAATAACCATCTTAGTTCCATAATATACAGTAAAATCCAGTAATAAATTTTGCTCTTCCCAAAGCATAATATAGTTCCAGTTTTCTTGACTCAAAAACATGCAGTTTAAACATAACTCCAATGCACTTGTCTTACAGTCCTTGCATCTGGCTTTGAGGATCAACATTGACTTGACAAATTCCATTATTGCAATCTCTCCCAACCAAACTGTGGGGATGAGGACGTGGAGGATCATCTTTTGAAACCAAAGACACACGAACAACTGCCATTCCTTGGTAGTTGATGATCTGAAGAAATAAAAGGTACTAGTAAGTTATTGGAAATATGTGATAATACAAGAAACTCTCTTTTAAAAACAAAGTTAACACTTTTTCAATGTGCAACAACATGTAGCATATTAACTAAAATAAATCTTAAACAGCCAAGTTGCCAAAAATCAATGAATTTTTGTTGTTACTAAAGCTGTTGTGTTTCGGGATAAAAAATTGAAGCATAAAGTGCAATGTTTTGCAATTTTTAGCAACAACCGTACACAATATGTCCCTAACATGTCAAACTGCCATAAGTGC
This sequence comes from Trididemnum nubilum, assembly GCA_963965965.1. Classification (NCBI taxonomy): domain Eukaryota; kingdom Metazoa; phylum Chordata; class Ascidiacea; order Aplousobranchia; family Didemnidae; genus Trididemnum; species Trididemnum nubilum. Next base: position 26,117,922 of record OZ014474.1, read on the forward strand.
AAAAAGCTACTTTCTAAGAAAATCAAAAAATAAGATTTTAAGTATACTTTTTTGCCTATTTCATCTTACCGTTATTATTTTCAAAAAACATAATATTGATAGCATAAAGTAATCACCCCTTGGACATTTGAAATCATGTTTGTTGTTTTAGTTTTTTAACAGCATGTTTAATTTCTAGTTTAACTACTATTTTTTACACTTACGACAGTTTGCAAAAAAGAAAAATCTCAGAAGTTACAACATTTGATATACATCAACAGTGTAAATGCATTGTACTATTTTAGCAATGTTTCATTAAATTATGAGCACCTTCGGAGCAGAAAAAAATGATAAATACTTTGTGGGTACCAAATAAACTTCAAGTATTGCTCAAATTGATTGGAAATAACAAATCTATAAGATGGCACATGCATTAACGAATTTTAACATTTTTAGTTTTTCAGTGAATACAGTGCAGCGCCTAACATAGAATTTGGTTTGTTCTTTTGCATAAACCCTATAAATCGATATCGCTCTCTCTCCCAAAGAAAACTTAGCCAAACATACAAGTACACCAACTACATTAGTTTCAAATAAACAATTTAGGGAGGAAATTGGAAATTTACGATATTTGACAAGTGAGAGTGGAGTGTTAGAGAACACTTTTGTCGGCTTATTTTAATTCGTTAATACATTTGTTTTTTCAGCTAATTTTATCTTTCAGGCTCCCAAAAGCCAGAAAGATAAAATTAGCTTTAAAAACAAGTAAGGTTATTGTTCCTTTTCATTGAAATAATTTTCGTTTGCAGTGACTAAACAAAACTTATCATTGATACATTGTGATACAGTAATAATACTAATTGTGTAATAAAAATCGCCTTTGTGATAAAATGAAGTTGTTTACAAACAGTGTTGCTAAGTTATATTGATTGTTTTTACAGCTACATAAAACACAAGGCTCATATGAGGCCCAAAATTTTGTTAATGTTAAGCCCAAACCCGGCCCGAACTGGGTCCTATTAACAACTCTGCTTGATTTTACTCCAAACTATAAATATCGCCAATTAACTATGGGAAGCTCGTGCACTTTTGCATAGCCCTAAAGTTGTGAATAGAACTAAAAATGATGTTCAACATCAAAAAAATTTGTGTTTGTCCTTTGAAGGGAGGTCTTCAGTTATCAACTCGACCCTTACCATTTTGAAAACAAAGAAACTATCTGAACAAAACTTAATTACACAGAATGAATTCAGACCTTTGTGATAGAGCTATAGGCATTTTTAGAAAATGCTGTGGATTATTAATCTTTTTTTAAAGTAAAGGAACAAAGATTTAGAAGTACCATTTTCGACACTGTTTTATGTACCATATATCCCTGCATATAAGCCTATCTCGCATATAAGCCGACTCAAGAAAAATAGCCCTAAAACGGTGGTTTTTTGAACATCCAGATACACGCCGACCCTAAAAATCGTAACATAAAGTACGCACCCAATCACAGCCAAAGGTTGCACAAAATAATAAATGAAAAGGATAACCATTATTTTTATGTGTATGACCAACCAATCACAGCCTGTTATTATCATGTGATTGAAAAAACTAATAGTGCAACAGCAACCATGCACACATGCTGCTTTGCGTGCATGCGTGGATGCTTTTATCGTCAGAAAAAAAGGAAAAAGAACAGAAAAAAGGCGAAATGCGCTGGTTTGGTTGCATTTAACATGGTTTGAGCTGTAGTCGTTCCAATTAAGTTAACATAATGTCATTTCGTTTGAGTGCAATCCGAGTTATGCGCATATAAGCCTCCTTCTTAGTTTGACAACTTTTTTACGCAGTTCTAAACTCGGCTTATATGTGGGAATATACGGTACTCAAATTTTCAGGAACTTAAAACTTTCTGTTGCTTCAAGTCTTGTGAATTCTAACATTCTCCTTTTAGTGAAAATAATTCTCAATCTGTACCGTGCTTTGTTTGATAATTACTATGCAGTCTGTTTCCCCCTAATGGGTTCATCAGGCAGGGTAGAAACAAAACAAAAGCAAAACAAAATGGTAATATTAGTCAGCACATCAACCACGTCTCCCCACCCCCTCACTGGAAGTTCTGTGGTGGGCACAAGCCCAAGTCAGCCGACTGGGGCTAACCATGGCACGCACTTGCCACAGAGCTTCCGGTGAGGAGGTGGGGAATCATGGGTGATGTGCAGACGTATATTACTATTTTGTTTTTGTTTAGTTTCCACCCCGCCTGACAAATCCATTAGGGGGAAACAGACTGCAGTGGGGTTTGTAAATTTTTAATGATTTTAATTTTTAACTGAACTTCCTGCACCATTAACTGGCTCTGGCCAATTGTCCATTGAGCACTTTGAAAACTCAGAAGACAAAGTTAATTACAATACAGTAATTATTAGGGATTTGGCACAAAGAATATTTAGCAAACAATCGCAAGTAGCAATTTCACTCAAAAACATTCATGGTAAACTGTCATAAGAGGCACTTACTACAGTTTGTACAAATGCTAAGTCAATATACCCTAGTTTGACAAATTTAAATCTAAAGATCTAGAGCAGCTAGAAGTACCAAAGTTGGACCAAAATAACCAGCTTTGGTTGGGAAAAACAAAAATCGAAAAAAAACTTTAATTTGCAGTTACAACAGTTTGACATAATAGACGAGATGTATGTTGATGCAAACAGTGCTTTTCAAGTTAGACTGATGCACAGCAGCACAAGCAGGTTTGATTAAGACTCCTAGCCTTTACAGTTGGTGCTTACAGTGTTTTGTGCCAGCTGTGCTTCTCACCCCCGACCCAGATTGTGGCTCCTGGGCCTGGCTGGCGAGTGTCATCATTAGGCCCAGTGTGCTAGCTTAAACTAGTGCCCGTCACAGGGCCTCTAGCAAAGGGAGAGGGAGACATGGTTGGTGTATAGGGGTATTTAACTGTTTTTTGTTTAATTTTAAGTTTCTACCTCATCATAAGAACCCATCATGGGGATACAGTTTGCAGTGGGGTTTTAAATTAACTAAACTTTCTGAATCACTCATTGTATGTTGCATATTTAGTTTACTGTCACCACATAGTATCAGATGCCAACTATTGTATGATATGCACACTTTTCATTCCAAGAAGCACTTCATGTTAGGAAGCATCCGCACCTGCTGAAGTAAGTTTCTAGTGATCAAATGCTAACGTAGAATTCTTGTCTGCTAAATTTGCTGCTTGTTTGAAGCCACCAAGCAGATATTATCATCACAAGGCATTTTTATTCTTTATCCAAGGATCAAACAACATTAGCAGGAGGTCATTACATGCTCTTCATTATTTATTGAATATTCGTTACTCAAAAAATGGCAAAAAATGGTACTACATGCTCCAAATAACAAATGACCGATAGTCACTTTTGGAAATTGCAGCAAACAATTCCACTTTTATCGAATGTTCTCTATTTCTAATTTTCTATTTTTTTCGAATTGCTCCTTGTTCTTCTTTTTTAGTTTGAACTATTTGCTATTCATTACTCATTATTTGGTATTACATGCTTGCATTACATAAATAACGAATAGCAAATATTTGATAATTTCGCCATTTTGTGGAAAATATTTCGAATTCCATAAACCATTCATTAACTTTATTTTTATTGGTCTTGACACAATATCTTATTTTCGATCAGTTAAAAAAGTTAAAAAAAAGCAAATATCCGTAAGGTTTTATCACTTTGTATGTTTGTTTTGTCTTAAACAAGAAATTGATAAATCTTTTTGGAAAGACCATGTTGTGAATACTTTGGTATCCCAAAAATCAAACGAAATAAAAATTGCTGATAACAACAAACTTTGAATTGGGCAAGTTTATCTCCCTTGATATCACAAGAGTAAAAATTTGATCAAATTTTACCACATAAACTTTGGAACAGTATTCTTACAAGTGCTTTAACAAAAAAAACAAAAAGCATTTAATAAACAGTAACAAAACTATATGTCACTAAATAAAATTTGATCGCTGTTCAAACAAAAAAAAAAAAGCAAAGTTTTGAAATCACCAAAATTTTTTCAAGTTCAAGTTACATCAATAGAATCAATAGATTGAGTACTTTTGTTCCACAATTTCTTTGATTAAAATATTCACGTTCCACAATTTGCAACTGGTTTTTGCAGAATTAAATGCTCAGTCAAAAAAGAGTAGTTCTTAACATCAAATCAATAAATTTTTAAGGGTAGTATTCACCAGAGTTGCCGACGTTAAGTGTGCACTCAAGTTAAAATGACGCTCATCTACGTGCCGTTTCAGCAAAATGTCATACTGGAATTCACCAGAGCATTAAAAATGTCCCTTAAAATAGCGCAGTTTGAACCGCAAAAACAGTTTGAGCACCAGATTTTGCTGACTCACACATTCTTTTCTTCCAAATTATAGAGAAATGATACACTGCTGCAATGAATGAACTCGGTCTCAACCAATAGGTATATGAGAGGTCATGTCAGTATAGTACAACTGTGCAAAATTAAGAGTTCACGTCTACTGTTGAAGTGTAATTTTTTTTGGTTAGTTTAGTTTGTCGTCTACCATATAAGCCTATATAAAGTATTGTTTCATAATTTGTTGATGATTTTTTTTAATCTACAGTATTGAATATTAAAAATGAAAGGCGTGTTAATAGGACAGATTATTGTGTCATATTTATGTACAGCAGTTGGTGACCAGCTATTTCGCAAAAAAAATCAAAAAAACTTCGAACAAAAATTATGTTTGAACATTATTTTCCTTTTTTCATTATTGTCTGCTACCTTGTTGTTGTGTGATGCTCCAAAAAAGCATTTTGAGTAAACCGAAATAGGGGAGCTCAAGCAGTTGTTAGGGGCGGCATGCCCCCCCCCACAGCAACAGCACTGAATACAAGTCTACTATTGAATGTAAAAAGACAGATGCCAAATCTTCAAGACAAAAAGCCAATGCTCAGGAAGAATTGTGTGCAGAGGTTAACGCAAACTTCCTGCATGCAAAAAGAGAAACGAAAAATCTGCAAAGTTATAGGCTGTTGATTCCTTACAAGTGCGTTGTACTAGCTCTGGTTCTAAATGATTTTTTTCACCTTGAACCTGGCATTGTTCTTAAATCTTGAGAAAACGTGGGCCTCGGATTTTTATAAAACTATTTTTATATAAAAAAACTATATATATACTTAATACAACATAAAAAGTAATTAATTTATTATAGTAAATTACAATAATTCATATCACTTGCATTAATATTGCTACTGCAAAACTTGTAGCTTTTAAAAAGCCTACACTGCATTCCTGTTTTGTTACAGTACCTAACAAGGCGACTTCATACCTAATTAATTCCTGAAAAGGCGCTAAAACAGGCTTTCTCAGGCAGTCAAGCTTTGTTGAATTCTGTTCAATTTCTCACAAAAATAAACAGTTCCTTCTTCCAAGTTGTTTATTTACAAAGAACGTGAAATATTATGCAATAGCCAAAATTCCATGTGAACGCGGTCAGACATGGAATTTAGAATTAAATTACTTAAAAATGCACAGTAAATAATGTAGCCTGACTGGCCAGAGCAAATGCTCGACTGTAGATGCCCACAAGTCAGTCTAATTGAAAAACATGTATCTTGAGCATATGGAGGTATAGTGTAATAGAAATGTGATGGTGATTAGAGTAATAGGCTATCAGATCAGACTTAAACATGTAAACTATTGCAGCAGTGAGATTAGGCTGACTTCAACAAAAAAAAAGTAAAATTTTGGTAGGCATGCTTGCAAATTCAGCTCAACTGCTAACTGGTGCAAAATTTTAATGGCTTTCTTTACCAGGTCCTGTTTACTGCTGCTGCTACTAGGCCATTTATACTTCCATTTCGAATTTTTTAACATTTATGCTGTGATACTGGTAAAGAATAACTTAAAATTGCTCTACACTAAGCCTATGAAATATAGGGGCCAAAAAATTGCCCAGACAAGACCTTCTGCCCCCTCTCTTCCACTCAGGGCCTGCGAGAGGGGGTTCAGGGGATACATCGTACCCGGTAAGACCTATAATAAGTTCACACCACTCAAGTACTGTAGCTGCTCCAGCACTCAATTAGTTGTGACTCGATGTGCATGAGGGCAAAAGCTGGCTAGAGTTCCGGTGAAGACCTTTGTTTTTGGTCTTCACCTAACTTCCGGCCATAGCCTTGGCAAGGGTGCCCAATATCAGTTTTTGTACTCCATGGTAAGATTTTTCTCAGTGGTTCTGCTTCTATTTCCTTAAACAGGTAAAAAAAGCCATTAAAATTTGGCGCCAGTTAGCAGTTCAGCTTAATTTACAAGCAGGCCTGCCCTATTTTTTCTTGTATTTGCATGTTTAAGTCTGATGTGATAGCCTATTACTCCAATCACCATCACATTTCTCATACACTTCCTCTATACGCTTAAGATACGTGTTTTTCAATTAGGTTGACTGACCGAGTAATTGTCACAGAGCTAGGCCTACTCCAAGTCTCCCAACTTCAATTATAGTCAAAGCAGAACCGTGTACAACTTTAGTCATGAATTAATTTCTCTTCCATCAACTTCCATTTACCCAAATTGCAGACGTAAAGCACACACTATACTTAAGTTGTGATAATCGACTTAAACGCTAGAATAAAAAATTATGCATTTTTGCGCAGTTGCCAATTTGCAGATTTAGCATCATTTTGTGCATTTAGTTAAATACGCAATTTGGCATACAAGTCATTTTGCATATATAGTCAAATACCGTATATACTCATGTATAAATCGACCCCGTGTATAAGTCGATACGCATTTTAAGACAAGAAATTGCATCATTAAAGGTATTACCCATGTATAAGTCGACTCCACAATTTGCAAATATTTTGGGATAATTACTAGTAACTTGAAGCACAAATCGGGTAACTGATCGAACATTTTAACACGTGCAATAAGCAATCACGTGTTTGCTGCTCCTTGGTTGCAATACTCAATCACAAGTTTGCAATTACGTGATTAGGCACGTGCATCCGTGCATGAAATGCACGTGAAAAGCGTATACAATGCCTGAATGAATGTTTACAAAATAATTCCTGCATTGTCAATGCAAACGTGTATTTTCCATAACCAGTTGCATTATAAAAATTGACCAGCCCTAAAATATTGTATGATGCCAGGCAAACGAAATAAGTATACTGCGCAATTCAAGCTTGCAGTAATTTCATTTGCAGAAAATTCCAACAATTCCACTGCCGGACAAGAGTATGGAGTTAGTGAAAAGCTCGTCAGGGACTGGAGAAAAGCAAGTTCTAGATTATTAAAAATGCCAAAAAAAAGTGTGCTGATAGAGGCAAAATGGCGAAACATCCGGAAATGGAAAAGGCACTTGCTGATTGGACCAAGAAAGCAGACAAGATGGCTATACAGTTACAAGGGGTGCTATTCGTTTAAATGCACTTAAATTGGCCAAGCAAACAGGAATTAAGGATTTTAAAGCCAGTGCTTCTTGGTGCACACGGTTCATGAAAAGGCATGATTTTGTTTTAAGACAAAAAACCAAAATTGCCCAGCATTTACTCAGAGAACTTGATGATAAGATAACAAGTTTTCAAAAATTTGTTATTCGTCATAGACAGACAAACAAATATGCACTAGCATGCATAGGAAACATGGATGAAACGCCAATAACATTTGACATGCCGTCGAATAGAACTGTTAACAAGATTGGAGAAAAAACTGTGACGGTGAAAACAACAGAACACGAAAAGGCAAAATACACCATTGCTTTAGGTTGTATGGCAGATGGAACAAAGTTAAAACCCATGTTAATCTTCAAGCGCAAAACAGTGCCATAAGAAAAATTTCCTAAAGGCGTACTTGTGCACGTACATCCAAAAGGATGGATGGATGAGGATGAATGCAATCTCTGGATTAACTAAGTGTGGATCAATCGTTCAGGAGGATTATGAAAAGACAAGTCTCTGTTAGTGTGGGACATGTTTAAAGAACACATGGTAGATTTTGTAAAAAAAACTCTAAGACAGGAAAGTACAGATATGGCAATCATCCCTGGAGGCCTGACATGCGTGTTACAGCCGCTGGACTTCTCAATAAACAAACCATTTAAAGACACTGTTCGGGGTTTTTGGAACCAGTGGATGCTAAATGGGGACAAGACCTTCACAAAAGGGGGCAATATGAGAGCTCCATCATTAGTCACAGTGTGTGAGTGGGTTCGTGATGCATGGCAGCAATTAGACCCAGCTATAATCAGGAAGGCCTTTCTGAAGTGTGGGATATCAAACGCACTAGATGGTACAGAGAATGATTATTTATGGCATGAACCTGATTCCGTTCAAGAGACAAGCGATGATTCTGATAATGATGATCCTATTGACAGTGATAACGACTTCTGTGATGATACAACCAATACTTGCGGTTTTGAGGAGTGGACTGAATTGTTTGGGGATAGCAGTAGCAATGATTCAACTTGCTCTGAAGGATTTGAATAAACTTTTTGTTGGACTTCTGTTAAGTCAATACTACCGTATACTGTGTACTACTATACTGTTAAGTAACTTTAACATGTTTGTATATTGCATGTATGCCAGTATTAATGATGTAATAAAGTAATAATGGAGTTTTCTTTTCATACCACATACAACTCGACTCAGCAGCAACATGTCCAAAAACATTACCCATGTATAAGTCGACCCCTGAAATTTTACCTTAAAATCGAGTCCCAGAAACTCGACTTATACTTGAGTATATACGATATGCAATTTGGCATTGGCCATTTTGCATATTTGTTAAATATGCTATTTGGCATTAGTCATTTTGCATATTTAGTTAAATATGCAATTTGGCATGTGCCATTTTACATATTTAGTTAAATATGCAATTAGGCATTTGCCAGCATGCATATTTAGTTGAATATGCTATTTGGCATTAGTCATTTTGTATATTTAGTTAAATAAGCATTTTGGCATTTTGCATTTTTAGCTAAATATGCAATTTGGCACCAAAAAAAGCTTAAAAACATACATTTTTATTACTTTACATTTGGCGCCTCATAGTAAGTCGAGTATTTCGTCAAAGAATAAAATATGGGCACAGCTGGTTATCATTTTTTGGTGTTACTAGCAGGTTCTACGCCCAGGCAATGTAATAGATGTAATTTCGACTTACAGTATATACAGAGCAGACTTAGAGACTTTTCAGCAATGTAATTGGCTAGCCTAGTATTATAGGCGCCCATATCGGCAGTTAGCTGTTACCAGTATGTCTAATAAGTAACTTGATTAGAAAAAAAGGCAATCTTTTCACATGAGGCTTTGCAGTTTGGCAATAGTGTTCATGAGAAAAATCATTAGGTCACAAAAGATATCACGGTTGTTACGAAGACTTTTATAAGGTAATAATATTCGCGATACAAGATTTTGTGATGCAATATGACAAAATGGTGTCGAATTTTTTCATGATGAAATACTTATGATGAAATGGTGTCGAATTTTTTCATCAACACCATTGCAAAATCTCATGTAAAAAGGTTGAATGACCGAGATGGCATTCAATACTAGGTCTGGTGTTTTACACCAGTAGGTTCTGGCAGTTATGTTATTGTAATTATTGCCAGAACACTAGACTGTTTTAACTTTAAAAAGCTAGATGGCTGCTGCATTGAAAAACTCAATAAAGCATATATTTTTTATTATTGGGTTTCTTAACGGTGAAGTAGCATAACTTTAAAATAGCCTAAAAAGCAGTGGTAACGGAAGTTCACTTTCTGCACTAAATACTATAAGATAGTGCAGGTATTAAACATTCTTGACCCTTCTTTTAGGTCATGGATTTACTACCTCAGATTGACATTATGCTACAAAAACACGAAATCAAAAACAAACAAACAAAAAAGTGCAACACAATTCAACCTCAAGCGCAAGAATCGACAGACATGCACTGTACCCAGTACAGTACACAGACAACACTATTGCTCATCAAAATTTTATATATAATCCTTGATAGTTACAAAAAGATTAAAATTTGGAAAACTGCTTTCAGACCCAATATTGAATTGTCTCAACAATGAAACTGTTAACATATTGCTCTGCATATACCATAATAAAATATATTTAGATTAGAATCATAAAAAGTGAATCTTGTCCATTTTCAGTTACAAGCTAGAGCAAAATTTGCTCAATCTGAACTAGTCAGAATGGGTACTGTACAGTAAATGGTTCAAACTGGTTCGAATTACCAGGACTAGTATTGAATGTCGTCTTAGTCTTTTTTTTTTTTATTAAAGTTTTAGATCAGACCTATTGGTAACAGCAAACCACTATAAGGGAGCATGTAGTACTAGGCTAGTCGACTGTATTGCAGAAAAGTCTCTAAGTCTGCTCCAAATATAATCGAGTGTAACATTGCTTGGACATAAAACCTGCTAGTTACAGCAAAAAATTCTAACCAGCTGCACTTGTGTAATATATTCTTTCATGAAACATTCAACTTACTCATTACAGTACAATTTGTCAAATTCATTATTGTTCAATTCATCACATTTTTGTCAGTCGCGGTAAAATTCTCATCTTTTACATGCATTCCAGTTCATCCAATTTGCTATCGTCTAATTCATCAGTTTGCTTAATTTGTCATATTTTATATTCCTGAGAAACTTTTTGTTTGCAATATTCGTCACTTGCAGATTCTATTCAATGTTCACATGATATTCACAATTTACTCACACAGTCTCAGTGGTTGTTAGTTCATCACGTGTGAAATCTCAAACAAAGAGTTCTTATTGGATTAATAGTCTACAGGGAAATCTTACAGCAGCAACACAAAAGGACGAGGTGCAAAGCGCGTAACTACAGAGCATTAACTACCAGCTGAGAGTCTAGAAGAGTTAAAAGGGAATACAGCAATTATAGAGACTAAGTGTAAAAAAAAGAGCAACTACAGTTTGAACAGTTAAGAATAAGAATTAATGGCATAATTGCGTTTCCTGTGTTTCATGTCAGCATTATTGTCAGAGTGAAGCTACAGAAAGTCAACAGCAAACAAAAAATCCAAGGATGAAAGCTGCATTATATTCAACAATAAACGTAAACCGGCCAACAATAAACAACAGTAACCAGCCAGTTGGTCGAGCGGTAACGCGTTTGTCTCTGGAGCGGAAGGTCTGAGGTTCAAATCTTCGGCCGGTCAAATCGGACACAGTGTTGCCAACAGCTCCCAACCGCTGCAACATTTCTTCGAAAGGAGCTGTGTTGCCCAGGCGCAATGATGCGGACGTGGGCCCTCCCAACTCGTTACATGCTTCGGCGTATTACAGCGAGTATAATGAAAGATTGATTTGATTCATAAATGTAAAAAAAACTGCGTTAACAGTAGAATAAGCGCCTAAGTAAACAAGCCGTTGTAGAGTTTTTACAAGTTTGCGCAATTCATCACTTTGCAATATTTGTCGCTTTTTTCTAATCTCCTTGAAGTGACAGATTACGCAAATTCTACTGCATATCTAGATAAAAACTATAAGGCTTTGAAAGTTTGAATTTTGCAGGGTATTTAATGATTTATAGCCTGGTTAGGCTAAAGTCACCCTCCAATATACAACATAAGGGTGCAGACATATGAGCACAGGGACATAAGGGAGCAAGAACTTATGGATCCAAGGACATAAAGGCACAGAGACACAACTCTGCAATCTGCACTTACACTTTCATGCTTCGGAAAATAATTCTGTAATTAAAGAAACAAAATCGATCAATTTTTCACATAAATAGCAGCAAGTAAAAATTAACAAAAAAAAAACAAAAAACAATAGATTTCTCCAAACTCTAGATAATGACTGCTACTAGTACACGTGCATTTACAAAAGACTAATTATTATTGTTTGCTTAACAGATTAAGTGCAACAATAAAATGATTGCGTATGAAAACAATTGCTGACCTGTTCAGTGTTTTGTTTTTTTTTTAAATAAACTTTGAAACCCAACTTACATTTTAACAAAGCTCAAGCTTGAATTCGAAAAAAGCTTAAAACTTACTTTTCAAAAATTAAATAAAATACTCATTAGAAATAATCAAGTTCGCTTCTTTGATTGTATAATTATTTTTCAAAGCATAAAAATGTTGGTGCATATTGCCAATTTACGTCTCTGCAAGCTTATGTCTCTGCACCTCTATGTTTTTGTGCCCTAGTGTCCATGTGCCCTAATGTCTTGCACCCTTTTGTCTGCACCCTTATGTTGGGTTTCGTTCCCCTTTAAGTTCCATCTGTACAATGTGTTAGATATTATTCTAGAAAATTTACAATTTTTGATGAAATTTCAGCTTCTATTCAATAAAATGATCTAGCTAATTTTTTGACTCATGACAAACACATCGATAAATCTGATATAGTTGAAACATATTTTACTAAATCTGATATATAGTTGAAACATATATGTTAGTTCCACATGTCTGTACATTGAACACATAAAATAGCTTTTCCACATTGATGCTGCACTGGTGATTTTTTTGGCATGCAGTCATACTGGCAGACAGTAAAAATTAAACATTAATCCAACTTTTTCAACCATCACCAATTTGCTTTGCACTCAAAGCAAATTTTCCATCAGAACACAACTCATGTTGTGTTTTTCAAGCTTATACAAGTCTGTTTCAAGCCCATAAATCACACTTAGCTCTGCCCTTTTTTGTCCAAACATTTAGAAAAAGTGACAGCATCTTGATATCCTACCTGGCATGCTGGCCAAGTCTTTTTATCATTAGTTGTATTTTCACCAGGAATACTTCCAGCAGATCTGCCTTCACATTCATATCGAAATCGCATCCCGCGTTGCTTAGGTTGCTCTGTTATCTCAATTCGTACTGGCATATCTCGACTCATAATTGCAGCAGAGATGAACAAACCAAAAATCAATGCATGAAGAATTTCTTGAACAAAAATATTATAAGATTCTGTATCTAAAAACACATCAAGTGGTACAAATACTTCAGTATAGTTGCTGATCAATAATAACAGTTGTTTATTGTTATCACAACATGAATATTGAATAAATAGAACATGAAATTTACGCTGTCTTAAAGCCTCACTGAAGTCTAAATCTATCTTATAAAATGGATATTCACATAACTAACTTAATATTATAAGCAAAGTTTAATACTTAAAAAAAGTTTCCACAGCTCAAAAAAAGTATCCAGTACTGACTAATCAATGTTGGTTAAACTCCAAATTCAAATAAATGAGAGCTTGCTGAGAAGCGATCCGAGTGAACGACCGATGCATGTTGCACAATGAGATTCTCAAACATAAACTTTCACTTTCCTGTTAAGAAATTAATGAGAAATATCTTCAGGAATACCCAATAGGGTTTGGAATTTCAAACATTGTCAAACTATATATTTTATCGACAACATAGTGACTGATAATAATAAAAGAAACATCCAATCCCAGCTTAAGCCGTTAGAACTACCGGTATGTCAAAATATTTGTCACTTAAAGATCAAGTGCTAAGGTAAATTGCGATTTTGGTTTTAATTGCATTGTCAAAAAACATTGTTTAGCAACAAATTTCGAGTTTCATAGTTGTTAAAAAGTCGTTTTGATTTAGAAAAAGCTCAAAATAATGATTTGGATCTATAAACTGAATGACGTCATGCATGAACAATAGCCTCCATGTTGTTTTACCACCATCAACAAGGGTGAGCTTCTGCATTTCTCAGTAGTAAGCTATTCGCTTTTTAGCTGTTAACGTTTAGGGCTGGTCTACACTGTGCGTAAAATCATAAGCTTACGAGCGTAACCTTAGTTTGTTTTAAAGAAAAATTCCGTAAGCCCCGGCGTACCACCTTACAGGTGTAGCACTTACAAGAGTAAAATTGCCAGCGAAAAAAATTTGCTAAAAGAGCAAATTTTTTTTGCCGGTAACGCTAGTAAGCTCACGATTTGCGTAAAATTTCAAAAATTGGTTTGCCAGATCTTGAGGAAGGCTAAAATTACGTTCATAAGTTTTGTTGAAAAAAAGTTGATTTTCAAAAGTGAAAGATTGCGTGTTGGTTTGAAATACCCTAATTTAACATGAAAATTGTCAATTTGCAGCTCTATGAGGAAAAACTTGCAAAAAAGAGGCTTAAGTCGATAGGCCCAAAAGTGAATTATGATGAATTATGAATTGTTTGTTATGTACCAGTTGGTTAACCTATTCCAAGTAAAGAAATTTGAAAATTAAAACTGATATGTGGTGTGGCAATGCAGATCACCGTCCTGACCAGGGGGATTTGATTAGGCCAAAACCAGTGGGCCTACCAGTATGGTACGGTAAGTCTACGTCTTGGTGGTACTCGTACCTAGCGTGTATTAAACCTCATTGTGAAAGTAAACTGGTAATCCTAGCTTGATAGCTGCTGTAGGCTAGTTTACTTCAAAAGGTTTAACTTTAACCTACTGGTGCACTTTGCATATGCAGTGATGCTGTGTTCCGGTAAGAGATACTGGTAAGCAAGCAACTTAATAGCCTAGGCTACTGTCAGAAAATATGCAAAGTTAGAAAATTAGTCTGCCAATAAAATCCAGGCTCTGATTTTTTATATCAATGAAACTCAAAACTAAAGCTCGACCGATATGACTTTTTCCGGTCGATACTGATATCGATATTTTGGAAATTTCTAGGCCGATACCGATATCAATTACTGGTATATTAACTTATTAACCATAAAATTTTGTCAGTATTTTTCAATTAACTTGACACTAAAAGCTTCACTAATTACCCTCCAAAAAAAGACTATTGCAAACACAAGTCGCACTCCAGTATTACTAATTAGGCCTATTCAATAAAAAAGCAAACCAAAAATGCAACGATTTGCTAATCAATAGTCAAGAGCGGCCATGCTTACTCTCAAAAATGAACAGTTCAAGGTAATTGTGCTAAGCTGATATTTTGTTGGTGGTAGATAGCTGATACGATATATCGGTCGAGCTCTACTCAGAACTGTTAGAGCCTACAGTATTAGTTACCCTACAGTAATGAAAGCAGAATTAAAACGCAATAATCTACGCGTACCCTGGTATTAGCCAACTGATGTGATGGGCTGTGCAGTTGCAGCTACATAGGCATGTAAAATTATTCTATTTCAAGATGCACGCACTTATTATTCAGCAACTATCAGGTTTTAGACTTTTACAAATAGTTGAGTTGAATTGCAGACACTGCCAAGCCAATAGGTTTGTTCTACTGTCATGTCAATAAGATCGTGAAATCAACAGTTTTTATATTCTGCAATTACTTTTCAGAATTGTAAATTAAAACTTTATCAGCAAGTTTTTATTGTAAACAAAATATACTAACTGTGAGTACTTGAAATTTAACAAATTTATCAATGATATGGTACTTTTGGTCCAGGAAGCAATGTTCATCTTTAATGCTCAAAGATTTCAAGGATGATGACCAATCTAACAGTGGCATTGTCAGGTTTTCAAGGTTAGTCAAGTGTATTCCTAGATTGACAATCTTTACCAGCTATTTGAGCTTTTATTTAAAAAAAAAACTTTAGGCGTTTTCATAGTGAAAATAAAAAAAACAGAATTGGAAGTTTTATCAAAATCATTTCTTTTATTTAAAATACTCATTAAAAATTAGCAGTGGGCCAAAAAGAATTTGTCACTTTTAAAGTTTTTTTTAATGTGATGGTGTGACAATACAGTATTCACATCACTGCAACATAACTACACAATTTCAAGTTTCTTGTAACATATGAGTAGCATTGCTTGTTTTTCTTAGGTCCCACTGAGATTGTCAAGTGTCATATTTTTCAAACCATAAGGGTGCACCAATAATACTTAAATTTTTTAAGATATCCAACTTGTGCCTTATACTCTGATGCATTTAATCTATACTTCTGGTTATGGTCTTACGGCCAGTTGATTAAGTGATAATGCTTTTCAATGATCAAGTGGTAATGCTTTTGGAGTTTAATAAATTTAATGTAATGTAGTGCATCCTAAAGTTTGGAGCACTTTGTGCCTAAAAACAAAAGCTATAGAAGCCATTTGGTGCTCTTTATGCTAGAAGATGATAATTATAGAAGCCATTCATCAATACTACAACAGCGCGCCATTTTGATAAAGTATTCTATTTTTAGCGTTAAAAAAAAGTTGTTTTTTTTGCTTTAATTTTGCTTACTTGACTTGATAGCTTTGTTCTTTAATGTAGTACCGATACTTTTGAGCAATTTAATGTGACCGATTTGATACAAGAAGATTTGATGCAGCAGCGATGTTGTTAGGGTTTTGCGTCAAACATCTTTCGGGTCTGGTTTGGACTAAGATTAAAGTTGGCCAAGTTAATCGTCTTGTGTCAACTGCTTGCCTCTAAAAATTTTGGACTCTTGTCTGAGTGCTGGTGCTTTATGCATAATTGGTACATTTTTTGATATGTCTACTGCTAATGATGGTGTGGGACACTTTGCAGAATTTTGAACTTTTTTTGGTAGGAGTAATAATTATTTGTTTTACTTTAGATTCTCCAATGAGTAGAAGATAATTGAAAATTGTTGGAACTGCATGATTGAAAGATTGAAGACCAGAATTAAAGCCATCAAGTTCCATTAATGTTCGTTGTGTATTTCTACAACATGCTTCATGGTCATCACAACCTACTTGAAATTGATCATGGTTTGGGTTAAGCTTTGTTGACTAACAATATGTCATTTCCTCCTTTAGTGATAAGAGTGAAAAGCAGAAGTAAACCCATCAAATTTCATTAATGTTAGTTCTGTATTTCTTCAACATGCCTCATGGTCAACACACCGTAACGAAAATTGCTCATGGTTTAGGTTAAGTGCTGTTGGCTGAACTTGTGACATTTTCTTCTTTCCCCACCATGAAATCAATTAAGGCGTAGATGATTTATAGACTTATAGAGTATATGTAATGCTTTATAGAGTTGCTGCTTGACTTTTCCAGGAGCCGGGCATTACTCATTTCCAAGTTTTGTAATCGAAATGTTGATGATGTATAATAAAATATCTGCTTTCTGAGACTGATTGGACATTGACATCCTTTTTAATCCTCTGGTTATTTTTTCCTACAAGTTTTGATTAAACCTATGAGACAGCTTTTGCTTCAAGCAAAAATCTTGCGATGAACTTCCCTATAAGTTTTGATTAAATTTCTGAGGTAGCTTTTGCTTTGCACTTATTTATACATCAATAGTAATATGCACTTGTCCAATCTGCGCTGATAACTACATGAAGCGACAAGCAGATGGAGGGTTCCTCACTCCCTCCGAAACATTACAATCGTAAGAGATGCCCGATGTGTTACTTTCTCAAATATCAACTGCTTTGCGCTTAGAGTTTTGTACTTTTCTTTGCAACAAATATAGTTTATTGAGTTTTTGAAAATATTGAATACAGTTGTATCACAAAAGTTGCAATACCTGTCTTATTGAGCGAATTCAAAAGTTCCTCCTCTGAGTACTGTAAACTTATTGAATGCTCTAGTCGCACAATCAATTTTCTGCAATTTCAGTGGTAATGTACTGCAGTGTAGGGTGATTGAAATGTTTTAGGTATTATAGTTCGCCCTATTTTCGTTTTATGTTTTGTGAAAATGCAATTAGCTGGGCATCTGTGAGTTTTCACTCAATCTTCGGCTAATGCTAGGGTAAGCATTTCTCCGAATAAGTTTAGGTTTAGCGAGTGAGGGATTGAATCCAAAACTTTTATTATCAAATCCTTGTGAGTTACTGTGATACAAAAATACCAGAGTGGTAGGAAAAAAAAAAGCGTTCAGTAGAAGGGTCTGTGTGAATAAAAAAAGATGAATACTGCAAAAAGCATGTCAACAAAAATTTTAGTAATGAAATTAGGAGTTGTAATGCAATTGAATCTGATTGATTACAAGGAGCTAACACAAATCGCTTGAGGGGAGGAGTCAACACAATAACAGGCTTAATAAAATGCAGGTTGTTTTTGCACAAGGGATTAAATGCAGAAAAGATTGTAGTTGAATGTGATATTGCATCACTTAATTATGCATTATTCTTGCAGTCAAACCGTTTGACAATTCGAGAGGATAACCTATACCTGCATGCTACGCATCATGCACCGTCTATTGTGTTTCCAGGGGTGGACTGGATAAAGTTTATATAGAAATTGATATGGACGAGAGGCGAAAGACGCTCAAAATTTGGCTTAAACGGACACGGGACAGAGGTGGAGTCAAAGGCACAAGGCTCGAGGCCAAGGACACAAAAAAGTATCAGAGGCCAAAGACAGCCCTTTTGAGGACAGACCTTTTCCAGGGCAAGGACACAGGCGCAAGTGTTCTCCAAAAAAAAGATAGTAATAATACGATCTTCAAACTCTTTTTTCACGCATTTTAAAAAAAAGGTCTTCAAAATTTTTTTCAGGTGATCTTAAAAAACTAAATCAAAAATCTCAAAAAAAACAAATTTTTCAATAAAAAATGATCTACAAAATTTTAACAATTCCAACACTACTGCTGTCCTCAAGCCGAGAACGGCAATTTTCGAGAACTTGAAGCTTTGAGGCCAAGGACTTCAAAATGTGTCCTTGAGAACTCCACCTCTCTAAACGGAATGTAACAGTAGAACGCAAAAGCAGTTGTCTAAACGGAATGTAACAGTAGAACGAAAAATACTGCTGTCCTTGGGCCGAGGACAGCAATTTTCGAGAACTTGAAGCTTTGAGGCCAAGGACTTCAAAATGTGTCCTTGAGAACTACACCTCTCTAAACGGAATGTAACAGTAGAACAAAAAAGCAGTTGAAAGCTAAAAACAAAATGTACCCTGCAAAACATTGCGATCAGATCTTTCCATGGAGTCACCCTGTGCTAAGAGGAGTTCAAAAGAAGAAGAACCAGACCTTTAAAACCAGCTTCTGGAGCCCATTAGTGCGGCCGGTGCCGCAGGGGGCATTCCGGGGCCATGCCCCTCCCAAGCGAGGACTGTGCCCCGAAGAAATTAACACGCTCGAGGCTACTGGAGTGCAAATCGAGGCTTAAGACTCCTAAACTGGTGCGTGTCGTTCTAGAATTTGCGAGCAAGAACTGTTTTTTTGTAGTTTTCGTGGATTCACACCAGATTTCATGAAACGTTGGGGACAAAGACCTTTTTTTTTGTCCTCACTTTAGAATTTGTGGAAAATGGCAAGATGACCATAAAAATTTGTGGACATTTTTGAACTGAAGACCTTTCTTTTTTTGGTCTTCACTTTAGGATTCGTGGAAAATCACAAGAATTTTGAGATGAAAACCAGAGTTAGTGGAAATTTTTGAACTGGAAGACCTTCTTTTTTTTGGTCTTCACCTTTTTCGTTTAATCCACACTCTCGAATTCACATCACTAAACTTCTTGTGCCCCCCAAAATTCATTTCTGCCCCCAGTCATGCTATTTTGGCGCCGGGCCGGCATCAGTGGCCTTTAAGTTAATTTTTGTAATTTTTTTGTATTCACCAAGTTGCTTTGGCCAGGAGACAGCAAAGGAACCTTTTGGTCTTCGAGTTAAGCTGCCACGTCTTGTCTACCACACGCTGTCCCTTTTTATTGCTAAACGCTAAGCAAGAAATCAAACCCAGATCTAGCATATCAGTAACAGATGCTCAATCACCGATTGGTGCACAATTTTTTTCTTCATCCAACAAAACCTTCGCTACCTAACAGCCATCACAACACTCTTGATTGGCCATAAGTTATGTTTTTTCTGAGGAAGGTTGAAAAAAATTCACGTTTAAATTATCAAAAAGACATTACTACTTCTCGTGATGCATAATCTGACCCAAATTTAACCAAAAGAACAAAGAATTGTTATAAATCTGTGATTTCCGTTATCCAATTCAGCTCAATATTATGGCCATCGGCAGAATACGCTGTTAAAGGCGGTGAATCAATCATCCAGCCAATTCCAGTGGTTTACAAGAGCTAAAATTGAACTATAATTTTTGATATTTTTTGTTTTGATTTTGGGGCTGCGTTTGCAAAGATATTCAACAAATACAAAAAGATGTCCCCCCGAAAAAAGTTTTTGGAAACTCTGAGTTTTGATCTTCCCGCCAAAACCACAGTTCTCTATACTATTAGACCTACTGTAATCGTATTAAGCCTTAGGCCTAACTATCTCTAAACTATTGGGCCTAATAGTTTAGAGATAGTTAGGCCTAAACTATTTAGAAATAAACTACCTTTAACCTATTAGGCCTACCACAGTTCTCGAAACCATTAGGCCTACTGTGGTTTTGGCGGGAAGAACAAAACTCAGAGTTTCCAAAAACTTTTTTTGGGGGGACATCTTTTTGTATTTGTTGAATATCTTTGCAACCACAGTCCCAAAATTAAAACAAAAAATATCAAAAATTATAGTTCAATTTTAGCTATTGTAAACCACTGGAATTGGCTGGATGATTCACCGCCTTTAAGCCGTTACACTCGTAAGCGCCGTTTTGTATAGTGCAGACACCTTCGACGTACGAGCATAAAAAAACTTTTGTAATTTTGTACGCACAGTGCAGACCGGCCCTTATAATGCAAGGAAAGAAATCTTGATAGCTCAACTTTTATCAATGAAGAACACATAATGAAAGCCGTAATCAGTTACAACTAAAGATAATTAGATGATGAGCTTAATATAATTGAAAGAAGCAAATAAAAAACTCAGACTAGGCTAACGGAAAGTATTATGTATTTCTTTGCCTTAGTCCTACTTGTTCAATGTTTATCATGACTAACAAAACATTCAGTATCGTAGGCTGAAAGCAAACCACTGACCTAGTGACCAGTATTAGTAACTGACAGAGCCGGGCAAATACTCAAGGTGGTCCATAAATCAGAAACCATAATCCAGGGTTTCCTTACATGCTCTTCGTTATTTATCAAACATTCGTTATTTGAAAAATAGTGAAAAATGTGTAGATTACATGCTCCAAAAATATCGAATGACTGGCAGGTCATTCCATGTCAAGTGATCCAGAAAAATTGAAAATTTACACCCACCCCTTTGGATTTTTTTCAGATTTGGTATGCTGTCAGAGTTAAGTCATGCTGATTCCAAAAACAAATTTTTTTCAAAATCGGTTAACAATCGCCAAAGTTACAAGGCTTTAAAAATCGCCATTTTTGTGATCACTCAAGCGTAAAATTTTACCATTTTTTTAAGGTTTAACTTCCATTGCAGATATCTCATGCTTTAGAAAGTTGTAAGAAATCATTTTGACACCAATCATTAACTTGAGCATACTCTATCATTTGATATGCATTTCACTTTTGTGTGACCTTTAGTTTGACCTTTGAGCCCAATTTTGACATCAGTGGTTTCCAAAATCACTCATGCGTGATGAATGTTCAAACCTTTATATCTCGAAATGCTCATTAAATACCATGACGTGTGACATATCATCTGAAAGGTCTTGACAAGGGTTATTAGAATCAGGAATAAAATTAATGGTTTATTGAGTTTTAAAGCTTGATATTAACAAAACTTAAAAAATTTGATAAAAACAAAAATTTTTGATAAAACAAAGGTATAACTTATAAACAATTCATGAAAACAACACAAACTTGCTAACACAATATGTTGTTTAAATTAGTTAGTTCTGACAACTAAATTATTTCTTGTCTTATTATTTCAAATGTTTTTTCATGCGAACATTTCAAAAATTTTCATTTTAAGTCAAGAAGTGTCTTTCGTAACTAATCTTTTCTGTATCATTCCAATTGTGACATGAATCAAAAGTGCTTTATCCAATTGTGACATGAATCAAAAGTGCTTTATTAGTCATGGCACTACCAGGCACTATGCCTTTGATTCTGACAGTTGGCCATTAAATTTTTTTGTTCTGAGTTAAGTAGTAAGCGCAGAGAAGCAAAATAGCATAATAAAGGTCTTGTGTAACACAAAATTAGTTTATTTTTTTGCTGTTTTTTTCAAATGTAAATAATTTTGCTTTTACAGCTGTGATATACATCTTTTTTCAACATAAACAATCCCAGAATGAGTATTGAGTCACAGCTATGTTGTTTTACAGCAATAGTATAACATAATTAATATAGCACAAAATGAGTACATTTATTAACTGCAGTGTTGGCAATGTGCTTGTAGTAAAAAGAAATATTCAACTCAAAAAAAAGATGTTATTTATGTTGAAAGCCTTAATGAAGAAGAGAGACAGTTGTTACAAATTAGGGTGAAAGCAGATTGCAATTCTGATGCTCTTTTGAATACTGTTTGTACATACCACAAGCACTTTTACATTGATTCTTATTTGAAACATTACCAATCATGCTGCAATATTTTTGGAAATCACAAAAAATCGATTCGAAACTCAAGTCTTTGTGTAATTAGTTTCGATTGGTACAACAAGGTAATTAATCAGCATCCAGCAATCACTATCATTCCTGAAAGAAAAATTTGCTCCAACTGCAGAACAAAAATTGACAATCTCAAAGTTTCTTTTCAAGACATGCCATCCTCAAGTGGAAGCGAAATCGAAGAAATTTAGATGCGGATTGATGCCAACCAAAACCTTACAAATTGGAATGAAAGTTTACATGTAATTGAAGAGTCTCCAGTAAAACTCCAAGGTCTTTCTTCTGCTTCACCATCAAATTATGGTACACGAAAATTGTCCAGAATACATCAATCTTATGAATCCAAATTGAGAAAAGTACTAAACATAAATATTTTGGAAGACCAAGCCAACAATGATCACATTGGGGAAGATAAAAATTCATTGAATTCTATTGTAAACAAGATTAAGTCTAAAATCTATATATAATGAAGAAACTACTCGAGCTGAAAAATTGTAAATTTTAACTCTGGTTCCAAGTGAATGGCCAAGAAAAAAGGCAGTAGAAATTTTTGAAGTAAGTGAGAGAACTGTTCGAAAAGCAAGAGATTTAGAAGAAGAACACGAAGTTTTTTTCTTTCCACCACCACAAAAAGGCAAATCTACAGCGACTGAAACCATCAACAAAGTATAGGAGTTTTATCAAAACAACGAAAATAGCCGAATATTACCTGGAATTAAAGACAGAGTTAGTATCAAAAAGAATGTATATCAAAAAAAGCGATTAATTCTTTGTACTCTCAAAGAACTCTATTTAGCATTTAAAGAAAATTATCCAAGAAAATAGGACTGGATTTTCTAAATTCTGTTCCTTGAGACTGAAATGGTGCGTCAGTGCAGGAAAAGCAGGCACTCATTCTGTGTGTGTTTGCACCATTCATCAAAACGTTATTTTGCTCTTGCATGCTGCTCAAATTGAAGAATCCTATAAAGATCTGTTGAAAATGGCTGTATGTGATGATCATAACAAGGATTGTATGCTGCAAAAATGTTCATTATGTCCAGGCTTCGATAATGTTAAAACAAAATTATTAGTTAAGTTTGAAGATTTAAATGAAGAAATCAGTTACAAACAATGGGTGTCAGTTGATAGAACGGAGTTGATTTCTCAAAGTCTAAGCATTTCGAAGTACATAAATTTAACAATCACCAAACTTGAACCTTGGTACCTCATCACTACATTGCTCATTCTCAATCTTCATACCTCAAACTTCGAAAAGAAACCATGGAAGAAAATTCTGCTCCCATTTTAATGGATTTTGCTGAAAATTATGCATTTCATGTTCAAGACGAGGCACAGGGGTAGAATCACTGGACCCATCACAGTTGTACAGTTCATCCAGTGGTGTGTTACAACAAGAATTCAGATAATGAACTGCAGCATGCAAGTCTTTGTTTTTTGTCTGATCAATTGCAACATGACGTCGTAATGGTTTATCAAATTCAAGTAAAGACCATCCAATACTTGAAATCTCTCATGCTGAATTTGAAGATAGTGGAATACTTCAGTTATGGTTGCGCAGCACAGTACAAGAACAGAAAATCATTTTTTTGCAAACATCAAGAAGATTTTGGTGCTGAAGCTGCTTGGTCATTTTTTGCAACCAGCCATGGCAAATCTCCTTGTGATGGTATTGGTGGTACAAAAGATCAACTGCATTAGAGAGCCTCCGCCGTCCTTTGGAAAATCAAATTTTTGACGTGGATTCCATAATGTCATATTGCAAAAGCGCAATTCCAAAAATTCAATTTGTTAAAATTTTGAAGGATAATTTAAACTATGTTAAAGCCATATTAGAGCCATGTTTTCAAAAATCGTCAACAATTAAAGGAACCAGAACCTTTCATTACTTCAAACCTTTGCCAACAACTCGACTCGGAATGAAGAGAATCAGTCAAGATAATGAATTTTCTCTGCAAGTTAATTTGGAAGATGAAAACTGTTATTCTTTGATCCAAAATGCTCATGAAAATCAATTTTTAGTAGCTGCATATGACAAAAAATGGTATGTCGGAATTATAAAAGAAATTGATCAGTCAAGTAGTGATTTTCTAGTTGATTTTATGCATCCTTGTGGACCATCTCACTCGTTCCATTGGCCAAAAAAACGTGATATTTGTTGGATACCTTGTCAACACATTCTGTGCTTAGTTGATGCACCAACGTTAATTAACAGCCGTGGTTTTTATCAATTATCATTGAAGTCAGCCGAGAATGTAAATCATGCATGGCTACACTTTTGCAAAAGCTAGAAGTAAATTTATGCTGGGTGTTTGTTGTACATTCTCAGTCTTATTGTTTTGTATTACGATTGGAAACAATTCAATGAAATCGGTACTGATATTTCGTGCTTTTTTGTCATCAAATGCACTGAAGCTTTTATTTTTTGGAGTAGGCATAAATTATTCTGCTTTCCACATACTTTTTTTAAGTACCGTATTTTACGAACCATAAGGTGCACTTAAATCCTTTTTTTTCTCAATAACTGATCATGCGCCTAATGTATGGATCAGGTAGTGCTTTATGCTTTATTGCGTACACTCAAAACCAGTATAGGTTTTATGGTTACCGGTATATAAATAAACTGCCGTCTTATGCAATAAACTACAGTAATAGCAACTAGCAACTGCGATATTCACTAGGCTCATTTTTTCTTTTGCCAATTGTACTATTGTGACTTGCGTATGCACAATTGTGACTGACTTGCTAATTGTATTGTTGTGAATTGTGACTCCCTACAATCCATTTCATCTTATAGCCCAGTGCGCCTTATGTATGGAAAAAAAACAAATCAAAGCAATTTATTGACAGTGTGTCTTATAATTGAGTGTGTCATATGGTTCGTAAAATACAGTATATAGTTGATATTCTTTTTTTTGGGGGGGGCACAATAAACATACTATTTATTAGCAAATTTATAATTTTTTTACTTGTTTGCTTCAAACTTTGCTCATACTGAAAATCAAAATGCAGTTCATGACAAGCACTAGCATAAATTGTGAACATTGTAAAATGTACGTGGCATTAACATTGTTGAAGATTTGACAGATGTCCTTATCAAAAAAGAATTGTATCAATATTTTATGTTGAAATTATCGAATAATTCTTTATCAATACTGTCTGATCTTGTGCATCACAAAGCCCACGTTTACCAAGTTTGAAGCAAAAAAAATTTGGTCCAGTGTCTGATTTTTAGTTTTCAAACAATTGATTTAAATCAAATGTTTCTGAGATTTAGTGCTTTATTGGTAACTTATCAAACAAAGCACAATGTCAAATGAGATGTCACACATTTCTTACTAGCTCTATCGTTACACTTTTATGCATATGAACTCTAGCTAAAAGTAAAGTGTGGATTGTTTGTGTTATGAAAAATCAAGCACATGTATTTGATGCTTTTCAACATAGATTAATTGAAAAACATTAGGCTAATAAAAAAACTTGTTGTATTTTTCAGGTTATTACTTGATCAGGATCAATTATTGATCATTTCTGTGTTTAAAGTACAACAAGCCATTAATTTTATTCTGATTCTGGTTGCCCTTATCAAGACCTTTCAGATGATATGTCACATGTCATGGTACCTTATGAGCACTTCGAGATATAAAGGTTTGAACATTCGTCATGCACGAGTGATTTTGGAAACCACTGATGTCGAAATTAGAGGTCAAAGTAAAGATCACACAAAGGTGAAATACATATCAAATGATAAAGTATGCTCAAGTTAATGATTGGTGTCAAGATGACTTCTTAAAACTTTCTGAAGCACGGGATATCTGCAGTGAAAGTTCAGCCTTAAAAAAATAGTAAAATTTTACGCTTGAGTAATCACAAAAATGGCGATTTTAAAGACTTGTAACTTTGGCAATTCTAAACCGATTTTGAAAAAAATTAGTTGTTTGGAATCAGCATGCCTAACGCTGATAGCATACCAAATTTGAAAAAAATATAAAGGGGTGGGTTTAAGGGCCTGGATCACTTGACATGGAATGACCCTGGCAGTCACTTTTCAGAAATTGCGACAAAAAAGTCCACTAATGTCAAATGTTTGTTATATGTAATTTCATATTATTTGCTCTTCGTTATTTGTTATAACATCCTCAAAGTAAAGGAATAACAAATAGCAAATATTCGAGGACTATGTAATTTTTTGGAAAATATTTCAAATTCCATAAACCATTCGCTAACTTTATTTTTATTTGTCTTGACACAATATTTTATTTTCAATCAATATAACAAATAGCGAAAAAGCATATACTGGCAAGTTTTTATCATTTTGTATGTTGATATTGTCTTAGACTAGAAATTAATAAATCTTTTTGGAAAGACCATATTGCAAATACTTTGGTATACCAAAAATTTAATGAAATAAAAATTGCTGATAACAACAAACTTTGAATTGGGTAATTTATCTCCCTTGATAATACAAAAGCTTCATCTAAAAAGTATTTGCAACATAATAAGCCCAGTAGCTTACTACACACATCAATTATTAAATTTCTCAAATACGGTTAATCAAAGCTCAATTGGTTCTTAACTCAGACTGAACTGAGTAAGAATTTGATCAAATTTTACAATGTAAACTTTGGAATAGAATTTTTTACATGCTTTAAGTAAGATTATAAGAGACATTTAATAAACAATAACAAAACTCTTACGTCTCTAAATAAAATTTGATCACTGTTCAAAAAAACAAAGCCCAAGTTTTTGAAATCACCAAAAATTTTTTCAAGTTCCAGCTGCATTAATAGATTGAGTACTTTTGTTCCACAATTTGTTATTAGTTTTTGAAGGATTAAATATTCAGTAAAAAAAAAGTAGTTCTTACCATTAAATCAATAAATATCTTAAGTTTTCATGCTCGACGCTTTTACCCCTTTCACTCATGTTGTTTCAGGTTTATTTTTGAAGAACTGGCTTCTGTTATTGAAATTTATGCCAGTGATATTTTTCTTTTTATCAAATAAATAATTAAACTCTATTAATTGACAGCAGTTGAAGAGATGGAATAATTGTGATGTACAATATATTGCAGAATAATTCCAACCAATCATAATTGATTGCAATGGCTGGGACCATAAGTGATACAATCATGATGTAACAGTCGAAACAGAATTAACAAAGTGATTTCATTCTTTTCAAATGAATTTTTGTTTTACAAACAGAGCATTGAATAGCATTTGACTCATTATTTGTTACAGCACAAAAGTTTCTTATTCGAAAAAAAAATTCAAATAACACATATGAATAAGGAAAAACAAACCTCAATAACGAATTACAAATGACAAAAACGAATAATAATATACCACATACAAATACCAAATTATGAATATGAATAATGAAATACCATAACAAATATTGGTGAAAAAACGAAGAGCATGTTATGACCACCCAGTGCTGGTAATCCACAAGCCTATTCAGTTGTAATAGCTTTTGTATGTAACTGCTATCTATAATTTGTGGTATGGACTCACACTATCGACAGTTCTGATTACTGAAACTTGTCAAGGACTTTGATTTTTTGTATATCACTGCTACTAAGCTTATCACTTTGTAGATAACTGCTACCTTGAATATACTGTATGAACTTGCACAACCAGCAGTTCTAATACATAAAACTTAGCAAGGAATTTGATTTCTCGTACATCAACTGCTTCTAAGCTTCTTACCCATATAGTGTATTCATACTCAATTTCTATGGCACAGAAACACACTCCTTGCTGTCTACACAAAGTCTGTTTATGACTATTAGTTCGTTCATGACATCATTCGACGGCTAGACAAGTTTTGCACATTGAGCTCTTCAAAGCTGCCAAACTCAAATAAATTTTTGCAAATTTTTCGAAACTTCTTCATATATGATGTAATAATAACCAGAAAATTCATGACATTGCATTTTTCTTGTCGCTTGATCTCTAAATATCTTTTGAGATAAAAAAAACTATCTTCCAAGCTTGCGCCATTTAAAAAATTTGATTTTTGTGGGGTCCATTTTGTGGGGTTCCCCAGAGGTGGTACCCCCAAACTATATCAAAAATATTTTTCTCTTAAACATCTACTGATATAAAAAACTAATGCCCAAGCTTGAGCAGTTCAAAAAATTGATTTTGGGGGGGGGTCATTTGGGGGATCTCTGGGGGTGGTACCCCAAAACTATATCCAAATATTTTTTTTAACATCTACTGATATAAAAACTAATGCCTGAGCTTCAGCAGTTCAAAAAATTGATTTTGAGGGAGTCCATTAAGGGGATCTCCAGGGGTGATACCCCCAAACTATAACAAATATTTGTCTTTTAAACATCTACTGATATCAAAAAAAAATATCGCCCTAGGTTGAGCCGTTCAAAAAATTGATTTTTGGGGGGCCCATTTGGGTGGTGGTATCAAATTATTTGTCTCTCAAATATCTACTGATATACAAAAAATAACTATCGCCCTAGCTTGAGCCATTCAAAAAATTGATTTTTGGGAAGTTTCTAGGGGGAAGGTACCCCAAACTATGTTAAAATATTTGTCTCTTAAACATCTGCTGATGTAAAAAAAGCTATTGCCCTAGCTTGAGCCGTCCAAAAAATTGAGTTTTGGGAGGTCCCTGGAGGGTGGTACCCCCAAACTATGTCAAAATATTTGTCTCTCAAATATTCACTGATATAAAAAAAATACTGTGCTGCTAAGTGAAAATTTAACAAACTCCTTAAAAAGTCAAAACGAGAACTAATAGATACATTTTCTAGACATTTAGACTTTGAAAGCCCTTAACCACAAACCTGACCAAGTTCATGGAACATTATGAAATTTGAAAGCGATGTATTTAAAATCTGACTATCAACAACCATAATTACGCTTCAACACAATTGTGAAGTTCTTTAGTTCAGTAAAGTTAGATACTTTTGCGAAGCCTCCAGATATCAATTGCGATGTCATAATCTAGTTTACCGAACATTCATTATTTGTAATGGTATTTTGTTATTCATATTGGTATTTTGCTATTTATCTTCGGCATTCATATTTGGTATTTGTAATCGGTTATACATATTCGCTATTCATTATTCATATTCGCTATTCATATGCGTTATTCAAAGTTGTTTTTTTTTGATAACACATTTTTGTGCTACAACAAATAATGAATTGAACACTAGTACATCCTTCATCCATAACAGAAAAATTTTTTTGAAAAGACTGAAATCACTTTGTTAACTCTGTTTCAACTGTTATGTCATAATTGTGTCTAAGTTCTAGCCATTGTAATCAATAATAATTAGTTGGAATTGTTCAGCAATATACACTACAATTATTCCATCTCTTTGATCACTGTCAATTAATAAGCTTCAGTTATTTATTTGTTAGAAAGAAAAAAATATCACTGGTATAAGTTTCAATAACTGAAGCCAGTTCTTCAAATATCAACATAAAACAACACAAGTGAAAGGGGTAGATGGTCAAGCACAGAAACTTGAATATTTATCAGTTTGATGGTAAGAACTACACTTTTTTCACTGAGCATTTAATTCTGCAAAAACTAATAGCAAATTGTGGAACGAAAATACTCAACTTATTACTGCAACTAAAACTTGAAAAAATTTTGGTGATTTCAAAACTTTATTACTTTTTTTTTGAATGGCGATCAAATTTTATTTAGTGACTTATAGTTTTGTGATAGTTTATTACATGTTTTTTGTATTCTTTCTTAAAACATTTATAAAAATACTGTTCCAAAGTTTACATTGTAAAATTTGATCAAATTCTTGCTCAGTTCAGTCCTGAGTTAAGAAACAATTTAGCTTTAATTTACCGCATTTGATAAATATACTCGAATCCAATTCTTTGATCACTATATAATTATCATATATATGCTGGACAAAGTTATTCTAAATGGAGCGTGTTTACACTAAAGCGACGCTTTGCAAACAAGCAGGTGTTAACACTGAAAGCAAAATCAAGCAAAAAAACTATTGGCTACACCATTAAAAAAGAACTAACTTTATGTTGCTGACATCATTCGACCAATGTGGTAATATCCTGTAATGGCATTTGGTAGCTTAGTGTCACACCAGTCACAGCGTGAGTGTGTGACAGCAGCGTTATTTATATACTGGTAACTTTTTTACAGCAGCTTTCAGCAGTGGGCACAAAAAACACTACACCAAAAGCGCAGCACAACAAAGCGCAATGATCTTTTCAACCAGTAAAAGCGCAGCACAAAATGTGCAATTCATTTTTTTCAATTTCTGAAGCGCAGCGCAACTTTCGTAATGAACTTTTTGATTCAGTTGAATCGCAACGCAATTCTGCAATGGCGGAATGGG
Organism: Trididemnum nubilum; assembly: GCA_963965965.1. Lineage (NCBI taxonomy): Eukaryota > Metazoa > Chordata > Ascidiacea > Aplousobranchia > Didemnidae > Trididemnum > Trididemnum nubilum. The sequence goes on from OZ014474.1 coordinate 26,148,565, forward strand.
ATTTTCGTACCAAGTTAAAGTGCAACCTAACTTCTGCAATTGAAATTTCACAACACAATGCAAATACCGCATTTTTTGCAATATTAGCCAGAAAAAGTAAACAATTTGTTAAAGAAGGCAGATATTTATGATCAATATTACCATTGAAATTGAACAAAATTAAGTTTAATGTATAGAATTGTGCCATTAATCAAAAAAAAATTGTAAGCGCAACAAATTTCAAAGACTTCAGTCCACAACACAACTTCTGCAATTGTGGAGGTTGCGCTTTGCCCACCTCTGGCAGCTTCAGACCTACACATGTTTCATTTTCAAGCTTACTGTTTGTTGCATTCAAAACCATAGCAATTGTTTTGTAACCAATAGCTTTGTTCAAAGAATCATGTGATGCAATAAACTTTTTTTTTTAATCGTTTACATGCCATCTGCCTAGAGGCTACCAGCGTGGAAGCATAGGGAATAGCCAGCAGAACATCGACTATCCAAAAACAAGCAATACGAAAAAGTTGTCTTACCACACAGGGCTCCCAAGCATTTGTCAACAAAAAATTCCCTACTTTTTCCATAGCCTACCGAAAGTTGCTCATAACAAACTAAGCTCTAATCATCTGGAATACACAAAACTGCAGTTATTTTAACACAATCCAAAAACTAACTAAACAGAACTCAATTGCCACATGGATGAAGACGACTAAATAGCCTAAAGTAATGGACATTTCCTAATTGCTAAGTGATAACAGTCAATGGTGTTTGAATTCATACAAGGTGGAGGCAATGCGACATAGTGTTTAGACCACAGGCTAAATAGTCATATCCAAGCAGCTGCTATATCCACTACTACTACAGGATTAGAATTCTCGATTTGGCTTAATGAAGGACAAGCAGCTTACTTGCTGTGGTTGAAAGGAAGTATGAGGTATACGCTACTAAGCACTACATAAGTTGAAGGGGTGCATGTTGCACTCGATTGAACACAAAAAACACTTTGTGGGCAATGAATGGACTATTCCGAAATGCTTATAGTTATGTAATTTACAAAATACCAAGTATCTACACATGAGAGTCGAAAGCGTGGCAGGGGGGTGCAACTTCTGCCTAGCCTTTTGTTTTCTCCAATCAAGGGAAAACGAGGGCAAGTCTTTGCCCATCTAAATTGGCACGACATCTACCACACGAATACAAAAAAACAGACGTGAACTTCTAACGATAAATTTTGAAATTAAAAAGTGGCCTTTTAACATCTAAACATTACCTTTTATAATTTTGCAACTCAAACAACAACAACAAAAAACTTTCGACGTCCATATACTTATGTAATGGTAGTCAGCTCAAAAATATTTTGCCACAACTTTCATTAACCAGTATGTCAGCTTATGTTATAAAGAACAGGAATTAATAATCAGTTAAATTATCAACTTGTCTGTCTATCATCACATCTAACAACTTAAGAAGATTATCCGCTATTCATTTTGTATATGGAGTGACTATTTTACCAGAAAATCTATAATGAGAGAAAAATAGAGAACTGCAACGCGCTGTATCTTGTGCTGTTTCGTTGATTGTAAATTTTCTGTGAAATAGGCGCTTCCTTTTGTATATCTGCAATGATCTCACATTCAATACTGCTCTTAACCATATACAAAGGACTAGTAAACTCTGCAGCCCCTATATTGAGAACCAACAATTGACTAATTTTGTCATATTATATTCTTAATTCTCAAATAATATTCTTAATCTGTGTTTTGCAGTTAACTCAAAAGCTACCCTTCTCCCATTTTTCAGCAGGTGACCTGGAACTGTTTATGAAAAAAATTTGTAAAAAAATGAAGTACATCGCACTATTTCAATTATTTATACTAATTCACAAAGCATTCAATTATGTACATTAAAACTCGGGAATATTTTCTGAATAGCAATACAATCATGTTAAAGAGCCTGTGTAACTTCACAATCCTTGCTCATAGCGTGTAGGCTAGTAAATCTCTCAACTTAACTTAAAAGTCAAACATGGCCTAGGGTCATTCCATCTCAGATCACCCAAAAATTTTTTAATTTTTTAAACTAAAATCTCCGATTTGCATAAAATTTGGTTTGCTTTTCAAGTTCATAGAAAAAAGCCAATATTTTCAATTTTATTGAAATCGGAGCTCTAGTTTTGGAGATACGCCCCTTCAAATTTTGTTTTCCGAGCAAAAGGGTACTCGACATATTTTAACTTGCAATATCTCTGCAACCACTTGGGGGATTCAAACAAATTTGGTGTCATTTTGAAGGAAATTGCCCAAGGATTCCATTTCTGTCAAAAAATTTCCAAAAAATGCATGTTTAGTGGCAGTGACCTTTTGACCTTTACTTCGACCTCGAATTTGATCTTGTGGATCACATGACCCAGTATTTTTTTAAAGTGGAAAACAATTTTTGTCATCCTCCTAATAATATATAAAAATTTCAGAGAGGTAATACCAGTATTTGTAGTTATAAAACAATCTGCATTGAAGTCTGGGCCATTTGGCAGAATTTGGCTAATTTGCAAAAAAACCTAATTATTAAATCACAATGAAATGGATCATATCTTTTTTTTTTTGCAATTTATTCACCAAGTTGCCTTGGCCAGGAGACAGCGAAGGGACCTTTCGGTCTTCGAGTCGAGCTGCCACCTGCCCATCTGTCTACCACACACGATGGAGGCTTCACACAGTCCCTTTAATTGCTGAACGTCAAGCAGGAAAGCTGTGAACACCAATTTTTCTAGTCTTTGGTTTGACTCGACCGGGAATCGAACCCGTGTCTACCGCTTCAGTAGCAGACGCTCTATCCACTCGACCACTAATCATACTATGATTTGTATTGCTTATACTTTTATTAACATGGAAACACATGTGCAGTGTGCATTGAAATAAAATTAACATCAGTAATTACTTCATAGCTGAAGTTAACAAAGCACTTACGCCAACGGTTCACGAACTTTGTCTCAGTGACTTTAGTTTTCGTGAAAACTAAATTTCACCCACCTGTGACTACTAAAAATTGACTTTTACAACAAAACACACATATTCAGAATATCCCATTCACATTGGTTAGTAGTATTAGGCTGGAGTCTGAAATAGGTCAGAAACCATTGATCTCAAAAAACAAGTTTCTGGCTTGCTAAACCCAACCTTGTAACACTAACAGTGAGACACAAAATCTCATTTCATTAGTGATGTAACAATGCTGATTGTCATAAACTAGATGTGCTTCAAGTTCAAAGCAAAAGCTAGTATGTACCATGTTATATGTCAATCCTCTCTTCATTGTTTCCTTATGAAAGTAATTTGTTTAGGATATTTAATGTGCAATGGCCTTTACATGAAACCTACAAAAACTGTATGAAAATAAATACTAATCAAATTTTCTATTGAAAAGTAAGCAACCCCAAATAACTTTTTTTAACGTCACGTCGAGTTGTGACCCACAGTTTTGGAATCATTACATTAAACTGTGCAGTTCACTAATAACTGTTGCTATGACAATTATGGCAAGTTTTTATTTTAACCCCTAAAAAATGAAATGAACAATGAAAAGAAGACTATTCCACACTCGAGTTTTATTCTCCTTCAAAGGAAATTTTTGTTAAAATTATCACTTCCAATATAAAATGCATTCAAACAGATTAAAACATCGCACTACATAATATGCATAAATTTTGAGCATTTAGAAAGCTGTTAGAAGCTGTAAAGAAAAAGTCGCTTAACAGCCAAGTGAAATCATATGCTCCTTACTCAAGGAAATCTCAACTAGCCACATGCAAAAAGAAGAGTGAATTTTATTAAGTATGTTTAAATTTTTGAACAAATTGAGCAAAAATACTGAAGTAATTGCAAAACATTGAGTTTGCACAATTAAAACCCTTAGTGGGGTTACTAACACTAAGAATAAACCTTAACATGTTTAATTTTCTGAACTTTTGACTTTTTTCTTTAAACCTCAATTTTTCACTTTTTGAAAAAATGCCTTAAGCCTGCTATTACTTGTAACATCTGAAACAACGATTAATGCGGCAAGCACGGGAAAAAATCTTGGAGAAAAAGAACGTAACATTTCGTGCCAAAAAGTTGCTAAGTGCACCCGAGTATTGAACAAATCTGTCACTTTTCTAAAAACTGACGTGAGCTTTTTATTACTTGTGATATCTGAGGAAGTTAATGCGGCAAGCGCAGGAAAAGCATGTAACATTTCATAGCAAAAAAGTTGCAAAGCGTGCCTGAGTATTTAACAAATTTCCATACAATTGTTAATTAAAAAGTGTTAATAGTAATTAATGATGTGCCTGCGATTATACCAAGCGTTAATTGCCATGATTGTGCTAAAATAAAGTAAGCAAACACTTTCTCTATTAGCATTTTATTTTATTTTCACGAGAGTGATAATGTGTGTTTCCAAATAATCTTGTACGATGTTGTTCACTTCATATACTGTATATCACTAGCCAGAAAATAGGTAGCCTAAGGCGATTTCAGCTTGCCTCAGGCAAGCGTTAATTTCAAATCTTCTTTATGCTATAAATACTACATTTCTTGATCAATGAAAACTTTTAAACACATGTATGGTTGCAAGGTGCCTGGATTATAAACTTTACTGTAGTTTGCACAAACAATTTGCTAAAATTCAGCAAATTACCTAAAAATGAAACTTAAACTATGACTATACTACAAATACTACCTTTCTGAAATTTTTATATGATATTAGGAGGATGACAAAAATTGTTTTCCACTTTAAAAAAATACTGGGTCATGTGATCCACAAGATCAAATTCGAGGTCGAAGTAAAGGTCAAAAGATAACTGCCACTAAACATGCATTTTTTTGGAAATTTTTTGACAGAAATGGAATCCTTGGGCAATTTCCTTCAAAATGACACCAAATTTGTTTGAATTCCCCAAGTAGTTGCAGAGATATTGCAAGTTAAAATATGCCAAGTACCCTTTTGTTCGGAAAACAAAATTTGAAGGGGCGTATCTCCAAAACTAGAGCTCCGATTTCAATAAAATTGAAAATATTGGCTTTTTTCTATAAACTTGAAAAGCAAACCAAATTTTATGCAAATCGGAGATTTTAAGTTAAAGTGCACTGGGTGATCTGAGATGGAATGACCCCTTAGGCAGACAGCCTACTGCAGGCTATCAAGGCATTATCTGTTATTGACAGGTAGTAAAGAGCAGGGTAATAATCTCTGAACTTCATTCGAATGCAGCATTAATTTTGTTGAAATAACTTTCTATTTTCTTCTGACCTTTTGCCTGCTGTCTGCAAATACCACGCTATTCCTCCTTTAGTGCTAGTAGGCTACCACTACTTGAATTCTTCAGTTTGCTTAATTACTTTTGATGTAATAATACTCTTTAACTACAGCATAATAGTACTCTTAAACTAAGTTTTGCTGAATCTGTATTGTGACAAAATAAATCGGCAGAACCACCATTCTTGAAGCTTTTACACAGCATAATATTCAAGAATGGTGGTTCTGCCAATTTATTTTGTCACAATACAGATTCAGCAAAACTTAGTTTAAGAGTACTATTATGCTGTAGTTAAAGAGTACTATTAGCTAAGTGTGTTATTACTATTGTCATGCACTTAATAGAAGTATTAGGAAGACAAACGGGATATTTAGTACCATATTCATCTGATCCAATCGCGTTACTTTCGACGTGGTGCAGTGCGTTATTTTTGCCCAACTGGTTTTCATGCTTATTCAATATTAGCATGCACTTTTCCTGACTTTTTCACGATCGGAAAATGCTTTAACAAAATTCTCGACTTTTACCCGGTCGGAAAATGCCTTAATAAAATTTCCTACTTTTACCGATCGTGGGAACCCTATATCACAGGAATCGAACCTGCAGCCTTTGGATTACCAGTCCACTGCTCTACCACTTCAGCTAGACAAGATGTCTCCTCGCATGCTTAATTTTGGCTATTTAAACCCAGCAACTTGCTTGTCCTTTGGTTTTAATAATACTGATAAGTCAATTGTGATGTTTTTGACGTTTGCGGGTGGTAATCCAAAGTCAATAATCCAAAAGCTGCAGGTTTGAATTCTGCGGGAAAACAACTTTTTTGCATTACTTATTGCCTCTTCCCCAGGCTTCCGCGCTGGTAGCCTTTAGGCCAGATGGCACTTAAACAATTAAACATGAAAACTTTGGCAAGCAAACGTCAAAAACATCACAAATGACTTATTATTAAAAACTTTTTTACCATCGTGTTGTGCAATATCAAACTGAGCAAAACAATAAGCAATGCGCTAGCACAGCAACCTTCGTTTTATTTCTTCTCATTACAGTTTGTAGTTTTTCTTTTTGTAATGTGTGTGAACGCTTTCAAAAAAAACTGTTTATGTCTGGTAAAAAATACTAATGTAAAACAATCCGATTGGAAAAAATTAGCAATACTATTATGTTGAAAGAATCGGCAAGTATTGGCCATACTTTACTGATGGTAATTCCAAAAAAATTGCCAATACTAATTGATCGGCACATCCCTAACTGGCGTGTACCGGTATATACTGTAGTAGTCTACTAGGCTATTATGTCTCAAATACGTTTCAGATAAAGCTTTTGTGTTATCAAGGAAAATAAACTTGCATAATTCAAAGTTTGTCATGATCAGCAATTTTTATTTCGTTACATTTTTGATACACCATATTATAGGCAACAATGCTCTTTCCAAAAAAATTAATCCAATTCTTGTCTAAGACAACCTAAACATACAAAACGATAAAAAATTACCACTAGTTGCCTTTTTGCAATTTTTTGTACTGATTGACAATAAAATATTGTGTCAAAACTGATGAAAATAAAGTTAACAAATGGATTACCGATATAAAATTCAAAATATTTTTAAAAAAATGGCATAGCTACCAAATACTTGCCACTCATTATTCATGTAATTTGAGCATGTAATATCAAGCAATGAATAACGAATATATAACAAATGATTCCTAATAATGAAAAACGAAGAGCAAGTAATAGAAATTACAAATAGCAAACATTCGAAAGTTCTAGAACACGTTATGACGTTGTTGAGCTGATTAAAAGAAAATATTTATTGCTATAATGGTCTGCTTGTATTTTGGAAGTTACATCTTACAGTCTAATTTAACTTCAAGATAAAATAAGTTGAAATGCACTAATGAAGCTGCGATCAAAAAATCTTCGAAAATTGCGAACAGCAATAATCAATAGATTTATGAGGCTGCAGCTTATTATTTGCAACAAAGAAATGCTCTTTTATTCGCTTTCTTCTATAAAACTTGTGCTAATACGCAACAAGTGTTACCAGTGCAAACTGGTTTGTACCGGTACGATGAATGAATGGTGCAAGATATTACCGGTAACAATAAAAACCTTAACGGAAGTTAATAAAACTTAATGAAAGTTAATTTAGTCCGTTAACATGAAAAAACTTAACGGATTAACAAGTTAATGAAAAAGTTACCATAGCTTTGTTATTAACGGATTAACAGACTTGTGCCCACCTATAGTTCTTTCTAACTTAAAAATTTTTAGTGAAATACTGTAGCCTAGTCATTCCTTAGTTTTTAATGTTAAATAATTTAGACTGAAATATTCTGAGCATCACTATTACCAGTAGGTGCCTAATGATTCGATTAGGTGCAGCCAATTTTGAATTAATAATAATAATAATAAGCCAATTTAGAATTATGTACCTAGACTTTTAGGTGCCATAGCCAGGTTATGGTACTACTTTTTTTTACATGTTTCTGCAAAATATTTTTTTTAATATTAATTTTTGCAATGTCATTATCACCATCAATTCAGTTTTGAACCAGATTCTTTCCCATCAATCTTTCAATGGAGTGGATGAATAATGTTAGTTGTTATAGAAAGTCCAGTTAAAAATTAGGCAGTGGCTATTTCGCCTCTAGAGGCAAAATAGCCCCATGTTATTTTGCCATGTGGAGGCAAAATAGTCCTAACTGCTATTTTGCCGCAAGTGCCAAAATAGCCCCAAGCCTAATCCTAACCCAAACCCTACCCCAAACTTTAACCCTAATCCTAACCCTAATCCCAACCCTAACCCTAGCTCTAACCCAAACCTTAACCCAAAAAAGAGGAAAAACACTATTTTGCCTCTAGAGGCAAAATAGCCACTTCGTAAAAATTAAATGAAGTGTCTTGGCGCACGGAATGTGCGCGGTTAAATAAACAAAGATTCTGATAACGTCACTCGTTTTCGGAAATTTTTATTTTGATTATTATAGTTTTGAGTTTGGGTTAGGGTTTAGCTTAGGGTTTGGGTTAGGGCTACGGCTAGTGTTTTGGGTAAAGTTTTTTCAGGGTTGCCACAGAAACTGCAAAATCAAATTCCAGGACTTATCAGGACTTTTTTAGATGATTTTCCAGGACTTTTCCAGGACTGTGCAAGGTTTTTGTACAGGATTTAAAATTTAATTTTCACTATTACTCTTTTATGCACCCACTTTTTGTACTTGTCATTAAAGAAAATTTTAATGCCACGCATTTGGATTTCTAGTACTTACTACTAGCCAGGTTTATAGCCAGAAATTTGCAATGGGAGGGCTTGGCTTGGGGTATGGGAACGGAGTTGCCAGCTGCCGGAGGTCATTGGGAGTCTGAGCCCCGGGGTCGAAGCCCCCAGCACAAAAGACTTCATAATTTTTTTGCAATAATAACTTAATCTTAGACCCAGTTTGGTAAAAATTAATGCATTTTAAATGAAGCGCAGAAATTAGCACAGCGAAAGCATGATTGAACTGGTTTTATAAATGGGCTAAAGAATGTGGGTGATGGTAATCGTAAAACTTAGTCCTGGCTTTATTTCAAGCAAGTAAACCATTAAAATCCCTTCATTTGAAAAAAGCTGAGCTTATTTGCACCAGCGCGCAAATATAAAATAGCTATCCTAGCCCTAACCCCAACCCTAAACATAACATATCTAACTGTAACCCTATCTATAACCTTAATGTTAATTTTAACCCAAACTCAAAATCTAAAACCAAACCCTAATCATAATAATTTTTTAAAAAAGCGTAAATGGGCACCCACCCTAACGATAACAATTTTTGAAGAAGCATAAATGACCACCACTCTCGCTCTCTTTTTCTCTATAAGCAAAGCACCCTAAAACGCAAATGGGCGCTTCCTTTGAAAAAACTCTCAAGTATTAATTTAAGTCGTTTGCATTTTATAACGCTAGATAATTCAGGAGAAGGGGATAATGAAACAAGATTTGAAAAACATGATTGATAATTAACTGAATGAAATACTGAATAGACACTTTACAATTTTTTTAGAAAGCCTACTTTAAGTATTTTGCATTATGCGATCAAATTTATTGTTTATTTTTAGCCATTTTTGTCAGTTGTTGCTAATTTTATTTTTGACCAACATTAGCCTCCCCCCTAAATGCTGTTTCAGAAGTGGCTTTAATTTACTTTGGAGTCCATATTTCTGCAAAAAAACTGCCTCATAAGTATACTTGCAGTATGAAAATAGTTATATTTTTTATTGTGTTTCGCCAACAGGCCAATGGAGGGCCTACAGCCCACTACACTACTGCTGCTAGCAGTAATACTGCTACTAGAGTATCGCATTGCAATAAATTACTGTTCATAAATTCACTCTTTCTAATAATGTTTAATAATTGGAAAAGGCTTGGCGCACGGAATTCCGTGCGCGCAGACATTTTGTAATAAAGCCAAAAAAACTAACCCTAAGCCCTAACCCTAACCTTAACCCCAATCCTAGCCCTAACCCTAAGCCTAACCTAAACCCTAACCCAAACCTATAACTGTAATATTCAAAGTAAAAATTTCCAAAAACGAGTGACGTCACCCAAATCTTTGTTTATTTAACCGCGCACGTTCCGTGCGCCAAGTCACTTCGTTAATAATTTATACATAGTGCATTGCAAAGTGCAAAGTTTGGCATTTCAACAAGAAAGTGCTTATTTATACACTGACGAATAAGCAAGAACTGCTTAAAGAATATAACAGAGCAAAGAGCAGAAGAATAGGCACTCATTTACTCTCTTCTATTTTTTAAAATTATCGTTTGGGTAGGGGTGCCATATTTTTTTAGACCAAAAAGAGGACAGTTTTGAAAAACGAAGCCCTAACGACCAAACACGCTGAAGATATATACCGGCCAACTGGACTGTCTAAAGACTTTTTTATTTTTGAGAACACAATTTTCCAAAAGAAAATTCAAAAACTGAAGACCGCTTTTTTCTTTGGAGACCACTTGTTTTTGCACCAATTCTTCCCTATGAAAATGGTGATCTCAAAAAAAAGATCTGCTGTCAGTAGGGTTGTATGAAGGTCGGTGGGAGCTGAACGCGAGTGTGGACGGAAGTATATCATTTTTGGTCGGTTTGGTCTTCGAATCCCGCCTTTAAGTTCTGAGCATTAAAAACAGAAAACATTTGGCTACTTTTTTGGTGTTCTACAGAAAAAGACAAATCCTCTTAAAAGAAAACATATGGTAGCCCTACTTTAGGGTTATACAGGTTTAAGATTAATGTTAGAATTGGAGCTTGCGATACAGTTAGGGTTAGATTTAGGGTTGGGTTAAGGCTAGGATAGCGACTTTTTTAAGTGTGCGCCAGCATAAAAATAAGCTCTGTTTTTTAGCAAAACAAACTTTTAAATTTACCCTTTTAAAGGACCTTCACAGCTTCACAATGCAAATTATTTCAACAAAACCTTTGTGCAATTACAAGGTACCAGTTATCACAACAAAAAAACTTCACATTCTGTCCTGGTAAATCACGGGAAAACTTTCCAAACTTTTTCCAGGACTTATAAACAAAATTCAAGGACTTTCCAGGACAGCAAAAAAATCCAGGACTTTTCCAGGATGTGGCAACGCTGTTTTTTAGCCTTAATCATGAAATATCTGCGCTCTAGGAATGTGTGCCAAGCCTTTTCCAAAATTAAAAATGATTGTGGTAAAATTCAAAATCCAAATACAGGTTTTCAAATTTTAATCATACCGGTATTTAATTTTGAACTAAACTTCCTGTTAACTGAACTCTACCATATACCAGTACCATGAGGCTTCACACTGTCACTTTACAATTACATTAGGCTACTCAACTGATACCGATAGTGGTAGTCAAACCTGAAACAGAAAGGCTGTGAATCTGGAAAACCTAAACTAAAATTTTTAGTCTTACATTTGACCTGACCAGATGAGAAGTTGAAATCGAACCCACGTCCACTATTTCAGTACCGCTACCAGATGCTCCCATTTACTTGACCACGAACTCCTATTAGGCATAGACTTACAGTAGCCTACTCAAATCTTAACTTGGTTTAACTGGTTTAGGTCATAACTTCAAACCTAACCATAAATTATGCCAGCATGCCGACTGGCAATTAATCTCTCGGGTAAGGTTAGAATAAATATTATCAACCTTTCCAGTGGCATCACGTGACCAAGCCAATTTTGGTAAATCCCTCATTTTTTCATTTATTTTGGGTTTGGGAGGATGAAATAGAGTTGGGGGGATTAAATACATTCTATTTGATTCCTTCAACCCCAATTTAGACGAAAAAGGGTGTTTTTATCAAAATTGGCTAGGTCACGTGATGTGACTGGAAAGGTTGATAATATTCATTCTAACCATTTTCTAATCTCTCCAATCCTACGAGTGATGCCAGCAAGGATTCTTCAAAAACCACCAGATTTTTGGAGAAAAATATCATCAACTCATACCGGTAAAACCGGGCTTTTTCGGAAGTGGCTATAGTGTCTTCCTTCCGTTTGGGTTAGGGTTAGGATTAGGGTTGGGATTAGGCTTAGGGCTAGGATAAGAATTAAGGTTAGGGTTTAGGTTATTTAGTCACTGGAGGCAAAATAGCCACTACCTTTTACAAATTTCCACCAGAAACGTCTACGAACAGAAATGAAATTGGGCTGAAGACTTTTTTCTTTCTTTTTCTTTCATAATGACATCACCTTTATTTCAACTTTTTTCTTAGAAGAATTCAGTGAAGACCATATTTTTTGAGATCACCTCTTTTCAAAAGCCCGAAAGCTGTTGCCAATATTGGCTAGCCTAGTCAACATGGAATTTTGATCAAATACCGTACATCAGATTTGCACCTGCAAGCAAATTACATCAGATTTCAATCAAAAATATCAAACATCAAATTGCAAGTCAAAAACATCAGATCTGATGTAACAGCATCAAACACCACTAAATCCGACCCTACAAAAAACTCTGAACAGTAAGTACTTCTTGCTAAACATCGGAAAGAACTTATGGGCTGGCAATCAGCTTTCATTGGTAAGTCTTAAAACGCCAGAACATTCGATTACATTACATACGACATAAAGAGATACCCTGCTGGAAATCGTTTTTATTGAACAGATACAGCTCAAAATCGGTTTTATTGAAGAAATGAAAACTACTTGAGATAATAAAAATCTGCGTCAAATATTTCTCTCCAATTCCCTTTAATCGCGAAAATACTATTTACTCCGTTTGACTCCGTGCCGATTTGCGAGGTCACAACAAGCATGAGTTTGTAAAAGTTTTTCGCTGACTAAGGAATGCGATGTTCGATGAAGAAGGTGAAAGGATTCTGCTTTAGACATCGTTCTAATTCAAACTCAATTTATCGGTGGCATTATATGAGTGATATCAGAGTTCTCTATTAGAGAACTCTGGTGATATAATCTGTTGTATCAAAGTTAGACCATCTTTGGTGATGTTTTTAACCTATAAATGATATAAAATTTGAAGCCAAAAGCGATCATGTTGTGGCTCAGGTCTGGTAGCCTATGTCTGCAGGAAGTCCAAACTAAATAGATCTACTGTAAACTATTGCGTACCATAACAGCCCTAAAACAACACCAATCTGGTATACCAGTCCTTTTCTTGCCAACTTTTTTTTCACTAAACTATGGGAAGTTCCGTTACCGGTATACTACCGGTAGACTACAACTAGCAATAAAGCAATTTTGTAAAATAACAGAATAGGTACTGGTACATTACATCGGTACTCAGCTTAGGCTATTCTCATCGCAGTAATCAGAAGCTAGAGCTATAGTACAGTTGGCCTAATCTAATACCAGAGGTGTGCAGCGCAAGTCACAATACTTGCACCACAAGCACACGCTAACTATTCTAAAATTCTTGCCGCACAAGCGTTTCAGCAATCCCCCACAAATAATTGCGCCGCAAGCGCGCGAGCAAGTGTGATGTTTTAAAAAGTATAATTCTGATTGACTCACTCACCATAAATCAAATGCAATGACGTCAACAAAAAATTTCAAAATAGGAACTTTTTTTGAAGCCAAGATATCATAGAATAAAAGATCAGAAGCCGTGGCCTGCTTTGGCATTTAACTAGTACTTTGCTACAGGGAGACGGCTTAAACTAAATGTTATAAAGTACAAATGTCTTACCTGGAAGACGTGTTGAGTAACCTAGTGTAACTCAAAACGTACCACAGATGGGGTTTTGGGAGCGAAGCCCCCAGCTTTTTTTTGGGGGGAAAAGGCCATTTTAATGCCATTGGATCACATTTCGATCGTGTTGTTAAGAAACCATCGCGTTGCCCAGAGGAACTCTAAGGCCTTTACCGGTTTGGTCTGCTTCCAAAAGATAACCAAGAAACTTTTCAGTTGTAACATGATATTGTATTAAACAGAATAAAAACAGACTTCCACACGGCAAAAAAATAACTGAAGTTTGGTAAATTGAATCAAATCAGAAAACTAAAATTACCATGTGTTGACAGTACACTTGAAAATTAGGAATGAAACTAAAACCAGGAGTCAGGTCAGTCAATTCTTGCGCTAGAGATTGCCATCAGCATAGATTAAAATTTAAAAATAGCAGTAACTTAAACAAAGAATGATCAAGTAATATGTAAATTAGGTGCAGTTTTGCGACGAACAAGCTAAAATTTCGAGCTGCTTGCATCAACGCGTGAATATGATAATTTAAAGTCTTGGTGTCACATTGTTGTTGAACGAACGAAACGAACGAACGATTTATTTGTTTTGTTGCTCACATCAATAATCATTAAAACACACCACGTAAAATACTCAAAAAGACAACAAGGATGCTGCAAAGTGACCGGTTAAGGGCGGTGAATCATCCAGCCAATTCCAGTGGTTTACAATAGCTAAAATTGAACTATAATTTTTGATAGTTTTTGTTTTAATTTTGGGACTGCGGTTGCAAAGATATTCAACAAATACAAAAAGATGTCCCCCCGAAAAAAGTTTTTGGAAACTCTGAGTTTTGATCTTCCCGCCAAAACCACAGTAGGCCTAATGGTTTAGAGAACTGTGGTAGGCCTAATAGTTTAGAGATAGTTAATTTCTAAATAGTTTAGGCCTAACTATCTCTAAACATTTAGGCCTAATAGTTTAGAGATAGTTAGGCCTAATAGTTTAGTAAGATTACAGTAGGCCTAATAGTTTAGAGAACTGTGGTTTTGGCGGGAAGATCAAGACTCAGAGTTTCCAAAAACTTTTTTCGGGGGGACATCTTTTTGTATTTGTTGAATATCTTTGCAAACGCAGCCCCAAAATCAAAACAAAAAATATCAAAAATTATAGTTCAATTTTAGCTATTGTAAACCACTGGAATTGGCTGGATGATTCACCGCCTTTAAGGGTCTTCAAGTCAAGCAGTCACCCTAAAAGAGAAGGTTTCCACAATACAATAAAATACAAATTACACAGCACTACTAAGCAAAGCAGTAAGCATTAAAAAAAAAACAAAAAACTACAAAACAGCAAAAGCAAAAAAAAACAAACCTACCGGTACTGCAGTTGAAAAGCCAGTAAAAAAAAGAAAAAAGAGAAAAAAAATTGGCAAAAATATACTATCAGAGTTACAATAACGCTTTAATAAAACACAACAAAGGTATTGGTTTGTGGTTTGATTCCAGGCAACGACAGTAAACAAAAAGACTGGGTTGAAACACGTGTTCAGAGCCATTTGAAAGAACGAGATTTTAACATTAATTTAAAACCCCATTAAAAAAACTGAATTGTTCAATCCCTCTTTTTCTTCCAATTTAAGTCCAAAACACGTTTAAAATCTTGCATTTTTTTGTTAAATTTTATAAGTGATTTGGCCACTATGGGGGAAGTTGCATCGCCTCGTACATGCCACGTCTTTGATTCAGAGTAGTTGCAATTCGTTTTTTCTAGACCCAATAGTTGAAGAAGAAGTAGTAAATTACGTCAGAGCTATGAATCCATCAAAAAGTACAGGAAGAAATGGAATTCCTGCAAAGTAGGCCACCTATAAAAATGTCGGGCTCTGTTATACGTAGCTCCAGTTCTAACTAACGTTTTTGATGCATGCATATCAACAGGATATTTTCCAAAAGTGTTAAAAACCACTGAAGTTGTTCCAATTTTTAAAAAAGGTGAAAGAGAATTATGCAGTAACTAGATGGGAGTTTGCCAGCAAACCCAGTGAACGACCGACGCGTAGCTAATGCTGTGACGCTCAAAAGTACTTTTTGTCTACCATCAGCAATTATTCAAAAATATCTGATTAAGGAACTTCCGGAAAAGTAGAGTCAAAATATTTGTCTGTTAAATATCTCCTGATATCATAAAACACTGGCCCCCTAGCTTGGGCCATTCAAAAAACTGATTTTTGGGGATCCATTTGGGGGTCCTTGGGGAGGTGGCACCCCCAAACTACACCAAAATATTTGTCTGTTAAATCTCTGCTGATATCATAAAACACTGGCACCCTAAGTTGAGCCGTTTAAAAAATTGATTTTTTGGGGGTCCATTTGGGGGGGTCCCTGGGGAGGTGGCACCCCCAAACTATGTCAAAATATTTGTCTGTTAAATATCTCCTGATATCAAAACAAACTGGCACCCTAAGTTAAACCGTTCAAAAAATTGATTTTCGGGGGGTTCATTTGGGTGGTCCCCGAGGGGTGGCACCCCAAAAGTATGTCAAAATATTTGTCTGTTAAATATCTACTGATATCATAAAACACTGGAACTCTAAGTTAAGCAGTTCAAAAATTGATTTTTGGGGGATATTCGGGGGGTGGTACCCCCAAACTATGTCAAAATATTTGTCTCTTAAATATCGACTGATATCCAAAAAAACTGGTGCCCTACATTAATCTAATAAAAAAATTGATGTTTGGGGGGCCATTTGGGGGGTCCCCGGGGGGGTGCTACCCCCAAACCATGTCTAAATATTTGTCTGTTAAGTATCTACTGATATAAAAAAAGAAAGTGACACCCTAAGTTGAGCCATTAAAAAAATGATTTTGGGGGGGTCCGTTTGGGGTGGTCCCCGGGGGGTTGGTACCCCCATAGTATGTCAAAATATTTGTCTCGTAAATATGTACTGATAACAAAAAAACTGGCGCCCTACGTTAAGGTAATAAAAAGAACTTGATTTTGGGGGGTCCATTTGGGGGGGTCCCCGGGGGGGTGGTACCCCCAAACCATGTCAAAGTATTTGTGTGTTAAATATCTACTGATATCAAAAAATACTGGCATCGTAGCTTGAGCCAGTCAAAAATTTAATTTGTTTGTGCCCCATTTTGGGGGGGTCCCTGGGGAGTTGCCCCAAAAAAATTTCAGGAGACACAATTGCGTATGTACCTCAACAACTTCACACAAAAATTAGATTTCTATGTTTTGTGGTTTAGGAGAACTCAAGCGTACAAGATTTAGGAAGAAAAAAAAGGAAAAAAAGGAAAAAAAAGGAAAAAAAAGGAAAAAAAAAGGAAAAAAATAAGAAAAAAACCTCATCGCGGCCGAAAGTGGGTTGGTAGGGATGAAAGGGTATCTTAAGACATATAACCATGAGAAATATTTTTTGCCGTACTAAAGCCGTTTTTGATTTAGACCGCTTTTTACGCCAAACTTTCGAGGCGGTTTTTGGGTCATAAAACCGAAGTCACGTGACCGATTGCCTCGAAATTTGGTACAAACATAAAATTCATTAATCTCAAACTGCTGTCAAAATTTCATGTAGTTAGACCAAACGGTTCTCGAGTTATAAGCAAAAGTCTGAAATCTCGCACTCGTTAGTTTGAAAATGGCCGAGTAAAAACAAAGGAACACGCGACGCGAGCGTTGGTCGTTCCAATTAAAGATATCTTCTTGGATACCCAAGAAGGTTTGGAATTTCAAACATTGTCAAAATATATATTTTATCGACAACTTGTACACTGTCTTCCCAGTTTCCAGTAACCTTTTCTATAGTTTGTCTTGTCTAAACCTGTGAAGGTGATTAAACCTGAGTAACTAAACCTGATTAACTTGTACAATGCACATGCGTTATTTTATCGACAACATAGCGACTGATAATAATAAAAAAACAAAAAAACATCGTATTCAAGCGTAAGCCATTGGAACTATGTCAAAATATTTGTCTCTTAAACATCTGCTGGTATAAAAAAAAAATTAACGTCCTAGCTTGAGCCATTCAAAAAATTGATTTTGGGGGATCCATTTGAAGGGGTCCCAAGGAAAGTGGTACCCCAAACCATGTCAAAATATTTGTCTCCTAAATATCTATTGATATCAAAAAAAAACTGGCACCCTAAGTTAAACCAATAAAAAAAATTATTTTTGGGGGTCCATTTTGGGGGGTCCCCGGGGGAGTGGTACCTCCAAACCATGTCAAAATTTTTATCTCTTAAGTGTCTACTGATATCAAAAAAAAACTGGCACCCTAGGTTAACCCATTAAAAAATTCATTTTTGGGGGTCCATTTGGGGGGTCCCCGGGGGGGTGGTACCCCAAACATGTCAAAATATTTATCTCTTAAATATCTACTGATATCAAAAAAAAACTGGCGCCCTAGGTTAAATGGTTAAAAAAATTTATTTTTGGGGAGTCCCCGAAGGGGTGGTACCCCCAAATTATGTTAAAATATTTGTCTCTTAAATATCTACTGATAACAGAAAAAACTGGCACCCTAGCTTGAGCCGTTCAAAAATTTGATTTTTTGGGGCCCCATTTTGGGGGGGGCCCCGGGGGGGTGGTACCCCCAAATCATGTCAAAATATTTTTCTCTTAAATATCTACTGATATCAAAAAAAACTGGCACCCTAGGTTAAATGGTTAAAAAACTTGCTTTTGGGGGGGTCCCCGGGGGGGGGTTGTACCCCCAAATTATGTCAAAATATTTGTCTCTTAAATATCTACTGATATCAAAGAAAAATGGCACCTTAGGTTAAATCGTTAAAAAATTTATTTTTGGGGGGGTCCATTTGGGGGGTCCCCGAAGGGGTGGTACCCCCAAATTATGTCAAAATATTTGTCTCTCAAATATCTACTGACAACAAAAAAAACTGGCACCCTAGGTTGAGCCGTTCAAAAATTTGATTTTTTGGGGGGGTTCCCGGGGGGGTGGTACCCCCAAACCATGTCTAAATATTTCTCTCTTAAATATCTACTGATATCAAAAAAAATGGCACCCTAGGTTATATGGTTAAAAAAATTTGTTTTGGGGGGGATCCATTTGGGGGGTCCCCGGGGGGGTGGTACCCCCAACTTATGTCAAAATATTTGTCTCTCAAATATCTACTGATATCAAAAAAAAATGGCACCCTAGCTTGAGCCGTTCAAAAATTTGATTTTTTGGGGGGGTTCCTGGGGAGTTGCCCCAAAAAAATTTCAGGAGACACAATTGCGTATGTACCTCAACAACTTCACACAAAAATTAGATTTCTATGTTTTGTGGTTTAGGAGAACTCGAGCGTACAAGATTTAGGAAGAAAAAAAAGGAAAAAAAAGGAAAAAAAAGGAAAAAAAAAGGAAAAAAATAAGAAAAAAACCTCATCGCGGCCGAAAGTGGGTTGGTAGGGATGAAAGGATATCTTAAGACATATAACCATGAGAAATATTTTTTGCCGTACTTAAGCCGTTTTTGACTTAGACCGCTTTTTACGCTAAACTTTCGGGGCGGTTTTCGGGTCATAAACCCGAAGTCACGTGACCGATTGCCTCGAAATTTGGTACAAACATAAAACTCATTAATCTCAAACTGCTGTCAAAATTTCATGTAGTTAGACCAAACGGTTCTCGAGTTATAAGCAAAAGTCTGAAATCTCGCACTCATTAGTTAGAAAATGGCCGAGTAAAAACAAAGGAACACGCGACGCGAGCGTCGGTCGTTCCAATTATCGCCCTATTTCTATTTTAAATCCTTTTGCCAACTACTTGAAAAGTGTCTGCCTGATCAACTAAATAATTATCTTGTGAGCAATAATTTGATTAGTCCAAACCAGTATGGTTTTAAGAAAAATTGCTCAACAAATGAAGCCGTTTTAGATATTTACAATAAGCTACTGTACTTGACAATATGGATAAAAAGCTCATTACATGTTCTATTTTCTTAGATTTAAGAAAAGCCGAGCTGGGCGTTTAAAAAACACATCGTAAAGCGCAAGCACAAATTCCGCAACCTTGGTGATACCCGATTTTATGTACTTTTCTGAATTTGTCTGTTGCAAAATTTCGAGAGCATGGATATTTTCGAACTTGGTTTTCATATTACACCAAATTTTCCCATGCTCTATTTTCACCGTTATTGAGGCCAATTTAGTTAGCTTTCACACGGAAAGCTCAATAACGTCATCATCCGCTTCCTGCGCCCTATTTCAGTTGTGATCATTATAATATCAGAAATTTGATACTTTTATTCAGAGGATGATAGGATGTGTTTGACTTGTGATATTATACGGATTATACGATATTACACGAAGTGATATTACACGAAGATTACAACACTTCATTGGTGACCCTTCGACGTGTATGATACGGATACATTTTACGGATATTACAAAAGACGAAAAGAGATATTTGGTAAGTAATGTGTTATTTTTATGAGCAGTACAAGCAGACAAAAAACGTCTGTGACCCGGTCTAATAAATCAAAACCTTCTTCTTACAAAATTAGTACTAGAGCAACAAATCGAAATACAATGTCTGAAACTGAAAATACAGAAACAATTAAATCACCTGTGTCCCACGCATCTGAAGCAGGATCTTCAAGTAGTCAAAAAAAAAACTCCCGAAATTGTTTTGCACCAATCACAAGTTAAAGGCGGTGAATCATCCAGCCAATTCCAGTGGTTTACAATAGCTAAAATTGAACTATAATTTTTGATAGTTTTTGTTTTAATTTTGGGACTGCGGTTGCAAAGATATTCAACAAATACCAAAAGATGTCCCCCGAAAAAAGTTTTTGGAAACGCTGAGTTTTGTTCTTCCCGCCAAAACCACAGTAGGCCTAATGGTTTAGAGAACTGTGGTAGGCCTAATAGTTTAGAGATAGTTTATTAGTTTAGGCCTAATTAGGCCTAACTATCTCTAAACATTTAGGCCTAATAGTTTAGAGATAGTTAGGCCTAATAGTTTAGTAAGATTACAGTAGGCCTAATAGTTCCGAGAACTGTGGTTTTGGCGGGAAGATCAAGACTCAGAGTTTCCAAAAACTTTTTTGGGGGGGACATCTTTTAGTATTTGTTGAATATCTTTGCAAACGCAGCCCCAAAATCAAAGCAAAAACTATCAAAAATTATAGTTCAATTTTAGCTATTGTAAACTACCGGAATTGGCTGGATGATTCACCGCCTTTAATGCTCATGTCAATGCGCCGCAGGACAATTTAAAATTACCTACGTTTTGGAAACATAATGCTGAAGGTTGGATTGCCTTAATTGAAACAAAATTCAGACTATCTAGGATTGATGCTCAAGTTAATCGATATGTGGCAGTTTTAGAAGCGTTTGATGCTAGCAATTTGGAAAGACTGTTTGGAAAAACTTTACGACTCCCTTCATCGTTTTTTACTAGATCTAAAGGTGATGTTTTTAAGGCTGATGACCTTTGCTTTTGCAGAATTTAATGAAATTCTTTGATCATCGTTCAGCCGCTCCGATTAATACTCACAAAAACCACCGCAAAGTGACCGTTGATGAGAAGCACTTCGAGACTTCCTCTGTTTACGTTCGTGTTGATCGTATCAAAAAAGGGCTAGGACCTTCTTACACAGGACCGTACAAGGTTCAACAGAGGTTTGACAAATATTTTACAATTAGGACCTCCAGAGGCCCAAAAAATGTGTCTTTAGATCGCCTCAAGCCTGGTTATGAAGTTGACATTGTGCAAAATAACCAGGTCAATTTGAAGGATTCTATTAATTCTGTGATTGCAGATTCTAACTGTTCGACAGGGAATGCTTCAACAAATCTCAAAAGCAAGCATGAGTCTTCTACGGAGACTACGACAACCTCACCGGAGTCGCCAGCCCCAAACGTTCAGAGTCCGATAAAGAACGCAGGAAACTACGTGACCAGATCAGGTAGAGTTGTCCGTTCACCTTTACGCTTTGGTTATTAATACTACCGTAATATACTTGGGTAATTGTATTACATAGCTTGCTTTGTTTTATGTTTTGGTTGAGTCCTTGTTAATTTTAAACAGGAATCGTTTTTGCTGTGTAATAAGAATAGTCCGAAGAAACACTTTGCTTTATAGGATCGTATGGAATGTCAACCGCAGAAGCTCCAGCGCCTGGAGACTTGCTATGCTGATGTTGTTTCGACCCGTTCGACCTTACGTAGGATAACTGCTTACTTTTGTTTTTCTAAGGAAATTAGATGGACCACTCACTTTTACTTTTTTGGCAGTAAATTTAGAGAGACTAAGACAGTAGATGGCTTACCTCCAAGCCATTTAGTGTGCAACTCTTGGAGACTCACTAAACAGACTAGAGACGGGAAACTTCAGGCTTCTAACGGAGGCCGGAATCTTCATACCACTAACCATGTTAAGTTTGAGTATACGTGGCCTACTGCCAGATCTGGTGTAATCAGGAATCATTACATGACTCGAAGTTTCATTTTGTATGATTTCTTTGCTGATTCTCTTTCTTCTCCTGTCTTACCTATGACAAACTGTCATATCTCTCTTGGACATTGCACTAGTCAAACTATGACAGTTGTTTGGGATGTTACCAATAAAGGCAACTGTCCCGTTACTCAATCTTAATTGGTACAAGAAAAATCAGATTGCATTATAACTCTTCTTCTCTTTATCGTATTGAAATACCTTCTTTTGGAATCTCGATTCATCGATGAAATCAATGCCCCGTGCGAGCATCTCATTGTTTTCCTTCCAAACTGTTCTGTACTATGAATGGTATTTACTTATCATCTTCGCATTGTCGTGATCTGGGACATTTAACTCTCGCTCACTCTTCCCATCCTTCATGTAATCTATCTGCCCAATTCCGGACTCCAAGTTCTCTGCTTTCTTTACCGAAGTCGAAGACCAGATTGCTGAATTTGCTTCTAGTCTTGATGAACAAAATCGTCTTTTGCATTGCCAACTTGAAAGGGCTTTGGGTATCATTTCCACTACGATTGGAAGATTGTTTCCAACTCAGATCCTGTCTTTGGCGTTAGTTAGACCGTCCTTGGGAATCGAATCTGGCGACGTCTTAACTGAACTCAACTGCTTCCGAGTTGTAGGACGGGTTTTACCTTCGTCAGCCTTGGATGATGGTAAAAAATATTCCTTGCTGCCAGTGATGTTGTACTCGAGTACCATTTTTTGAGTACTCGTACTCGTACTCGGAACCCCAGGTACTCGGCTGGTACGCGTACTCGAAGGTCAATGTACTCGGTACTTGGTCAAAAAAAGAGCCGCGTACCAGAGGTGGAGTCCTCGAGGACGTCCTTGGCCTCGAGGACGTCCTCGAGGACACAATTTGAAGTCCTTGGCCTTGGCCTCGAGCCTTGTGTCCTCGACTCCACCTCTGCCGAGTACACGAGTACATTTGGCCTTCGCTAAAAGTAACAAACAAAATGAATATTTGATAGTAAACTGCAGCCAATAAAACCCGCTAATTTATTGAGTTGCTTTTGCTTGAATCCGTGCAGACCGCAGCTGAACAAACAGCTTTTTAATGGTGAGATCGAGCAAAATCAAGCGTTGGAATGTGGTAAAGTGACAGGGTCGACAGCGCATAGTATCGTTTGACAACAAACGCCTTTCTGCTGCAGAAAACGTGTGAAAGTTGCCGCAAATTTTGATTTATTTAGCAATTAAAGTTGCATTCCACAGAAATCGAGCCACGCGTATTGTACAAAGACGGCATCAATTGGGTTAGCATTTTACGGTTTCAGCTCAAATGTTGATAGATTATTTTCTACAGTAGATGTATCACTGTAATCTCCCAATCCCAAATAATAGTTTTACTGTGGTATTGGAAGGGGTATCCGAAAAGCGTAGAGTTAGATTTGCAGGCAATATTTTCAGTGTTAAATTTAGGTCAGATAGAGAGAGCTTAGTTGCATAATTATTCTGTAGCTGAGTTGCAGCTGTAGCCAAAATTTTACTTTTTTTTGCAAGAAATTGATAAAATAATAAGTCAAGTCTTTTGATAACGCATGTAAAATGCGTTTGAAATATTAATATGACTAAGCACTAATTAGGATTATTTTATAAAAATGGATGTTAGATCTGAAATTAAATAATAGAACAGTAAACAGGTAAATATAGAGAATAAAAATATCTCTCTAAATTACAGCTGTAGCTAGTAGCTGATATTAAATGGCAGCATTATTTTATGCTCACATTACTTAGTCACCTCCTTTGAAATGCAGCATTATTTCGAGAACATTTACTACTACGTTATTTGCAGTTTAGTTTTACAAGTTTTAGATAGTCTTTGATTAAAGGCGGTGAATCATCCAGCCAATTCCAGTGGTTTACAACAGCTAAAATTGAACTACAATTTTTGATATATTTTGTTTTAATTTTGGGACAGCGGTTGCAAAGATATTCAACAAATACCAAAAGATGTCCCCCGAAAAAAGTTTTTGGAAACTCTGAGTTTTGTTCTTCCCGCCAAAACCACAGTAGGCCTAATGGTTTAGAGAACTGTGGTAGGCCTAATAGTTTAGAGATAGTTTATTTCTAAATAGTTTAGGCCCAATTAGGCCTAACTATCTCTAAACTATTAGGCCTAAAAGTTTAGAGATAGATAGGCCTAATAGTTTAATAAGATTACAGTAGGCCTAATAGTTTAGAGAACTGTGGTTTTGGCGGGAAGATCAAGACTCAGAGTTTCCAAAAACTTTTTGGGGGGGGACATCTTTTTGTATTTGTTGAATATCTTTGCAAACGCAGCCCCAAAATTAAAACAAAAAATATCAAAAATTATAGTTCAATTTTAGCTATTGTAAACTACCGGAATTGGCTGGATGATTCACCGCCTTTAAATGCATGGAAGGGCACAAGTCCGTTAATTGTTAATCCGTTAATTAAGAAGCTAACTTTTTCAATAAATCGTTAATTCGTTAAAAAGTTTTTTCATGTTAAAGGATTAAATTTACTTCCGTTAAGTTCTGTTAACTTCCGTTAAAGTTTTTATCGCTAATATCTTGCTCCATTCATTTATCATAATGGTACAAACCAGTTGGCACTGGTAACACTTGTTGCGTATCAGCACGAGCTTTATAGAAGAAAGCGAAGGAAGGAGCTCTTTTTTGTGACAAATAATAAGCTGCAGCCTCATAGGTCTATCAATTATTGCTGTCCGCAATTTCCGAACATTTTCCAATTGCAGCTTCATTAGTGCATTTGAACTTATTTTTGTCTTGAAATAAGTAGATTAGACTGTAAAATGTAACTTGCAAAAAACAAAAAGACCACCATAGCAAAATTTTTTTCCTTACGATCAGCTCAACAACGTCAATACGTGCTCTAAAAGCGAGTTAACATAAAAAAATGTATATTACACGCAAAATATTAAAGAATTTACGGACTTTATTTAGTTCCGTTAATTAAAGCTGAAAATAATGAATTAACGTTAACGGAGGTGAGAAGTTTGTTATCGGACTAGTGGTTAACGAAGCTAACGTTTTGCATTAACTTGCCCACCTATGATTAAATGTTAATTGAATATAACATTTAATCGCAAAAGCTCTCAAAAACTTGTTGTGGGTAATCATGTTTGGAGTAGAGGACTTTGAAAGCTTATTTGTGATTGAAAGAAGCATACGGTATACGAGGTGTCGCTATTAAATAACAAGACTGGTGACATAAAACAATTTTATTGAAAAAAAAAAGGTCGTTTTATTTTGTTTCCCCTTTGATATATTCTCCCTTAGCATCAACACAGCGTTTCATTCGGATTTTCATAAAAAAAAAACGAACATGACAACACCCTTAACATTAAAAAAAAACAATTGACATTGCCTTGAATTTTGATTTTGCTCTATTTTGCTTTTTTAATTTGAGGTGAGTTTGCAGTTTTCGAATGCATGGACTGCCTCTTTGTCTCTGGGTCGTACTGGAAAATTCATCCCTCATCGCATGTACAGTAATCACACTGTCTAAAAATTTAGGGTTTTCTTCAATTTGTTTTGAAATGTCAGCGCAAATCTCTTGGCGTTTTTTTCTTTTTGATCGCTAGTTAAAAGCTTTGAAACAACTTGTGCACAGACCTTTGTCATATGCAGATTTTCATTCAGTACTTGCCACACTCTTTCTTTGTCAATGGACATCCTCTGTGCTATCAGTCGAATACTAAGTCGACGATCTTCTAGGACAATTTTTTCACTTTCTCGGTTATTGTTAGGGTTTTTGATATGGTTGGGCGTCGTGAACGTTCATCATCTCCAACATCATTGCGGCCCATAGGCGTAGCCAAGCCCCCCCCCAATCAAAATACCACTAACGACAAAAAGTTATGACAACATAGCCTGGCGATGTTTAGTTGCAGTTTTTTTTTTTCAGTAATTACGCACATAACAGTAATTAACAATAATATTAATGACAACAAGTGAGTCCCGGGGCCCCCAACTAACAACCAGGGGGCCCTTACTAACAACTACGGGGCCCTGAAATCCTTAACCGACAACCAGGGGGTCCGGGACCCCTAACTGAAAACCAGGGGGCCCATAACTGAAGACCAGGGGCCCCAGGGCCCCTAACTAACAACCAAGGGACCCTAACCAACAACCAGGGGGGCCCTTAACTGACAACCAGGGGGCCCCTAAATGATATCCAGGGGGCTCCTAACCAACAACCAGGGGGCCCCGGAGTGCCTAACTGACGACCAGGGGGCCCCAGGGCCCCTAACTCACGACCAGGGAGCCCCAAGGCCCCAAATGAACAACCAGGGGGCCTGGGCTCCTAACCAACAAGCAAGGGGCTGCGGGGCCTCTAACTGGCAACCAGGGAGCCCAAGGGCCCCTGACTGACGACCAAGGTTCCCGGGCCAGGGGCCCCTTAATGCAAATTTTTAACAATTTATATGCAAAACCTGTGAGAAATCTAAGAGTTTTGACCTAAAACTTGCCACCCCAGGCCCTCGTTTAACGTTATTATAAACTTAATCATTTACTGCTAAAGTATTGCAGGAGGCAATGTTCGTTACTTCCCCTATAGACCAAATCACTTACAATTAAAATTTTACACCATAATGCAAGATTCTAAGCGTGTTTTGGGATTTAATTGCAAAAAGAGGATTGAACAACTAAATTTTTTCGATTGGCTTTGAAATGTTAAAAATCTAGTTCTTTGAAATGGCTCTGAACTCGTGCGAAATGTGATCCAATGGGATTTATTTTAAATAGCTTTTTTTTCCAAAAACTTACAAAAATAGCCCAGCGGCTGGGGGCTTTGCCCCCAGACCCCCATAGCCATCGGCGGCTGGGGGCTCTGCCCCCAGACCCCCGTCTCTGATACGTTTGAGTACACTAGCTTACTCAACACGTCTTCCAAGTTAGACTTTTACACTTTTCAACAATTAGTTTTCGCCCTCTCCCTTTACCAAAATCCTGGCAAAGTGCCATCAGGCTACGGCTTCAGATCTTTTATTCTACGATATCTTTGCCCCACAAAAAATTACTTTTTCGAAAATTTTTGATGACGTCATTGCATGTGATTTGTGGTTTGGGCCCCCCCCCCCAATCAAAAATCCTGGCTACGCCTATGGTCCGGCCTTCATGAAATCTTTTGTGCCATTCAAAAACGTGGGTTCTTGACATGCATTCTTTGCCGTAAACTTCCATCAAAGCTTGAATTTTACCAAAAATTTCAAGTTAATTCTTTGCTCAGTTTTAGAGTTAAACATTTTTCTGCGGCTGCAACAGAACTTCTTACAACAATGAGCAATTTGCTGCTTCTGCAAGCCAAGGTTTTTTCCGATGCGCAAAAAAACGTGCACTTGCTTTCAACGTCAAGGTACCTAATTTGTTTAAAATATAACAGTAATTTTGCGTGTAACTTAGCAGAAAATTGTCGCCTGCAGTTGTGCGCCTTCTTAACATCCCACTCACAGAAAAAAAACGTATTCGTTTATGTGTTTGCGACAAATTTTGAGCTGTTACAACTTAAAAAATTTTTTTCTTAACTTGTAAAAGTACTCGTACTCGAACTTTTTTACGGTACTCGTACTCGAGTACATTTTTCAATATCAGTACTCGTACTCGTACTCGAACTTTTTTGCGGTACTCGTACTCGTACTCGGAAGTTGAGTACTCGACTCCATCACTGCTTGCTGCCCTAGGTCAAATTTGTGCATCCCCAAGTTGGTAAACCCTGGACAGGCAAGCTTGTTAGGCCGAATTTTATCCTCCAAGGCAAGCCAACTTACGGCGAAAATTATCATCCTGGTAGAACTCTTATTTTTAGAATAAACTCTAGATACGTTTTGTTCGAAAATTACACTGCTACCCACTTCAACTTGCCCATTTCGCTATTGCATGTACCCGTCACTGTCATTAAAGAAAATTTCACTGCTAAGATTTCTCCATTCATGAACAATTCGCAGAATCTCAAAATGAACTAACTGATTTGCATTCCCTACTTTCTGTGATTTCACAAACAGCAGTAGATAGAGATGAAGTTAAAAATGTTACCAACATGATGATTTCCACCGAAGATGAATGCGCAAATATGTCTGAAGTAGCTACGGACTTACAGACTTTCGCCCATCGAACTCTACTGCTGGCCTTAAGCGAAATCACTTCTCCAATAGTTACTTTTTTGTTTACTGTAATTCAAGTTTTATCTTTTATTTGGACAATTGTTTTAACAGTTAAATTTTTGAAAAATGACTCTCTTCACCTTTTTCGCTCAGCTAAACATTCTTCGTTGATATTGCTTACTAAGTTTAGAGCAAAACGACCTTCCGCTAGTGCTGACAGCATAGGCGTAGGAGCTCAAAAGGATTTGGGGGGGCACCAAACTTTTGCCCGAAAAATGACATTGATCAATTTTGCCCAAAAAGCGATCGTTTTTTTTGTCCCAATTAAGGTGACCTCCAAACCAAAAAAAAGAAAAGGTCTTCACTGAAATTGAAACGGTTCTTCTGTCCGAATTAAGGTGACCCCCCCAAAAAAAGAAAGGTCTCCACTGAAATTGAGACGGTTTGATGAATATCAAATTGCCCAAACTTTTGACGCAAATTAGCCCAAAACATATGAAATTGCCCAAAATTTTGATGCAATACTGCCCAAATAATATGAAATTGCCCAAAATTTCGACACTTTGAAACCAAGTGGGGGGGCCGGTGCTCCCCCGGACCCCCTACCTTCTACGCCACCGGCTGACATAACTGATAACCAAGATTCGCCTTTGAATTGTTCTTCCCGAAGAGATACTTTTGGCTCTACACATACCTTGTAAAAATAATAATTACAGTAGAATTTTTAAGCGTACTCATGTTATTAATTGAAAAGAATTTGGATTAATTTGTGTTCTGTGTTTAACCAAATCTAATCAAGAATCTAATGTTTTATTTGTTATAATTCTGCTTATACTGTACTGCTATTGTTTCGATTTTTAAATTTTGTTTATGTTTAGAAAATTCGTTGATGATTTGTGGGAAATGTACGCATGGAAACGTAGTTTCGGCCAGCCGATCTACTGGGAAAGCACCGCTACCACCAGACCACTAACAGCGAATATTATCTTGAACATTCAAACGACTGAAGTTTGAACGTAATAAAACTTTAAACTGCAAGTAGTACTGTGCTGAGAGCAAAATCGATGAAGACATTAATGATGATTGATGAACGAACAATTATACGAGTTACCCCTGTTTAAAATGACGTTATACGTTTGACATACTGCTGTGAAACGTACCGCAATGCAGTACATTGACTTTGACAGTTTGCAAGTGTTACTATCCTCATTCCATTGCACTATCAAATGCGTCGCAAATGACGTTACCTGAATCATGCTTTTCTTGCCGAATCGTTCTTGTAAAAATTGCTTTAGCACATCTTTGATTGTGTGACGTTATTCCGCGTATATATTGTTTCAAATGATTGAATGGATATTTAGCTCGAATACTGATAAGCAGAGGTGGAGTCGAGGACACAAGGCTCGAGGCCAAAGCCGAGGACACAAAAAAATCCGAGGCCAAGGACAGCCTTTCCGAGGACAGACACTCTCGAGGCCAAGAACAGGAGTGCTCGAGGCCAAGGACACAAGCGCAAGTGCTCTCCAAAGAAAAAAAAAAAAAACAGGTCTTCACAAAAAAATTTTCAGGCGATCTCCACAAAAAAACGTTTTCCAAAATATTTCTCCACAAAATTTTAACAATTCAAAAAATAGTGCTGTCCTCGAGCCGAGGACAGGCCAATTTTCGAGGGCTTGAGGCCAAGGCCAAGGACTTGACCTTCGAGGCCAAGGACTTCAAAATGTGTCCTCGAGGACTCCACCTCTGCTAATGAGCGTTCATCCATCTCTCTTCAGTGCATTCCCATTGTTAAACTTTTTGTTCGCGTGCCTTGGTGCGGTTGCTTCTAGGAGAGTTAGGTTTGATTGAGCTTTGTTTTCATTTCCCTCACTCACAGTCTCCTTTCTAATGCTTGCGCTCATTTTTAGTTGTATCGCTAAGTACTGTGATTGCCAAAGCGTGATTTACTATATTATTTCATTTTGTTGATGTGTATATATTCATTGCATGTAATCCGAATTCTTCAGGGCGCGGCGGAGAGCGAGGTGATACCCGATTTTATGTACTTTTCTGAATTTGTCTGTTGCAAAATTTCGAGAGCATGGATATTTTCGAACTTGGTTTTCATATTACACCAAATTTTCCCATGCTCTATTTTCACCGTTATTGAGGCCAATTTAGTTAGCTTTCACACAGAAAGCTCAATAACGTCATCATCCGCTTCCTGCGCCCTATTTCAGTTGTGATCATTATAATTTTAGAAACTTGATACTTTTATTCAGAGGATGATAGGATGTGTTTGACTTGTGATATTATACGGATTATACGATATTACACGAAGTGATATTACACGAAGACTACAACACTTCAAACCAAAATTTTTTAACCTTGAAGCGCAAGCGCAAATTCCACAACCAAAATTATTTTCGCTTAAAGCGCAAGCGCAAATTCCGCGACCAAAATTTTTTAAGCTAAAAGCGCAAGCGCAAATTTCGCAACCAAAATCTTAAAAGCTTAAAGCGTAATTGTAAAATCTGTAACCAAAATTCTAAACGCTTTAAAGGGAGGGTGCAGTCTAGCCAAGTATGACATCAAAATATCGCATTTAATTTTCTGATCAAAAAGCAAAAAAAATTTTTTTCGAAGACTGTCTAGTTTCTGAAAAAATCAAAAAAATCCGTTTCAACTCCGCACTTTAGGATTGGATTGGCTAACAATTTGATGACGTACTGGTTGGTTAGCGAAAAAACCGCGAAAGCTTGTTCACAATGGTAAACAATAAGGATAAGCGAGGTAGGAGTAAGAAATCACGCAAAATTACCTAAGAGAGATAGCTTTAAAAGCGGCCATAGTTTTAAAACAATTGCTTAATACATTTTTTAGCTTATATGCGTCCAGCATACCAGGTATCGGTATACCAATGTATAACTACGGTCTAACTACAGTATAGAAGAAACAGTGGACACACCTATACGCTAAAAAATGTATTAAGCAATTGTTTTAAAACTATGGCCGCTTTTAAAGCTAACTCTCTTAGGTAATTTTGCGTGATTTCTTACTCCTACCTCGCTTATCCTTATTGTTTACCATTGTGAACAAGCTTTCGCGGTTTTTTCGCTAACCAACCAGTACGTCATCAAATTGTTAGCCAATCCAATCCTAATGTGCGGAGTTGAAACGGATTTTTTTGATTTTTTCGGAAACTAGACAGTCTTCGAAAAAATTTTTTTTTGCTTTTTGATCAGAAAATTAAATGCAAAATTTTGATGTCATACTTGGCTAGACTGCACCCTCCCTTTAAAGCGCAAACACAAATTCCGCAACCAAAAATTGAAAATAGTACAGCGCAACTGCAACTTGATTGCTTGAGAAGCGCAAACAAGTTTCGCTATTTATAAAAGTTTTTGAGAACAATTTTTTGCATAATCGAAGTTTAAAAAGCAGAGGTGGAGTCGAAGACACAAGGCTGGAGGCCAAGGCCAAAGACACAAAAAAAATCCAATGCCAAGGACAGGAATGCTTGAGGCCAAGGCCAAGGACCAAAGACACAAATGCAAGTGTTTTCCTGAGAAAAAAGGTCTTAAAAATTTTTTTTCGGTCGATCTCCAAAAAAAAAAACGGTCTAGAAAAACATTTTTCAGCCGATCTGCAAAATTTTAACCATTCAAAAAATAGTGCTGTTCTCGAGACGAAGACAGGACAATTTTCGAGGCCAAGGCCAAGGACTTAAAAATGTGTCCTCGAGGCCAAGGACGTCCTTGAGAACTCCACCTCTGTTAAAAAGCGCGCTGCAGACGATGGTGTTAAGTACAGAAATATGAAAGTACAAACATGGTACCATCTTCAGCTAAGCTGAACTGGAATAAACCAACTGCAATGCGTTTAGCTTTTATAACTAAATGCATATATCCATGAGCGAAGAAAGAATTATTTTTATTGTTAAAAAAAGCAATTAAACACTAAAATAAAAAAGTAATAAAAATAAACAACAATAAAAACAAATAAACACCGAAGGAAAAAAAGCACCACTCACTCACATTTAGAATTTATGAGATATTCATGGAGAAAAATTAACTTTTTTAAACACTTTTTATTCTCATTCAGCAAAACAAGCTTTTCAAAATTTCCTTTGTCATAGACGATCGTTTCGATCGCAAAATATCAAAACCAACAGAAAATATTCTCTCGACGGCGGCCAAACTTGGATAGCGGTGTTGAATTTTTGCAAGCACGCATCTCTCTTGTAGGCAGGAAAGCAATCTTTGGTGATTTTTTGTTTGCTTTTGCGACCCTTTCATCTAATCGTTTTCTTATTGTAGCGGCCAAGTTTTCGGCTACTAATTACAGTACAAAAAAACAACAGGTATTTTGTACTTATTAAGTAAGGTAGCTTAAACTAAATACAGGGTTCGAAATTAACGCCTGCTCGCTTGCCCGAGGCAAGCTGAAATTGCCTCGGGCAAGATAGTTTTCGGCTTAACCTGCTCGACAGGCAAGTTAACAAAATATAGCGTATTAAACAACTTCAAACAAGATTATTTAAAGACGCAATTTTGGCCCAGTTTTGTTGCAGTAAAGTAAAATATGTACGTAGAGAAACCTGTTTCTTGCTGCATTTTAGTAAGCTCTTTGCACTATCACAATTAATGCATTGTGCAATTGTACGCACATTATTAATCGCAATACGCAGATTTTTCGATTCTTAGATGCGTTTAACAACATACTGTTTGGCACAAAATGGTACTTTTTTTTTAGAAAAGTTTTCCGACGCCTGCCACTTTAACAGCTCTTTCAGATACCACAAGTACTACCCTGCGCTGCATGAAGATAACGTCAAGAATTTTGCAATTTTTTTGTTATGATTATTTTGAAGATCTTTTAGCTTCAATTACTTTTGCAAAAAAATTCGGCTTTCTAGCTGGTGTAGCTTTCCAAATATTCGCTAATAAAACAACGTTTGCAACAAACCACAACGGTAATTAATAATTATGAATGCTAAATATCAATTAAATGAAATATTTTTAATCAAAAAATCAATTTTTGCTTATGCATGATTGGAAAAAGTTACTTATTGCACCACATTATCTTAACAAATGCACACAAAAACTTGATTCTCGAAGCTACGCGTATTTTGCAAATTTAGTACTTTTTCAAATCAAACTTTTTTCCGCAGTAGGTGCTGCAGCTTTAGTATGACATTGTAGGCATAACATGGCACCCTGGTACGCATAGTATGGCATACAGTAGGCTTATTATGGCACAACAGGCATAGTAGGCCACAGTGGGCACCGTAACTTAGTAGGCATAGTATGACATCAAAGTATGACAAATGGTTGGCTTATTATGGCACAGTAGGCATAGTATAACGTAGCTCGGCATATTAGACCTACAAGGCATAGCTTTTCGAAGAACTATCACCGCTACGAGGCGCAAAAGTCTATGTGCCTCAATGACCTACAGAGCTGTACTGGCTGGAGATTCAATTCTCCTGATAGGATTACCCATGCCAGATAGGTCTGATGGTAGAAGCGAGACGAAGTATAGATCAAATCAAAATAGTTGGAAAACTTAAAACCTGGGTTGGTTATGCCCATCAGCTGTGGTAAGCATATAACCTAGGAGAAGGGCAACTCTGATATAAAATCTCTCCGCAGTTAGATTAAACTGCAAAACAAATCATGATGAGCACAAATAATGAAAATTACGTGAACGACGTTAATGGGGCCACCTTCACAAGTGGAACCTTGTCCGGCAGGGGAGCGCCTAGGGACTCCCAGGTCGTCATTCAGCGAAACCCCTATGGCGTTCGAGTCTTAGGCAGAGGGGCTCGTTCGAAAAATAAGCGACAATCTCCACCAGCCAGCCCTAGTGGCAGCTCCACCAATGTGCCCGCTACACGTTTGGAGAGGCAAATGGAGGCAGCGCAGAGTATTCGTACTTGAGATAATGTCGCACACTCACGGGTCAACCATCACCAACTACTGTTAGGCTATTGGAATATCCTCACCCTGACAGGAAAAGAGCTAGAATTGGTTGAGGAAGCAAAGCGGTACCATCTCGATATTATCGGAGTTTCTTCAACCAAACGACGTGGCTCTGGAACTGTGGATCTGGATGGCGGATGGAAACTTTTCTATTCTGGTGCTGATCCTAGTATGTCTGCACAAGCGGTCTCACAAGCCCCCGTTTGTCAGACTGTGTGTCAGATTGGATTCCTTTGGGATCACGGGTCTGTATGTTGAAGCTCAAGGTATTGGATCGGTCATTGTGCCTATTGCAGGTATATGCCCCCAATGCCACGAGTGAATATCAGACTTTTGTGGATGAAGTAAATGATGCTCTTCTACGAGTATCAGCTTCTGAATCTACAGTCCTTATGGGGGATTTTAACGCACATGTTGGAACAGACACAGATACGTGGAAGGGTGTGATCGGAAAACATGGACTCACTGGACCGAATGAGAACGGAAGGTATTTATTGCAGCTCTGTTGCAGCAACAGACTCCGCATCATGAATACCTTTTTCCAGCACAGAGTAGTTCACAAGTATACATGGTATCGACCTAGTATGGATCAAAAATCTTTGATAGATTTTTGCATAGTTTCGTCAGATTTGTTTTCTGATGTGCTGGACGTTCGAGTGAAGCGGGGTGCTGAATTGTCAACTGATCACTATCTGGTAGTATGTTCCTTACGACTTTCGAAACCTTGGCCAAACAGGAGATCCAACAGATCGTCTGTAACCTACCGGATCAAATGGGAGGCTTTTGGAGGACAAAGAAGTAAGAAAACAGTTTGCATCCAGTATATCATCTAAGTTCAGACAACTTCATGATGTATCCGAGGACATCGAGAAGGAATGGCTGCTGTTCAGATCAGCAATCATTTCATCAGCTGCTGAAATTTGTGAGCGAAAACGGCTTAGAGTGGAGGGCGATAGTGAGAAAAGAATACCTTGGTGGAACCAAGAGGTTAAAGAAGGTATTCGAGCAAAGAAAGATGCGTTCAAGGCCTGGCTACAAGACAGATCGTCGTCTGATTTGCAATCCCAGTACACTGAGGCGCGAAAAGCGGCAACTTTGGCAGTAAAGAAATCCAAGGAGAAGTCATGGGAAGAGTTTGGTCGTCGGTTGGATTCCAAGTATTTTTCGGCAAACAAAGTATTTCGGCAGACCATCCGTCGTTTACGTGGTAAAAGATCGAGTATCTTGTACTCCATCAAGGATTCTGACTTTAACATTCTAACGGATGAGAATGAAATCCTTTCACAATGGAGAGAATACTTTGAAGATCTTTTGAATCCTGTAAAGGCATCGACTCGTGACACACACGAAGTGACACATTTAGGGGAGGACGAAGTTTTCACTGCAGCAGAAGTGGCAACGGCAATTACAGGGATAAAATCTGGAAAATCTGCTGGTGAAGATGAAATCAGATCCGAGATGTTGAAAGCGCTGACTGGAGAAGGAATTCTCTGGTTAACGCAAGTGTGTCAAGTTGCGTGGAAGTTTAGCAAAACTCCCAGAGATTGGCAAACAGGTGTGATTATTCCGATATTCAAGAAAGAAAATCGCAAGCAATGTACAAACTACAGAGAGATATCACTCCTTAGTTTACCAGGGAAAGCATATGCCAAATGCCTTGAAAGGAAATGTCGAGAAATAGTGGAATCAAAACTGGAAGATTGTCAGTGCGGTTTTCGTCCGGGTCGCAGCACCACGGACCAAATCTTCACTCTGAAGCAAATCTTCGAGAAATCTTGGGAGTATGTCAAAGATCTCTTTGCATGCTTTGTCGATCTTGAAAAAGCATATGACCGAGTTCCTCGGGATAAACTTTGGAAGGTTTTGCAGGAGTATGGCGTAAATGGTCAATTGTTGCGCGCCATTAACTCATTCTACTGCAGACCGGAGGTTTGTGTTCGGGTAAATGGCAAGCAATCAAAGCCGTTCCATGTGGGCGTTGGACTCCGGCAAGGGTGCG
This sequence comes from Trididemnum nubilum, assembly GCA_963965965.1. Lineage (NCBI taxonomy): Eukaryota > Metazoa > Chordata > Ascidiacea > Aplousobranchia > Didemnidae > Trididemnum > Trididemnum nubilum. Next base: position 26,184,526 of record OZ014474.1, read on the forward strand.
TTTTGTCACCTCTCCTTTTTATGGTTTACATGAATTGGATCGACAAATGCAGCCAAGCTGATGAGTGTGCCACGATTGGAAATTGCAAAATTAGTCGTCTGCTATTCGCAGTTGATTTGGTTTTGATTTCTTCCACAGAATCTGGCCTCCAGCGCGTATTAAATTGCTTTGCACATGCATGCAACACCGCCGGAATGAAAATAAGCACGGCCAAAACTGAGGTACTTCATCTTTCAAGAAACCCTGATCAGTGCGCATTACAAGTGAATGGAGTAACACTGAAGTAGGTAGAGAAGTTCAAGTATCTTGGGGTTGCATTTACGAGTGACGGAAGGCAAGACGAAGAACTCGATACCCGAATAGGCAAGGCTAGTGCAGTAATGCGAACTTTGCACTACTCGGTTGTCATGAAACGAGAATTGTCGAAAAAGGCAAAGCTCTCAATTTTCAAAACAGTTTTTGTCCCCATTCTCACTTATGGTCATGAATCTTGGGTAATGACCGAAAGAATGCGATCACAAGTGCAAGCGTCCGAAATGAGGTTTTTACGAAGAATCGAAAGAGTTACACTGTTTAACAAGGTGCGTAGCTCTGAGATTCGAAAATCTCTTAACATCGAGCCGTTACTTCCCCGAATTGAAAGATCTCAGCTTAAATGGTTTGGCCATGTAAGCAGAATGCCTCTGGAAAGACTCCCCAAACAAGCTTTACTTGCCAAAGCAAATGGGAGAAGACCCGTTGGACGACCTAGAACTAGATGGACCGAATACATTGAGGATCTTAGATGGAACCGCTTGGGACTTTACCCAAGCAAAATGATGGAGGTGATGGAAGACCGTGAGGTGTGGCGGCTTAATCTTGAGCTACTGCCCCCGCAACCCTCACAGAAAAGCGGGCAATGAAGAAAGAAGAAGAAGTACTTTTTCCAAGTTAACCGCAAAACTTAGAGTACCTTTTTTCGGGCAAGTTGAAATTTTCTCGGGCAAATAGTAAAACTTGCCCGACCGGCAAGTAGTCAAAAAAGTTAATTTCGACCCCTGAAATAATATTAATACTGTACATTACTCGTTGTCTTTCACGAGTATACAGCATATAGTTTATCTAAAGCTGAAGTACTACCACTAGGAGTGGCATTTCAGAATAGTAGGCTATTCCAGGATTATTCCGAATAGCTAAAACCAAATCCAGAATACCAAATCCCATTCTCGCTTAGATTACCTTAACTTGCTGAAAAAGTGAACTTCCAGTCAACCACCACCGATATCCATAAAAAAATTTATTCAACAATTTGGTTAATTAAAGCAGCGCTTTATCGCAGTGCATGACATTGATTGCTTCTAAAAGTTCACCACTTAGTTGGAACGACCGACGCTCGCGTCGCGTGTTCCTCTGTTTTTACTCAGCCATTTTCCAACTAACGAGTGCGGAATTTCAGACTTTTGCTTATAACTCAAAAACGGTTAGGCCTAGCTACATGAAATTTGGACAGCAGTTTGAGAATAATGAGTTGTATGTTTGTACCCAATTTCGAGGCAATAGGTCGCGTGACTTCGGTTTTAGAACCCGAAAACTGCACTGCAAGTTTGGCGTAAAAAGCGGTCTCAGTCAAAAACGGCTAAGTGCGGCAAAAAATATTTCATATGCTTGTATGTCTCAATATACCCTTTCATCCCAACCAACCCACTTTTGGCAGCGATGAGGTTTATTTCTTTTTTTTTCCTTTTTTCCCTTTTTTTTCCCTTTTTGTCCCTTTTTTTTCCTTTTTTTTCCTTTTTTTCCTTTTTTTTCTTCCTAATTTTTGTACGCTCTTCTTATCCTAATCCACAACACATCAAAATTTAATTTTTGTGTAAAGTTGTTGAGCTGCAAATGCAATTTTTTCTCCCGAAATTTTTTTGGGCAACTTCACCGGGAACCCCCCCCAAAATGGGGCCCCAAAAAATCAATTTTTTGAACGGCTGAAGCTAGGGTGCTAGTTCTTTTTGATATCAGTAGATACTTAACAGACAAATATTTTGACATAGTTTGGGGGTGCCACCCCCCCGGGGACCCCCCAAATTGACCCCCCAAAAATCAATTTTTTGAACAGCTCAACTTGGAGTGCCAGTGTTTTATGATATCAGCAGATATTTAACAGACAAATATTTTGACATAGTTTGGGGGTGCCACCCCCCCTGGAGACCCCCCAAAAATCAATTTTTTGAACGGCTCAAGGTAGAGTTCTACTTTGTTTGGTATCAGTAGATATTTAACAGACAAATATTTTGACATAGTTTGGGGGTACCACCCCCCTTAGGACCCCCCAAAAATCAATTTTTTGAACGGCTCAACTTAGAGTGCCAATGTATTATGATATCAGCAGATATTTAACAGACAAATATTTTGACATAGTTTGGGGGTGCCACCCCCCCTGGGAACCCCCCTAATGGACCCCCCAACAAATCAATTTTTTGAATAGCTCAACTTGGGTGCCAGTCTGTTATGATATCAGCAGATATTTAACAAACAAATATTTGACATAGTTCTGGGGTGCCACCCCCCAACAGGGACCCCTCAAATAGACCCCCAAGAATCAACTTTTGAACGACTCAAGCTAGGGTGCCAGTGTTTTATGATATCAGGAGATGTCTAACTGACAAATATTTTGACTCTACTTTTCTGGAGGTTCCATTGTCAGATATTTTTGAATAATTGCTGATTTTATGGTAGACAAAAAGTACTTTTGAGCGTCACAGCATTAGCTGTGCGTCGGTCGTTCACTGGGTTTGCTGGCAAACTCCCATCTAGTTGCATTCTTAGTTTGCTCACAGTCAAGCCAGCACTGAAGAAGCACCTTTCGGAAGAAGCTGATGGTGAAGGAATGCAAAGATTGTTTCAAATAGGAAAGTTGAAAATTTGGGACCACAATTTCATGTATCGATTTCAAAAGGTTAAAAAGTTTAAATTTTGGAGAGCTCCATTTGGGAAAATTTTTTTTCATATTTGCCTCCCCTGAAACTTTCATGTGTATAGCGTGAGTGGTTAAAAAGTTTGAATTTATGCGGCCCCGTTTGGGGGACCCCATTTTGGCAACCCCAAATTTTGTCAAATTTTATCTTTTTTTTATATCTACACACCTTAAAAATTTCATGTGTCTGCTAAAAAGGTTAAAAAGTTAGAATTTTGGAGGGCCCGTTTGAGGGAAACCCCCATTGTGGCACCCCCAATTTTCATTACGTTTAGTTTATTTTTGATATTTACCCATTCTAAAAATTTGATCCATCTAGATCTCACGGTTGAAAAGTGCAAAATTTTGACGAACCCGATTGAGGGGGATCTCCCAATCTGGCACCCTTGATTTCTGTCACACACTAGTCCTCCTTGACATCTTCAATCAGTCAAACTTTCAATACAGCGCATTTTGCGGTTTAAAAGTAGATAGCACAAAAGAAAACAACACAAGAAAAAAATCTTTCGATTAGCAATCAGCATGCATCAACTATCACGTGATCATGCTTTAAATCTGTAAAATCAAAATTTATTTATTTTTTGACAGGAACATGCAGATCAACATTTAAAGATTATTTTGTGATTGCGCATTTTGGGAAAAAATTGCAATTAAAGCGCAACAAATATTAGATTTACCGATTTGCAAACGTAAATTGCGCAAGCGCAAAAAAAGACATAGAGCGCAACGCAAATTGCGCAAGCGCTGAAAAAAGGGCATAGCGCGCAACGCAAATTGCGCAACTTGTGCAATTTGCGCAACTTGGGAACTATTTTCCAAAACGCCCACCTCTGAAGAAAAGCATATGATACCATCAATCACACAATACTGATCAAAAAACTAGAAAAGTATGGAATTAGAGGATTACCTTTACAGTTACTAGCAACTTACCTGACTGACCAGCAACACTATACAATTGCAAATCAATGTAAATCCAAGTCAAGAGATGTTATTTGCAGTATTCCTCAGGGCTCAACCCTAGGTCTGTTGTTATTTATTATTTATATTAATGATCTTTCACTTGCCTCAATTTCCACAATTCATCTTTTTGCAGATGATACAAACCTTACTCTCTCCCATTCCAATGTTTCAACACTGCAACAAAATATTAATAATGAACAGAGGTGGGCAGTACAAGTCATACAATTTGTGCTGCAAGCGCTCGCACAACTACTCTGAAAATCTTGCGTCGCAAGCGTTTCCGCAAGCCAAAAAAAATAATTGCGCCACAAGCGCAACCGCTAGCGCAAGCGCAAATGTGATGTTTTGAAATGTATAATTCTAATTGACTCTCTACTCAAACCTCACTAGGTTACAGTGTGGAACCAATATTCAAAACAAATTATGCACGCAACCAAATACAGAAAAAACAAAAATACAGAAAAGACAAAGTAGTCTCAAATTACGATGTAAAGGCCAATTCAGGGCCTTTCTTCCAATCTACAACTCTATTCCTTTACAGTCAATAGTCAACTCCATAAACAAGAATGGAGAGAAAGGGAAGGGATTGCAAAACGCAATTTACCCAAGTTAAGCAGCTTTTAACATGTCTCACCAAAAACTGATACTGTTCACGTCACTCATTTTTGTCACTACTGAGCTCTCAGGCTCCAAGCAGGTTTAAATACTTCCAAGTCATAAAAACACGTGGCATTGCCTATTGTCTAGCATCAAAGGCCAGAAATTAACAAAGGATGTCAGCTGCCAGTCTACAGCTGCCAGTCTAAACAAAAAAAATGCACAAAAAGAACATTCTAAAACAACAATTCTAAATACGGCCTAATTAGCCTTTGAAGGTCTTTGAAGATGCGCCTTTGAAGATGTGCTAATTAGCAGCTTATTTTTAACAAAGGGTAGTAATTACTCATTAATTTAACTTAAACACCGGTTAGACAATGACAAATAATCTTTTCGATTTAAGTCACAGGATTGCAAAAACCAATAATTAATCAGACACAAATGCACAAACAAAGATTTAAAATTGGGTATTCAGTCATTAGTTGAAAGCAGGGCAGATTATTTTTAATGATTTTAACAGTTACCTCAGACAAAACTCCACCCTTTCCAGTAGCCAGTTTAGCATACAACATTTTGATCAGAGGTGGAGTCCTCGAGGATGTCTTTGGCCTTGAGGACACATTTTGAAGCCCTTGGCCTTGGCTTCGAAGCCTCAAGTCCTCAAAAATTGCCCTGTCCTCGGCTCGAGGACAGCACTATTTTTGAACCGTTGAAATTTCGTTGGAAAACTCCAGAAACCTTGCGGAAAATCTGCAAAGACCTTTTTTTTGGTTTCCTCAAGTAGAGATCACCTGATAAAAATTTTTTGAAGATTTTTTTTTTGAGATCGCCTGAAAAAAAATTTTGAAGACATTTTTTTTGGAGAACACTTACGTCTGTGTCCTTAGTCCTTGGTCTTGGCCTCGAGAGGGTCTGTCCTTGGCCTCGAAATTTTTTGTGTCCTTGGCCTTGGCCTCGAGCCTTGTGTCCTCGACTCCACCTCTGATTTTGAAATTAGATTTTATGCTATTTTAGGATTATTCTAATTATTTTCAGAGATAATTAACTAGTATACAATTTGTCATATTCAAGAATAATAAAATTTCGGTTACCATCAGGATGCAAGGAAATATTGCTTTTTGTTCTTGGGATTTGGATGAATCAGCTTTGCAATATGTGTATTTACATTGTTCTTAAGTTTGAAACGGTTTTGATATCAGAAGGTAGAGTTCTTTTTGGGATTGAATTTGTTCTTTGAATCAAACAGTATCACAGTAAATTATTCCATTCCTTGTCCATACATTTTCGTGTCCTAACAGAGTTCTTGCTTCTTTGAGTAGGGCTCAGAGATTTTGTTATGGTCAGTCCAGATTTTACAAATAGTCTTTTTCTTGCGAATATTGCATTTCTATCAGATCTCTTGATAGATTTTATAATAACTGGTATTCTACCGTTGCTTGATTTAGGTAGTGGAAGTGCAATATCTACACTGCTGGTTGTTAATCCTAGATTCAATTTACTGTTTATAATGTTAATGATAAATTCCACAAAGTCATTGTAGTTGTAATGTGCATTAGAAAAATTGTCGAGTCCATGTAGTATCAAACAATTTCTTCTCTCGTACTGTTCTAAGTTGTCAATTTCTGAATCAAGTTTCACTGTAGTTGCTTCATGTTTGGAAATTATTGCAGATATTAAGTCAAATTTTATGAAAAGCTCCTCAATTTCTTGTCCCATTCTGATAATCTCTGCAGGAATAAAATTTGCATCAACATCTGCAACAGTGTTTCGAGATTGCACCAGCACAGGCAGGGTATTAGTACCATTTTCATTAGAAGCTTCTGGTTCAAGAACATTGGGCTTTGCTGATTGATTTTTTTTATAGCTTTCTTCAATTTGCCTTTGGGATTGTTTTATTGCTTTCAACCCATTTCCAAGGGTCTTCAGGGTGTTTTGCAACATTTCAATTTTCATCATGATGTACTTTGCAAAGTGTCAGCATACAATGATAGTAATTAATTTGTTTTAGCTAAACTAGCCTAATAGTAGGGCCTAATATAACACTTTCCTAATTCAAATAGAATGCTGATATCTGCTGATATCAAAACAGACTGGCACTCAAGCTTGAGCTGTTTAAAAACTTGATTTTTGGGGGGTCCAATTGGGGGGTCTCCGGGAGGTGTGGCACCCCCAAACTATGTCAAAATATTCGTCTGTTAAATATCTGCTGATATCAAAACAAACTGGCAACTTAAATTGAGCCGTTCTAGAAATTGATTTTTTTGGGGGCCCCGGGAGGTGGCACCTTTATGTCAAAATATTTGTCTGTTGAATATCTGCTGATATCATAACAAACTAGCACCCTAGCTTGAGCTATTCAAAAAATTGATTTTTGGGGCCCCATTTTGGGGAGGTTTCCGGTGAAGTTGCCCAAAAAAATTTCGAGAGAAAAAATTGCATTTGCAGCTCAACAACTTGACACAAAAATTAGATTTCGATGTTTTGTGGTTTAGGAGAAGAAGAGCGTACAAAATTTAGGAAGAAAAAAAGGAAAAAAAGGAAAAAAAAAGAAATAAACCTCATCGCGGCCAAAAGAGGGTTGGATGGGATGAAAGGGTGTTGGAAATTAGTAATTCCCGGGGGTTGATTCTATTTGAAGTCTGGTCTAACCCAAGCACGCAACTTTGACTTAGCCAGTCTTTTAATGGCTTCTAACAATAACATATGTCACCAACTTAGCCACTGGTGACTCGCAACTAGACTGGCGTTACGAAAACAGCAGGCTAGCGCTCTAAAAAAAATTAATAAACAGAAGTAATTAAGTATGAAGCCTTCAGCATGCCAACTACAAAATTTACTTAAACTATAGGTTACAAAATTACACAATATCTATTTACTTATGGCTGCGCTCGCTGCTACGCTGAAGACTGCGTTAACCTTAAAACAGAAATGCAGCAAGAGAACAATTATCGATACCGAGCAGCCGACTATGACGTGCCGCTACGCAAGAATGCGAAGCAAAGTGTAAACAGAAAAAAGGAAACCATAGGGGTAGAGCGGCTATATTTACAGTCCCCTCTAAATTTCCATAACTGAAGTATAGGGGCAAATTTACTTATTGAACCAATAGCCGCGTGATTGGTGCAGCGAACGACTAAGAGTTAAAAAATGTCTCATCTGCCGAACACACAGTGTAAAAGAGCAGAGCAGACCTGTACAAGTAAAACGTCTCAGTTTCCAAAATCTTCTGGAAGGTGTAAAAATTAAAGCTCACTCTGTGAGTCCATAGCCATGAGGTTGGCGTAGCAACCATAAAGAAAAGTCTGTATCTGCCGACTAAACAATGTTCGCATAGTAGATTTGAAACTCAGTGTCGGAGCATCTCGAACAGTTGCAATCAACGTACGAAATTTCGCTTCATCTTGTAGTTACCGTAGATAGTGGGTGACACTGTAGAATGTACACGTTCATAAAGTTTACAAGTGCATTTGGGATCATCATTCGTCATGGAACATTGACAGGAAAAGTTAAGTGGCTGGCATCATCATTCATCATACGGTTGCCAGCTAATGAAAGGTTAACGGGATTGTTGTGGGCTGGCATCATCATTCATCATACGATTGCCAGCTCAAAAAGATTGACAGGATTGTTGTGGGCTGGCATCATCATTCATCATACGATTGCCAGCTCAAAAAGATTGACAGGATTGTTGTGGGCTGGCATCATCATTCATCATACGATTGCCAGCTCAAAAGATTGACAGGATTGTTTTGCGCACACACAACAGTTACATACATACATACACAACACTTACATACATAGAGACACAAGGGGGTGACTGTGCAAGAGTGGAAGGGAAAGACAGCAATACAGACAGGGAAAAAAAATGACAGTCAAGGAAAGAATATTATGAGGGGAAAAAAAAACATGAGGTAAGAAGTAGAACTACAATGTTACGGAAGGGTACATCAACAGGAGGTAGGGATACAGATCCTTTCGGAACAACTGTTCGGGCAGGGATTTTTTCCATCGTTGAATTGATTTCTAGTACATTGGTACTGAAGGATAGCTGAAGACAAAACAGCATCAGGATTACTGCCAAGACGTTGGTTGTAAAACGTTTTTGTCGAGCAGGTGACGTCATCGTGTTGGTTGTCAGCTCTCTGCTGGTTAACATTGGTGCTGGCATTATCATTAGGTTTGCCAGCTCCGTCGTTGCAGTGACATGAAGATTCAGAAGTACCACCAATATCATCATTGGCCGATTGGCTAGTCCCAGGTTGGTCTTCGTCAAGGTTTAATAGATCCATAGACTCATCGTTGTGAATTTTCATGTCGTCCGCAGGCTCAAGCAGCACTAATTTACGAATATCTCGCTGACGCAGTAGTCCGTCCGAAGTCTTAACAGTCGCTGAGCGAACAAGTCCGTCCTTGCAGACGTTTGTGTCAACGACCAGTGCATATGGGTATCTTCCACGGGTCGGTGTAGTGTCATCAAGAAGCAACACAGCATCTCCCTTCTGGAAATTTCGATGAGGCTTGGTCCATTTCGACCGTTGTTGCATCGATGGAAGATAAGAGGCAATCCATCGATCCCACCACTCGCAGCTTATTTTCTTAGTGTAATTGTGACATCGACGTAGTTCATCATCTTTTCGAGGCATTGTAGTTAGAATACCCTCGTTACTTGGTTCGAGAAACCTGGTGACCAAATCGACTGGACGGATAGGGAGTACATCATCTTCATCACCTAAATATCGTCCTAAAGGCTTGCAGTTCATTACATACCCTGCTTCCCTCATGATTGTCATCAATTCGAAGTCTGTTGGTATACGTTTTTGATATCCTGGTCCGATAACACCTTCTGTAATCTCTCTAAAAGAACGAATCTGCCTTTCCACAAGGCCCTGGTGATGGGAACTTACTGGAGTTGAAAAATCCCAAACAATGCTTTTGTTTTTCATCCAGGCTTCAACTTCTGAGCGATGGTAGAGATTCTTCAATAGATGTTCCTCTTCTTTCTTCAGGACGTTGCATGCTCCTCTGAAGGTTGTTGAACAGTCACTACGAAAATGCTTAGTTTTCCATCCAGTTAAACACAGAAAACGTCGAAAAGCGTTTAAGAATGCTGAAGTGTGCAGTGATTCGACCATTTCTAATCTAACTGCAGTTGTGGCGTTGCACACAAAAATACAAATCCATCGTTTTTCGGTACTTCGACCCCTTTTTACCTAGAAGGGGCCGGCATAATCCAGCGATACGGACGTAAACACGGCTTGTCTAGGTGTGACACGGTACTCGGGAAGGGGTGCCATCAATTGCTGCCCTCTTGATTTCCTGAGAAGCTTGCAGGTGAAACAGTCCGACAAATAGCTGCGCACAGTCTGTGCCCCACCTATAACTTTGAGTCCTTCGTCATTACTCAAGGAAGCTAAAACGGTTTCAGCAGCACGATGTCCCAAGTGTTCGTTCCTCTCTAAGATGAACAGTTGTGTGACTTTGTGCCGTTTGGGTAAAATTGCTGGGTGCTTAAGCTCGTCTCTAAAGTCATCATTGTAATCCAACCTGCCTCCAACTCGCAGAATTCCATCTGGGTCCAGGTAGGGAACAAGTTTTTGAATGGAGTACATCCAGGGTTCACGATCTTGAGTAGAGAGTGCACTCACAGCCTCCTCAATGGTCAAGTTCTGTCTCATTTTGGATAAGACTGAACTAAAACAATCAGTTTGGGCACTGCGAATAAGAACACGTTTTGCAGCATAAGGATCATCTGCATCGTTGTGTTGGGGAGAACCTGTAGTTAAGTTAAAGGTCTTTTGTTTCCATTTTGTGAAGCACTGCAACACGTTCGAAACTACCCTCAGGACTTTGGCCAAGTTGTTGGTACGATTGAGTGTGTACTGCATGAATTGTTGCTCGTCGTTGAATGGCTTGTTCATCGTACTGGCTGTAGAAGTCGATACAATGGCATTTTGATCAGCGACAGAGAGCTTGACACAATTCTCTGGCCAAGGAAAATGGGGATGCTGCAAAAATTCGGGGCCATTTAACCAAAGACTCCAGCGTTCAGCATCTTCAACACGACATGGCCGCGTGGCTACATCTGCAGGGTTTTGACCAGACGGAATATATCGAGGGAACTTGCCATTACTGTTCTTCAAGATCAAGTCAACTCTATTCCTTTCAAACACACGAAGTTCCAACGTTTTTGTCCTACACCACTGAATAACAGTTTGTGAGTCGGACCAAAGCTCATAATCATCAACAGTCAAGGATGTGGCGTCGAGGCACTCCTTGAGAAGACGGGCTCCAAGGTCCAGTGCAATGATTTCTTTGCGGGGCATCGATTTTCGAGTCATTTCTGATTTCGAATGCAAGGAAGTCCGTGCAGCAATTAGGTGCACATAGGTTTGTTCCCCATAGATGACTCTCAAGTATACAGCAGCAGCTGCCACGTCTTTGCTGCTGTCAGCAAACATGTGGAATTCGCAACGACCGTCTAACTGAAGGACGTCTGGGATTTTGCGTCGAGGTATAGGCACCTGGTCCAGTGATTTCAAGCAACCGATAGCCTTCAGCCATCGCTTCGCAAGGCCATCGGGCACAACTTCATCCCACTCCTCAACTTGTCGAACAATCGCGGAACAACTGACGTTCATCTGGATGTATAAAGGGGCCCACCAAGATAGGGGGTCAAACAGTCCATTGTTGAGGCTGACTACTTGTCGTTTGGTAAATTTCTTACCATCAAAGGCATCAATTTTTAGGGTTGGTTTCTTCAGGAAGAATTCGTCTGTATCGGTATCCCAAACTAAGCCGAGAGTCGTCTGTGGCTTGTCCGATCGACTGTCAGAAGTCTTTTCTGTTATGTCTCTGCGTGCTGGAGCTAAGTCTTCTTCAGGAATTTCCGCCAAAATTTCTTTGTCGCTTGAGTTCCATTTCGTTAGTTGAAATCCTGTCGATGACAAGAGCTTCGATACTTCATTGATGACACGCTTTCCTTCTTCAACAAAGTTTACACCTGTAATGAGGTCATCTACAAACATGTCTCTTGTAACTCTCTCAGTTACATCATGTGAGACGTCTGGTATGTTTCTTTCAGCGGTGTAAAGCAAAGAATATCCAGCAATGCTCGGACTGCATCTTAGCCCATAAGGGGCAACTTGGAAACGGTACACCACAACATTTCCTTGCAGCCCAGGTCCATCAAACCATAAGATTCGGAGCATATCTCGGTCTTCAGGGGAAATGCGTATTTCAAAAAACATATTAGCAATGTCCCCAGCAATGCCATGCATCTTCTCGCCGAAACGTATAAGGATGGATCTCAATGACTGCATAAAGATTGGACCACGCTCCAGAAGTCCATTTAGCGATATCCCATGATACTCCCTCGCAGCATCATATACTACGCGAAATTTCGACTGGGACGTGTTGAAATGAGGAATATAGTAGCGAGGTTTTGATGGATTTTTATCCTCTTCCTGTAGCACTTTATCAGGGACACGAACAATGTGACCCTTATCAATGGCAGTTTCAATTTTTTTGCAATACTTAGCGGCAAGTTCAGGCTGGCCTTCTAATTTCCCTCTGAGCTTCAGCAAGACATTTTTGGCCTGCTGATAATTTTCCCTCATAATTGCAGGGTCACGAGCCCAAGGGAGACTAAACTGGAGGTGAGATTCACCATTATCCAACGTAACCAATTGAACTGTGTCCTGATATCTTTTCAATACTGCTTCATCAACTCTGCTCATGGTAAGCTTGTCGTCAATAGGTGAGTGATAAAACAAGTCATTTTCAAGTTCTTTTAACGCCTGACCTTTGTCTTCCACCCCCAACTTCACTTTCGATGCACACCACCGATTTTGATTACGAGATCGGAGAGAGTTTAACGTCACATTTGGCAAGGCGCAATTTTTCCCTGAACTAAGCCATAAAGTGCCAAGTTCATTGTCAGCAATGTTACTTTTCTCCTGCCAGGCAAGACTCTGTCCAGAGAGAATATGCTTCCAAGCAAGGTCACCTCCTATGATCATGTCGACCCGAAGTGGAAGAGTGCTGCTCTCGGGTAGATATCGAGCAAACGGCAATTCATGATCAATAAAAGTCATCGATTCAAAAATAACATTAGTTCCATCCTTTTTTGCAAGATTCAAATTGCACTCAGTAAACTCGCATTTCATTATGCTACCGTCAAACATGGAATACTCTTTGCATCCTACTGGCATCCATTTATCATAGAGCAGCTCAGCCAACCGTCGAGAGCACAAGCTTTGAGTGGCACCGGTGTCGATTGCTGCAAAAAACATCAGTGTTTCTTTTTGGTCATCAGTTGGGAGCGAAGTTAGGATCATCAATCCGACTTGACCAATGGGACCTTGATCCATGAACCCCAGAACGTTTCTTCTGTCTGTTCTCAAGGGAGGAGCGGCCTTTAATCTCGTAGGGATCTTCGACTGTAAAGTTGGCGATTGCAAAGCACTTTTGGAAATGCTTTCTGTGCCTGTAGGGTGAAGTAATGCGTGGTGTCGCTTGTTACAACTTTTACATGGATGCTCCACTTTGCAGGTCTTGCTCATATGACCATTTTCCAAGCATGCGAAGCACAGTTGATTATCTTTAACTACTTGCCAGCGATCCTTTTCGTCCATTAAAAGAAAACGCTTGCAATGTACGAGAGTATGACTGTCAGAAGTTGGGTGAAGCGCACACCGCTTTAAGCTAGTAGAAGTGCAAGGGTTATTCTTAGAGTCTTGGACAGCAGCAGCTATTCTCATCGGAAATTGGTTTCGATGTCGAACATGATAGCTTAGAGTTTTATCTTCATTCGCACGTGCGCTTCATGAAGTACGGACGTGTTTGTCTAGCTCTGCACTGATAAGTGTCTCAAGATAGGTTACTTCGGCAGTTTTTGAGTAAATTGGTCTTAATTCTCGATCTGTTAAATAGAGTAATGCCGAAATCTCAAACTGAAGCTAAGCTTGATCAGATCATTGAAAAATTGGATGGCTTAACTGCTCGAGTAGATAGGATTGAAAAGTCTGTTACCGGTGTTCAGCGACAGGTTATAGAAGTTGATGCCAAATTATCTAAAAGATGTGAGGCTCTTGAGCTGAGTCTACAGAAAAAAGCTGAAACTGCAGAATTTTTGGAATTAAAAATTCAAGTTGAAGACCTAGCAAAACAAAAAGTTGAAGAACGTGAAGTAATGATAAAACAACAACAGATGATTACGCAGCTTACGAATCAGTTGCAAGGGTATAAACAAACAACGGAAAGCGAAAATCTAAGCCGTGAAGCCTACAGCAAGCGGTTCAATTTGCTAGTTCATGGACTCGAGGAGGATCAAACTAATCCATGGAAAACCGAACCGTAACTGAAAATCTATTAAAGAAATTTTTCATTCAAGGCTTGAAAATGGAAAATCCTGAACAAATCAACATTGTTGACTTGCACAGGCTACCACAATATCCATTATTCAAAAACAATAAAAGGATTAATAGACCTATTATCTTCAAGGTAGCAAACAACAGTGACAAACAAATGATATTAAACAGTTTAAAAAATCTTCGTGGATATAACGAAGATAAGAAGTCGGAAAACTCAAAAGCTACGAAGATTTATGTTACCGAGCATTTACCAAAGACCCTTTACGAAGAGAAAAAGCGTTTATTGCCGCATTATCATAAAGCACGATCTGAAAAGAAGAGAGTTAACTGGTGCATTCAAAATGGAGAGTATTGCCTTTATGTGGAAGGAAAGAAAGTCGAAGCTTAATCCCATGTTTCGCGATTTTGGTAACTGCTGTAACATTGGTCAAAACGATTATTCAATTTAGCAATACTGAGAGTCTACTCCATTGATTCATTTCATTCATCCTTGGCCCCACACAGTGTTTAACTATCTGTTCGTAACCTAATCTTCAAAGCAAAAAATTAAGATAAATGATTAGCTTTGTCATCTTGAACGCGTTGCTGCGGTTGTTGTTTTGTTAGTGGTAGTCAGTCAATGAACTTGGCGTGACCGCAAGTGATACATAAGGTCTATTATTACAGTGTTTAGTTGGCCAGTTTAGTGATATTACAAACGGTAAATTCTATCATTATTTCTACAACTGTACATTTTTATATACTAAATACCACCCTTGACATCTTTACAAGAATCAATTTGTATCCACAATTTTGCATAACCTGCTTTTTTGCAAATCTGGTTTCTTGCGGTCTCTTTTTGCAAATCTGGTTTCTTGCGGTCTCGGCTGAAGAATTATCGATTCAACAGCTATAAACTGTAAGTTGATTTATAATTATCACTGAATTGATTGCAAAAATCGTTTTAAAAAACAGATTACACGTTGAAATGTGGTAATTACAATTACATCACAAATAATTAATTCACGCTAACTGTGAATCTAATTTATGAATAAATGGTGGCGAAATCGTACTGTTATGAAATTGTTTACTCGGCCATTTTGCAAGGATAAACGATTAACTATAAACTAACTGTAATCTTAAGGATGAAAAAGCTGAAAAACACTAATTCAGCTTGAAAATATGTGTGTAAATGTGAAAATCCCGACTTCAACTGTTATCCAAATTTACTGAAGATTGAGAACTCCTGGTTTACATTGTTTTGTTAATTGATATGGATTTTGAATTTTAGTGTAATAAAAATGCAGGAGATTTCACGTAAAAAAACAGCAATGTACACCAAGGCTTAATTAGTAGTAAATAAATTGATTGTTGTTGATTTGCGTTAATTAAAAACTGGCCTGAAGCCACTAAAAATTTTTTTTCTTTGTGGGCTGGACTTGGACATCCCTGGGTTATAATAGTTAATACTTATGTGGCTAAATGACAATCTAGCTGAAGTATTGCTTCAATTTTATATTTGGTAATATTACCTAGTGATATGATATCTTAATTCTCTGTCAATTAGTATGATCCATTGAAATAGCTGTGTTTGTCTTTGCTTCACTTTTACATCGCTCTAATTGCTAATTTAATTTAGGCGATTTGATACGTGTTATTAATTAAATTTGTTTGGATAAACTGTATATCATCATTATTAATTATGATACTAATCGTTTTAACACGACTTTCTGTCGATGATATCATTAGACCTTTGTAATTTTTTTCTTACTTAGTTTTTTTGCTGAAGTTACCATCTTGTTGAATGCTCTTTCGGTGCAGTGTTTGTTGGCTCGCTATTGGTGAACTCAATGTTTTAGCTACTAACTCAAGTCAAACGATTCCCAAAATTGATGAAATTTCCAACATATCAGACAATATGTATTCGTATGTCACTCAAGATTTTTCCTCTTGTAAATACTACAATGCTAATACTATTACCACACTAAGTGTATCCCCAAAAGATTTACTCATTCTACACATTACCATTAGATCGTTAAACAAAAACATGGATGATTTGCTTGATTTGCTAAATGAAATACGTACTCGTCCTAGTACAATGTGTCTCACTGAAACTCGATTGAAATACGATAGTCTTGTTAACATTGAAATTCAAGGATATAAATTTTTTCATGCTAATTCTGTTAGCAATGCTGGAGGAGTAGGTATGTACGTGTCAGAAGACTTTCAATACAGTTGCGAAAATTCATTTGGCTTCTCAAATAATGGCTGTGAGAATATGTGGATAAACATTAACACCAAACTAGCTCAAAATTTTCTTGTAGGAGTAGTTTATCGTCATCCAAACGCTAATATTAAAGATTTCATTGACCATTTTAATGATACACTACAAAAAATCAACGAGAAAAACATCAATTGTGTCATTTTGGGAGATTTTAACATTAATATTCTACAACACAGAAACGAACCTGCAGCTTCTTACATTAATATGCTAAATTCCAATGGATTTTTTTCGCTTTTGAATAAACCTACGCGTATAACTAATTCTTCGGCCTCTTTAATTGACCACGTAATCACCAACAACATTAAATGCCACGTAACACCAGGTATCATGAATTATCAAATAACTGATCATTTACCAACCTTCATTGCTTTAAAAAATATCAAAAAACCATCATCAAATTCCGTGAAATTTTATCGATGTATGAAACAATTCGATTCAACAAAATTCTGCCAAGATCTGCAAATATCATTGGAAAATTTTGTGAATGACATGCCTGAACTTAACTTGTTGAATTTTAATGACGCTTCAACTTTTCTTAAATACGCTGCACATCGAAATAAATGCACATGCACCTATAAAGCGATGTACAAGAAGGCAAAAAAGGCTACAATGTAAACCTTGGATATCTAAAGGCCTATATGTTTCTATACGAAATAAACAAAAACTTTACAAAAGTCATTATTTGAAAGGGTCGATTAATGAAAAAAAATTTTATAAAAGATATTCTAACTTATTAACTAAATTAAAAACAACTTCAAAAAATATTACTTTGAAAACCAACTAAAATCTGCATCTTCAAATCCTAAAGAAACTTGGCGAATTTTGCGAGAGCTTCTACCCCATAAACAACATACTTCAGTAGCACCTACCTTAGAAGTTAATTCCACTATTGTTTCTAATAAAGAAAAAATTGCAGAAAACTTTAATGAATTTTTTGCAAATATTGGGCACAAACTTTCCCAAGACATACAGCCATCTGTATCTCACACTTTTTACCTAAAAAACTGCGTCACGTCCTCAATGATTTTATTTCCGCCTACTTCTAATGAAGTGGCATCTGAATTAAAGAGATTAAAAGTAAATAAATCTAGTAGCGATGACCAAATACCAACAAAATTTATTGTCATTGCTGCTGATGTTATATCACCTTATTTCACATATCTTGTGGATTTCATGTTTACTAAGGGCATTTTCCCAAATGCACTTAAAATTGCAAAAGTGATTCCTATACATAAATCAGGTTCGAAACAGGCAGTTGAAAATTACAGACCAATTTCACTGCTTTCGCCCTTTTCAAAAATCGTTGAAAAAATAATAAAAACAAGATTAGTAAGTTTTTTAAACAAAAATGAAACATTGTACGAAAGACAAAGCGGTTTTCGTAAAAAACATACTACCATGTTCCCTTTAATTGACGTTGTTACACAATGTTTTGAAAATATTAATAACAGATTGTACACTTGTGCGATTGCATTAGATATTAAAAAAGCATTTGACTCGGTAAATCACACAATCTTATTAAAAAGGCTATCTCATTATGGTATACGAGGAGTTTGTTATAAATTATTTGAAAGTTATTTGACTAATCGACAGCAATATGTCTATGTGAACAATACCATCTCCTCATTGCAAGAAATCAAAACAGATGTTCCGCAAGGATCTGTACTGGGCCCTATACTTTTTCTTTTGTATATCAACGATCTACACAATGTGTTATTATGTAACCCTCGTTTGTTCGCTGATGATACTTTATTATTGTACTCTTCAAAAGATTTGAAACAACTGGAAACTCTTTGTAATAAAGAACTGTTGCTAGTGAAACAATGGATGGACGCTAACAAACTAAAAATAAACCCTAGTAAATCACAGGCAATCGTTATTAACCACAAATTACGATCCTCAAAAAGTGATATTTCATTAAAATTTAACTCTGAGCATATTCAAAATACTAAAGAATTGCGATACCTCGGAGTTTTAATTGATGAAAAACTCAGTTTTTCATCACATATAAAAATGTTAGAAACCAAAGTAGCTCGTAATGTCGGAATCTTGTTCAAGCTAAATAAATATTTGCCTACTTCTGCTCCGAAAACTTTATATTACGCACTCATACATCCTTTTTTCTCCTATGGAATAATTATATGGGGATCCTGCAACAAAACAGTTTCGGCAAAACTAAAATCATTACAAAACAAAACCCTAAAAGCTATTGGACGTCTTAATTGGCGTAAATCACCCAAACATCTGTATCACCGATTCGAAATTCTCAAGATAGATGATTTATATAAATTGGAATTAAGCAAATTCATGCACAGGTTTTTCAAAAAAGCTCTCCCAAAATACTTTGAATCTTTCTATACAGAGTTCAGATTTTCCAACACACACAAT
Organism: Trididemnum nubilum; assembly: GCA_963965965.1. Lineage (NCBI taxonomy): Eukaryota > Metazoa > Chordata > Ascidiacea > Aplousobranchia > Didemnidae > Trididemnum > Trididemnum nubilum. Next base: position 26,203,052 of record OZ014474.1, read on the forward strand.
ACAAGATCAAAACAACTATCGTATCGTAAATTCATTAAAGAACACAAACGATGGACATTTCAAAATTACAATATATTTCAGTAGTTTATTAGATTACCAGAACTTACGGATTGGGCATTGTGGTCTCTACTAAGAGGAATAAGTCTCGTATTTATTTTACCTAAATATGTACCAATAGCTGAAAGCACCATTGACTTCGAGCATATTTTCTTGACTGAATTTTTTTTTCGGGAATCGTTTGACTTGAAGACTTCGCGTCCCTTCACGATTCCTTGTCGCATTGTGAAATTTTTTGTTCTCTTTTGCTCTTCGGTTATGGTGAAATTTGTTTCACTTCATGTATTTTTTTTCTCGAAATGTCGACTAAACAAATAAATTCTGATTCTGATTCCTCTGTGCTGAGTATTATCGTTGCTGTCAACTTTCATCAGATGCAAGGAGTCCACGTGGGTAATCTCCAAACTCAAGAATTCAATAAATTGGTCAAAAGACCACTTATTTGCAGGATACTGTACGTCAAACTTATTTCTTAGCTTGTCACTGAGTGTCGAGTACAGTTTACCAAGTATCTGCGGTGCTTTTAGCTTCGACTCCAAGCCTACAGAGACTGCCACGCCCTTTAGGTTGCGTAAGTCGGCTCTTAGCTCAAGTAACGCCTTACGGTTGTGGTCAATAGATTTCAAAGGGCGTTTAATTTGTTGGATTGCATTTTCAATTATCATGTCCTTTTTGCCATATACCTCCTCTAGGTTCTCCCAGATGACGTCACATGCCTTTCCAGGGTCTATGACTGCAAACACATCTTGGATAAAACGCTTAGCCTGGCCTTCAATAGTATTTTCCAGCCACCGGAGCAATAAGTCTGGACGGACATAACGCAGCTCGTGATATCGGGTATTGAATCGGTGCCTATAGGCAGGATAGTCGCTTGCACTTTTCCCTGAGAACTTAACACCACATTCATCTACCAATTTGTTTCCTGCCGTCCAGAACACAGGCAGGGCCTGGTTAGACCAGTTTGCGGTCGAATATTGGGGAAACCAAGATGGGGCCAAAATATTCCCAGAGTGTATGGGGTCATTAGGATAGTTATGGTGTTTAGAAATACCGAAATTATCCATGGGTTCACTAAAACCTTTTGCACAGTGGGCAGGATCAATATGGGCACGTGCCGCTCTGGAACGTGTAGAACCAGCCAAAACATCAGTGGAGTAATTCGTGGGGACATAGGTGTTTGCCATGGTTATGCCCAAGTCTTTAGCATGGCGAACAGGGTCAACTTTATCAAAAGGTACACTGGAATGCTCAGGGCCCGCACGGACATCAGTATAGCTACGGTACACATGGTTTGGAAGAGAGACATTAGTCGTGGTCAATCTCGCACCAGGGCATACATTTCTTGCGAGTGGGTTCGAGTCCCGAATGCCAACGGTGTAACGCATAACATCCTTATCGGCCGAAGGTGAGATTAAATTATCCTGTCTACAATGTAAAAGTGAATTGTACATACGTGTCTCAGAAGGATCCCTGTTGCACACCGGCCTTGGGTTGCCATGTTGCTGGTTAATATATCCATCTGTATCAGCAACTGGTGGATTGTTCGTGTTGGGTAACTCTCTTCGCATAGTAGGTGCAGCATCAGCTATATGTGTACCAATAGTAGGTTGTTGGTAAGATGAATAATCCAAAGTCTGCACTTCATTGCGATTATTAATGTTCACATGTTCCACGGTAAAGTCAATAGGTCCCCTCGTATAACGAAGATGGGGGTCTAATTTGTCGCTTGATTGAGTTGTACGAGAATCAGCTGAATTAGGCAGGCGTCGGTTTGAAGTAGAGCACTGAATGTAAGAGGTGTGTTCAAACTCCAAAGCTCGGCTCTTCACAGGCTCATGAAGGCTTGTATCAGCAGCATGTTTTCCATTTGGCCTACAGGCAAGAGGTACTTGACCCGTCTTCAGGGAATAGTCGACCTCTACGGAGTTCTGGGCACAACTTGCCTCTCTGATTTTCGATCTATGCTCTTTAGCAGTGTCATTGTCTGGGACAGAAATGGGACACTGGAGAGGAGGTACCCCAGTGATCGATGGTGCAGTAGCTGGATCACCACTTTGTAGGCCAGGAGTAGGACTAGGCCTACGTGTATAGTAAACCTCATTCAGCTCTGCAGCGTCTGTAACACTTTCTAAGTCATCCACAAACTGCTGTTGATTTGACAGTTCCAAGTCCTTTTTCTTTAGTCGCAAAGCAAGCAGATTGCTCTCCAAAACTTTCTCTTCCACTATCAAATCTTTCCATTGGCTTTGTTTCCTCAGGTGCTCAATTTTACGTTGCTGGCCTTGAATTACGGATGCAGATTCGGAAGAGCCTAGTGAGCAATGAGCAACTGAAGTTCCAGCGTTTAATTCATTGGAAGCTGTAGCAGTAGCGTAGCCAGGGGGGGGCGGGGGGGGCTCGAGCCCCCCCCATTGGCTTGTGAAGTATGCAAAATCGCATGTTTTTTGTGCTTTTGAGGCCGATTTTCTGTGAAAAATTGAAAATAGCCCCCCCATGCGAAAAGAGCCCCCCCTGAAACGTTTGAACTTGCGAAATTTTGGAAGAAAAATCGCCTTGAATTTTGGCGAAGACCTTTTTTTTTTTTTTTTTTTTTTTTTGGAGATCACTTGATTTTGGGCGGAAAAAACGTTAGAATTTTGGATTTCGGCCGAAAAATCACTCTGAATTTTGGCGAAGACCTTTTTTTTTTTTTTTTTTTTTTTTTTTTTGGAGATCACTTGATTTTGGGCGGAAAAAACGTTTTAATTTTCGATCTTTTCGAGATATTTCGTCTCAAATTTTGACAAACCGTGTGAAACTGATTTAAGGTCAATGAAAATTCGAGTCAAGGTCGTTTCCACACTTCTCACTCTTTCAAAATAGCCCCCCCCTTTTCCAAATCCTGGCTACGCGCCTGAGCTGTAGTACAGGCGGTAGCTTCAGACCTCGTCTCTGGGTCAGCCATTGCCCTACTATAATAGCGAATCAAATCCGTTTTACCTTTATATTCCATGCACAGCTTTTGTACGATTGGGTGAGAATTCGCTGTCGGGTTATCACTCAACCATTGACTTAATGCCTGCTTGTATATATCATGGGCTTTTAATCCATATTTGAGGGTTGCGTTTAACAAATCAGCATCAACTTTGTCATCCGACCTGGAATACTCCCTCATAACATCAGTAATAGTCTTCAATTCGCGACTGTAGCGAACCAATGATCTATGATTGCTAAATTTGGAAGGGTTTGGGTCATCCACCCAGGGTAGCCTAATGTCCTCTAGGCTATCTTCATCTTGAGAATCAGCTTGTCCAACGGGCAACATAATGCTTTGAATAAATTAAAATAATGGCGTAAGCTGCAACTCTTCGTCTTGCTAGGCTTGGCCAACTTTATTCCCTGATTGAGTCAGACGAACACAAATTTCTGTTTTCGTAATGTTGGAAATTAGTAATTCCCGGGGGTTGATTCTATTTGAAGTCTGGTCTAACCCAAGCACGCAACTTTGACTTAGCCAGTCTTTTAATGGCTTCTAACAATAACATATGTCACCAACTTAGCCACTGGTGACTCGCAACTAGACTGGCGTTACGAAAACAGCAGGCTAGCGCTCTAAAAAAAATTAATAAACAGAAGTAATTAAGTATGAAGCCTTCAGCATGCCAACTACAAAATTTACTTAAACTATAGGTTACAAAATTACACAATATCTATTTACTTATGGCTGCGCTCGCTGCTACGCTGAAGACTGCGTTAACCTTAAAACAGAAATGCAGCAAGAGAACAATTATCGATACCGAGCAGCCGACTATGACGTGCCGCTACGCAAGAATGCGAAGCAAAGTGTAAACAGAAAAAAGGAAACCATAGGGGTAGAGCGGCTATATTTACAAAGGGTATCTTAAGACATATGACCATATGAAATATTTTTTGCCGTACTTAAGCCGTTTTTGATTGAGGCGGCTTTTTACGCCAAACTTGCAGTGCAGTTTTCGGGTTCTAAAACCGAAGTCACGTGACCTATTGCCTCGAAATTGGGTACAAACATATAACTCATTATTCTCAAACTGCTGTCCAAATTTCATGTAGCTAGGCCTAACCGTTTTTGAGTTAATAAGCAAAAGTCTGAAATTTCGCACTCGTTAGTTGGAAAATGGCCGAGTAAAAACAGAGGAACACGCGACGCGAGCGTCGGTCGTTCCAATGAGAGAATAGCCAGAATGTTATCCGGAATTGCAGTTTCTCTACTTTAGAATTTACGCGTACAAAGTAAGTAATAACTAGATGGGAGTTTGCCAGCAAACCCAGTGAACGACCGACGCGTAACTAATGCTGTGACGCTCCAAAGTACTTTTCGTGTACCGTAAAAAGCAATTATTCAAAAATATATGATTATGGAACCTCCAGAAAAGTAGAAACCCCAAACAATGTCAAAAAATATCAATGTCATCGTTTTTGATTAAAAAAAAAAATCGTCAGGTTAAGCCAGCGTTTCTCAAAGCATGGATCGCTACCCAAATGTAGGTCGCCAAAGCTTTATGAATGAGTTACTGACACAAGTAGAGCCTTCAGTACTTTGATTATCTTTAATTTGTAGTTAAGCAAACAAATATCCAATATTCTACGAAGAAGCCTTAAAAATTATAATCTCTTTTCCAAGTTCATATTTACGTGAGATAGGATTTTCTGCTCTGGCTCTTATAAAAGAGAAATATGGAAAGAGTCTGGGTTAAGAGCATCCAATGCGTTTAGCGTTGAGTGATGTTGAGTCACGATTTTAAAAATTGTTGAAGCAAAATGGTGATAAATGTTGTGAAATAAAAGTACTGCTTTTTTGTGTTCTGTTTTTTTGTAACTACTTAGTTAGGTCGTAGCTGCTCTTGCAGATAGCGTGTTTAAACGAATTTGGGTCGCAGAAAAAAATAGTTGAGAAACACTGCGTAAAGCCATTGAAAAGTCAATTGTTAGTGTGACGTTGCGTCAGCACTCTTTAGGGCCGGTCTAAACTGTGCGTAAAATCGTCAGCTTACGTGCGTAACCTTAGTTTATTTTAAAGGAAAATTCTGTAAGCCCAGGCGTACCACCTTACGGGCGTAGCACCTTACAAGAGTAAAATTGCCAGCGAAAAAAATTTGCTAAAGAGCAAATTTTTTTCGCCAGTACGCTCATAAGCTTGAAAGCTCACGATTTGCGTGAAATTTTGAAAAACTGGTTTGCTCGGTCTCGGGGTAGGCTAAAATTAGGTTCATAAGTTTTGTTGAAAAAAAGTTGATTTTCAAAAGTGAAAGTATGCGTGTTGGTTTGAAATAGCCTAGTTCAACACAAAAATGGTCAATTTGCGACTCTATGAGGAAAAACTTGCAAAAAAGAGTCCTAGGTCGATAGGCCCAAAAGTGAATTATAAATTGTTTGTTGTTATGTAACATTTGGTTAGCCTATTCCAAGTAAAGAAATTTGAAAATTAAAACTGATGTGTGGTGTGGCGATGCAGATCACAGTCCTGACCAGGGGGACTAGCTTAGGCCAAAACCAGTATCAATAGGCCTACCAGTATGGTACGGTAGGTCCACTTCGTGGTGGTACTCGTACCTAGGGTGTAATATACCACGTTGTTAAAGTCAACTAGTAATCTTAGCCTGATAGCTGCTGTAGGCTAGTTTAGTTCAAAAGGTTTAACCTACAGGTGCACTTTGCAGGTGCAGTGATGCTGTATTATACCGGTAAGAGATACTGGTAACTTTGGTAAGCAAGCAACTACGGTAATAGCCTAACTGCCTAAGCTACTGTCAGAAAATATGCAAAGTTAAAAAATTAGTCTGCCGATAAAATCTAGGCTCTGATTTTTTATATCAATAAAACTCAAAAGTATTATAGAGCCTACACTATCAGTTAGCCTACAGCTGCAGTAATAAAAGCAGAATTAAAATGCTATAATCTAGGTGTGCCCTGGTACTAGCCTACTGATATGATGGGCTGTGCAGTTACAGCTATATAGGCATGTAAAATTATTCTATTTCAAGATGTGCTCACTTATTATTCAGTAACTATCAGGTTTTAGAATTTTACAAATAGTTGAGTGGAATTGCAGACACTGCCAAGCTAATAGGTTTTGCTTACAGTCATGTCAATAAGATAGTGAAATGAAAAGTTTTTCTATTCTGCAATTGCTTTTCAGAATTGTAAATTAAGACTCTATTAGCAAGTATTTATTGTAATGAACAAAATATAGTAACTGAAAGTATTTGAAATTTAACAAATTTATCTATGATATGGTACTTGGTCCAGACTCAAAGAGACTTATTGATGAATTTATGAAACATTGTTGATCTTTAATGATCAAAGACTTCAAGAATGATAACCAATCTGACAGTGGCATTGTCAGGTTTTCAAGGTTAGTTATGTGTATTTCTAGATTGACAATCTTTACCAGCTATTTGAGCTATTATTAAAAAAAAACAACTTCAAGCGTTTTCATAATGAAAATAAAAAAACAAATTTGGAAGTTTAATCTAAATCATTTTCTTTTAGTTAAAATAATCATTTAAAATTAGCAGTGGACCAAAAAAAATTTGTCACTTTTAAAGTTTTTTCTAATGTGATTGTGTGACAATACAGTATTCACATTACTGCAACTTAACGACACAATTTCAAGTTTCTTGTAACATATGAGTAGCATTGTTTGTTTTTCTTAGGTGCAACTAAGATTTTCAAAGTGTCATATTTTTCAAACCATAAAGGTGCACCAATGATACTTAAAGTTTTTAAGAAATCCAACTTTTGCCTTATACTCTGATGCATTTATTCTGCACTTCTGGTTATGCTCTCTTACGGCCAGTTGATCAAGTGGTAATGCATTCGTGTCTGGAGTAGAGGTCTGAGATTTAATTCAGCCTGATCAAATCAAATACAGCATTGCCAGCAGCTTTATATTGCTGCGACATTTCTTTCAAGGCAGCTATGTTGCTCGGGTGCGATGATGCTGTGGTGGGCCCTGCCAACTTTATGCGCTTCGATATATTACAGCATATATAATGAAAGACTTGATTTGATTCCATAATTTCATTCAGAGTTAAACCATTTAGATTTTTAAAAAGTTTTTTAGAGTTTAATAAATTTAATGGTAATTTAATGTAATGTAGTGCATCTTATAGTTTAGCACACATTGTGCCTAAAAATAAAAGCTATAGAAGCCATTTGGTATGCTTTATGCAAGAAAATAATAATTATAGAAGCCATTTATCGATACTTGGACAGCATGCCAATTAACAGTTGTATGTTCCAGTTTGCTGCGCCTTATGGTTTAAAAAATGCTGTTGTGATATCTTCGCTAGAATTAATTTTGATAGAATAAAGTATTCTTTGTTTAGTTTTTAAAAAAAGTTGTTTTTTTTTGCTTTGATTTTGCTAACTTGATTTGATAGCTTTGTTCTGTAGTGTAGTATTGGCGCTTTTTTGAGATTTAATGTGACTCTTTGATGCAAGAAAATTTGACACCGTAGCGATATGGTTAGGGCTTTGCGTCAAACATCTTTCGGGTCTGGTTCGGACTAAGATTAAAGTTGGTCAAGTCAATCGTCTTGTGTCAACTGCTTGCCTCTAAAAATTTTGGACTCTTCTCTGAGTGCAACTGTTTTATGCATAATTGGTCGTTTTTTTTGATATGTCTACTGCTAATGATGGTTTTGGACACTTTGCAGAATTTGAAACTTTTTTTGGTAGGAGTAATTATTCTTTGTTTTACTCTAGGTTCTCCAACGAGTAAAAGATACTTGGAAAATTGTTGGAACTGCATGATTGAAAACCAGAAGCCATCAAGCTCCATTAATGTTTGTTGTGTATTTCTACAACATGCTTCATGGTCATCACAACCTACTGGAAATTGATCATGATTTGGGCTAAGCACTGTTGACTAACATTATGATATTTTCTCCTTTAGTGATAAGAGTGAAAAGCAGAAGTAAACCCATCAAATTTCATTAATTGGAACGACCGACGCTCGCGTCGCGTGTTCCTCTGTTTTTACTCAGCCATTTTCCAACTATTGAGTGCGGAATTTCAGACTTTTGCTTATAACTCAAAAACGGTTAGGCCTAGCTACATGAAATTTGGACAGCAGTTTGAGAATAATGAGTTGTATGTTTGTACCCAATTTCGAGGCAATAGGTCGCGTGACTTCGGTTTTGGAACCCGAAAACTGCACTGCAAGTTTGGCGTAAAAAGCGGTCTCAGTCAAAAACGGCTTAAGTATGGCAAAAAATATTTCATATGCTTGTATGTCTCAATGTACCCTTTCATCCCAACCAACCCACTTTTGGCAGCGATGAGGTTTATTCCTTTTTTTTTCCTTTTTTTTCCTTTTTTTCCTTTTTTTTGTTCCTAATTTTTGTACGCTCTTCTTATCCTAAACCACAACACATCGAAATCTAATTTTTGTGTAAAGTTGTTGAGCTGCAAATGCAATTTTTTCTCCCAAAATTTTTTTGGGCAACTTCACCGGGAACCCCCCCAAAATGGGGCCCCAAAAAAACCATTTTTTGAATGGCTGAAGCTAGGGTGCTAGTTCTTTTTGATATCAGTAGATACTTAACAGACAAATATTTTGACATAGTTTGGGGGTGCCACCCCCCCGGGGACCCCCCAAATTGACCCCCCAAGAATCAATTTTTTGAACGGCTCAAGGTAGAGTTCTACTTTGTTTTGATATCAGTAGATATTTTTAATGGACAAATATTTTGACATAGTTTGGGGGTGCCACCCCCCCTGGAGACCCCCTAAATGGACCCCCCAAAAATCAACTTTTTGAACGGCTCAAGGTAGAGTTCTACTTTTTTTGATATTAGTAGATATTTAACAGACAAATATTTTGACATAGTTTGGGGGTGCCCCCCGGGACCCCCCAAATGGACCCTCCAAAATCAATTTTTTGAACGGCTTAACTTAGAGTGCCAATGTATTACGATATCAGCAGATATTTAACAGACAAATATTTTGACATAGTTTGGGGGTGCTAACCCCCCTGGGGACTCCCCAAATTGACCCCCCAAAAATCAATTTTTTGAACGGCTCAAGGTAGAGTTCTACTTTTTTTTGATATCAGTAGATATTTAACAGACAAATATTTTAAAATAGTTTGGGGGTGCCACCCCCTGGGGACCCCCCAAATGGACCCCCAACAAATCAATTTTTTGAATGGCTCAACTTGGGTGCCAGTCTGTTTTGATATCAGCAGATATTTAACAAACAAATATTTTGACATAGTTTGGGGGTGCCACCCCCCCAGGGACCCCTCAAATAGACCTCAAAAATCAATTTTTGAACGACTCAAGCTAGGGTGCCAGTGTTTTATGATATCAGGAGATATCTAATTGACAAATATTTTGACTCTACTTTTCTGGAGGTTCCATTGTCAGATATTTTTGAATAATTGCTGATTTTATGGTAGACAAAAAGAACTTTTGAGCGTCACAGCATTAGCTATGCGTCGGTCGTTCACTGGGTTTGCTGGCAAACTCCCATCTAGTGTTTGTTCTGTATTTCTTCAACATGCCTCATGGTCAACACACTGTAATGAAAATTGCTCATGGTTTGGGTTAAGTGCTGTTGGCTGAACTTGTGACATTTTGTTCTCCCACCATCAAATCAATCAAGACATTGGTGATTATTAATGCTTTATAGAGTTGCTGCTTGACTTTTCCAGGATCCAGGCATTACTCATTTTCAAGTTTTATAATCAAAATGTTGGTGATGTATAATAAAATATCTGCTTTCTGAGACTGATTGGACATTGGCATCCTTTTTAATCCTCTGGTTATTTTTTTCTATAAGTTTTGATTAAACCTACAGTATGAGACAGCTTTTGCTTCAAGCAAAAACTCTGGAGATGAACTTTCCTACAAGTTTTGATTAAATCTCTGAGGTAGCTTTCGCTTTACACTTGTTTATACATCAATACTATCAATAATAATATGTGCTTGTCTAATTTGCGCTGATATCTATGTGAAGCGACAACCAGACGGAGGGTTCCTCACTCCCTCCGAAACATTACAATCGTAAGAGATGCCCGATGTGTTACTTTCTGAAATATTAACTGCTTTGCGCTTAGAATTTTGTACTTTTGCTTGAAACAAATTTAGTTTATTGAGTTTTTGAAAATGTTGAATACAGTTGTATTACAAAAGTTGTAATATCTGTCTTATTAAGAGAATTCAAAAGTTCCTCCTCGGAGTACAGTAAACTTATTGAATGCTCTAATCGCACAATCAATTTTCTGCAGTTTCAGTGGTAATATAATTACTGCAGTATAGGGTAATTGAAATTTTTTAGCTACCATAGTTCGCCCTATTTTCGATTTATGTTTTATGAAAGTGCAAGTAGCTGGACATCAATGAGATTTCTCTCAATCTTCGGCTAATGCTAGTGTAAGCATTTCTCCGAATAAGTTTAGGTTTAGCGGGTGAGGGATTGAATCCCAAACTTTTATTATCAAATTCTTGTGCGTTACTGTGATACAAAACTACCAGAGTGGTAGTAAAAAAAAAGCGTTCAGTAGAAGCGTTTGTGTGAAAAAAGAAAAGATGAATTCTGCAATAAGCATGTCAACAAAAATTTTAGTTATGAAATCAGGAGTTATAATGCAATAATGCAATTCAATCTGATTGATTATAAGGAGTTAACTCAAACCGCTTGGGGGAGGAGTCAATACAATAATGATAAAATGCGTGTTGTGTATTGAAGAAGGGATTAAATGCGGAAAAGATTGTAGTTTAATGTGTTCGCGCACTCAAACCGACAATTCGAGAGAATAACCTATACCTGCATGGTCAGGCGTGTAGCCAGAAATTCGCAATGAGGGGGCTGTCTGGGGGCGGAGCCCCCAGTTGCCGGAGGCCAATGGGGGTTTGGGGGCTAAGCCCCCAGCCGCCGGAGGCACGGGATTCTGGGGGCGGAGCCCTAAGCGCTCGAAAATTTTGCATTTTTTTGCAAAAACAATTTTGTTTTAGGGCTATTTTGATTAAAAAATCATGCTTTTAAAATGTGGCTTAGAAATTGGCAGTGCAAACATGATTAAATTGGTGGCATAAATGGGCTATTTGGGAGGTGGCTAATGGTAAAATTTTAGTTCTCTTGTTTAGATGCTGGAAAATTATAAAATCGAATAGTTCAATAAAACTCACACGGAGTAGTCTATTTCGTATACAGTTAATAGAGAAAAATAATTGGGGGGGGGGGAGCTAATGAAAAGAGATTTGAGAGAAATGATCGGTAATTAACTAATACTTAATAGCCCCCACCCTATTCTTAGGTATATAGAGTATTTCTTGATGACACCTAAGTTTAGCATTTTTACTCTTGTGATCAAATTTGATTGCTTATTTTCTACCATTTTTCAAAGTTTTCATTTGTTTGTTGATTTTATTTTCAACAAGTTAGCTCCCCCCCTGAACATATGTCTCAAAAGATGTTTTAAATCACTATTTAGTCCACTCCAGCGCATAAAACAGTCTCAAAAGTGCTAAAAACGTAGTGTTTTTTCCATTCTGCATTTTGGTCGACATGCCAATGGGGGAGCTATAGCCCCCCCCCGCCCCCACCCTGGCTACGCTACTGTGCATGCTACGCATCATGCACCGTCTATTGTGTTTCCAGTGGTGGACTGGATAAAGTTTATATAAAAGCTGATATGGGAGAGAGGCGAAAGCCGCTCAACATCTGGCTTAAACGGACACGGGACAGAGGTGGAGTTGAGGGCACAAGGCTCGAGGCCAAGGACACAAAAAAATATCCGAGGCCAAAGACAGCCTTTTTGAGGTCAGACTCTTTCTAGGGCAAGGACACAGGCGCAAGTGTTCTCCAAAAAAAAAAAAATAATAATAATAATAAGGTCTTCAAAAATTTTTTTTCAGGTGTTCTCAAAAAAACAAAATTAAAAAATCTCCAAAAAAACAAGTTTTTCTACAAAAAACGATCTACAAAATTTTAAGGATTCCAAAAATACTGCTGTTCTCGAGCCGAGGACAGGGCAATTTTCGAGGATTTGAAGCTTCGAGGCCAAGGACTTCAAAATGTGTCCTCGAGGACTCCATCTTTGTAAACGGAATGTATCAGTAGAACTGAAAAACAGTTGAAAGCTGAAAACAAAATGTACCATGCAAAACATTGTGATCAGATCTTTCCACCGAGTCACTCTCCGCTAAGAGGAATTCAAAAGAAGAAGAACCGGAGCTTTGAAACCAGCCTCTAGTGCCCATCAGTGCAGGCCCGGCGCCACGAGGGGGCATTCCGGGGCCGTGCCCACCCAAATGACTGCTTTTGTGCCGCAAGCGAGGACTGTGCTCCGAAGAGATTTACAGGCTCGGGGCTACTGGAGTGCAAATCGAGACCTAAGGCACCCAAATTGGTGCTTATCGCCTTAGAATTCGCGAGCAAAAACTGTTTTTTCGTAGTTTTGTGGACTCACACCGGATTTCATAAAACTTTGGGGACGAAGACGTTTTTTTTTGGTCTTCACTTTAGGATTCGTAAAAAGTCGCAAAATTTTGAGATGAAAACCAGAGTTTGTGAAAATTTTTGAACTGAAGACCTTTTTTTTTATGTCTTCACCTTTTTCGTTTACTCCACACTCTTAAATTTACGTAAATAAACTTCTTGTGCTCCCCCAAAATTTATTTCTGCCCTCTTAGTCACGTTATCCTGACGCCGGGCCTGCATCAGTGGCTTATAAGTTAATTTTTGTAATTTTGTTGAGTTGCTTTGGCCAGGAGACAGCAAAGAAACCTTTCGGTCTTCGAGTTAAGCTGCCACGTTTTGTCTACCACACACTGTGGAGTCTTCACGGTGTCCCTTTTTATTGCTGAACGCTACGCAAGGAATCGAACCCAGATCTAGCTTTTTAATAACAGACACTCGATGACGTTATGTTTTTTTGTTATGCTTTTTATGTTTTTTTGTGAGGAAGGTAGAAAAAAATTCACGTTTAAACTACCAAAAAGACAATACTACTTCTTGTGATGCATAATCTGACCCAAATTTAACTGAAACAACAAAGAATTGTAATAAATCTGTGGTTTCCGTCATCTAGTTCAGCATATAATATTATGGCCACCCACAGAATACGCTGTTAAGCTGTTACGCTCGTAAGCGCCGTTTTATATAATGTAGACACCCTCGACGTACGAGCGTAAAAAATTTTGAAATTTTGTACGCACAGTGTAGACCGGCCCTAAAGGTTTGCATTATGCTGAATCACAACACCAGTGTAGTTATGATCAAAAAGTATCTAATATCTCAAGCAACATTTCAAACAACACATTTTGCACAGCTAAAATGCATCACAATGACACAAGTAGCACGACAAAGCTATTACAGCTGAGTGCAGCCATAAAATAATAAAAGCAGTTTAGTTTAATATCAAAAACTAACCAAAATTATATTTTTGTTGCAACAAAGTACCATAGCATAGCTTTTACCTAGTTGTTAAGATCAGCATCAAACAGTTTAACGTGAATAAAACATTTCATGAACATGGTGATGGTATGGATTGATGAATCAGATTGAGTGAAAAAAAGTGAAGCTGGTATATTTGTCGTTGTTTGATCTAGTGTATGTTTAACAGACCAAAACTACAATTGAATTAAACACTTGATCTCTGCCTGCTAGTAGAGCCACATTCAATTGGAGCAGGTAGCATAGGTTTAATATCATCTTCATGAACAGATGCAATATCTGGAATTTCAGGGAAGAAAAACTCTGCGACATGACGCTTCTTGTGCATATAAACAATTTCAAAGTCTCTATCTTCATCTTTAGGTTGAGTAATTTGTCCCACATAATATTCAACTGGTTGAGAAGGAAACTCTACCAGCACATAATTGTCAACTTCAGGGCATTTGTTTGCATTTTCGGTGGAACTGAAAATTGACACATCATCGCCATCATCAGAATTATTACATTACTAATACTTGTATTACAGCTAATAATGTTCAAGATTAAAGTTGAATCAATAATAATCATTAACCAAATTACACTGTTAAAACATTTTAAAAGTTAGAACAACATTTAACTTGATACATAGATAGTTTCTCATCACACTATATATCATTCAGTAGCCTACACAAGTTCTATCTACAACTGTAATTATTTGCAGTTTAAAATCTAGAGCCAGGTGTTAAGCAAAACATTGGCTTATTAGCCTACAAGTCATAGTAACCTCTTAAAGCTTTGTCGTTATAGATTGTCCATGAATGTGGTGATTCCAGTAATCATATCTGCCTTATAACTGAAGTTCAATCTTAACAGCTTTGATTCACAAACTGAACTTCTGAGGTATCTCTTTCTGCAAGGCTAAATTTTTAGTTTTTATCATGTTACAGTCACTTACTGACAAAAAACAATAAATGAATCACTTGTCTTTTTCTTCAAACTACACATGCTTTTTGACATAGGTTTATGTCTAAGATCAGAAACACATTAAAATTTTGATTGTCCCATTGTGCCCCTTTTTCATTGTCCCATTGTGCCCCTAGAGCAAAACCTAATTAAAACTGTCTCCTATCCGTTTACTCCAACATTAATAAAAATTAAAAAGATACCAGCAAAACGATAATTAATTGATGTCATTCCAACAACATTTTCAAGAAAATCCTGCAACTATTACCCACAAAACTTCGCTTGCCTGTTGTAACCAAAAACAAAACTTTTTAGTGCAAAACTTTACCAAGCTGTAATATCTAGGTAGTCGGTACCAAAGCTTTTATGGAACGATTTTTTTTCAGAAAAAGCAAGGATTTGGTAAGACGAAACAACCTTACAAATACAAAGTTTCAGAGTTCGGCAGTTTTTTTTTATAATTGGATTATCCTATTGTGCCCCGCATCCCATTGTACCCCATCTCCCCCTACTCAAAAACTATTTTCAGATTTTTGAAAACTCAACGAAAAATGCAACATATTGATATTTTATGCTTTAACTTTTTTCCAGCATAAACAGGTCAAGAAATATTGACCAAAATATTGCGATCAATGAAGCATGACGCGTGCACAATTTGAGCTCAAAGAAGTTGGCGGTCAAAACATTAAAAGATCAAAGCAAATGAAAAACAATATGTTGCGAGTTTCGTGCTTGTTACTTAAATTCCCCGCATAAAACAAAGGCTTACGCCAAAGCTGTTAATCTTGCGCCAGTGTTACGCCGATTATCGTAGCAGCTCTTCAACTTGCGCCGCCAGGCCAGAGTGACAAACTTTCCACGCTGGAGATCTTCGGAAAAAGCATACATATTTTCCAGACTGGCTCCAACGCTATTAAAAGCTGATTTTATATCCCTGAGTACGGATACATTTACAAAATCAAAATCTAGATGTTTGAATGTAATTTTGTTGTGACTTTTAACTTTGTGCATTTGGATTAATAGTTTTTTTTTAGGCAGTGGCTATTTTGCCTCTAGAGGCAAAATAGCCCCATGTTGTTTTGCTATTTGGAGGCAAAATAGTCCTAACAGCTATTTTGCCGCAAGTGCCAAAATAGCCCTAAGCCTAATCCTAACCCAAACACTAACACTAATCCTAACCCTAAGCCCAACTGTAGCCCTAACCCAAATCCTAACCCAAACAGAGGAAAAACACCATTTTGCCTCCAGAGGCAAAATAGCCACTTCCTTTTTTTTACCCAAGGGTAACTTTTTTTTACTAAATAGCTGTCTGTCTGCGTTTAGTGTCAAGCTCTGCTCTGCTCAGAAGTTTATGATGGAGTATGATATATCCATTTTTATTCAATGTTTACGATACGGTATACCAATACCTATCAAATACACATAGTCCAGACTGGAAAGAACGTAAGTTGCGCGGAGGATATTTTTTCTAGTCTTTTTGTTGCGCGGATTAACCACTCCTCAGGGCAATCTGCTGCGCGGAATGGAGCAAATAGTAGTTGTTCCTGTTTGGGCGATTGATCATCAATTGGGTAAAAAGCTTCAATTTAAGCAGTGAACTTGAAATATTTTAGGAATTTCAGAACATTGACTCTTCATTACGTAAACTAGAAACAGACGCCCGGAAAAAGAAGAGGATTGAAGAAAAAACGTTTGATCTTGTTGCAAAGGTTTTCTGCGGTCACGCGTATTCGACTGATTTGATTGGACATATTCGTAAAACGAGTGAACCGTGAAGAAAAATGTCACGCTGATTGGACGAATCGGCATATTCTAGAACAAATGCACTGTGAAGAAAATAGACAAAACGGTCGCGAAAGCACTTTAGTGCAAATTATGTCTTTCCGTCCTCAAAATCGAGTGAAGACCAAAAAAAGAAAAGTTCACCACAATTAGGAACTAAATTCGGCCAGAATTTGTTGGATTTATTCGGGTTGACAGCAGGGATGTTGAAGCGGAAGCGGTTAATTTTTTGTGGAAGCGGAAGCACTTTGATGAAAGAGGTCGGAAGCAGAAGCGAACTCGGAAGCGAAAGTGTTGAAAAGGAGCCGAAAGCGGAAGCAATTTTTTCAAAATCAGGCGCTTCCGGATTTTCAACCTGGCTACAACCGTTGGGGTAAAATGTTACAATAATAATATTATAGAATCGACAACCAGGGCATGGTATGGAATGGAAAGTGGAATTGAATGGAACGGAAATTTCGGTATGGAATATGGAAGATGCCAGAATGGAATGGAATGGAAGACTTCAAGAATGAAATGGAAGACAATCTTCCATACTTCCATACCAATTTCATACTAAATTTTGTGCATTGTATTTGCAGAAAAATACATACCGATGTCGGATGGTGATAAATAATATTGTCTCAGAAGTATTCAACTTCAATATCTACGGGTAATATTTGTCGACCAATCGCGGTACTTTGGTTGTTTATATTGTGCAAACAGGGTACGTATTGCATCTTTGTAAGTACATTGCAATTTGCAGCATTGATGTTATAGTTGACAACTTTGACAAGTTTGACTTGTTTTTTTTTTTTTGAGATTGACAGTTTGCCAAGACCTAATAATTTTGTTTTCTTACATCGCCACTAAAACTCGTATTTGTTATTTCATTCCCATTTCAGCTTAACTTTATTTCTATTTTTAGTTTTTCAGCTTACAATAATTCTATTTGGTGTTAAAGCTTGATATTTCTACTACGGTAAATGTTCTTTAGCAGCAGTGGCGTACGCAGGATTTTTCACTGGGGGGGGGGGGGGGGTTCAAAAGTGACATCAAAAATTTGTTCGCGATCTATACCTCGGCGAATAAATAACTTAATGCAATGTAACAAGATGGAATCAAAGTCACACAGTGCGTAATGCAAATAAAACTTTTCAAGCAAAAAACAATTAAGCATTAAGCATACATCTATAGTTAACATCATAAGGTTTGCAACTGAACGATCAAGAAAAAAGTGTTCAAAACAAAAGCTACAAAAATCCATATAATTATAAACAGTGCAAAGTGCGGCAGGCGCGTAGCCAGAAATTCTCAATGGGGGGCTGTGTTTGGGGGTCTGGGGGCGGAGCCCCCAGCGCTTGAAAATTTTGCACATTTTCTTCAATAACTTAATTTTATTTAGGGCTATATTGATGAAAAATGATGCTTTTAAAACGTGGCATAGAAATTGGTAGTGCAAACCTGATTAAATTGTTGGCATAAATGAGCTATGTGAAAGGTGGCTAATGGTAAAATTTTAGCTCTCTTGTTTTCATGCTGGTAAAGTATAAAATCGTATAGTTCAAGAAAACTCACACAGAGTAATCTATTTCATCTATATTTTATAGAGAAAAATAAATGGGGAGGGGGAGCGAGGGGGCTAATGGAAAAAAATTTAAGACAAGTGACTGGTTATTACCTAATACTAAGTAGCCCCCACCCCCTATTCCTACATTTATAAAATGTTTGTTGAATTGTTGATGAAATCTATGTTTAGCATTTTTACACTAGCGATCAAATGTGATTGCTTGTTTTGGGCCATTTTTCAAAGTTTTTATTGATTTGTGGGTTTTATTTTTGGCAAATTAGCTCCCCCCTAAATTTAGGTTTCAAAAGATGTTTTAAATCACTTTTTAGTCCATTCCAGTGCAAAAACCAGTCTCAGAAGTGCTAAAAACGTGTTATTTTTCTTATTATGCATTTTGGCTGACAAGCCAATGGGGGAGTTATACCCCCCCCCCCCGCCTACGCTACTGAAAGTTACTCTGACTCGTAACACAACATTCCAGATTTTCTGTATTACACTTAGGTTGCATTAAATAACAAAAAAATATTTACTGCAATTAAATATTTCGTATTAATGTGAGAGTAAAGAAGGGGCTTGTTTGTTTTGCGCAATAAAACGATATTTCGAATGATATACGTCGGATCAATAGGGAGGATGGTATAAACCCCCACCCCCCTGTGTACGCCTTTGCTCATAAGTGAGCTATGTGGGCGGTGGCTAATGGTAACATTTCAGTCCTCTAATTTACAAGCCGGTAAATCATAAAATCATGATTTGAAAAAACTCACAAGCGTTTATATTCCGTAGTTTATAGAGTGAGACAGTTGGGGATGGGGAAGGGGGCTAATGGAATGGGATTTGAGTGGATAAATAATTAATTAATACTGAAACCCCATCTCCATATTTTTGATGAAGCCAATGTTAAGCTTTTTTAGCGGTTAAATTTGCTAATTTTGGCAATTTTTTGATGTTGTTACGTACTGGTTTATAAGTTATATCTTTGATAAATTACCTCCCTAAAAAACTCTAATTGCTTCAAAAGTTGCTTTAAATCATGTTGAAGCCCATGTCATTGCAAAAAACAGGCTCAAAAGTGCTAAAAACGTGATATTTTCTTTATTGTGCATTTTAGTCGACAGACGAATGGGGGGGGTAGGGGGTTTGAACCCCCAAACCCCCTACCCCCCTGCGTACGCCCTTGTTTATCAGTTTGGTTATGACAAATTTTATAGTTGATATGAAAGCAAACTTGTACGGTAATAATTAGACCATGGGCGTAACCAGGGGGCCCAGGCCCTCTGCCTCCCCCCCAATTGAAATGCTACCAATGATAAAAATGATGACACAAAGCCTAATTATTCAGTTTTTTTAGCATTTTTTGGGCGCAACAGTAAATGCGTACAACAGCAATTAGCAGTAACTTAAAATTGACGACTAGGGGTCCAGTGTAGTATTAGGTGTTGTAGTTTTGTATAACCGCTCATGCGTAATGACGTCATGTGATTTATGGCGTAACGTATCTGATCGCTGCTCTTTTCGTCATTCTAATAGAACCACGCTGGAGTAAGCAGTCATCTTGTGTTATTTGATTTAACGCGACATGGTGTCAGAAGTGTTTTGAATGTTAAGAAGCATGAAGATCAGTGTGATCAGTGTGAACCACGTGAAGATCAGATTACTGTGTACCTACTGTAGAAGATACTTATGTCGTTTTCTATTCAAGCGCCAGATCCGTTTAATTTTAACTGTCCAGAACAATGGCCGAACTGGATTAGAAGATTTGAGCGTTATCGTCTCGCTTCTAAACTTTCTGATGAGGATGAGAAAAATCAAGTAAACACGCTTATGTACCTGCTTGGCGACAAAGCGGACGATATTTTGTCGTTGTTTTAACTAACTGTCGAGCAAGCTGCGAACTACAATACAGTTAAGACTAAGTTTGATGGCTATTTTGCGATTCGAAAAAACGTCATCTATGAGCGAGCAGAATTCAACAAGAGTTCAACTTCCTAATGAGCCCGCAGATTTCATTTTGGCATTACACTGCCTAGTTGAACACTGCAATTTCCGAGCTCTAAAAGAAGAGATGATACGAGATCGCTTAGTGGTTGGATTAGCAGACGTGGCCTTATCGGAGCGCTTGCAAATGGACCCAGATTTAACGCTGCAAAGAGCAGTTGAAAAAGCGAGAAACTCAGAGCTCGTAAAAAAGCAGCAAGGTACAATAAGAAACGCTGATAAGAACATTCACATCGAAGCCGTCGGAGAAAAAAGGAAGATCCGCTATCACAAAAAGGAAAGTCAACAAGGTTGCTCTTGGCATGGACTTTTAAATAGTAGAATCTGGACTGGAAACGAGCGAGCGCTAACAAACGTCGCTGTACAACAGTAGGCTGAAGAAATCGCGCTACAGAGATCTGCCTTTCTACGTAAACAAAGCAACGCGATAGCTGCTTTGTTTCAACCACATGCGTTTTCTACAAGCTCAAAACTACAGCGTTATGTAGATGTAAACCGAACAGCAAGCAAAAACTTCTGTAATGTTTTATCGGAGTAGGAGTGAGTACCACAGCAGTGTATTTCAGAGTTGAGTGAGCTATGTTGCAGTATATCTGACATAGCGTGAGTAGCAGCAATTCAAAATTGCTGGCTTAGTGGCATTAGATATTAATATTATGTTATGTTATACCAGAGGTGGAGTCCTCGAGGACGTTCTTGGCCTCGAGGACGTCCTCGAGGACACATTTTCAAGTCCTTGGCCTTGGCCTCGAAGCCTCAAGTCCTTGGCCTTGGCCTCGAAGCCTTAGGTCCTCGAAAATTGCCCTGTCCTCGGCTCGAGGACAGCACTATTTTTGAACCGTTGAAATTTTGTTGAAAACGCCAGAAACCTCGCAGAAAATTTGTAAATACCTTTTTTATTTTGCGCAATTGAAGCGTAGGCTTAGCCAAGCGGGCCTCCCCCCCCCATTGAAATTTCATCAATGACAAAAATGTGACAAAAAAGCCTATTGTTTCTTCAGTTTCAGTTTCTTTTTAGCGTTTTTCGTTTACACTAAGTAGCAAACAACAATACTGAAGACTAAGGGCCCCGGGACCCCCTAAAATCAATTTTTGCCAGCCAATTTAAACGTAAATCTGGAAGAAATGGATAGTTTTCATCCTAAAAGTTGCTATCTCAGGATCACATCTAGCCTTTTTATAAACGTAATGCATTAACCAAGGCCGGGTTTACCACATTATGGCGCAGTACCAGCTAAGGGCTCTGCGCTCAAATCTTAAGACTTTTTATGGTCTTCACCTAAATTTGGCAGAAAGATGTTGCGAAAATCTCCAAAGTGCCAGGGGCCCAGCGCGATGGAAATCCGGATCGGCAATAACATGGCCAGTAGCGTAGCCGGGGGCGGGTTCCCCCCCATTGGCCTGTCAACCAAAATGCAGAATAAGAAAAACACCACGTTTTTAACTCTTTTGAGACTGTCTTTTGCGCTGGAATTGACTAAAAAGTGATTTAAGGCATTTTTTGAAACATACATTCAGAGGGGGGGCTAATTTGTCAAAAATTAAAGAAACCAATCAATGAAAACTTTAAAAAATACCCAAAAATAAGCAATCAAATTTGATCGCTTGTGTAAAAACGCCAAACATAGGTTTTATCAACAAATATATTATAAACTCTTATATATTATATATATTATAACAGGAATAAAGGGGGGGGGGGTGGCTACTCAGTGTTAGTTAATTGCCAATCACTTCTCTCAAATGTCTTTCCATTAGCCCCCCCCCCCCGATTATTTTTTTTTATAAAATACAGACGAAATAGATTACTCCGTGTGAGTTTTGTTTAATAATAGGATTTTATGATTTACCTGCATGTCAACAAGAGAACTGCAATGTTATCATTAGCCTCTTCCCACATAGCCCGATAATGCAACCAGTTGAATCATGTTGCGCTGGTAATTTCTATGCCACGTTTTAAAAGCATTATTTTTTATTAAAATAGCTCTAAAATTAAGTTATATTTGCAAAAAAATGCAAAATTTGCGAGCGCTGGGGGCTCCGCCCCCAATCCCCCGTACCTCCGGCGGCTGGGGGCTTTGCTCCCAGACCCCCAAAACAGCCCCCTCCATTGCGAATTTCTGGCTGCGCGCCTGACACATGGTTAGTAAGCGAAACTACCCATCTATTGCACTATTTTTCAATAACAATTCATAAATTCACCTCCACCTCGCCAGTTTTTACGCACAAAATACTTTTTAAAAAAATTAGCCATGGAAAATGCTGATTGAACAAATCATTGAACTTCAGTAAAGGGAGCCTGGGCCCCCTGGCCTAGCATGCACTTCCATAGCTGGCTATTTTCATGACAAAACAAAAATCTCTAAGGAAAATCTTCGAGTGGGTTTTCATTTACTGCTAAAATGTTGCACGAGTCAATGCACCTTACTTCCCCCTAGCTGGAGCAAATCACGTACAATTAAACTTTAACTCCAAAATGCAAGATGTTAAACGTGTTTTGAACTTAAATTACTACTAGAAGGAGGATTAAACAATTTAATTTTTCTAATTGGCTTTCAAATGTCAAAAATCTAGTGCTTTTAAATGGTTCTAAACATATGCAAAGTGTGATTCAATGGCATTAAAATAGCTTTTTTTACCAAAAAGTTACAAAAAATCGCCCAACAGCTGGGGGCGAAGCCCCCAGACCCCCGTCTGTGATACGTTTGAGTTACACTGGCTTTCTCAAAACGTCTCCAAAGTTACGTATTTGCACTTTTCAACTATATTAGTTGAGGCTCTCTCCCTTTGCAAAATCCTGGTTAAGTGAAAAGCAGGCAAATTTTTGATGACGTCATTGCATGTGATTTGTGGTTTAGGCCTCCCCAATCAAAAATTCTGGCCACGCCTTTAAATTGGAGATTGCCTGGAAAACTTTTTTGAAGACCTTTTTTTTTTCGAGAACACTTGCGGCTGTGTCCTTGGTCCTTGGCCTTGGCCTCGAGCATTCCTGTCCTTGGCCTCGAGAGGGTCTGTCCTCGGAAAGGCTGTCCTTGGCCTTGGCCTCGGATTTTTTTTGTGTCCTTGGCCTTGAGCCTTGTGTCCTCGACTCCACCTCTGTGTTATACTGTACTGATCAAACATAAACTACCTTACTGTAAAACTTCATAGGACCTCGCCTAACTATCAAGTCAGAATTAAACATATAGCCTACTGTAGCTAATCCATTCATATTGTGTTGGCTATAGCAAGAGAATGAGATTGTTCTAGTGTTTTACTCTACTGTATAAGAACTGTAAATGAATAGGGCATTAATAATAATACTATGTCATCTTCTTACTGGTGGTGTAAGTTATAAACAAATTTTACCTCTGTACTAGAAAATGTATTACAAAATTATTACTAGTAGCCAGGGCCTCAGAGAGAAATTTTTCCAGGGGGTACGAAGGTCGATACCGAGCCCCCAAATCCCCTTGGGCACCAAACTAGCACAATTTTTTTTCTGATTTTTTGCCCAAAATTAGGTGAACAGCAAAAAAAAAGGTCTTCACTGAAATTCAGTCCAAATTTTTCCCAAAATTAGGTGAAGAGCAAAAAAAAACGTCTTCACTGAAATTTAGTCCGAATTTTTCCCAAAATTACGTCAAGAGCAAAAAATTGTTAGTCGTGGCCCAATGGCCCCCCCATAAATACGCCCCTGGGTGTGATACCAAAACTTAACGCAGTAACCTAAACTCTTCCGGGCCCCCTAGGCCTGGGTGCGAAATTTTTTTTCTACCATGGTTTTGCAGATTTATTACGTCACATCCGGTTCCAATCCATGCTCCGCGCTCACTTTGGCTTGATCCGCTGTATTCACTGGCAGATTAATGCAAGAGTTAGGTTAGCCTATAGGTTGGTGATCATATAGGTAAATACGCCTAATATGTTACCGTATTTAGTTAGCCTAGTGTCTAGGTAGCGTCTGACAAGTTGTTGTAAGCATCACGGTTGAGCTGTTGACTCGAATCTGAGCAATTGTTGCAATATTAGGCCTACCGGTACTAGATAAAAATTAAAATAATTGCCTAATATCATAGGGATGTCTAATGTGATGGTAGTTAGATAGTGATAATGTTGGTGCTATTCAAAGTTTTGTTCATGTTATGTGTATTTACTTAGTATTCGTAAATCGCTGATAGTAGCCAAATAATTGCTTTTTAGATACAGAATAGATTATAGTACACAGAGCAAGAGTCACTTACGGAGTCTGTTAATGTTAATCACTCGATTCATCTGCTCAATGCTTAGAGTAACTTGTAAGTAAATAAAATTTCTACAAAGTTTAAGCAAAAAGTCATACAGTGGTAAGTTTGGGTTCGATTAAAAGTTCACTGTTCAGTTCAGGGTTAGTGTTGGCATACGGTACTTAACGGTTCTATGCTATGCCTACTACACTATCCTTGTTATATTATAATTTGCTCTCAGTAATGGCTTGATTCGCAGTGTTAACATTAAAATGTTAAGAAGACCTAGGGCTATGTCAGATGTGCAGGGTTGGGAATCGATACTCAAAAATGTAAAGATTTAATCGATATTCGATAGTTCATCAAAAAGTAAAGAATAATTCGATTTCGATGGCACTTCAAAAAAGTAAAGAATAAAGAATACCATAATCGATATTCGATTCCGGGTATTTGGGAAAATGATAGATGGAGAGCGATGGAACATGCAGACGCTTTTCGCTCACTTTAGCAATAAGCATCAAAGTATCGGAGTTCCTTGCTCAAATCTCAATCAAAGCAGTCAGACAAACAACAGAAAACGAGCCAATTACAGCTTCCAGATCATAATAAAATATGGAAGACAATAAATGGTTTCAGCTGTCTAAAACCAAGAAATGCAAGAGGTAAATGTAACAATTAAGCTATCAAAGCAAATCTACTCACCAGAAATCAACTTACTAACGTTAAACTGAATCGCAAACTTCTTCCTTTTTGCTGCTATTTGGCTACTCTGAAAAAAAAATCGAATATCGTTTTAACCTGGAAAAAACTAAAGAAAACAGCATATTCGATACTCATTCCAAAAAGTAAAGGATCTGGTGTATTCGATTGAAAAAAAGTAAGGAATATCGCAATCGAATATCGATTACAATCGATTTTTCCCAACCCTGCAGATGTGTAGGGTAGGCTAGGCAGGTGGCGGGTCAGTAAAGTAGCTTGGTCTAGTACCGGTAAGCCTTGAGTTAGGTGTATATTTTAAAGTGTTGAGCCTGAGTTAATTGTGGCAATTTCTTGGTAGTCTAGAGAGTGGTAACGCCAAACCTACTACTAGATCTCAGATTAGGTAGCCTAAATCGTTTGTCTCTTATTTGCTCAAGTTGAGTGCAGTGTTCCCACTAAGCCCTGAGCCAATTTTTTTCAGCGAATCGACGATTCGTTGGAGCAAGGGCAAATAATTTTTGGCAATATACAAGTAAACATAGCTTTAGCAAATTCGATAAATTTGTGGAAATATGACATTTAGTATACTTAAATGCTGGATTAGTGTGAAATTCTGGGCACACAAACGTCTTTATAGAGCTTCGGGCACTTACCAGCTTGCCGATTAGCCATAAAGTTAGAGGGAACACAGGTTGAGTACCGGTACCCTAATTTTTTACACAATAGTTATTAGATTGTTAAACTTAAGAAATGTTTACATGTTGTACTCTATGATTATTCATAATACAAAATTGTGTTGCAGGCATAAAATGTTTCCCAGCCTACAAAGTAGATCAATTTTTTGATATGCCCATGTTGTAGTCTATTTTGTTTTTTAAATGCAGGTATGTTCTGTTGTGGTGATCTGTGGTAACCAGTCAAAACTATTTGCAATCAATACTGGTACCTGTTCTTACCAATTACCATTATTATGTGACCTTTGAAGACGGAAAATTGCATTTCTTAAATATGTGGAATGTGGGCAAACACTGATATCCTGTACAATTTATTGGCAAGAAACTGGAAAAGAAAACTGATTGTGTACATGCTTAACAGTTAACAAAGAAGTTAGAAGGTTTCTTTGGCAAAGTTTCATCAAGAACTACCAAGCATCCAGCATCTGTACTACATTTTAAGGATTCTTCCAATCATCTTTTGTTTTTGTGGTTGCTTTTCAGTCAAAGCTCACTAACATTGAATTTGATTAACATTACAGCTCTAACAGTTTAGAGTTTCGCTTATAGACATTTAAAAGAAATCTTGCATGCAATCTCAAATTGATTTTTGTGGAATTGTGGACATGGACTAATGAAAACATCTGGTTTTACCTACTGGATAGTGCATCAGTATACCAATACAGAGTTTGTAGCTCATGCAATACTGCTATATGGATTGGTTTTATTTGAATTGGTCGGTAGGTGTTGTTTTTAGGTAGCTAAGTTCATATTTAGTCCTGTAATACATACCGGTATTTTACAATTTAGCATATATTATAACTCATTAACAAAATAATGGGATTTAAGTTACATCATGGTTTTATAACGTTTACAGTTTTTTATTATTAAAATGGTCTTGAAACAGTAGATAATTTTCTATGCCAGATGTTCAATGAAAAAATTTCTTTTAGATATATGATCAATGATTGCTCATTCACAAACCCAAAAGAGATTAACTAGGAAACTTTGAGGTTGATCAAATAACAAATTATTGAATGCTTTATGATGCCATAAAGGATAAAAGTCACCCTTAATTACAAATCGCACAAAATGACCATAGAAAAAAAAATCTGGTATATAAAGTCTTTTCCAACTCAAGCTGGTTTTTTTTTAGTGGAATTTCCCAAGCATGGCGTTCTTGTTCGCACTGTTGAATCGAATGCTGACGTCTTGATTTGGTCTTCTTGCAGCTTTTTGTTGTCCTTCCTGCTAAATGCAGTCTTCAACCTCGGGTGATATTTGATCTTCTTGCTGATATTTGATCTTCCAAAAACAGAAATCGGAATTGAGGTAGATAACCTATGTTGATTTGATGTTTTTGTGCATACTTTCGTTTTATTTTTGAAACAGTTGTAGGCTAGAGATGGCTCTTGTTATAGGTGTGCAGTGCAGTATTGAATTGAGAATCTGTAGTGATTTTGTGAAAGTTATTAAGAAATGATTGTAATGCTGGTCCATAATATAGAAGGTTTGTCTTTCACTTTTCAATTATAGTCTAAAAGCAGTGTGAGGCATGATTGAGCAGGTCTTGATGCATGGCATTAATATCTGTCTTTGCTTGTAGATACTAAAGGAAGACTGCTAACAAGGAATTTCATCAAATTAAAAAGTTCTCAACCAGGTACACTTTTTGATTTTGTTATTAAACACACTTCATTGATTGTATGGTTATTGAAAAGTTTATATGTATTAAAGGTGCTTTTAGACCGGAAGCAGCAAAATGCCTAAATCACACCTTTGCAATGTTTGCTAGTCTTCATGAGGACGTAAGCAACAATTAGTGAACGCTGATGTAAGCAAACACTCACCAACGTAAATATTTTATTTATTTGTTCTATTACGCAGAAGTGTGTAGTGAGTTGGCGAGCCCATCTCTGCGCCATTGAGCCTGGACAATGCAGCTTTCGAAGAAATGTTGCACTGGTGGCAAGCGGTTGGCAACACTGTGCCAATTTCACTGACCCAAGATTTGAACCTCAGACCTTCTGCTCCAGAGACGTTTGCGTGACCGTTTGATTACCTATCATCAGCAAATAATCCTCAAAGTTGCTTTGCGTCGAGTCTAACTGCCAATTCACTGTGCTTATTTGCATAGTAACTTTTAGTTGATCGGCTATAGATCTTACATACTAAAAAGACATTCTAATTTATGTAATGGTAACATAATTAATGTTGAAGTAATATGAACTTACTGGTATCTGGTAATTTTTTGACAGTTTTTGCTGGTATGAAAAGATATACTGTAGTGTGTAAAGAATTCTTGAAATGATTATTTCACTGGAAAATTTTAAGTTAAAGTGAGTGAAATAAAAACTTTCATTATTCATCCTTGCATTTTTTATATGCCTTTTTGAGGTTATGAAGAAGGTAGGTCAACAAGCTCACATGGTGTTATGTCTGTCCTGCGTTGAAAAACTGCTGCGACTTTGAAGCCAGTGTATGTCCCTGGTTGTTTCGGGCGTGGGTTGGAATCCCATTTGTTGTCATTTTTCTGACGATCAGGGGCTGATTCAGACTGTGACTTGATGTGTCTTATTTTCGTGCTTTTATAAGGGTTAAGATTTGGGTTAGTTTTGGGGTGAGTTTAGGCGTAAGAATTTGAGTTTGAGTTAGATTTGGATCAAAATTAATAAAAAAGTAGATACAAATTTCCAGTGAAAGAGTCTCTTCCGAAGAATCATTATTTGACTTCAGTTGTTGATAGTGTTGTAATGCCATGCCAAATTATCCCCATCCAGTTTAAGTTTTTTTGTTAGGTTTCACGTACAACTTTAGCTGAAATGGTATCAAATTAATGCTAACTTTGGCAAGGTTTCCTGGTTTGAAGCTTGAATATATATGCATTAGTTGTTTCTTTTTTTAGCTTGTGTGCATTAGTTGTTTCTTTTTTTTATTAGTTGTTTTTAGAGCTGAAGGTAAATCAGACTGCACTAATTATCTTCACCACTTTTTCAAAAACAAAAAAAAACTTTAACTGCTTTTCAACCTCTATAAGTAGTTTTTGCTGGTCTTTTTGAACTCTATTTGCAATCCTTAACTGCTAAATGCAATGGAACATCGAAGTATACATTTTTACAACTCATTTTGTTTTTAGAGAATTCTGACCATGGGATCCAGCTTCGAAATACAACCGCTATCCAAAACATTACTTTAATTACTTGCAAGACTTGGCAAATAAACATTTAATTGTCCAAGCATGATTTTTGAGATTTACAAAAAAAAAGAGTTATATATGGACTATCGAGCAAATATACTTGTGTTTGAACTGTCGAAAGATGACCAACAATAAATTAAACTTCAGCAACAAAAGTTCGCTATTAAGATACCCATGCAAAAGTTCGCTATTAAGTTTAGATGATCTGGTTTTGAAATGACAAGAGGTTTTCTCAAGATAGCCATTGTGTCAGTTATAACAATATTATGAGGAAGCCGGATATTAGCGCTAACATAACGCTTTTTATTGCTCTTGGTGACAACAACTTATCGCTTTGAAGGTTTTGTCACAAACCATTACTACTCTGATTAAAATGTTCATGTCTTCGAAGCAATTTTAATCAAAGCAATTCTCAAGTTCTGTACCACCAGTCAAGTTTTCAAATATTACTACTCTACAATACTTAGAATTATAGGATTTCATAATTAAGTAGCATAAACGTTCTCGACCAAAGTGATCTTGTTTTAAATCCAAAATGTGATGAGAGGTTGTAGACTAGACAAACGCGTTTAATCTCTCTGGATGCGGACTCAAAATCTCGTTGCAAATTTTTCCTAGATGAAATGCTCGTATTATTATTATCAGTTTTCCGTTTGCATATTTTGTTAGTCGCTTGATCGTGCTCAACAAAATTAAACTAAAACAAATATTAATATTGCAACAGAAATGTGGAAGTACCGCTTTGTTAATTGCGTCCACCTTCTTTACACGAGGGCTTATGTTTTGATCTGAAATTGTTTCAGTCAACGTTTTATTAGGATTTGTCAAATACGGCTTATGTTCAGTATCATCTAGGCAGAAACATGGAACAAAAATTTTGTTTGTTTTATTTATTTATTTATTTTTGGCTGCAAACCAAAAAACATGCAAAGACGCTTTTGCTGTAGGGTCGGTCTTGCGTGGAGCCTATATGGCTCGAGTTTTTAGATTCAGCATAAAAATAGTTTGTTTTTAATCATGTATGCTGCACATCAGTACATGGCTGTAGTTGGGGTTGAAATGAACCGTGAACGGTCGGAGAATTTTTTAAAAAATAACTCGTTTTTAGGTTTGGTATATTTCAACTTTAGTGGCAATGTCCATTTTCTGCACAGAAAAATAACAAACACTCATTACAAAGCTTATTCTGCGGAAGGATACATTCTGATTATCAGAATAATCCCATAGTTACGGTCACCGTCGGTCAGTGGTGTAAAATAACGAAATGCTTTTACTTGAGTAGATTACTCAAGTGGTTTTTTCCGGTAACGAGTATTTTTGAGTAATTTTTTAGTAGCTACTTTTACTTGCTTACTTATTGAGTGAAGCAACGCTACTTAACTAGTATTTTGAATAACAAAGGTACAAAGTACTGTAATTTTAAATTTGAACCTCAAATTCGTCAGAACGGTCGACTTTTCTACCGGCAATTGTGCAGTTTAGCTAAGTTAGTTGTTTCTAAATTGTTTCTACGCGTGCTCGTACGTATCATTTCCAGTCTGGCAAAAATCGATTTAAGATGGTTTTAGTTTCACGTTCGTTGTTTGGTATCTGCCCTACGCCTCATACTGGCATAGATGTTTACTCTATTAAAAGTAAAGTAAGAAAGTGTTGCCTAAAATGTGTCCTTTGATTACTAACAAATTCGTCAGAACGGTCGACTTTTCTACCGGCAATTGTTCAGTTTAGCTAAGTTAGTTGTTTCTAAATTGTTTCTACGCGTGCGCGTACGTATCATTTCCAGTTTCACGTTCGTTGTTTGGTATCTGCCCTACGCCTCATACTGGCATAGATGTTTACTCTATTAAAAGTAAAGTAAGAAAGTGTTGCCTAAAATGTGTTCTTTGATTACTAACAAATTCGTCAGAACGGTCGACTTTTCTACCGGCAATTGTTCAGTTTAGCTAAGTTAGTTGTTTCTAAATTGTTTCTACGCGTGCGCGTACGTATCATTTCCAGTCTGGCGAAAATCGATTTAAGATGGTTTTAGTTTCACGTTCGTTGTTTGGTATCTGCCCTACGCCTCATACAGGCATAGATGTTTACTCTATTAAAAGTAAAGTAAGAAAGTGTTGCCTAAAATGTGTCCTTTGATTACTAACCATTCCTATCGCTAAATTTTACAGAGTGAGCCAAAAATTACGCACCATATATGCAAGAAACATTATTGCAGGGTACGGTAATATTTATTCTGCAACGTAATTACAAAATTTTTTTAATATCATGATCAATTTCGTCCCAGTGTAGACTCAGACTATTTAGATGGGCTATCTGCAATAGATTTAGTGACGTAAGGTTTATCAGGCTTCTGCCTGCCTTCACATGTTGTGAAATAAATTCAATTCAAAAAATCCACAATAATTTTGATTAATAATCCAAAAAAAGTTATCGCAGAATATACTGAAATAGCTATAGTGCGTAACTTTTAGCCCATCCTGTACAAAACAGTAGATTGTACATTGATAAGGCAAGTACCCAGTGTTTTTTAAATTTTGCATAGTTTAGCAATAACAGTGAATGAGTGTTTGAGTCAAGATGTTATAAAATGATCCAAAGTAAATTCTGCATGGCATGATATTCAAATCTCGAAGTCTAACTGTTGTTCTTTTTGATTACTTGTCTTGGATATAACAAAAAACTTGTTAAGTTACAATTAATAATTCATGACTTCTTGAGAGAATGAGGGGTTATAGAAAACTTAGCGCTATGTGGCAGTGAGGTATAGGTAGTCAGCCAGTTGTCATATGTCGATTGAATATTTTGTTTGTTTTGCTTGAATACTTTCAGAAAAACTTGTACTTAAGTACTTTTAAAACGTCTACTTTTTTACTTTTACTCCAGTACTTTTTTGGTGAGTACTTTGTACTTCCACTTCAAGTAGTTTTTTTAACGAAACTTTTTCTTGATTACAATTCTTGAATACTTTTTGCACCACTGGTTACGGTTCGTTATAAGACGTCCATAACTTTGTAAAGACAACAAACGTTATCTTGTTTGGCTTACAATTATAAAAAATACATAAAAAATTTTCAAAAGCTTTTTAATTGTTGTGAATGGTCGTGACTGTTGATTAACTTGTAGCAAAATCTAGATATAGAAAAACATTGATAAACGGTAAATTTTTGAATTGATAGTGGGCTGGCTAGCCCTCGATAAAAACAATAACTTTTCGTCGCAACTAGTTGTTCACAAACAAAATTGCGATCAAGCGTTTAACGTGTGGATGACTAAAACAAGAAGGGTGCACATTTATCGTTTCAACTTACGCAATTAAGAAATACAGTTTTCACATCTCTGCATCAGGGATGTGGAAGCAGTCAAATTTTTAATGCTTCCACTAGCTCCTCTTGAAGTTTTATGCTACCGAGTTCGCTTCCGCTTCCAGTCTCTTTCATCAAAGTGCTTCCGCTTCCACAAAAATTTTCCTGCTTCCACATCTCTGCTCTGCATAGCAGACTGCCACACTATGCTTACGGAGAAAAAATTAATGACGAGTTTTTCATGCAATCAACAATACTATAGTGACCCCTGTCCCCTGTTTTTTTGTACTTCTATGAATTTGTTTCTGCGATGTGAATTTGGTTTCAGAAATTCTTAAATATAGCAACTTTTCAGATAGAATGTGTTATAAAAAGTAAACAGCAATGCCCGCTCCTGGTTTATATGTGTCTTATTTTTAGGCGGAAGCAAATAAACAGGCATTTCTTTTATTCAAAACGATCTTAAGTTTTTGTAGTACTTGAATATGACGTCTTAATCAATATCCTCATTTACGCTTTCACCAGAGAACATATTAGAAGTGGTCGTTAGTCCATTCTGAACGTTGTAGAACTTGATTGTGTATACTGCACAGTGCTGCCGTCCTAAAAAATTAAGTGGGTTGGTTTAAAGCTGCTGCGTCGACAAGTTTAGAGTAACGTCTGGGAGTTTCAGACCTCCTTCAAAAATTGTTGTCAGCGTCAATTTAAGTCATATGTCCCATGTCAAAAAAAACAGAAGACATGGATTGCATAAGCCAATAGCTATACCGTAATTCAAGCTACTTCAACAACTGTTAGTTCGACTCCCACCAGCATCCTTGTTGCTTCCGTGGATTAGTAAATGCGTAGCTTTGCTAAGTTTATCTCTTTTGTTCCTAACGAGCAGTAAATAGCAGCAAAAGTCTAAATTCACCCATACTATCAATCATTCTCAACAACCTACTTTACAAAACAGAACAAATCAAACCAGTATTTCAAAAATTTTGTTTATTGAAATGCAGAACAGATGCTAAGAATGAAATGTACGGAAAAGCATAAAATCAAATACTTGGAAAAACTATTGACGGAAAAATGCAAAAAAAATTATCACCGAAGTATCAATCAATTAATCCTGATCATCGCATAAAAATAATTATGAAGAGGTTTAGAAAGCTGGTTTTCATCTAACTCGGTAGTTTCCAAAGAGGGGTTCGCGGACCTTTTAGGGTTCGTGAAGCACTTTCCAGAAGGTCCACGAAATAAATTTGGTATAGGTGTCACTTCGCTCATAGCTTAATAATTTTGCTTTCGACTTCTGTGAGTTTGGGAGGTACGCAATCTATGCTTGCGAGATTTATTTTTTGCTTTCTGCGTTCGTTGCGATTACACTACCCGACTCCCCAAGGCGTCACAGAGAGAAAAGATCAGTTTATCGGTCCCTACTGCTATAGTTAGCTATTCCTGTGGCCTAGCTGAAGCTCAGTCTTTTTGTACCTGAGTTGGTAAAGAAAGGAGTGGGCTTCTGGAAGTAACTGCACCCATCCCATTAAACTTCGTAAGTCACTGTATATTTTGCTCTGTGTAGGCCCTATTTTTCACTATACGGTACATTGATCTCATGGTTGTGATAGATATTTTTTTACTTTGCAGAGAAGGCCGCCAAACATTTAAAAATTGCAAGGGGACTGTTGTGAATTTTTTAAGTTTGGGAACCACTGATCTAACTTAATAACAAAATGCCTCTGTACGGGTTAAAACGCTTTGCGTTGTATGTAGCAAGACAGAAACATAACTGAGCCTACCGCAGCAAAAAAAGACAAGATAGGTTGAGCCTACCCTCAACGACATCTTTGATTTAATTGTCAACCATAAGTAGATCATTTACATTTAATTAACAACCATAAGTAGGGTGGTAAGTGACTTTGATAACCGTACAGTCTTGTTCGTTGTCTCCCAGCTTTTTGTATTGACCTGTGGTGCATTTAAAAAGTTGATGTAAATAAATATGATACCGCACAAAACTAAAAACCCTTATCCTGTAATTCAATCATCTTTTGTGGTAGGTTGTGCCTTCACTCAGGGATATCGAGAACAACCATGCCTAAATCCTCTTCTTCATCCTCCTGATGAATCCTGCTATTTGAAAAGCACTGGAGAGGCGAATCCAATGCACAAAATTTAGTATTTTGATTCTTTTTTTGTCTATCAAACAATAACTGCACACGAAAAAATAATTTTCTATCACCTTGAACGCATTACTTGGCGCTCAACGCCAAAAGCTCGAATGATTTCTGAGTGGAAAATCTATTTAATAATAATTATAAACCGGTACAGCACAATTTTGCGGCGGTAAAATTTAAAAATACAATCGTCTTTCATAGCAAATGTTTAATACCATTGACGTGGTTGGGTGCGTGTTCCGTCATCTCGTTTTAGTTAATACCACACAACAGTGAATTTTAAAGATTATGTCTTTTTCAAATAGAAAAAAGAAATTAATCAGCTAAATTAAGCAAAAATCCAAATTACAATATACTTTAACTTAACAAATAATTTCTTAGTAATAGTTTTTATAGTCAGATGCATAAGCTTTACTATACGCTGTCTTCTCTCGGTATCACATTCTCATCTAAATGACTAAAATTCGTTGCTGAGAGAATTTCAAATTTACGGAAGTTATAAAATAAAACTGTGTCAAATTGATGAGAAAACAGATGTGAAAGTTTTGCAATTTCAAGTTTGTGTTGTGAGAATATAGAATTTATGAAATATATCATCGAACTACGACACCATCATGCCAAATATATTTCATCAACAATGTGATCCAACTCAGTTTAGTATGGAAGAGACAGAAGTTATATTACTAGCATCCACATTAAGTTAGCAATAACAAATATCCACAGTGAAAATTAAATTATCCAACAACAAGCACTGCCGTCGCCAGAGTAAACGAAGTCGGGGGCACTAGTCGAAAGTGAGGGGGCACTAAAATAGACTGAATTTTTGCAGATAAAAGCTGATATTGTACGGCTACAAATTATAGGCAATTTTTAAAACTCCGTATTCATGTCTGAAAAAAGAGATATACAAGGCCAGAAGCGTTTCTTAGCTAGTTTCGCCAGCGGCCCATAACCGCTTAAAAAAATCTATTTGCAGCAGTGAATGCGATCAGGCAACCAAGATTTTGATAAGAGGCGGAAATTTGAACCAAAAGTAAATTTTTTTCTTTAAGAATTGTCTAATTTAGGCTCCATGTTGAACAAACAAATGTAACTCTTAAGCACAGACGAGATCCTGGGGGCGGATCCCCAGCTGCTGGGCGATTTCGCAGCAAAAATAGCAATTTTAATCACATTTCGCACGTTTTTGAAGTCATATGAATCACTAAAGTGCTAAAATTTGGAATTAATTTGAAAGAATTAAATTGTCCAGCCCCTTCAGGCTCCCTTACTTCAGGTCAAACCCAAAACACGTTCTAACGCTCGTACATTGAGGCTAAATTTTCTAAGTGACTTGGCTAAAGAAGTGAAGTCCCTTCAGCCCCTTCTCCCCTGAATGCGCCACTGACTGCCACCTAAAGATCGTAAGTATGCTAAAAAAAAAACAAAGACAGTTGGTTTTCATAAAAATGTTTTCACGTATTGTTTCAGGTCAAAATTACTGAAGAAGCACCGGAAACGATTCTGTAGGCTTACATCTCTTTTCCGTGACACATCCGTAAAGCGATGTTAATAAGACGGGTAACTGAATCACTTTTATTATAACAGTTGGTTGGCAGCTATTTCGCAAAGAATCGAGAAAACGTCAAACGGGAATTATGTTTGAACATTATTATTCCTTTTTCCATCATTGTCTATTGTCTTGGCGTTGCGTGATATTCCAAAAACAGTATTTTGAGTAAACCGAAATGGGGGGCACAAGCAGCTGTTAGGGGGCACGACCCTCCTGGCCTCCCCGTAGCGACGGCACTGACCCCCAGCAACATCAAAGTTAGTTAATGTTATACAAAGTTATTTTAAACCAAAAAAGTACCATATTTATGAAAAAATAGCAAAATATTTTAAGTTAAGACTAAAAGAAGTAAAATATACAAGCCAGGCTAACTGTGAGAACAAACATTATAACTTAGATGTTATCCTAAATTAATTCAAAGCATACATTTTCTGTTAAAAGATACATAACTGTTTGAAACAATTAGCAGATATTTTACATTGACAACTGGCACATAAATTAGCCTAGTACAACAAAACCAGATTAAATAAATCAGCAAAATTTTAAAAGCATATTACGTTAATTATTGAAAATAAATAAATAATTAAACATATTTTACTGATTAAATAGATGTAATATTCACCATTGTAAAACAAGTAGGCAGAGAATTAGTGTCTCCTTTTTAGCCAGGAACAAAAACAAAGAAATATCGTATAAAGATGGTTTTATCGAAAATGCTAATGAGTGTCTTGTTGCATAAGGATTAGATTTTGTATTCGATGATTTTCACTTAAACTTCTCTGTTCCATCTTCAACTCTAACAATCAAAAAGACTTAATGTTTTTACGATGATAACCGCACGACCTTATTGTTGCTGAAGTTCAACTGTTGGTCATCTTTTGAAAGTTCAAACACAAGTATATTTGCTCAGTGGTGTAAAGTAACAAAATACTTTTACTTGAGTAGATTACTTGAGTAGTTTTTTTCGGTAACGAGTACTTTTTTGAGTAGTTTTTTTTCAACTACTTTTACTTAAGTAGTTTTAGTCTGAAGTAACGCTACTTAAGTACCGGTACTTATGATTTGATAAAAGTACAAAGTAGTTTTAAAATTTGAGCCGCAGTGTTGACTGCACTTTAACTGTGGGCATCTGCAGTCAATCATTCGTAAACGCGCAGTCAGGTTATTCTCCCTTGGTGTTTTCTTTCTTTAAATTCCACGCTTGACTGCGTTTATGAGCTTTTGAAAACGACTGCATTTTTTCTAATCAAGTAATCAAGCACCGGCAGTCCGGCAAACATCAACTTCTTAATCAGGACTAGGAACCAAAGCTCTACCGAATAGTTAGCCTGCAACATCATAGGTCAACCTAGAACCATTTTAACACCAATAAAATGCAAACGAATCGTCAGTTTTCCTGAAGTCATGAGTAGAGTTAGTAGGTTAGGGTGCATTTACAATCGAGCTGTTCGTAATTAGGGTGAAAGGTCCATTTGCGTTTTGCTGTTTTGTAGGACTGGAGGATTAGGCAATTGCAGAAATTTATTGATAAGTGGAGATATGAGATCCTGGCAGGCGCATAGCCAGGAATTTGCAATAGGGGGCTAATTCAAAGGCTGGAAACAACATCAAACGATCTTATTCCAGATTTTGATCGGTTTTCACGCAGATTGAGTCGGTTTTACAGTCCAAATTTTGGCGATCTCCAAAAAAAAACGTCTTCAAATTTTTTTCTGGCGAACTACAAAATTTTAACAATTCAAAAAATACTGCTGTCCTCGAGCCGAGGACAGGCATTTTTTGAGGACTTGAGGCTTCGAGGCCAAGGACTTCAAAATGTGTCCTCGAGACCAAGGACTCCACCTCTGCTGAGCAGCACTGTAGCAGTAAAACTTCATCATTGTCGAGTAATAAACTGATGAAATGTTTAGTTTCTTTGTTCTTGAGAACAGTGTCTTGCAATTTGAGAGCCTGGGGTTAAACTGATAAATATGCCGACAAGATGGCATAGCCTAGTGGTTAGAGCATCTGTATATCCAGCTAAATATTTGGGTTCAAATCTGGTCCAGTCAAGCCAAAGACTTAAAAATAGGTAGCCAACAGCAAACTGTATTCACATCTTCCTGCTTGACAATCTGCATTGAAGGTGATAATGTGCTGCTCAGTGCTTACACCTTTGTATGGTAGAGAGGTGGCAGCTTGCCTCAACGACCCTAATATCACTCTGCGGTTTCCTGGTCATGGCAACACGGTGAATAAATCAGTAAAACTGAAAACAAACGTGGTGGAATTCAAGAATTGCATGGTAAACTTTGTCTAGGCAGGCAGCAGGTTTTCTAAAGTGCAGCAAGTAAATTGAATTGGAATTAAATTAAGCTACAGTCTAACCTACTATTGCTGTGACAGGACACTGGTATCAATCAATGAATGACTGTGCTTCACTCACAGTTTCAGTTATGTTTCTACCGGTTTCTATCTGCCTTCACATGTCGTGAAATAAAATCATTAAAAAAAATTCACGATAATTTTTTCTTCTTTAATCCAAAAAAAGTTTATCGCAGACTATAATTTTGGCTTTGGTGCGTGACTTTTGGCGGACCCTGTGGACACAGTAGGCTTGATTGATCGATGCATCTTTATCCTCCTTTCATGAGAAAGCGACGGTGGTGCTATCCTTTGGACGAATCCGCACTTGCTTAGGAGTTGACCATTTTCCAAGTTTTCCGGTTGACCGATGACTTCTTCCCACATAAATTTGCTGCTTGTTCAAAGCCACCAAGCAGAGGTAATCATCGTAAAACGTCTTATTCAAGGACGCAACAACGTGACCGGGGTGCGGGTTGAACCCATGATCATGCGATCAGGGCCGTCAAAAAAACCACGCTGCCGACACTCTAATAAGCCACTTCCACGGTGTTTTTGGTGTTTAGCATATAAATTTAACAAACAATGGCAGTGAATGAGTATTTGAGCAAATATTTTATGAATTGATTCCTTGAATATAGTAACAAAAAACCTGCACAATTAATATTTCATGACTTTTTAAGATAGTGAGGGGTTAGAAAATCAAGCGCTTGTGGCAGTGATGTAAAGTAGGCAACCAGTTGTCATATGTCAATTGAATAGTTTGCTTATTTTGCGTGAATACTTTCAGAAATACTTCTACTTGAGTAGTTTTTAAATGACTGCTTTTTTACTTTTACTCAAGTACTTTTTTTGGTCAGTACTTTGTACTTTACTTCAAGTAGTTTTTTTGTCAGTAACGAAACTTTTACTTACTGTATTTGCTTTATAGTCTATATATAACTCTTTTTTTTGTAAATCTCAAAAATCATGCTTGGACAATTAAATGTTTATTTGCCAAGTCTTGCAAGTAATTAAAGTAATGTTTTGGATAGCGGTTGTATTTCGAAGCTGGATCCCATGGTCAGAATTCTCTAAAAACAAAATGAGTTGTAAAAATGTATACTTCGATGTTCCATTGCATTTAGCAGTTAAGGATTGCAAATAGAGTTCAAAAAGACCAGCAAAAACTACTTATAGAGGTTGAAAAGCAGTTAAAGTTTTTTTTTGTTTTTGAAAAAGTGGTGAAGATAATTAGTGCAGTCTGATTTACCTTCAGCTCTAAAAACAACTAATAAAAAAAAGAAACAACTAATGCACACAAGCTAAAAAAAGAAACAACTAATGCATATATATTCAAGCTTCAAACCAGGAAACCTTGCCAAAGTTAGCATTAATTTGATACCATTTCAGCTAAAGTTGTACGTGAAACCTAACAAAAAAACTTAAACTGGATGGGGATAATTTGGCATGGCATTACAACACTATCAACAACTGAAGTCAAATAATGATTCTTCGGAAGAGACTCTTTCACTGGAAATTTGTATCTACTTTTTTATTAATTTTGATCCAAATCTAACTCAAACTCAAATTCTTACGCCTAAACTCACCCCAAAACTAACCCAAATCTTAACCCTTATAAAAGCACGAAAATAAGACACATCAAGTCACAGTCTGAATCAG
Organism: Trididemnum nubilum; assembly: GCA_963965965.1. Lineage (NCBI taxonomy): Eukaryota > Metazoa > Chordata > Ascidiacea > Aplousobranchia > Didemnidae > Trididemnum > Trididemnum nubilum. The sequence continues at coordinate 26,242,627 of OZ014474.1, forward strand.
CCCCTGATCGTCAGAAAAATGACAACAAATGGGATTCCAACCCACGCCCGAAACAACCAGGGACATACACTGGCTTCAAAGTCGCAGCAGTTTTTCAACGCAGGACAGACATAACACCATGTGAGCTTGTTGACCTACCTTCTTCATAACCTCAAAAAGGCATATAAAAAATGCAAGGATGAATAATGAAAGTTTTTATTTCACTCACTTTAACTTAAAATTTTCCAGTGAAATAATCATTTCAAGAATTCTTTACACACTACAGTATATCTTTTCATACCAGCAAAAACTGTCAAAAAATTACCAGATACCAGTAAGTTCATATTACTTCAACATTAATTATGTTACCATTACATAAATTAGAATGTCTTTTTAGTATGTAAGATCTATAGCCGATCAACTAAAAGTTACTATGCAAATAAGCACAGTGAATTGGCAGTTAGACTCGACGCAAAGCAACTTTGGGGATTATTTGCTGATGATAGGTAATCAAACGGTCACGCAAACGTCTCTGGAGCAGAAGGTCTGAGGTTCAAATCTTGGGTCAGTGAAATTGGCACAGTGTTGCCAACCGCTTGCCACCAGTGCAACATTTCTTCGAAAGCTGCATTGTCCAGGCTCAATGGCGCAGAGATGGGCTCGCCAACTCACTACACACTTCTGCGTAATAGAACAAATAAATAAAATATTTACGTTGGTGAGTGTTTGCTTACATCAGCGTTCACTAATTGTTGCTTACGTCCTCATGAAGACTAGCAAACATTGCAAAGGTGTGATTTAGGCATTTTGCTGCTTCCGGTCTAAAAGCACCTTTAATACATATAAACTTTTCAATAACCATACAATCAATGAAGTGTGTTTAATAACAAAATCAAAAAGTGTACCTGGTTGAGAACTTTTTAATTTGATGAAATTCCTTGTTAGCAGTCTTCCTTTAGTATCTACAAGCAAAGACAGATATTAATGCCATGCATCAAGACCTGCTCAATCATGCCTCACACTGCTTTTAGACTATAATTGAAAAGTGAAAGACAAACCTTCTATATTATGGACCAGCATTACAATCATTTCTTAATAACTTTCACAAAATCACTACAGATTCTCAATTCAATACTGCACTGCACACCTATAACAAGAGCCATCTCCAGCCTACAACTGTTTCAAAAATAAAACGAAAGTATGCACAAAAACATCAAATCAACATAGGTTATCTACCTCAATTCCGATTTCTGTTTTTGGAAGATCAAATATCAGCAAGAAGATCAAATATCACCCGAGGTTGAAGACTGCATTTAGCAGGAAGGACAACAAAAAGCTGCAAGAAGACCAAATCAAGACGTCAGCATTCGATTCAACAGTGCGAACAAGAACGCCATGCTTGGGAAATTCCACTAAAAAAAAACCAGCTTGAGTTGGAAAAGACTTTATATACCAGATTTTTTTTTCTATGGTCATTTTGTGCGATTTGTAATTAAGGGTGACTTTTATCCTTTATGGCATCATAAAGCATTCAATAATTTGTTATTTGATCAACCTCAAAGTTTCCTAGTTAATCTCTTTTGGGTTTGTGAATGAGCAATCATTGATCATATACCTAAAAGAAATTTTTTCATTGAACATCTGGCATAGAAAATTATCTACTGTTTCAAGACCATTTTAATAATAAAAAACTGTAAACGTTATAAAACCATGATGTAACTTAAATCCCATTATTTTGTTAATGAGTTATAATATATGCTAAATTGTAAAATACCGGTATGTATTACAGGACTAAATATGAACTTAGCTACCTAAAAACAACACCTACCGACCAATTCAAATAAAACCAATCCATATAGCAGTATTGCATGAGCTACAAACTCTGTATTGGTATACTGATGCACTATCCAGTAGGTAAAACCAGATGTTTTCATTAGTCCATGTCCACAATTCCACAAAAATCAATTTGAGATTGCATGCAAGATTTCTTTTAAATGTCTATAAGCGAAACTCTAAACTGTTAGAGCTGTAATGTTAATCAAATTCAATGTTAGTGAGCTTTGACTGAAAAGCAACCACAAAAACAAAAGATGATTGGAAGAATCCTTAAAATGTAGTACAGATGCTGGATGCTTGGTAGTTCTTGATGAAACTTTGCCAAAGAAACCTTCTAACTTCTTTGTTAACTGTTAAGCATGTACACAATCAGTTTTCTTTTCCAGTTTCTTGCCAATAAATTGTACAGGATATCAGTGTTTGCCCACATTCCACATATTTAAGAAATGCAATTTTCCGTCTTCAAAGGTCACATAATAATGGTAATTGGTAAGAACAGGTACCAGTATTGATTGCAAATAGTTTTGACTGGTTACCACAGATCACCACAACAGAACATACCTGCATTTAAAAAACAAAATAGACTACAACATGGGCATATCAAAAAATTGATCTACTTTGTAGGCTGGGAAACATTTTATGCCTGCAACACAATTTTGTATTATGAATAATCATAGAGTACAACATGTAAACATTTCTTAAGTTTAACAATCTAATAACTATTGTGTAAAAAATTAGGGTACCGGTACTCAACCTGTGTTCCCTCTAACTTTATGGCTAATCGGCAAGCTGGTAAGTGCCCGAAGCTCTATAAAGACGTTTGTGTGCCCAGAATTTCACACTAATCCAGCATTTAAGTATACTAAATGTCATATTTCCACAAATTTATCGAATTTTCTAAAGCTATGTTTACTTGTATATTGCCAAAAATTATTTGCCCTTGCTCCAACGAATCGTCGATTCGCTGAAAAAAATTGGCTCAGGGCTTAGTGGGAACACTGCACTCAACTTGAGCAAATAAGAGACAAACGATTTAGGCTACCTAATCTGAGATCTAGTAGTAGGTTTGGCGTTACCATTCTCTAGACTACCAAGAAATTGCCACAATTAACTCAGGCTCAACACTTTAAAATATACACCTAACTCAAGGCTTACCGGTACTAGACCAAGCTACTTTACTGACCCGCCACCTGCCTAGCCTACCCTACACATCTGACATAGACCTAGGTCTTCTTAACATTTTAATGTTAACACTGCGAATCAAGCCATTACTGAGAGCAAATTATAATATAACAAGGATGGTGTAGTAGGCATAGCATAGAACCGTTAAGTACCGTATGCCAACACTAACCCTGAACTGAACAGTGAACTTTCAATCGAACCCAAACTTACCACTGTATGACTTTTTGCTTAAACTTTGTAGAAATTTTATTTACTTACAAGTTACTCTAAGCATTGAGCAGATGAATCGAGTGATTAACATTAACAGACTCCGTAAGTGACTCTTGCTCTGTGTACTATAATCTATTCTGTATCTAAAAAGCAATTATTTGGCTACTATCAGCGATTTACGAATACTAAGTAAATACACATAACATGAACAAAACTTTGAATAGCACCAACATTATCACTATCTGACTACCATCACATTAGACATCCCTATGATATTAGGCAATTATTTTAAAGGCCTAATATTGCAACAATTGCTCAGATTCGAGTCAACAGCTTAACCGTGATGCTTACACAACAACTTGTCAGACGCTACCTAGACACTAGGCAAACTAAATACGGTAACATATTAGGCGTATTTACCTATATGATCACCAACCTATAGGCTAACCTAACTCTTGCATTAATCTGCCAGTGAATACAGCGGATCAAGCCAAAGTGAGCGCGGAGCATGGATTGGAACCGGATGTGACGTAATAAATCTGCAAAACCATGGTAGAAAAAAAAATTTCGCGGCCTGGGTACGATGTACTCCCTGAAACCCCCTCTCACAGGCCCTGCTAGTAGATTATTAAAACGTAATCATCATAAATATTAGTAATGTGAGATTGGTAAGCAATTTCGCTGTAATAAACGAACTATTTTGACCAAAGTCATAGCTCATGAATTCTATTTTTAAATGCTATCATTTACATATTTTTGGTTTTGCTGACGCAAAAAGGCATTTAAAAATTTATTATTCTGTGCAGTTCTATACTGTATAAGTTTATCTATTTCATCTATCAATATTAATGATGGTGTACAAATGTGCTGCTATTAATGGTGGAGCATACTTTATTCTTTTATCAAAGGAAACAACACCTTCCAGTTTGGCCACAATTTTCATCAATTCTGATTTAGAAGTGGTAATTTATCAAAAGCAACTAGCAGTGCCTTTTTTAGCTCGCAAACTTATAATATCCTCCAACAAATTAACGCTTCTATCTCAAGTTTTTTAATTTAATGGCATTTGGGAAGAACATGGATCAGAAGAAGCACATTGTGGAAAAGCAATTTCAATTAAACATAAATAATCTTATTTGTGATTTTCTTATCAATACCGAAAATCAGCAACAAATTTCATTCTTAAATTTATTGCAGAACAAATCAGTTTCGTTGGTGTTTATCAATAAACACCGTAGAAGATATTCAGCAGAGTTGCTAATGATGGCATACATTGTTCACGCTACAAGCCCAAGAGCATGTGAAAGGTTGATAGAACAAGTTATCATATTACCTTCCACTAAAACTTTGGAAAATATTACTTTAAATTTAAACTCTAAAACAGGTTTGGATGACGAGCAATATTTGCGGCTGCGATTTTCCCAACTAAATGCTTTTGACCGAAATGTCATAATCATGATAGATGAAATTTATCTCTCAAAACACATTGAAGCTTCAGGAGGACAATTATTTGGACTTACTGAAAACTGCCAAATTGCCACAACAGCTTTATGCTTCGTGATAAAATCATTATCTAGTGGATATCAGGACATGGTTCGTATTGTGCCAGTAAAAAACCTAAATATTTTGTCAAAGTAATGCTTTTGGTACATGAAGTTGGATTTAATGTGGTTGGCATATCAGTAGATAATGCTGCTGCAAACAGAAAATTTTACATGATTTTCTTTGTGACGGAAAGTGGAGGACTTCAATTGAACATCCATTTACTGGTGGCAAGATTTTTTTGATTTTTGATCCAACACATGTTATAAAGAATATTTATAACAACTTACTCACTAGAAAAATGTTCAAACTGCCTGAACTTCCTCCAATAAAGCTCTTACAGCAACATTTTCAGATATTGCTGCTGTTTATGACGAGGAGTGCCAGAAACCCTTGCGAATTGCCCACAAGTTGTTAGAGACTGTACTCCCCAGTGAACATGCTAATATTGGGACAATATTGTTTTAATATTGTCTCATATAGTCATTCTGTATTGTATTGATATGGGGTTTTGATATTGACACAACATAGGTTTGCTCATCGGGGATATATTGTTTCGATATCGTCATCCAATGCTATCTGTATGTTGGATCATATAGTTACGACATAGTTATCCTATACTGGATCTATGTCTAACAATGCTGGAACCCATATTGGGTTAATATGGAGTTGCTATAGTCACCCTATATTGCCTTTATAAAGTCTTGTACTGTTGCGATATGGTCCTGTTTTTATAGTCATATACTGTTACGAATAAAATCCTGCATTTGCTAATGCTAAAATCTTTCTTGAGTTGAGTTGATACAACGAAAAGTATACAAATAGCAAAGCAAGTAAATATCAAAAGATGTAATACATATCACGAATAGAAATGTACAGATGTAATAAAACACATCACGCAGCAGCCTTCACGCTCATTCGTCGGTTAGATTTTGATTACAAGATTTTTTTCTTCTGCCACAACGGTCCCGCCAGTTCCTCATGCATGTGCTCACTTCTTTTTCAACAGAACCCTTAGTATGAGGATTCTTCAACACAGCTTCTGCAAACAAACACACGAAATCGTGATCTATATTTTGTTGATATATTATAGTTGTTTGCATGAAAAAACCGCTTAGACTAGCGACTTCGATTTCCTTAAAACAACCTCACCTCAAAGTAATAGTCGTAAAATAGAGAAACAATTAAAAGCATACTTGTTGGCAATGTTTTAACAAACATAGGAGTAGTTTCTCAAGCGGAGCGGACATCGACCCTCCAAACACTTCACCTAATGGGTGGTTGGGGTGGAGCGGTCCGCGACATCCTGACGCGAGACAACTCATCTCGGGAATCCTGACGCCAGGGACATCCTGACGCTAAAAGCTCCAAACTTTCGTGCTCTGCTTTTTTTCTTCTTTTCTCTTTTCCGCGCTACGCTTTTAACGATTAACGTTCAATGATTTTGACGTAAGTATAATATTTTCCGTTAATTGCAAACTTCATAGGAATCTCTGTTTTGCAGAAACAACTCAAACGCGAGTTGTATTTTCGCGAAAGCAACCGTGATAAAATCAAACCCAAGTTAGCAAATCTGTAAAAATCCTGGCGATAAGTTGCCGCGATTGAAAGTAGTATATGTTTTGCTATTATTGAACGACCACGTAGATATTTCATAAACAATAATACGTGTGGTTAATTTAAAGAGAAAAATGCTCTAAAAGGAATTGTATGTTGAAAGAAAATATTAAAAATATAATTCAAAGTCAAGTACCGCAAATCGAAATTATATAACGCAGCGATTAAAGTTTATTATTTTTGCCTATTATTATTGGATGACCACGTTGCAATTTTACACACATTTTTCATAAAAAAGTTATTAGGTTTTAGTAAACAATAGTTTTTCAATAGACAACGTTTGAAATTAAAGTTGAAATTACGGCAAAGAATGAAAATAGATTAAAAATACTGTGCAATAGTTTGTAATCATCCAATTAATTAATTTCCCAATAGGCGGTTTATTTAGTTTTAACCTCGATTAATTGAGCCGTTAGTTTTTGCAATCGCAGTTTTTACTTTGAATGACTTTGAAAGGACAAAACAAGACGGTCACACGCTTCATATCACCTTGCCAAATTATCGTAATTTCTCCGCTTGCAAAATCAAAGCATTTAAATCATAACAAGTTGCTAATTTCGATAAGCTCCAAAATTTTCAGTTTATTAAAGAGTAAGATCACAAGAATGACAACAAGTTGCTCATCGAAATGCTATCGACAAATTATTGCTAACCAAAAACTAACAACTTTTTTTCATGAAAATGCGTTTAAAATTGCAACGTGGTCATCCAATAATAATAGGCAAAAATAATAAATTTTAATCGCTGCATTAATTAATTTCGATTTGCGGTACTGAACTTTGAATTATATTTTTAATATTTTCTTTCAACATACAATTCCTTTTAGAGCATTTTTCTCTGTTTATGAAATATCTATGTGGTCGTTTAATAATAGCAAAACATATACTACTTTCAATCGCGGCATTCGGTCATCGTTTGAAACTTATCGCCAGGATTTTTACAGATTTGCTAGCTTGACTTTGATTTTATCACGATTGCTTTCGCGAAAATACAACTCGCGTTTGAGTTGTTTCTGCAAAACAGAGATTCCTATGAAGTTTGCAATTAACGGAAAATATTATACTTACGTCACAATAACCGAACGTTAATCGTTTAGAGAAAAAAGCAAAGCCATGGCGTAGCACGAAAAAGAAAAAAAGCAGAGCGCGAAAGTTTGGAGCTTTTAGCGTCAGGATGTCCCTGGCGTCAGGATTCCCGGGGTGAGTTGTCTCGCGTCAGGATGACATGCTTCGGTGGTGGAGAGAGTTTGAACATAGCAATGGCAAATCAGAGTTAAATATTAACAGGATTATTTTCATCAGTATCTGCTTTTCTGCTACAATACGTTCTTAATGCTGGCGCAATGACATAATAGTAAACGCAATTAAAGCATCCTTTTTGCAATCGGTGGGCTTGGGACTACTCTCTTATCAAGCATATCGGTACCAAAATAGTTTTAGAAAGCTTGATATTTACTGTGTTAAGTGGCCACTTTAGTAAAGCGACAGTCAACGGCTCCACCTTAATGTAGAGGACTATACGTGATTATGTAAGCCCAAGTGAAAAAAAACACACGTCTGCATCCAAGATTTCAACAAATTTGATACATGCAAACAACAGGCCTACTTACTTATAACAGCGTTGCTTAAACGCTTATGCTGATTGAACGCCTCTTTCTGGACATCCGCTTTAAATGATCCACTTTTTCCAGTCCAGTTAACGTACTCGCTGAGACTGCTGGACATTAGTGTCTCCATGACACGCCAACTCACTGCTTTGACCAAGGAGCCACCAACGATTGACAACCAATTTACCTAAAGCAAATTGTCATGGATTACTACACTTTAAAACGAAGATACGACAACCGCAGACAAAGACTTATTTACGCACAAGACAATAATACTGCCTTTTCAACTACGTTAAATTGTCAAAAAACAAATCAATACACTGTAGTGTTGGCTATCTTTTCGATTCAGACGCAAACTTAAAAGAGCGAAGTTTCAAATGCTTTTTAAAAATTTGAAAAAATCCCGCTTTTGGCTTTCAAAAAAGCTGCGCCCCTCTAAATGCATTACTAAAAAGTTATCTAGCAATTTGCTAACAGGTTTTGCAATTTTCACCCAAATTTGAACGTCTCCAAAACGCATCTGCAATTTGTGATTGTTATTAACAACTTGAAACCGCTACAAAACGAAACGTGGCTGTTGGCTTAAAATGCTGCCGGGAGTAACTGTGACTGATATTAAGCAGTAACACCCACTTCAACTTGAATCAAACGCTGCTAAAGACATCGCACTCAACTTTCGCAGACGTCCGAAAGCTGGGTGTAAATCACAAAACATCTTTACAAAAAGCTTGACAACTTTTTAAATAAAGATTAAATAAAAAAGTGCGCAATTGGTGCCAATTTTTGAAAAATTTTCCTTCATAAAAATATCAACCTAACCCCGAAAGTATGCAAAAATTGATCGTCATCATCATCTCTTTCATTCTCACTGTTATTAGTGTACAAATGATAACTGCTAACAGCATTGCCAGCATAGCGTAATTCCCTATTCTCATTGCTTTGCGCAACTGGCACTGCAGTATTTATCATCTACCAGTACATTTTAATAAATAGTATGGCTTTGCATTACAGTTTGGCCTACTGTAACATCTTTCTCCTCAACATTTTTATTTGCTCCAAGATCTTTTGACGTAAAAGTAGATAAATTACAAGCAGGTTGCTTGGATTTTTCTTTTCTAGCTCCTATTTCATTAGCCAGTTTATTGATTTTCCTCCGCTTTGACCAATATGAAGACATTGCACGATATTTCAACTTTCAAAGCTACCATACCAGTAGGTATCACCCTAAACAATAGGTAGTGGCTATTTCGAGCCAAGTCAACTGACCACGAACCACCGGTTTTGTTACAGTGATTTCGCCACAAAGTGAAGGTTTGGGAAAGATGGCTCTGGGGATAGTAAAAATATATTTAGGATCATTCTTTTCATCCAATCGGCGTTGTTCGCAGTCAGTTGTCGTGGTCCCATGGCTATTTTGCCTCTAGAGGCAAAATAGTTCTAAATGCTATTTTGCCTATGGAGCAGTGGCTTTTACCTTACGTTACAGTACTTATGTTGTTGCCCCTAAAATAGTTTAATGTATATCAATTAGGCTACTCTCTATACAAAAACAGCAACTATAAGAGCTGCCAATTCAAAATTAACACACAGAAAAACAAGATAATTTTTTATTACAAATGCATTTGACATTTAATGGGAAGGTTGATGCTGCTTTTTTGCATTAAGTGTTTTAACTTTTAATCTAGGCTGAGTGGGGTGTAGTTAAGTACCGGTATGAGTCGTTGCTTTTTTGCGGAACCTTTGCGACTCGTGTATGAGCATGCGTGTGCTCTCTCCTTCTCTATGATCTAAGCTATTCCCAAATCTAGCTCTAACCCTAATAAGTACATGCATGAGAGGAGCAAGAGTGTGCCTAAGCTCATACACGAGTCATAGAGATTTCAAAAAAAAGAAGACAGCTTATACTTAACAACGTCTGGCTGAGTGCAGCAAAGAAAACATCACAAACCATAATCAATCTTAAGCCTGTTTGATACATTGTCTTTATGGACACCATTGAAGAAAACCCCACTTCAGAGCAACAAGTTAAAGGAAACTGAATGAAACTCAAAGCTTTAATTGAAAGAATGGAATGTTCATATTTAATACTGGTATCAGTCCAAAGTTTCCCTATATCCTCTCTGGTTAAATCATCTTCGTGCTGTTGAAGAAATTCCATTTTTGCTACCATATCATCATCATAAATAAGAGCTTTCGTCACCTGAAAATGGCTTGCTAATCCACAAACAATTAGGCCCATGTCCCTCAAAATTCCAGGAAAATATTGCTTAATCATAAGATAACAAATGCTTCCCTCCCACCTATTACTCTGTACTAACTGGACTAGACTATCAATTGTTTGTGAAACAAAAGAATTTAACTAGACCCTATAATTCTGACTAATTAGTATTAATTTGAAGAATGACATCATAGAATACATGGTGATAGTGAAGCAAAATGAAATGTTTAGAGTTGGTAGCCCCACATGATAGCCATGGAAGATTTTTAGTTTTTAGAATGCCAAGTTACCCCTTTGGGGGTATTTACCCACAGATTAAGAACCACTGCTCTAGAACCAAAATAGCCCTAAATACTATTTTGCTATCCTAAACACTCTCCTGGTTGTGACTTAGGCCTCCCAAACCATAACCTTAGAGCAATTTTGCCTCTGTTAGGAGGTTAGGGAGGCCTAAGTCAATGACCAGGACAGTGTTTAAAATTGCAAAATAGTATTTACGGCTATTTTGGCTCTAGAGCATTGGTTCTTAGCCTGTGGTAACTTGGCATTCTAAAACTAAAAGGGGTAATGTAATTTTTTGAAATTAAAAAGAAATCTTCTATGGATATTGTATGGGGCTACCAACTCTAAACATTTTATTTTGCTTCACTATCACCATGTATTCTATGATGTCATAGTTTTAGAGCAATTAGTCAGAATTATAGAAACTCTTTAAATTCTTTTGTTTAAAAAAACAACTGATAGTCTAGTCCAGTTAGTAATATGCGTGATGCGAGCATTTGTTATCTTGCGATTGAGCAATATTTTCTTGGAATTTTGAGTGACATAGGCCTAATTGTTTGCGGATTAGCAAGCCATTTTTAGGTGACAAAAACTCTATTTATGATGATGATATGATAGCAAAAATAGAATTTTGTCAACTGCGCAAAGATGCACGTCTTAAAACTGATTTCACAGGAGAGACTATAAGAAAACTTAGGGCTGATACCAGTATTTAAAATGAATATCCTATCCCTTCAATAAAAGCTTTGAGTTTCATTCAATTTCCTTCAAGATATTGTTATGACGAGGAGTTTTCTTCAATGGTGTCCAATAAGACAAACTATCAAAACAGGCTTGAGATTGATAATAATGGTATAAGATGTTTTCTTTGCTGCGCTAAGCCTAGATTAGAAGTTAAAACGCTTAGTCTAATAACAAAAAAGCAGCATCAACCTTCCTATTGAATCAAATGCATTTGTCATAAAAAATTACCTTCTTTTAGTGCATGTTTATTTTGAATTGGAAGCTATTATAATTGCTGTTTTTCTAAAAACGGTAGCCAAATTGATATACAGGGTGTCCTTAAAGTCTCTGTGCAATTTAAAAAAATTACTACAATATCACATGATGAGACAATGCAATGAGAGTTGTTTAATGTTAATCAGTATTTCATAGTTTTCCTTGACACTAAAATTTATTGAGATAAAGTTTCAACGTGTTTAATGATTGAGTTTAATGAACCCCAATAAAATGACTACTCCTGAAAAAAAAAACATCAAAATAACCTGTTCAACCAGCTTGTGATGCAAAACCACAACAGCGACGCAAAGTCGCGTGATTAGCATCACAAGCTGGTTAAACAGAATTAGCATAACAACCTTGACTAGTTCTGTTCAAACAGCTTGTGATGCTGATCAAGCGATTTTACATTGCTGTTGGCGTTTGTATCACAAACTGGGTCAACAGAAAAAAAGACTTTTAATGAGGTGACAACTGTCACGTCCCTGTGTCCATAAATTTCTACCATAAACGAATTGAAGGACGTGATGGTGGGTCTCTTCCATACTTAGTTCTGTAGTCTTGATGAGTCTAAACCATAGGTGGGGCACAAGTCCGTTAACTGTTAATAAGGAAGCTAACTTTTTCATTAACTTGCTAATCCGTTAAAAAGTTTTTTCCATGTTAACGGACTAAATTACCTTCCGTTAAGGATTTTATCGCTAATATCTTATTTCAATCATTCATCAGACCGATACAAACCAGTTTGCACTGGTAACACTTGTTGCATATTAGCACAAGTTTTATAGAAGAAAGCGAAAAAAGGAGCTCTCTTTTGCGGCAAATAATAACCTGCAGCCTCATAGGTATATGAATTATCGCAGTTCACAATTTCCAAAGATTTTCCGATTGCAGCTTTGTTGTGCATTTGAACTTATTTTTATCTTGAAGTTAGATTAGGCTGCAAAATATAACTTGCAAAACACAAAAAGACCATTATATCAATAAATGTTTCCTAACAATCAAAAGCTCAACACTCAATCACGTCAATAGGTGTTCTAGAAGCGAGTGAATAAAAAGAAATGTAAATCACACAAAATGCTAACAAATTTCATTACCTTCTGCTAATTAAAGCTAAAAATAACAAATTAACATTAACGTAGGTCTGAAGTTTGTTAACAAACTAGTTATTAACAAAGCTAACGTTTTGCATTAACTTGCCCACCTATGGTCTAAACACCTGAATTTCTCAATAAACCAAGATACACATTGCGCTTTTTCTAGAGGAGTAGTCATTTCAGATTTTAGGGGGTATATAGAACTCAATCATTACACTTGTAAAAATTTTATCTGAAACACATAAAAATTTTATCTGAACCAATAAACTTTAGTGCCAATGAAAAGTTTATGAAGTACTGAGTAACATAAAACAACCCTCATTGTGTTATCTCATCATTCGGAGGCTAGTAGTAATTTTTTTAAATTATAAAAAGACTTTACGGACACCCTGTACATCAAAATATTGTAGGAGCAACAACATAACAAAGATATAAGAACCACTGCTCTAGAGGCAAAATACAGTCGTTGGGGGTGACTTTGATTTGTACCAGAAAACAATCACAAATTGCAAAACCCATTGTGGATATTGTCACCTCGTACTTTGAGTTATATGTGGTTGCTTGGTCACGTGATTACTATTTTTATCGCCAAAATTTCATGCGGCACCAATTTTGGCTTTTAGAATGTGGCAGCTCGCCACTCCCATGCAAATTATTCCAAGTTAATGGAAAACAAAAATAGAGCAATAATCAAACAATAATTGGCAGCACTTTTAGCAACGTGGTACACTTTCCCTTGTCAGTCTTTACTTTCCCTCACTAATTTTGTCATCCAATCTCTAGTCTTCAGGTCTTCATTTTCAAAATCGAACACACATTATCAAGCCACCTAGCACAAATGTGCAACGTAATAGCGGTTGCAAGTTAAAGGCGATGAAGTATCCAGCCAATTCTGGTGGTTTACAATAGCTAAAATTGAACTATAATTTTTGATATTTTTTGTTTTAATTTTGAGGCTACGGTTGCAAAGATATTCAACAAATACAAAAAGATGTCCCCGAAAAAAGTGTTTGAAAACTTTGAGTTTTGTTCTTCCCGCCAAAACCACAGTTCTCTAAACTATTAGGCCTACTGTGGTTTTGGTGGGAAGAACAAAACTCAAAGTTTCCAAACACTTTTTTAGGGGATATCTTTTTGTATTTGTTGAATGAATAGGCTATCTTTGCAATCGCAGCCCCAAAATTAAAACAAAAAATATAAAAAATTATAGTTCAATTTTAGCTATTATAAACCACCGGAATTGGCTGGATGATTCATCGCCTTTAATATTAACAACAACAAGTGTTATATTTTATAGGTTTAGAAGGAATCGAACCCCTACCCTCCCGAACTCGAGGCAGATGTGAGATGGCTATTACCTGTAGCATTGTTTTTACCAAACCTCCTGTAATTGCACTTCACTCTAATAAACACTAAATTTTAGTCCCCGACACTTTTTAAAAATATAAAAATGAACAAAGTCACCCTTCAGATGAGTTTACTTTATATAAAACGGCAGTTTTATATGAGTGATCAAAGTCACCCCTGGCACGGGACATCACGTGACACTAATCGAAAAGCAATGTATGACAAGAAAGCTCAGCCACAGAGTGTTATGACCAGTCGCTAGAGAAAGATAGAGCGGCAGTGTGGTAGTACCATACATCACAGCACTTGAAGACAAACGGGTGATCAAAGTCACCTCCGATGACGATAGCATTTAGAACTGTTTTTATTTGGCTTTTAGAGGCAAAATAGCATTTAGAACTATTTTAATTTTGCTTTTAGAGGCAAAATAGCATTTAGGACTATTTTGCTTCTAGAGGCTAAACAGCATTTAGAACTATTTTTTCTCTAGAGGCAAAATAGCAATTAGGACTAGCCTATCTAAATTCAGCCTCTAGAAGCAAAATAGCCACTGCGTAAATAATAGCTTACCTTGATGCATTATTGTTTATCACCAGTCAAGTAAAGTTTTTTCATCTCAACACTCAAAAGTGCAGGTAGGAAACAATGAAAGACCAGCACCTTACGCTCGTAATTTAAAACAAAACTTGGGTCTCTTTTGGTGTAAGCCTCCTCTCATAATTTACTCAGCCTAATTAGCCATATTAACTGCATACCCTAAAAGTTATTGTTAAATAGCATAAACTTGGTGGTTTTAGAAGATAATAGTTTAACCTAGAGGTTTAAACTGAAAGAGAAACCAGAACTTGAGTAGGACTTCATAATCAAGTCCAACTTGCTTGGCTATTAACACAATTCTGTTAATTCGTATAGCCAAGTTGGACTTGAGTAGCCTAATGAGTACGAAGTCCTAGGTCTACTCAAGTTCTGTTTTAGAATGCGCGCCTTAAACTCCACAACACAATCCAGTTAGAATTTCCTGTCAGATCTGCCGGTAGCACGAAACTAAACAATGTTGTCACTGGCAAGTCGATGACCAGCATGTGCACAGTCTTTGTTCTACTGCCTTGCCCTTCCCGCCAACCTGTAAGCGCGATAACCCATGCGTGAATTTATGGTCACGCTACCTGATTTCGCAAGTATTGCACTACAGTACCCACTACCCAGGATCCTACGCACTTTTAATTAGATCGTTGTTTTTTTCACTTTTTGAATATTGTTTTTGTACATTCTGTGCATCTACGCTATTATTACAGCCTCGCAAATAGGCCTATTTTAGTTATTTAAGGCAAAGTAATCATGAACCAACCTTTAGCCGTTCTGCAATATTCCAGCGAAAGGTAATTCAGACCAATTAGCTTAATCCACTTATTTATTTGTACTAACTGACTACACACGAACTTTGTCTCTTTAGCTGCCTGAGTCTGTCTCGACAGCGGCTCGCTCCAGATTTATATACCAACCGCCATTGTATATCATTGTTACGTCAACTTGACAAGAGCGTCACAGTGATAAAAGGAATGGGCAAATTTGATTGGTGCGCTGTAGTTTAGAAACAATGGCGCAATTTACGGGAGCGGTAATGAGTGCAATCGCTACAAACCGATGAAATGACAGCAAGTACTGCAGAGAATGAATACAAAAACCGCAAAGTGAAATTGGTAATGCTGATTTAAATCGGACAATTGCCGTTGATTGCAAACGAACTAAAAGCTACCAAAATAATTCTCCGATAAGCGTTACTATCATCTGCAAAAAAGTTATGCCTTGCTTGATACGCATAACCAGGCGCGTAGCCAGAAATTCGTAATGGGGGGGCTGTTTTGGGGGTTTGGGGGCGGAGCCCCCAGCCGCCGGAGGCCAATGGGGGTTTGGGGGCAAAGCCCCCAGCCGCCGGAGGCACGGGGGTCTGGGGGCGGAGCCCCCAGCGCTCGAAAATTTTGCGTTTTCTTGCAAAAATAACTTCATTTTAGGGCTATTTTGATTAAAAAACAATGCTTTTAAAACGTGGCTTGGAAACTGGCAGTGCAAACTGATTAAACTAGTTGCATAATTGGGCTATTTGAGAGGTGGCGAATGGTAAAATTTTAGTTTTCTTATTTAGATGTTGGTAAATTATAAAATCTAATAGTTCAATAAAACTCGCACGGAATAATCTATTTTTTATACAGTTCATAGACAAAAATAATTGGGGGGGGGCTAATGAAATAAGATTTGAGAGAAATTATTGGTAATTAACTAATACGGAATAGCTCCCCCCCCTATTCCTTAGCTTATAGTACGTTTGTTGATGACACGTATGTTTTGCATTTTTACACATGCGGTCAAATTTTGATTGCTTATTTTTGATCATTTTTCAAAGTTTTTGTTTGTTGGTTCTACTTTTGAAAATTAGCCCCCCCCCCGAATATATGTTTCAAAAAATGTTTTAAATCTCTATTTAGTCCACTCCAGTGCATAAAACAGTCTCAAAAGTGCTAAAAACGTAGTGTTTTTCCCATTCTGCATTTTAGTCTACATGCCAATGGGGGGGGGGGCTATAGCCCCCCCCGCCCCCCCTGGCTACGCTACTGCGCATAACAATAAAAATCGCTGTTAATTATTGTTGTAGAATAATTAGGCTAAATCTAAAGATGATGGTGTCTGCCCAGGAGCCTATTTATAGGAGGGGGGCCATGGCCATGGCGCCCCATTTGGGTTGCCAGGATAGAATAATTAGCATAGAATGGTACGCAAAAGTGTGGCATGCCCCCCTCTTTGTAAATTTGGCACCATGTTTGAGCACACAAACGGACAGAATCTGACTGAAGATTTTTTCTTGTTTTTGGTCTTCACCAGATTTCAAATTTTGGGCCTAAATTAGGGCTAAATCTGAGTGAAGACCTTTTTTTGTTTTTATTATTTTTGGTCTTCACCTAATTTTGGGCCAAAAACCGGACTAAATCTGAGTAGAGAAATTTTTCTTTTGATCTTCAATATTTTCAAATTTCCTGCCCCCCCTTTTCAAAATCCTGCGTACGCTAGTGTGTCTGTCGCCTGGAGCTCACAAACGGCGCATTACTGTATGTGGATGTTTGCAGCAGTGCAGCTGTTATTGCTTCAATTAATGACGTTTTTTGGCAGTTTTGGGTGTTCTATGCATTTCATGATTTCGCTACTCTTTCTGTATTGAGTTAATGTTGCTCAGTATTGGTAATCCGGTACTGTTTTGACAGTATTGAACAATTCTTGCACAATATTGTGTAATAACATTTGTCTTTTGACAACACGCTAATTAAAACATGCAAATATGAATGACGGATAAAGTTAAATTGTGATATAAAGCAGTTTAATAATATTTTTCGTATTTCACTTATATGTGTTTTGTAAAATAGGCCCAATGTTGTTTCTATATTGGCTAGACAACATCGATACACACAATATAAAACAGCACGCAAACAATATTGGTCCGATATATGCACGTTTACTGGGATCGACCCTAAGACCATTGAAAAAGTAAACGCGAAGCTTGCAATGTTTATTTTGCATGAATCCACAATATCAGGTTTAAAGCATTATGGATTTTGCGAAACTGCTGCTGCTTTGGAACTATTTTCAAAATTTTGGTTTATTGTGAACGTTAAGTCAACCACTACTGGCAAGCACAAGCGTTATATCATTAGAGATGTTGTAAAATCTCCTGATGATTGGAAGTTAGACTTTCTCTTGAATTTTGAAAAATACGTCCAAGTTCGATAAAACTCGAAGGTAAGTTGATCCGTATTTATATTAGTTTATTTTGCTTGTCAATTATGCTGCAGTAGTACTACTACACAGTTGTAAAAAATTAAAATATCCGGTTTGTTGAACACTTTTTACATTATTTCTTTTTGTTTTTACAGTGTTGTAGGTGACATAATATTTTGCATAGTTGAAACTTTTGGTGATAAAATTCTTAATTTCAAAAACACTTCTTTGAATTTCTTAAAAACTTTTGAACAAAGTTTGAAAGATAAGAATTTCAAATAAATGTAGTTAACATAACTTTTCTTTGCAGTTGCCTGGATTGACGAAAGAAGCTTTCCTAGCTCTGAGGCAAACCTGCCAATCCCTAACTGAACTGACCAAGCATCTCATAAATTTTTGTGGCTTCAAGTATGTTTCTCCTGGGAAAAATACAATCCCACACTATCGAAAGTCGCTTTGGACGTACTCGGCAGCTAAATGGAGCAAATTATTTCATTTCTGAGCGGCAATTGCTGGAAAGTGACCGTAAGTTGCGAACCCTCTCTCTGGTGAAGTATTCTTACATCTCTATGCGGGACATAGGCCTGGCGGCCAGAGCAAGTCACACAGCCAACCATGACTCGATTGCAATTGCGGAAACGCTTTATAACGATATTCAGTTCAATATCTTACCAACTGAAAACGATCTCGGGATTATATATTACGTCACTGGCTACTGCTGTAGGTCATTGGTACGATGCAATAAGTGCGATAAATGCAAAAAGACTACTGTTTCTGATGTCAACAATGACGCTGAAGATGTGATTTCAGAGACTGCTCATAAATTTTTCAGTGACATAAATCGTTGTGGATTGTGGAAACCCACCCGCGAACTTTTTGATGTTGGCTACCTTTATTGGCGAGTATTTGCTGAACTTTCTAGGAAAAGTTTGAGTGAAAATTTTTTAAAAGCTACTAATCAACGAAATGTGTTCAAAGAGATAGTAGTACTCTCTTTTTACGAAGGTGAAATCGTATCTCCATGGTCATTTGCTGTAATGTGTGAAAACGGACCCAACATTTTAGAAGGAGTTTGCGTTCGTTTTTTCAATACTATGTGTAAAAATTTATTGCGTCAACTTAAACGATGTTGAAATTGCAAGCATATAGCTCGAAAAGTTCGTAAACTCACTCGCAAAAATGCATCAAATTGAATTAGCAAAACCAGTATAATTACCTAAAATTGTAGAAATTTTGCTATGACAACCAATTAATTCATTATCTTCTTACCTCTAGTTCTACACTGTACGATTTCACTTTCAACTTAATGTGTGATAACGCAAATAATGTACTTAAAACCACTTTTGTACTAAATTCGTGCATTACTTCTATGCAGTACTGTATTTGATCCAGCAAACTAAATTTACACCAATAGGTTGATCTCACACTGTTCACTTCCAAAGCACCGGCATCAAGGCACAGTTGGGGGGTGGAACCCACTGTCGCTAGGCAATATTTGTAATTTTTAATTTTCGGAAAAAAATCGCTAATGTAAGACATTTGAAAAAGTTTTGCACTTTTAAGAACCATTTGAAAGAATTGAATTGCAAAGAGACGGCGACTTTTAGCTCCCATCTTATTGGTCAAGTCCAAAACTTGTTTAAAAGCTAGCAAATATGGATAAAATTTTCTTCAGTGATTTGGCTTAAGGGGCTTCAGCTTCCTTTGCTGTCCTAGGCTGTGCCACTGCCGATAGCTTTGTTTTGGTTATATCACATTTGTTAAAATGCATGCCGGTAGTAATACTCAGTTTGATGCATTAATGTTAATTTTGATTTACGATTCTCTGATGTTCATCATTTATTAAACAATGGTTTTAAGCAACGTAGAATTTTCAATAATAAGCGTAATTTTTGTGGTTCAGTAGAATTTCGAACTTAGTTCTTCGATTAATTTTATTCCAAAGCAGTTGGCTAGTAGATTTGAGCAACTTCAGGTGTAAAATGAATCAGCGGCTTTTTCATGTCAAAAACGCGACTTTTTTTCTTCAGCCTACTAATGTACACTGCGCCAATTCCGTTTCCAGTCCAGATGCTACTATTTAGAAGTCCATGCTCTTGGTGTGGTAGCACTACTGCCCATGATAGAAGCAAATGCCCAGCTAACAAGAGTAAGTGCCATAAATGCGGTAAATTAGGCCATTTCAAAAAAGTTTGCCGTAGTCGCGGAGTAAAAGCCGTTGAACTTGATAACAGTGACTATGCTCCCAGTTCCTCTCAACATAGTGGCTATTTTTTGGGCACTGTATCAAGCAATTTTAATAGCACCAAGCCGATGATCGACGTTTTAGTCAATGGGGTCAACGTTAAATTCAGAGTCAACACCGGAGCAGACGTCACGGTAATACCAAATGACGTCTTCAAGTTGTTTTCTTGTTTACAAATGTAAAACTTTTGCCATCGCCACAAATTTTGACTGGCCCGGAGAGTAAGTGTTTAAATGTTTCCGGAAAATTCAACGCCAAATTAAAAACGGAAGATTACTGTGCTGATCAAGTCATTTATTTTGTGAAAGAACTCACCCAATCTTTGTTAGGTTGGCCAGCAATCTGTGCATTGCATGTTTTTGCTAACATAAATCCGATTTTTAAAAGAGCAGAATCTGTGAAATCCTTATTTCCAGAGGTGTTTTTGGGTTTGGGAAAATTAGGTGAACCCTACACTATTAAACTAAAACCAAAAACAAAGTCTTTTTGTTTGGGAACGCCGAGGAGAATTCCCTTACCACTCGAAAAAGCTGTCAAGCTAGAACTCAAAAGTATGGAAGAACAAGACGTGATTTCTAAAGTAAATGAGCCAACTGATTGGTGTAGTGGCATGGTGGTGGTGCCGAAATTCAATGGAAAAGTGAGAATTTGTGTTGACTTTACGAAACTCAATTAAAATGTGTGTCGTGAATTACATATGCTACCCACTGTAGACAAAACTTCGTCGAAATTGTCAGGAGCGAAGGTGTTTTCGAAACTGGATGCCAACTCTGGTTTCTGGCAAATTCCTTTGGCAGAGGAGTCGAAACATTTAACAACTTTTATTACACCAGTGGGCAGGTTTTGATTTAATCGACTACCATTCGGGATTTGTTCAGCGCCCGAACATTTTCAACGTCGCATGTCATATATTCTTGAAAATCTTTCTGGTGTTTTGTGTAATATGGATGATGTAATTGTGTTTGCAGAAACTCAAAAACAACATGACGAACGTTTAGTTGAAGTCTTGCGCAAACTTGCTCAGGCAGGTGATACACTTAACAAGAAATGTGAATTTTCAAAATCGAAATTGAAATATTTGGGACACATGTGTGGCGTGTCAGCTCGGTTGTACAACCTATGAGCTGCTATGATCTGTTGACTTATAAAGCTATCGGTTCCAATTATCTTTCATTTGTGGTTACTTCCATGCTAGTTTCCACATCGCCACTGGATGAAGCAGGAACTGCGACACACTTCCCCCTTTCTGAAACCAGTGGGAGGAAGGGGCCTGCTAACGTCGTCTCGAGCGCCGATCATCCAATCACGTCGGGGTCACCAGTGTGGCGTGTCAGCTCGGTTGTACAACCTATGAGCTGCTATGATCTGTTGACTTATAAAGCTATCGGTTCCAATTATCTTTCATTTGTGGTTACTTCCATGCTAGTTTCCACATCGCCACTGGATGAAGCAGGAACTGCGACACATGGTTTCTTCGGAAGGGATAAAAGCTGACCCAGACAGAATTTCTGCCATTAAGAACATGAGTGCTCCTACAGATGTGAGTGGTGTTAGGAGACTTTTAGGCATGGTTAATCAACTTCAGTAGCGTACGCAGGATTTTGAAAAGGGGGGGGCCAGAAACTTCAGAAAATTTGAGAGGAGCACAGATCAGAATTCGAAATTGCCACACTCAAATTTCGTCCCTTTTTTCGCCCAAAATCAGATGAAGAGCAAAAAAAAAAAGGTCTTCACTCAAATTTCGTCCCATTTTTCGCCCAAAATCAGGTGAAGAGCAAAAGTGACCGTGTTGTTATTCCTATTGCTTTGCAAAAGAAATGTCTTGAATAACATTCATGATGGACATCAGGGCATAAGTGAATGTCGTGCCAGAGCTCGAACCAGTGGCGGATCTAGAAAATTTTGGTGGGGGGAGATGATAAAATTTATGAGCACAAATTGTGTATTTTCTCAAAATTTTGGATGTTTATGATTAATGTTCTTGACCTCACGCAAACTTGGGGATATTTTTGATCCGTCCCATCCCAAAAACGTTACCAATACATAAAATATTTTTTAAAATTTAACCAACGACAGAAAACCAGTTTCATGTCATTGATTTAACCAATTCAGTTCAAATTAATAACATAAAACACTCTTTTCGTCTTTCCTGCTTCAAAAATCGTATTTATTAAACTTTGGCCAACATAATCGTCTGCATCTACACAGAACAGGCGCGTTGCCAGAAATTCGCAATGACGGAGCTGCTTTGGGGGTCTGAGGGCAGAGCCCCCAGCCTCGGGAGGCAAGGGGGTCTGGGGGCGGAGCCCCCAGTGATCGAAAATTTTGCATCTTTTTGCAAAAATAACTAAATTTTAGGGCTATTTTGATAAAAAATAATGCTTTTAAAACGTGGCATAGCAATCGGCAGTGCAAACATGATTAAACCGGTTGCATAAATGGGCTATGTGAGAAGTGGCTAGTGGTAAAATTTTCTTTTGTTTACATGCTGGTAGATCCTAAAATCCTGTAGTTTAATAAAACGCACACTGAGTAATCTATTTCTACTATATTTTGTAGAGAAAAATAATTGGAGGGGGGGCTCATGGAAAGATATTTGAGAAAGGTGATTAGTAATTAACTAAATCTGAATAGATCCCTCCTGTTCGTGAGTTTATAATATTTTTGTTGATAAAAACTATGTTAAGCATTTTCAATGAGCTATTAAATTTGATTGCTTGTTTTTGGCCATTTTTTAAAGTTTTTATTGATTTATGAGTTTTATTTTCGACAAATTAGCCCCCCTAAATATATGGTTCAAAAGATACTTTAAATCACGTTTTAGTCCATTCCAGTCCAAAAACCAGTCTCAGAAGTGCCAAAAACGTGGTATTTTTCTTATTCTGCATTTTGGTCGACAGGCCAACGGGGGGGGGGGGGGGGGGCAAAAGTCACCCCCCCCCCGCCCGCCCTTGGCTGCGCTACTCACACAGAATGAGTAAAAACTATCTGCATCGGACTTTGATATTTCTATTGCCAAAAGTCTATTTTGTTCAAGTTTTTATTCGGCATACCGTAACTAACAATGTAATAAAACTACATTCCAGAAGACATTTTACTTGATGTTCTATCAAATCGACACTTTTTTATGCGAAACTGCACTACTATATTGCGTGAGGTTTGAGCGAAAATGCGCCATAATTGAACTCCTGTTGTGTTATGCCTTTATCGTTGAAAAGTGCGAGTTGTGAATTTTGCTAGTTTGGCGCTTTCAAATCAATCGGACCTGTAAAAAACTAATTTCTGACTTGTAAAAAGTACGCTGTAAAAATAACTTTTTCCTCCCCTGCCCTACCCCACCCCTCCAATGGCTTCAAAAATATATCGCAGTCACCCGGCCTATCGAGTACTCACTGATTGCTTTTTTTCAAATGTTTAATATTATGCATATGCACGTTGTGTTTAGGCTGGTGGGGGGGATGCATCCCCCCCCCCCTAAATCCGCCACTGGCTCGAACTATCTGGTGGCCGTATTTGAGTCGTGATATTGAATCTTTTGTGAAGTCGTGTAGGTTGTGCGCTAAATATCGTGCTAATCCTACTGAACCATTATTGCAAACTGTTTTACCAGATCGACCTTGGCAAAAAGTTGCGTGCGATTTGTTTCATTTTAAAAATTGTGTGTATTTACTGGTTATTGATTATTTTTCACGTTGGGTTGAATTAGCATTGCTCGATCGAAGAACAACCTCTGATGCTGTAATACCGCATTTAAAATCTATGTTTGCTAAATTTGGTATTCCTGAAAAATTTGTATCAGATGGCGGTTCTCAGTTTTCTTCGTTTACTTTTCGTAATTTTGCAAAGTGCTATGGTTTTCGCCACACGTTTAGCAGTCCTAGATATCCTCAAAGCAATGGTGAAGCCGAACGAGCTGTTCAGACCGTCAAAAGTTTTTTGAAAAAGTCTGACGATCCTTATCTTGCTTTGCTAGCGTATCGTACTTCTCCACTTAAATCTGGTTATAGTCTTGCTGAATTGCTTATGGGTAGATCGTTGCGCAGTGGGCCTACTGTGCCTAATTTGTCTGCTACACTTGAACCTAAATGGTCATTTCTGCATGACTTTTGAAAAAAGGAGAAACAGATTGAATCACGTGAAAAGTTGAATTTTGATAAGCGCCATAATGTTCGTAATTTGCCGTCTTTGAAAAATGACTCGTGTGTTTATATTGATGATGGTTATTATGAGGATTTACGAGGTCGCATAGTTGGGCCTTCTGAACAACCACAATCCTATGTTGTTGATATTTCTGGCCGTAGTCCTGTTGTGCGTAATCGTAAATTTTTGAAACCGTGTATTGAAAATGAAGGTGAACAATCAACAGAAAATCTTAAGCCTGACAAGTGTAATGTTCGTGAAATGACTGATAATGACAATGGTGTTTCTAATCGCTATGTCACTCGTTCAGGCAGAATTTCAAAACCACCTGACCGTTTGCAATATGATAAGTTTTGATGCAACTCTGTTATTGTTTCTCGACCTCCTTCATAACTTCAAGGGGGGATGTTGTATTAGGTGTTGTAGTATTGCATAACCGCTCATGCGTAATGACGTCATGTGATTTATTGCGCAACGTATCTGATCGCTGCTCTTTTCGTCATTCTAATAGAACCACGCTGGAGTAAACTGTCATCTTGTGTTATTTGATTTAACGCGACAATTTAAATTTAACGCCATAAATTTAAAATTAACGACAATAAAATTTAAATTTAAAATTTAAATTTAGACAATTTAACGTCCTCTCAATTTAAATTTTTGCCAACCAATTTAAATGTCCAAGCCGGGAGAAATTCTCTGGTTTTGTTCTAAAAGGTGCAATCTCAGGCCCTCATCTAACTTTTTTATGCAATAATATGTTTTGGGCCCCCAGCTAACTTTCATATTGCAATAAGATGATTAGTAACCATTTATTGCATCCAATGTACCAACTTGAAATAACTTTAAATTCCACCTTCACCACCTACCAACTTTAAATAACAATCCACCTCCATCTCGTCAGTTTTCACGCGACAAAATGTTTTTGAAAAAAATTAGCTTGGAGAAATGCTTATTGAACAAATTATTGAAGTTGAATCGAGGGTGCTTGGGCTCCAGGTCGTACATATTCCTAAAACTGGTTATTTTCATGATAAAAAAAAAATCTTCAAAGGCAAATCTTCGAGTGAATGATTTAAGGCTAAAAATGTTGCAGAAAGGCAATGTATCTTGATTCCCCTAATCAGGCCAAGTCACAAAATTTAACCCCAAAATGAAAGATTTTAAACGTGTTTTGGACTTGACTTGAAGTAAAGGGAGGGATTTGTTCAATTGGCCCTCAAATCTCAAAAATTTTCTTCTTTCAAATGGCTCTGAAAACGTGCGAAATGTGTTCCAAATGGCATTTAAATAGCCATTTTTTTCCAAAAACAAAAAGTCGGGGTGCTTCGCCCCCAGACTCCCTTAGCTTCTAGCGGCTGGTGGCTCCGCCCCCAGGCCCCGTTTGTGACACGTTTGAGTTGCACTAATTTGCTCACCACGTCTCCCAATTTGATACTTTAATAAACCTTTTTAACTTGCGGTTTTAGTCTTTTCTCTTTAGCAAATCCTAGTTTCGTGCCAAAGCAGACCCCAGCTTTTGGTCTTTCATTTTTTGTCCCATAAAAAGTCTCTCTTTTCGAAAATTTTTGATGACGTCATTGCATGTGATTTACGGTTTAGCCCTCCCCCCAATCCAAAATCCTGGCTACGCTTATGCATTAAACCATGTGCAATACGCATACCAGATACCGATTGTGGCATCTTAGTATTGTTGACGCACCTTCACGAGCGGTTGCTTACAACATTGCAAAGATGCAAAGCAGCAAAATAGACGTTGCATAGCTTCCAGTCTACACTTTCTTTGGTATGGAAGTATCGAATGGAATATCGAAGAAAATTTTACTATGGAATGAAATATGGAATGGAAGATTTTTGGCATGGAATGGAAATGGAATGAAAGAAAATTGCCAGTATGGAATATGGAAAAATCGTCTTCCATTCCATTCCATGCCATGCCCTGTCTACAACACAAGTCAAATAAAATAGCTTACAAAGTAAACTTGCCTGCTCTTTTTTTTAAACTAAATACAACTAGATGGGAGTTTTCCAGCAAACCCAGTGAACGACCGACGCAAAGCTAATGCTGAGACGCTCAAAAGTACTTTTTGTCTACTGTAAAATCAGCTATTGTTCAAAAATATCTGATTATGGAACCTCCAAAAAAGTAGAGTCAAAATATTTGTCAGTTAAATATCTCCTGATATCATAACAGACTGGCACCCTAAGTTGAGCCGTCCAAAAACTTGATTTTGGGGGGTCCATTTGGGGGGTCCCGGGGGGGGGGGTGGCATCCCCAAACTACGCCAAAATTTTTGTCTGTTAAATATCTGCTGATGTCAAACAGACTGGCACCCTAAGGTGAGCCATTCAAAAAATTAATTTTTTGGGGGTCCCAGGGGTAGCACCCCGAAACTATGTCCAAATATTTGTCAGTTAAATATCTGCTGATATCAAAACAGACTGGCACCCTAAGTTCAGCCATTCAAAAAATTGATTTTTGGGAGGTCTATTTGAAGCACGTTTGGGCAAAAATGCATTAGCAACATTTTTCAAAAATTGAGTTTTTCATATTTTTGCGTTTATTTACTAAATATGTTTCCCCTGAGAAAAAAATTTTTTTCAGTTTTAATCAGTTTGCGGTAATAAATAGCTTTTATTAATTCTTGTCCCTGACATCGTTTGAAGCAGAAGTTTATAATGTGACTGATTTTGACTAAAACAGATTAGTAAAAAAGTTTGTAGAAACAGCTTGTAACGGGCTTTTTGTGAAGAATGAACTTGCATCTGTGTTCTCGTAGCTACTACCAAAACAATGATTGATTACGTCAAGTACCTTAAGAACACCACACTCTTTGGCAAAATGAATCATTCAAAGCAGAGATGGGAACCGGTCGGGTCGAGATTCTACGACCGGCCGGTCAAGCCGGTTGAAAAACCGGTCGAATTCTCCTTTCTGGCAACTAAAAGACACCTAAGCACCAACCGAAATATGCTTATATATTTTATCATAAACAAAACTTTTTATAAAAAATCAATGTTAACAAACCACATCTTTCGAAACCACTTGTTGAATGGTTTCAAGCTGTGACTAATATGCTGTGACCATTAAGACATGCACATCCAGGGACGTATTTAGGGTGGTAGTATTTTGCCATGCCTCCCGACTTTGGGCCACTGCACAAAGCAAACAAGTGCAAAATATACGTTAAAATCGCGTAATTAGATTTAATAAAGCATGCATGTGGAAGAGGCTTGCGCTACCTGGCATTTTAGCATCATTTTAATCAGCGTAAGGGTAGAAGAGGCGCAGATTTCAGATTTTTTACTACATGCTAAAATCTAGCCGCTTTGAAAAGCTTGTTTCGACTTAAATTTACCACACTCTACACTGGGCAAGAAAGACATAGCTCTTATTTTTTTATATCTAACTAACCATGGCTTGTTCTGAAGTAGCAGCATTTCTACAAACTGCTGGGGCACATTATATTTTGAATGTTTTCTAGCCAATGTCATAACAGTTTAGTGTTTTCAATGGAAATAACGGACGCGTTGCGTTCATGGGGATAGTTATTCATAACGACTTCGTACTACCGATAACTTTATTTATTGGTTTGACGTTTCCCAAACCGGAAAGCTTCTTCAGAACAATTTTTGGCAGTGCTGCGTTTGCAGTTACAAAAAGATAAATGAGAAAAAAATAACAGCAAAAGATAGGTAACAGTAAGTAAACATACGAACATCACAATACTTGTACCAGAGGTGGAGTCCTCGAGGACGTCCTCGAGGACACATTTTGAAGTCCTTGGCCTTGGCCTCGAGGCCTCAAGTCCTTGAAAATTGGCCTCAAGGCCTTGGATTTTTTTTGTGTCCTTGGCCTTGGCCTCGAGCCTTGTGTCCTCGACTCCACCTCTTACTTGTACTATTATACCCAAAAACATTAAAATGATGGAGCGATAACATTATTGAATATTGAAAATTAAGTCACTAACAGCGTGAAAAAAAGGAATATTGAAAAATTATGTCACTAACAGTTTAATGATGTTTGCACTGTCAATTTCTAAGCCACGTTTTAAAAGGATTATTTTTTAATCAAAATAGCCCAAAAATGAAGTTATTTTTGCAAAAAAATGCAAAATTTTGGAGCGCTGGGGGCTCCACTTCCAGACCCCCGTGCCTCCGGCGGATGGGGGCGGAGCCCCAGACCCCCATTGGCCTCCAGCGGCTGGACCCCCAAAACAGCCCCTTCATTGCGAATTTCTGGCTACGCGCCTGTGAATAACACTTCAAAATTGTGTATATGTAATAGTGATGTCGATAGCGGCGCACCTGTTTGATTACCGCGCAACATTTTCACTGAACCGAACGTGCAGTGTGCGCGCCGCACAAAGTTCAAACTTTTTGTAGTGGGGTCACTGCGGTGCATTGTACAAGCAGAACCTTTGAGGCACAATATGGGCAGCGGACTCATATTTGCTGCTTGCGACATTATAATCTGCGCAGAATTTCAAGTCAAATGCAACGCAGCAGCTTTTGTCATTAAAAATCACACGGTTTTAGTTTATGTTTGTTGATTTTAGTTATAGTTGATTAACATGAAATTCTGCGCGGATTATTTTAAACTTCGCGGAAAACTGCGCGGATTGGAGATAATAACAGAGAGTAGAGATGGCAACAGCGCAGCATACGCGGCCGCACGCTGTTGTTGCAGCACCGCGCCGCGCAGCGTGGCAACTAAAATCTGGATTACGTCACAGCGTCAGCGCAGCGCCGCGTACAATAATTTTTTTACATTTTTTTAGAATTATTGCTGGTGATTTTCTCTTTATGAACAATAATAGGTAGTCTGGATGTAACTACTAGGCTATATGCATAGGTGGGCACAAGTCCGTTAATCGTTAAACCGTTAATAACGAAGCTAAGTTTTTCACTAACTCGTTAATCCGTTAAAAAGTTTTTTCATGTTAACGGACTAAATTAACTTCCGTTAAGTGCTGTTAACGGACGCGAAATTTTTTTTTCTACCATGGTTTTGCACGATTTATTACGTCACATCCGCATCCTATCCATACTCCGCGCTCACTTTGACTTGATCCGCTGTATTCACAGGCTAATTAATGCAAGAGGTAGGTTAGCTTATAGGTTAGTGATCACAGGTAAATACGCCTAATATATGTTAGCGTATCTAGTTAGCCTAGTATCTAGATAGCGTCTGACAAGTTGTTGTAAGCATCACGGTTAAGCTGTTGACTCGAGTCTGAGCAATTGTTGCTATATTAGGCCTACTAGATACTGGTATAAAATTTAAATAATAGCCTAATATCATACCAGGGATGTCTAATGTGATGGTAGTCAGATAACGATGATGTTAGTGCAATTCAAAGTTTTAATCATGTTATGTGTATTTACTTACTATTCGTAAATGGCAGATAATAGCCAAATAATTGATTTTTTGATACAGAATAGACTAGCTTACAGTAAACAGCGTCACTCTTGCATTCAGTTAATGTTAGTCAGTCGATTCATCTGTTTGATGGTCAGAGTAACTACTGTAGTAAGTAAATTAAATTTCTCCTAAGTCTAAACAAATAGCTTCTGGATTTTGGTAGGTCTCAGTAAGCATAGTAGCCTAGGTGAGGTATGCATAGGTGGGCACAAGTCCTTTAATCGTTAATCCGTTAATAACGAAGCTAACTTTTTTATTAACTTGTTTATCCGTTAAAAAGTTTTTTCATGTTAACGGACTAAATTAACTTCCGTTAAGTGCTGCTAACGGACTAAAGTAACTTCCGTTAAGTTTTGTTAACTTCCGTTAAGGTTTTATTTGTATCTTGCACCATTCATTCATCGTACCGGTACACACCAGTTTGCTCTGGTAACACTTGTTGCATATTAGCATGAGTTTTATAGAAGAAAGCAAAGAAAGGAGCTCTTTTTTGAGGCAAATAATAACCTGCAGCCTCAGAGGTCTATTAGTTATTGCTGTTCCCAATTTCCAAAGATTTTCAGGTCGCAGCTTCGATTGTGCATTCGAACTTGTTTTTATCTTGAAATTAGATTAGACTGTAAAATGTAACTACCAAAACACAAAAAGACCATCAGAGCAATAAATTTTTTCTTACAATCAGCTCAACAGCATCAATACATGTTCTAGAAGCGAGTGAATAAAAAAGAAATGTAAATTACCCGCAAAATGTTAACGGATTAACGGACTTTATTAACTTCCGTTAATCTAAGCTGAAAATAACGAATTAACGTTAACGGAGGTGTGATGTTTGTTAACGAACTAGTGGTTAACAAAGCTTACGTCTTGCATTAACTTGCCCACCTATGGAGGTATGATATAGCCATACAGTAGTAAGGGGTTAGGTTGAGAGTTCACTATTCAGTTCAGGGTTACCGGTTAACGTTGGCGTACTTACCGATTCTGTGCTATGCCAACTACACCATCCTTGAGATATTACACTTCGCTCTCGGTTTTGGCTTGATGTGCACTGTTAACATCAAAATGTTAAGAAGACCTAGGGCTATGTCAGATGTGTAGGGTAGGTTTATTTTGCTGTTTACATATTTTAAGGTGTTGAACCTGAGTTAATTGTGGCAATTTCTTGATAGTGTAGACAATGGTAACGCCAAATTTACTACTGGTACTAGCTACTTCTACCGGTACATCTCAGATTAAGTAGCCTAAATCGTTCGTCTCTAACCTGCTCATAGAAAGTTTAGTACCCTAATTTTTTTACACAATAGGTATTAGATTGTTGAACTTAAGAAATGTTCACATGTTGTACTCTATGATTATTCAACATACAAAATTGTGTTGCAGGCATAAAATGTTACCCAGCATAGTATACAAGTAGATCAATTTTTTGATATGCCCATGTTGTAGTCTATTTTATTTTTAAAACGTAGGTATGTTCTGTTGTGGTGATCTGTGGTAACCAGTCCAAACCATTTGTAATTAATATAGATTCCTGTTCTTACCATTAGTATGTGACCTATGAAGACGGAAAATTGCATTTCTTGTGTAGAGTGCGGGCAGGCAATGATATCCTGTACAATTTATTGGCAAGAAAAAAATACCGATTGTGTACATGCTTAACAGTAAACAAAGAAGCTATAAGGTTTGTTTGCCAAAGTTTCAAGAAGTATCAAGCATCCAGCATCTGTACTACATTTCAAGGATTCTTCCAATCATCTTATGTATTTGTGCTTACTTTTCAGTCAAAGCCTACTAACAATCGAATTTGAAAAACATGACTGCTCTAACACTTCAGAGTTTTGGTTATAGCAGTTCAAAACAAGCCTTGTATGCAATCTTAAATTGATTTTTTGTGGAATTGTGAACATGGACTAATGAAAACTTTGGTTTTACCAACTGGATAGTGCATCAGTATACCAATACAGAGTTTGCAGCTTATGCAATAGTGATATACTGTATGGATTGGGTTTGTTTGAGCTGGTAGGTAGGTGTTGTTTTTAGGTAGCAAAGTTCATATTTAGTCCTTTAATACATACCGGTATTTAACGATTTAGCGTATTATATAGGCAGAGGCTGCTGTTACATTACGTAAGAAAAAGAAAATCGCTATTTTAACCCTAACCCCAACCCTAAACCTAACTTTAACCCTAGGTCTAACCCTAACAATAATCCTAACCCAAACTCAAAATCTAACCCAAACCCTAACGATAATTTAAAAAACAAAAAAGAGTAAATGAGCACTCACTCTTTACTCTCTTATTCTCTTCATGGGCGTTACATAACGTAATGCTAGCCACTTCGTATTATATATTATGTCTTATTAACAAAATAATGGGATTTAAATTGCATCATGGTTTGAAAGCGTTTGCAGTTTTTTACTGTTAAAATGGTCTTGAAACAGTAGTTAATTTGTTGAGGTATATGATCAATGACTGCTTATTTACATACCTAAAAGAGATTTACTTGGAAACTTTGAGGTTGATCAAATAGCAAATTACTGAATGGTTTATGATGCAAAAAGTATCAAAGTCACCCTTAATCACAAATTGCAGAAAAGGACCACAGAAAAAAATCTGGTATATAAAGTCTTTTCCAATTCAACCTAGTTTGTTTTTTTAGTGGGATTTCCCAAGCATGACGTTCTTGTTAGAGCACTGTTGAATCGAATGCTGACATCTTGATTTGGTCTTCTTGGAAATTTTTGGTGGCCTTCCTGCTCCATGCACTCTTCTACCCCGGCTGATATTTGATCTTCTTGCTGGAGTTGTTCCAGAAATGGGAATCTGAATTGAGGTAGATAACCTATGTTGTGTTGATGTTTATTGTGCATACTTTGGTTTTATTTTTGAAACAGTTGTAGCCAGAGATGGCTTTTGTTAAACGTGTACAGTGCAGTATTAAATTGAGAATCTGCAGTGATTTTGTGAAAGTTATTAACAAATGACTGTAATGCTGGTCCATGATATTGAAGGTTTGTCTTGCACTTTTCAATTACCGGTATGGTCTGAAAGCAGTGTGAGGCATGATTGAGCAGGTCTTAATGCACGACATTAGTATCTGTCTTTGCTTGTAGATACTGAAGGAAGACTGTTAACAAGGCATTTCATCAAACTAAAAAGTTCTTAACCTTTTTGATTTTGTTATTAAACACACTTGATTGATTGTATAGTCATTGAAAAGATTATATGTATCAAAGGTGCGTTTAGACCGGAAACAGCAAAATGCCTAAATTGCACTTTTGCAATGTTTGCTAGTCTTCATGGGGGACATACGCAACAATTTGTGAACGCTGATGTAAACAAACATTCACCAACTTAAATCTTTTATTTATTTGTTGTATTATGCAGAAGTGTGTAATGAGTTGGCGGGCCCATCTTTGCATCATTGAGCCTGGACAATGCACCCTTCAAAGAAATGTTGCACAGATGGCAAGTGGTTGGCAACACTGTGCCAATTTCACTGACCCAAGATTTGAACCTCAGACCTCACGCTCCAGAGACGAATGCGTTAGCATTCGATTAACTAGCATCAGCAAATAGTCCCCAAAGTAGCTTTGCATCAAGTCTAACTGCCAATTTGCTGTGCTTATTTGTATTGTAACTTTTAGTTGATCAGCTATAGATCACACATACTAAAGAGACATTCTAATTTATGTAATGGTGGCAGAATTAGTGTCGCAGTAATACATACTTACTGATATTTGGTAATTTTTTTTGGCAGTTTATGCTGGTATGAAAAGTTATACTGTGGTGTGAAAAGAATTCTATGAATGATCATTTCACTGGAAATTTTTAAGTTAAAGTGAGTGAAATAAAAATTTTCATTATTCATCTTTGCATTTTTTGTTTGCCTTTTTTAAGATCATGAAGAAAGTAGGTCAACAAGCTCACATGGTCTTATGTCTGTCCTGCGTTGAAAAACTGCTGCGACTTTGAAGCCAGTATATGTCTGTGGTTGTTTCGGGCATGGGTTGGAATCCCTTCTGTAGGCATTTTTCTAACAATCAGAGGCTGATTCAGATTGTGACTTAATATGTCTTATTTTCGTGATTTTTTAAGGGTTAAGATTTGGGTTAGTTTTAGAGTGAGTTTTGGAGTAAGAATTTGAGTTTGGGTTAGATCTGGATCAAAATTAATAAAAAAGTAGACAAAAATTTCCAGTGAAAGAGTCTCGTCCGAAGAATCATTATTTGACTTAGGTTATTGATAGTGTTGTAATGCCATGCCAAACTATCCCCATCCAGTTTAAGTTTTTTTGTTTGGTTTCACCTAGAACTTTAGCTGAAATGGTATCAAATTAATGCTAACTTTGGCAAGGTTTCCTGGTTTGACGCTTGAATATATATGCGTCAGTTGTTTCTTTTTCTTATTAGTTGTTTTTAGAGCTGAAGGTAAATCAGACTGCACTAATTATCTTCACCACTTTTTCAAAAAACAAACTTTAAACTGCTTTTCAACCTCTAAAATTAGTTTTTGTTAGTCTTTTTCGAACTCTGTTTGCAATCCTTAACTGTTAAATGCAATGGCACATCGAAGTATACATTTTTACAACTCATTTTGTTTTTAGAGAAATCTGACCATGGGATCCAGCTTCGAAATACAACCGCTATTCGAAACATTACTTCAATTGCTTGCAAGACTCTGCAAATAAACATTTAACTGTCCAAGCATCATTTTTAAGATGTACAAAAAAAGAATTGTGTATGGACTATGGAGGAGCAAATATACTTGTGTTTGAACTGTCGAAAGGTGACCAACAATTGAACTTCAGCAACAATAAGGTCGTGCGGTTATCTGTTTCAGAATCACACTATCAAAGTGCCTCGTTTGTAATTTAATGACGTGTTTGACGGACTTCTTCACGTGTTAGCCTTCGGTCCTTATTTGCATATTTCAATTTTGTTGTAGCATTTGTAATTAGGATCACGTGTTTTAATCCTATACCGCCATGCTCAACATATAGGTAACGTTTCAAATTTATGCGTTGTACGTAATGATTTGTAGTTCCCGTAAGAATAAGAATATTAAGTCTCTTTGATTGTTAGAGTTGGAAATGGAACAGAGAAGTTTGTGAAAATCATCTAATACGAAATCTGATCCTTGTGCAACAAGACACTCATTAGCGTTTTTGATAAAACCATCTTCATACGATAACTCTTTGTATTATTCCTGGCAACAAAAGAGACATTAATTTTATGCCTACTTGTTTTACAATGGTGAATATTACATGTACTATTTAATCAGTTAAATTTGTTTATTTATTTAGTTTTAATAATTAATGTAATATGCTTTTCAAATTTTGCTGATTAATTTAGTTTGGTTTAGTTGCAGACAAATGCTGTGATTGAAGTATTCACTACGTCAGTATTTGTATCAGAATTCTTTATAGCAGCGTACCTATTAGATCGCACTTAATTTTTTTTTTTAAGTTTATTTTGCTAGTTAAGTATTCATAAGCAAAGCATAAATTAATATGTTTGAGTTTGAAGTGTTTAAATAATGTTGTGTGTTTTTTTTTCTGCAAGATTTCTTCCTTGTTCATAGAGTAAATGCTTTTGCATGTTGGCTTTACTTGCCCTTAACTTTTCATAGACTGTAAGGCTGTTTTTACACATCTGCGCTTGACAACCACCAGAAACAAAATTGTGAAATAATTTTTTTTAAGTTAACAAATATGTGAGTATTTGACTAATCGTTACTGGTTTTAAAGTAATTAATGCAGGCGTTGCGTAGACTAGATACCCATGCAAAAGTTCGTTATTAAGTTATGAGGATGTAGTTTTGAAATGACAAGAGCTTTTCTCAAAATAGCCATTGTGTCAGTCATAGCAATGTTATGAGAAAGCGGGATACTAGCGCTAACATAACGCTTTTTATTGCTCTTGGTGACAACGATTTATCGCTTTAAAAGTTTTGTCACAAACCATTGTTATTCTGAGTAAAATGTTCATGCCTTCGAAGCAATTTCAATCAAAGCAATTCTCGAGTTTTGTACCACCAGTCAACGTTTCAAATATTACTACTCTACAATATTTAGATCTATGCGATTTCATAATTAAGTAGCATAAACGTTCTCGACCGAAGTGATGTTGCTTTAAATCTAGAATTTGATGAGAGGTTGTAGACTAGACGAACGCGTTTAATCTCTCTGGATGCGGATTCTAAATCTCGTTGCAATTATTAGTTTTCCCTTCGCATATTTTGTTATTCGCTTGATCGCGCTCAACAAAATTAAACTAAAACAAATATTAATATTGCAATTAGGAACAGGAATGTGGAAGCACCGCTTTGTTAATTGCTTCCACCTTCTTTACACGAACTTATGTTTTGATCTGAAATTGTTTCAGTCAACTTTTTTTTAGGATTTTTCAAAAACGGCTTATGTTCAGTATCATCTAGACAGACTCATGGAACAAAAATGTCGTTACTTTGTTTGTTTTTATTTATTTTTTTGGCTGCACACCAGAGACATGCAATAAGACGCTTTTGCGTGGAGCCTATATGGCTCGAGGTTTTAGATTCAACATAAAAATAGCTTGTCTTTAATCATTTATGCTGCATATCTGTACATGGCTGTAGTTATGGGTGAAATGAACCTTCAACGGTCGGAGAATTTTTCTTAAAAATAACTCGTTTTTAGGTATGGTAAATTTCAACTTTAGTGGCAACGTCCATTTTCTGCACAGCAAAATAACCAACACTCATTACGAAGCTTATTCTGCTTCGGGATATATTCTGATTATTAGAACAATCCCATAGTTACAGACACCGTCGGTCAGTGGTGTAAAGTAACGAAATACTTGAGTAGATTACTCAAGTGGTTTTTTCCAGCAGCGAATATTTCTTGAGTAGTTTTTTAGTAGGTACTTTTTCTTGCTTACTTATAGACTGAAGTAACGCTATTTAAGTAGTATTTTGTATCAGAAAAGTACAAAGTACTGTAATTTTAAGTTAGAACCTCAAATTCGGCAGAACGATCGACTTTTCTACCGGCAATTGTTCAGTTCAGCCAAGTTAGTTGTCTTTTTCTCCTTTTGCGGCTGGCTACTCTTGCGTCAGAGGTCAGACCACCACAGCGACTTTCACAATGCCTTTTTTCTACGTGTGCGCTTACGTATCACATCCAGTCTGGCGAAAATTTGTTTAAGATGGTTTTAGTTTCACGTTCGTTGTTTGATATCTGCCCTTCGCCTCATACTGGCATAGATGTTTGTTTATTCTATTAAAAGTAAATCATGAAAGAGTCAAACAGAGATATATAGATTTGCCAAAAATGTGTCCTTTGATTACTTACCGTCCTTTGATTACTTGATTACTATCGCTAAATTCTACAGTGTGAGTTAAAAATCGCACACAATATATGCAAGAAACATTATCGTGCAGTACTGTAATATTTATTGTTCAATGTAATTACGAAATCTTTTTAATATGATGATCAATTTCGTCCCATGGAAACTCAGACTATGTAGATGGGCTATCTGCAATAGATTTAGTGACGTAATGTTTATCAGGCTTCTGCCTGCCTTCGCATATTCTGAAATAAATTAAATTTAAAAAATCCGCAATAAGTTTGATTAATAAAATCCAAAAAAGGTTATCGCAGAATATACTGAAATAGCTATGGTACGTAACTTTTAGCCCACCCTTGAGTAAACTGTACACTGATAAGGCACGTACAACGAGTTTTTTTAATTTAAGCATAATTTAACAATAACAGTAAATGAGTATTTGAGCCAAGATGTAATAAAATGATTCAAAGTAAATTCTGCGTGGCATGATATTCAAATCTCGAAGTCTAACAGTTGTTGTTCTTTTTGATTAATTGTCTTGAATATAATAAGAAACTTGCCAAGTTACAATTAAGAATTCATGACTTATTGAGAGAGGAGGGGTTATAGAAGACTAAGCGCTTTGTGGCAGTGATGTAAAGGTAATTGGCCAGTTGTGCTATGTCGAGTGAATAGTTTCTGTATTTTGCTTGAATACTTTCAGAAAAACTTGTACTCGAGTACTTTTAAAACTACGTTTTTACTTTTACTCCAGTCCTTTTTTGGTCAGTACTTTACTTCAAGTAATTTTTTGTCAGTAACGAAACTTTTACTTGATTACAATTCTCGAATACTTTTTACACCACT
The DNA here is from genome assembly GCA_963965965.1 of Trididemnum nubilum. Classification (NCBI taxonomy): domain Eukaryota; kingdom Metazoa; phylum Chordata; class Ascidiacea; order Aplousobranchia; family Didemnidae; genus Trididemnum; species Trididemnum nubilum. Next base: position 26,280,284 of record OZ014474.1, read on the forward strand.
GGTTGCGGTCCGTTATAAGACGTCCATAACTTTATAAAGACTAAAAACGTGATCTTGTTTGGCTTACAATTATAAAAAAAATACAAATAAAAGTCCAAAAAGCTTTTCAGTTGTAGTGAATGGTCGTGACGGTTGGTTAACTTGTAAGAAAATCTAGATATAGAAAGACATTGATAAACGGTAAATTTTTGAATTGATAGTGGGCTAGCTGGCCCTCGATAAAAACAATAACTTTTCGTCGCAACTAGTAGTTCACTCACAAACTTGCGATCAAGCGTTTAATGTGTGGATGAAGGGTGCACATTTATTGTTTCAACTTTCGCAACTAAGAAATACAGTTTTCACATTTCTGCATAGCAGACTGCCACACTATGCTTACGTAGAAAAAAATTAATGACGAGTTTTTCATGCAATCAACAATACTATAGCGACCCCTGTTTTTCTATGCTTTTATGAATTTGTTTCTGCGATGTGATTTTGTTTTTAAAAATTCTTAAATATACGGTAGCAATTTTTCAGATTGAATGTGTTATAAAAAGTAAACAGCAAAGCCCGCTCCTGGTTTATATGTGTCTTATTTTTAGGCGGAAGCAAATAAACAGGCATTTCTTTTACTCAAAATGATCTTAAGTTTTTGTACTACTTGAAAATGACGTCTTAATCAATATCCCTATTTACGCTTTCACCAGAGAACATATTAGATGTTGTCGTTGGTCCATCTTGTACATTGTAGAACTTGATCGTGTATACTGCACAGCGCAGCCGTCCTAAGAAAATTAAGTGGGTTGGTGTAAACCTGCTGCATCGACAAGTTTAGAGTAAGGTCTGGGGGTTTCAGACCTCCTCCAAATTGTTGTCTGCGTCAATTTAAGTCATATGTCCCATGTGAAAACAGAAGACATGGATTGCATGAGCCAATAGCTATACAGTAATTCAAGCTACTTCAACAATTGTTGGTTCAACTCCCACCAGCATCCTTGTTGCTTCCTTGGATGAGTAAATGCTTAGCTTTATCGCTGTTGTTTCTAACGAGCAGTAAAAAGCAGCAAAAATCTAAATTCATCCATACTATCAATCATTCTTAACAACCTACTCTGCAAAACTAAACAAATCGAACCGAAGCAAACCGGTATCTCTAATTTTGTTTATTGAAATGCAGAACTGATGCAAAGAATGAAATGAACGGAAAAGCATAAAATGAAATACTTGTAAAAACTATTGACCGAAAAATCACGACAAATGCTAAAAAAAGTATCACCAAAGTCCCAATCAATTAATCCTGATAATCGCATAAAAAAAAATTATGAAGCGGTCTGGAAGCTGTTTTTCATCTAACTCGGTAGTTTCCAAAGTGGGGTCCGCAGACCTTTTAGAGTTCTTGAACCACTTTCGGAAGGTCCGCAAAACAAATTTGGTAAAGCGTTACTTGGCTAATAGCCTTAATAATTTTGCTTCCCACTCCTTAGCATTTGGGAGGTACGCAATCTGTGCTTGCGAGAGTTATTTTGTGCTTTCTATGCGTTCGTTGCGATTACACTACCCGACTCCCCCATGGTGTCACAGAGAGAAAAGTTCAGTTCATCGGTGGCTAATGCTATAGATAGCTACTTCTGTGGCCTAGCAGAAGCTCAGGCTTTTTGTATCTGTGTTAGTGAAGAAAGGAGAGGGCGTCTGGAAGTAACTGCACCCATCCCATTTGTAGTGCCTGGTTATCCATACCGGCACTACAGTAATAGTATTACTCCGCTAGTTTCATACAGTACGGAGTTCGGTTGAGGGAAACCCCCAGTTTTAACGAGTAGGATAGAAAAAGAATGCGTGTTCGTTATGTTTCCTCTACAGGGATATTTTGGATATTAGCAGTAATGATTATGTGCGTGGTTTGAATTTTGATACCGTCTAACAGAAGTTAAACTGTGAATTTGGACCGGAGAACAGCATATACGAACAGTGAGTAGACCTTACAACTACACATTACACTTCGTTAATTACTGTACATTTGCGCTCTGTGTAGGCCTATTTTTCACAATACGGTACATTGATCTCGTAGTTGTGATGGACAAATTTTAAGCTTTGTAGATAAGGCAGCCAAACATTTAAAATTTGCATGGGGACTGCTGTGAATTTTTTTAGTTTGGGAACCACTGATCTTACTTAAAACCAAAATGCCTTTGTACGGGTTAAAACGCTTTACGTTGTAGCAAGACAGAAACATAACTGAGCCTACCGTTGCAAAAAAAAACACAAAATAGGTGGAGCCTACCCTTGACGACACCATTGATTTAATTGTAAACCATAATTAGATCATTTATATTTCAATTATCAACTATAAGTAGGGTGTAAGTGACTTTGATGACCGTACGGTCTTGTTCGTTGTCTCCCAAGTTTTTGTATTTACCTGTGGTGCATTTAAAAAGTTGATGTAAATAAATATGATAGTGCACAAAACTAAAAATCCTTATCCGCTCATTCCATCATCTTTTGTGGTAAGTTGTGCCTTCGCTCAGGGATATCGAGAACAACCATGCCTAAATCCTCTTTCTTCTATCCTCCTGATGAACTCTGCTATTTGAAAAACACTGGAGAGGCCATTCAGGCGAATACAATGCACAAAATTTAGTATTTCATTCGTTTTTCGTCTCTATCAAACGATAACTGCGCACGATATAACGATTTTCTATCACCTTGAACGCATTACTTGGCGCTTAACGCCAAAAGCTCGAATAATTTCAGAGTGGAAAATCTATTTAATAATAATAATGTACCGGTTCAGCACAATTTTGCGCCGGTAAAATTTAAAAATACAATCGTCCATCATATCAAATGTATAATACCATCGTGCCAAATATATTCCATGGACAATGTGAGCCAACTCAGTTCAGTATGGAAGAAACAGAAGTTTCATTTAGTAGCATCCACAATAAGTTGGCAATAACAAATATCCAGAGTCAAAATTAAATTATCCAACACCAAGCAGTGCCGTCACCAGAGAAAAACAAAGTGGGGGCGCACTAGCCAAAAGTGAGGGGGCACTAAAATAGACTGAACTTGCAGATAAAAATTGAAATTGTACGGCTACAAATTATGGGCAATTTTTAAAAATCTGTAATCATGTCAAAAAAAAGGCATATAAGGCCAGCAGCGTTTCTTAGCTAGTTTCGTCAGCGGCCTATAATCGCTTTAAAAATCTACTTGCAGCCGTGAATGCGATCAGACGCGAAACCAAGATTTTGCTAAGAGGCGGGAATTTAAACTAAAAGTAAATCTTTTTTTCTACAAAAGTTGTCGAATTTACGCTCTATGCTGAGCAAACAAATGTAACTCAAATGTGTTACAGACGTGATCCTGGGGGCGGATCCCCAGCCGCTGGGCGATTTTGTAGCAAAAATAGCAATTTTAATACCACTTTAATCACATTTCGCTCGTTTTTGAAGTCATATGAGTAATCAAAGGGCACAAATTTGGAAGTCATTTGAAGAATTAAATTCCCCTACCCCTACAGGCCCCCTTACTTCAGGTCAAATCCAAAACACGTTCTAACACACGTACCTTGAGGTTAAATTGTTTAAGTGACTTGGCTAAAGAGGTGAAGTCCCATTGGCCTCTTATCTCCTGAATGCGCCATTGACTGCGACCCAAAGACAGGGCCTCAGAGAGAAAAATTTCCAGGGGGTACGAAGGTCGATACCGGGCCCCCAAGCCTTATTGGGGGCCCATGCCATAAAATCAATTTTTGTCGGATGGGTTCAGACTGTAGATCTTTATTTAAAAGTGAGGGGATAACGATATTCCCATATAGTTAGGACCTTTGAAAAACACAACTAGACATAAAATTGCTTTAAATCCAGCTAGGGGGTTTGAAGGAGCGCTTTGAGCTCCCCAGTGGGGTTCGGGGCAGAGTCCCGGAAGCTTTAGCACTTTTTATGTTTCTCGAGGGTAAAATACAGCATTTGATCAACATCCCAGCACCAAACTTGCTTAAATTGACAAGCAGAAAACGTGATATACATGAAAGAAAGTATGTGAAGTGGGGTATGATGACATGCACACAATATTATACAACATAATGACTTTATTAATGCAAATCCACATATTTTACAGATAAAAGTTTTAAGACGTCATCTGCAATCATAGACTTCACAAACCCAAATACCTATTAAACTCATACAGATAGAGTGAATTGCTTAATGATAGTAGTAGAGTATGTCAACTTTGACTCTGCTCTCTGACGTTGAAATGCTTTTGGATCTCTAAAAATTTACGCTCTCGTACATTGTTATACCCTAGAATTAGCGCTCTCAAGTCAGAGAAATGTAACAAAACGTTGACTTTGGTGTAAGTGTATGGCCTTTGATACATTTTCCTCTTTTTTTAATCAAATCGGCCACTATTGGATGCCCTAAAGGCTGTGTAGCAAAAATAGCGACCAATTATCAGTACTGAATAGGCTGACTAATATTTTTGCAGTAAGCAAGTTTGATTACGGTGGTATGGTGCGATGCCAAAACTTAAGGAGGAAACCGAAACTCTTCCGGGCCCCTAGAGCCCGGCCTCCCCTAGGCGTGGGCCCTGGTACGATGTACCCCCTGAACCCACTCTCGCAGGCCCTGCCTTAAGATCGTGAGTGTGCTAAAAAAACAAAAATAGTTGGTCTTCTTAAAAACGTTTTCACGTACTGTTTCAGGTCAAAATTACTAACGAAGCACCGGAAACGATTCTGTAGGCTTACATCTTTTTTCCGCGACACATCCGTGAAGGCGTGTTAATAAGACGGGTTACTGCATCACGATTATTATAGCAGTCGGTTGGCAGCTATTTCGCAAAGAATCGAGTAAACGTCCAATGGTAATTATGTTTGAACATTATTATTCCTTTTTCCATCATTGTCTTGTCGTTAGGAGATATTTAAAAACAGTATTTTGAGTAAACTGAAATGGGGGGCACAACCAGCTATTAGGGGTGCACGGCCTCCTGGCCTCCCCGTAGCGACGACACTGACACCCAGCAACATCAAAGTTAGTTAATCTTAAACAAAGTAATTTTAAACCAAAAAAGTGCCATATTTACGAAAAAATAGCAAAATATTTTAAGTTAAGACTAAAAGCAGTAAAATATACAAGCCAGGCTAACTGTGAGAACAAACATTATGACTTCGATGTTATCCTACATTAATTTAAAGCATACATTTTCCGTTAAAACATACATAACTGTTTGAAACAATTAGCAGACACTTTACATTCACAGCTGGCACATAAATTAGCCTAATACAACTAAACCAAACTAAATTAATCAGCAAAATTTGAAAAGCATATTACATTAATTATTAAAACTAAATAAATAAACAAATTTAACTGATTAAATAGTACATGTAATATTCACCATTGTAAAACAAGTAGGCATAAAATTAATGTCTCTTTTGTTGCCAGGAATAATACAAAGAGTTATCGTATGAAGATGGTTTTATCAAAAACGCTAATGAGTGTCTTGTTGCACAAGGATCAGATTTCGTATTAGATGATTTTCACAAACTTCTCTGTTCCATTTCCAACTCTAACAATCAAAGAGACTTAATATTCTTATTCTTACGGGAACTACAAATCATTACGTACAACGCATAAATTTGAAACGTTACCTATATGTTGAGCATGGCGGTATAGGATTAAAACACGTGATCCTAATTACAAATGCTACAACAAAATTGAAATATGCAAATAAGGACCGAAGGCTAACACGTGAAGAAGTCCGTCAAACACGTCATTAAATTACAAACGAGGCACTTTGATAGTGTGATTCTGAAACAGATAACCGCACGACCTTATTGTTGCTGAAGTTCAATTGTTGGTCACCTTTCGACAGTTCAAACACAAGTATATTTGCTCCTCCATAGTCCATACACAATTCTTTTTTTGTACATCTTAAAAATGATGCTTGGACAGTTAAATGTTTATTTGCAGAGTCTTGCAAGCAATTGAAGTAATGTTTCGAATAGCGGTTGTATTTCGAAGCTGGATCCCATGGTCAGATTTCTCTAAAAACAAAATGAGTTGTAAAAATGTATACTTCGATGTGCCATTGCATTTAACAGTTAAGGATTGCAAACAGAGTTCGAAAAAGACTAACAAAAACTAATTTTAGAGGTTGAAAAGCAGTTTAAAGTTTGTTTTTTGAAAAAGTGGTGAAGATAATTAGTGCAGTCTGATTTACCTTCAGCTCTAAAAACAACTAATAAGAAAAAGAAACAACTGACGCATATATATTCAAGCGTCAAACCAGGAAACCTTGCCAAAGTTAGCATTAATTTGATACCATTTCAGCTAAAGTTCTAGGTGAAACCAAACAAAAAAACTTAAACTGGATGGGGATAGTTTGGCATGGCATTACAACACTATCAATAACCTAAGTCAAATAATGATTCTTCGGACGAGACTCTTTCACTGGAAATTTTTGTCTACTTTTTTATTAATTTTGATCCAGATCTAACCCAAACTCAAATTCTTACTCCAAAACTCACTCTAAAACTAACCCAAATCTTAACCCTTAAAAAATCACGAAAATAAGACATATTAAGTCACAATCTGAATCAGCCTCTGATTGTTAGAAAAATGCCTACAGAAGGGATTCCAACCCATGCCCGAAACAACCACAGACATATACTGGCTTCAAAGTCGCAGCAGTTTTTCAACGCAGGACAGACATAAGACCATGTGAGCTTGTTGACCTACTTTCTTCATGATCTTAAAAAAGGCAAACAAAAAATGCAAAGATGAATAATGAAAATTTTTATTTCACTCACTTTAACTTAAAAATTTCCAGTGAAATCATCATTCATAGAATTCTTTTCACACCACAGTATAACTTTTCATACCAGCATAAACTGCCAAAAAAAATTACCAAATATCAGTAAGTATGTATTACTGCGACACTAATTCTGCCACCATTACATAAATTAGAATGTCTCTTTAGTATGTGTGATCTATAGCTGATCAACTAAAAGTTACAATACAAATAAGCACAGCAAATTGGCAGTTAGACTTGATGCAAAGCTACTTTGGGGACTATTTGCTGATGCTAGTTAATCGAATGCTAACGCATTCGTCTCTGGAGCGTGAGGTCTGAGGTTCAAATCTTGGGTCAGTGAAATTGGCACAGTGTTGCCAACCACTTGCCATCTGTGCAACATTTCTTTGAAGGGTGCATTGTCCAGGCTCAATGATGCAAAGATGGGCCCGCCAACTCATTACACACTTCTGCATAATACAACAAATAAATAAAAGATTTAAGTTGGTGAATGTTTGTTTACATCAGCGTTCACAAATTGTTGCGTATGTCCCCCATGAAGACTAGCAAACATTGCAAAAGTGCAATTTAGGCATTTTGCTGTTTCCGGTCTAAACGCACCTTTGATACATATAATCTTTTCAATGACTATACAATCAATCAAGTGTGTTTAATAACAAAATCAAAAAGGTTAAGAACTTTTTAGTTTGATGAAATGCCTTGTTAACAGTCTTCCTTCAGTATCTACAAGCAAAGACAGATACTAATGTCGTGCATTAAGACCTGCTCAATCATGCCTCACACTGCTTTCAGACCATACCGGTAATTGAAAAGTGCAAGACAAACCTTCAATATCATGGACCAGCATTACAGTCATTTGTTAATAACTTTCACAAAATCACTGCAGATTCTCAATTTAATACTGCACTGTACACGTTTAACAAAAGCCATCTCTGGCTACAACTGTTTCAAAAATAAAACCAAAGTATGCACAATAAACATCAACACAACATAGGTTATCTACCTCAATTCAGATTCCCATTTCTGGAACAACTCCAGCAAGAAGATCAAATATCAGCCGGGGTAGAAGAGTGCATGGAGCAGGAAGGCCACCAAAAATTTCCAAGAAGACCAAATCAAGATGTCAGCATTCGATTCAACAGTGCTCTAACAAGAACGTCATGCTTGGGAAATCCCACTAAAAAAACAAACTAGGTTGAATTGGAAAAGACTTTATATACCAGATTTTTTTCTGTGGTCCTTTTCTGCAATTTGTGATTAAGGGTGACTTTGATACTTTTTGCATCATAAACCATTCAGTAATTTGCTATTTGATCAACCTCAAAGTTTCCAAGTAAATCTCTTTTAGGTATGTAAATAAGCAGTCATTGATCATATACCTCAACAAATTAACTACTGTTTCAAGACCATTTTAACAGTAAAAAACTGCAAACGCTTTCAAACCATGATGCAATTTAAATCCCATTATTTTGTTAATAAGACATAATATATAATACGAAGTGGCTAGCATTACGTTATGTAACGCCCATGAAGAGAATAAGAGAGTAAAGAGTGAGTGCTCATTTACTCTTTTTTGTTTTTTAAATTATCGTTAGGGTTTGGGTTAGATTTTGAGTTTGGGTTAGGATTATTGTTAGGGTTAGACCTAGGGTTAAAGTTAGGTTTAGGGTTGGGGTTAGGGTTAAAATAGCGATTTTCTTTTTCTTACGTAATGTAACAGCAGCCTCTGCCTATATAATACGCTAAATCGTTAAATACCGGTATGTATTAAAGGACTAAATATGAACTTTGCTACCTAAAAACAACACCTACCTACCAGCTCAAACAAACCCAATCCATACAGTATATCACTATTGCATAAGCTGCAAACTCTGTATTGGTATACTGATGCACTATCCAGTTGGTAAAACCAAAGTTTTCATTAGTCCATGTTCACAATTCCACAAAAAATCAATTTAAGATTGCATACAAGGCTTGTTTTGAACTGCTATAACCAAAACTCTGAAGTGTTAGAGCAGTCATGTTTTTCAAATTCGATTGTTAGTAGGCTTTGACTGAAAAGTAAGCACAAATACATAAGATGATTGGAAGAATCCTTGAAATGTAGTACAGATGCTGGATGCTTGATACTTCTTGAAACTTTGGCAAACAAACCTTATAGCTTCTTTGTTTACTGTTAAGCATGTACACAATCGGTATTTTTTTCTTGCCAATAAATTGTACAGGATATCATTGCCTGCCCGCACTCTACACAAGAAATGCAATTTTCCGTCTTCATAGGTCACATACTAATGGTAAGAACAGGAATCTATATTAATTACAAATGGTTTGGACTGGTTACCACAGATCACCACAACAGAACATACCTACGTTTTAAAAATAAAATAGACTACAACATGGGCATATCAAAAAATTGATCTACTTGTATACTATGCTGGGTAACATTTTATGCCTGCAACACAATTTTGTATGTTGAATAATCATAGAGTACAACATGTGAACATTTCTTAAGTTCAACAATCTAATACCTATTGTGTAAAAAAATTAGGGTACTAAACTTTCTATGAGCAGGTTAGAGACGAACGATTTAGGCTACTTAATCTGAGATGTACCGGTAGAAGTAGCTAGTACCAGTAGTAAATTTGGCGTTACCATTGTCTACACTATCAAGAAATTGCCACAATTAACTCAGGTTCAACACCTTAAAATATGTAAACAGCAAAATAAACCTACCCTACACATCTGACATAGCCCTAGGTCTTCTTAACATTTTGATGTTAACAGTGCACATCAAGCCAAAACCGAGAGCGAAGTGTAATATCTCAAGGATGGTGTAGTTGGCATAGCACAGAATCGGTAAGTACGCCAACGTTAACCGGTAACCCTGAACTGAATAGTGAACTCTCAACCTAACCCCTTACTACTGTATGGCTATATCATACCTCCATAGGTGGGCAAGTTAATGCAAGACGTAAGCTTTGTTAACCACTAGTTCGTTAACAAACATCACACCTCCGTTAACGTTAATTCGTTATTTTCAGCTTAGATTAACGGAAGTTAATAAAGTCCGTTAATCCGTTAACATTTTGCGGGTAATTTACATTTCTTTTTTATTCACTCGCTTCTAGAACATGTATTGATGCTGTTGAGCTGATTGTAAGAAAAAATTTATTGCTCTGATGGTCTTTTTGTGTTTTGGTAGTTACATTTTACAGTCTAATCTAATTTCAAGATAAAAACAAGTTCGAATGCACAATCGAAGCTGCGACCTGAAAATCTTTGGAAATTGGGAACAGCAATAACTAATAGACCTCTGAGGCTGCAGGTTATTATTTGCCTCAAAAAAGAGCTCCTTTCTTTGCTTTCTTCTATAAAACTCATGCTAATATGCAACAAGTGTTACCAGAGCAAACTGGTGTGTACCGGTACGATGAATGAATGGTGCAAGATACAAATAAAACCTTAACGGAAGTTAACAAAACTTAACGGAAGTTACTTTAGTCCGTTAGCAGCACTTAACGGAAGTTAATTTAGTCCGTTAACATGAAAAAACTTTTTAACGGATAAACAAGTTAATAAAAAAGTTAGCTTCGTTATTAACGGATTAACGATTAAAGGACTTGTGCCCACCTATGCATACCTCACCTAGGCTACTATGCTTACTGAGACCTACCAAAATCCAGAAGCTATTTGTTTAGACTTAGGAGAAATTTAATTTACTTACTACAGTAGTTACTCTGACCATCAAACAGATGAATCGACTGACTAACATTAACTGAATGCAAGAGTGACGCTGTTTACTGTAAGCTAGTCTATTCTGTATCAAAAAATCAATTATTTGGCTATTATCTGCCATTTACGAATAGTAAGTAAATACACATAACATGATTAAAACTTTGAATTGCACTAACATCATCGTTATCTGACTACCATCACATTAGACATCCCTGGTATGATATTAGGCTATTATTTAAATTTTATACCAGTATCTAGTAGGCCTAATATAGCAACAATTGCTCAGACTCGAGTCAACAGCTTAACCGTGATGCTTACAACAACTTGTCAGACGCTATCTAGATACTAGGCTAACTAGATACGCTAACATATATTAGGCGTATTTACCGGTGATCACTAACCTATAAGCTAACCTACCTCTTGCATTAATTAGCCTGTGAATACAGCGGATCAAGTCAAAGTGAGCGCGGAGTATGGATAGGATGCGGATGTGACGTAATAAATCGTGCAAAACCATGGTAGAAAAAAAAATTTCGCTTAACGGACTAAAGTAACTTTCGTTAAGTTCTGTTAACTTCCGTTCAGGTTTTTATCATAGGTGGGCAAGATAATGCAAAACGTTAGCTTCGTTAACCACTAGTCCGTTAACAAACTTCACACCTCCTTTAACGTTAATCCGTTATTTTCAGCTTTAATTAACGGAAGTTAATAAAGTCCGTTAATCCGTTAACAGTTTGCGTGTAATTTACATTTCTTTTTATTCACTCGCTTCTAGAACACGTATTGACGCTGTTGAGCTGATTGTAAGGAAATAGTTATTGCTATGGTGGTCTTTTTGTGTTTTGAAAGTTACATTTTACAGTCTAATCTAATTTCATGATAAAAACAAGTTGAAATGCACAACGAAGCTGCAAGATATTAACGATGAAAACCTTAACGGAAGTCAACAGAACTTAACGAAGGTTACTTTAGTCCGTTAACAGCACTTAACAGAAGTTAATTTAGTCCGTTAACATGAAAAAACTTTTTAACCGATTAACGAGTTAATGAAAAAGTTAGCTTCGTTATTAACGGTTTAACGATTAACGGACTTGTGCCCACCTATGGTTTTTATTGTTAATATATTGCAGCTTCGTTTTGCATTTGAACTTGTTTTTATCTTGAAATTAGATTAGACTGTAAAATGTAACTTTCAAAACACAAAAAGACCACCATAGCAATAAATATTTCCTTACAATCAGCTCAACAGCGTCAATACGTTTTCTAGAAGCGAGTGAATAAAACGAAATTAGTCGGCAGCGTAAATAGTCGGCAGCGTGGCCGAATGGGTAAAGACGTCGTTTTTACGACGACTCTGATCGTAGGATCATGAGTTCAACCCGCACCCTGGTCACGTTGTTGTGTAATTGGATAAGGGGCTTTACGATAATTATCTCTGCTTGGTGGCTTGGAACAAGCAGCAAATTTACGTGGGAAGAAGTCAAAACGTCAACAGGAAAGCTAGGAAAATGGTCAACTCCTAAGCGGGTGCGGATTCGTCCAAAATATAGCGCACCGTGCTTTCTCGTGATAGGAGGATAAAGATGCACCAATCAATCAATCAAATGTAAATTACACGCAAAATGTTAACGGATTAACGGACCTTATTAACTTCCGTTAATTAGAGCTGAAAATAACGGAGTAACGTTAACGGAGGTGTGAAGTTTGTTAACGGACTAGTGGTTAACGAAGCTAACGTTTAGCATTAACTTGCCCACCTATGGCTATATGAATTGAAGACAATGCATGCATTGAAGACATATGAATTGAAGACATTGTTTGAGGAACGACTTCGGTGGCATCCGATCAAAACTACGTTTCTTGTGGCCAAAATAGCCGATTCTAGGATGCTCCGAATTCTGAAAAAATATACTTGAACCGAAGGCACCTTTACTGTTTTAGTAGCATGCATTTGTCTTCAATTCGTATATCCATAGGTGGGCAAGTTAATGCTAAACGTTAGCTTCGTTAACGGATTATACCACCGAAGTCGTCCCTCAAACAAGTCGACCCACCTAACCCTAACCCCAAGGGAGCACTAATCCTAACTTAGGATGATTGCCCTAACCCTAAACAGTGCTAACCCTAACCTCAATCTTAACTAAACCCCTTGAGCAAGGCGCTAACCCTAACCCTAATTTCGGATATAAGCTCATTACGGCGGTATTTTGGTTCGACTTCAGCACAGTATAAATATCATACAGTACTCTCACTTAATTGTGACGTGTGTCCGCATTTTTTGAGAGGTAAAAGCAGAGCTGGTTTTTTTTGACGTCATAATAGTGACATGGTGAGCGGACGAGGATAACGCCAAAAAATAGGAATTGTTTTGAAATTTTACGTGTGTTTTCTTGGCTTGACGACGTTACCGTCTTCATCCTTTTTTGCGCCCCTAAACGTTAGAGGGCAGCATTTCCCCCTCTGCATTAGTCCAGATATATCACGGTCTAGCTCCTTTTGTAGAGTTCGCACGGGATCAGAATTAGTCTCGATGGAACCGTCAAAGCTCGGGTTTCGGCTGGCTATAATTTTGACGTCACTTTCTTATGACGTCACAAAGAAGTACGTTTAAGAAGAAAAAAAATCGGAAATTTTCTTACATAAACAACTTTTAGTTACTTGGGGTTTTGCTCGCAGCCGGAGCCCAACATTAAAAGTTTGTCCACACTTGGTTCGTATCGTTAACCAACTATTCTGCAAATTTCGTTTCAATTGCTTAATGTTTAACGAAAATATCCTTGATTGTTTGCTTTGTCGTTGTAAAATTCGTCTTGAATTGCAGTTATATGCAGTGATTGTGTTATTGCTTAGGCCTATCACCAAATAGACTGTGACATCATTATGAAAGTTTTTAGTTACCGGTAGCCGTATGACTAACCCGCTTAAAAAATATTCATGACAACAAGCGATCTAAAAAAAGTTCCATGGACGTAAAGAGTTAATTACCACATGGTAGCAGAGTTGTAAGTCGAGCCGGGCTTTTCAGGTCGGGTTCGGGCCTCAAGTTGACGAAATTTTGGGCTTTATTCGGATCTAAGACATGCTTTTTGTCCTAGGTGCACAAAAATATAATCAAAATAACTTGACAACATTGCTAAATTTTTCAGATCAACCTTAACTTTCGGGTTTTTTAGGGCATGAATTGGGCTTCAAATTAGTTTTTGGGTTGGGGCTTATATTTTCGGGTTTGGGCCTGAACTAGTCGGCCCGTTTAGAACTCTGCTTGGTAGTTAATTATATCTCCCTTAACGAGAGTTTTAATTTTTCCCATTGACTTCCAACGGTTATAATGAGCTAGTCTCTCTGATCATGCGGTAATCATTATTATCTCTGATAGGCTATCGGTTCAACACTCCATTGTAAATTCTTGACTATGCCAGCACCTGTTGCTAACTATTTCGTTGAACAGGGCAGGGGCGTATTGAGGAGGGTGGGCATTGTGCCAAAGCCCCTCCTTTGGATTGCCAGTAATGTTTGAATACCTCATAATAATACGCAAAATTCAGCCATCCCCCCCTCTTTGGAATTTGGGGAGAAAACCTGGGCAGAAAAACGGACTCACTCTGACTATGAGCTGAGTGAAGACCTTTTTCTTTTTTTTTAGTCTTCACTTAAATCTGGACAGAAGAACGGGCTGAATCTGAGTGAAAACCTTTGTTTTTTATCTTTATCTTTTTGGTCTTCATGTTTCTCATTTGGTTTTTATCTACCTTTTCAAATTTCTGGCTACGCGCCAGGCCCCTCCTTTCGAAAATCCTGCGTACGCCACTAGAACAGGGGTCGGCAACTTATATCCCTTGGGCTGTATCCGGCCCGCAATCTCAAGCATCCATCCGAGATCCCTCATGTGACTTCCGGAAGTCGTTGGCCACGCAACCAAATTCCGCTCTGAAACTACCCCAACATTTGACGAAACTTTTTTTTTCTTAGAGTTCTCAACTACAAATCGGCCAAAAACTACCTTAAAATTGGTGAATACCTTTTTTTATTTTTATTTTCTTTCAAATGATTCCAAAACGTGCAAAATTGTATTCAAATGGAGTTAAAACAGCTATTTTTTTGGGAAAAACCACTAACATCGCACAAAATGATCCCATGACCTCGGGCGGCGGCCGCCTACCCGCAGACCCTTGTATGTGACATGCTTAGTTGCACCAGTTTACTCAGGGCGTTGCTTAAATGACATGTTTTTGATCAAATTTTTTTAAAACTTGGGTTCAATCCCCCGTTTTCCTCAGCAAGATTCTCGCTGCGCCGTTCTGTTTTTGCTCAAATGAACGGTTGCCATATTTTTGGAGTAGAAACCCAAAACAGAATTATTAGAGAACCGCATTTTCTCCTGAATTTGAGTCAAAAACAAAAAAAAAAATCAGAAAAAACGATGTTTATTCACTTCAGAAAAATTGCAATTTTGTTCGAATGTGAGGTGAAGTTAAATAAAAAAATTTAACAAACGATCAACATCTTCATCAAAAGTAAAATGTAAATCACAATTTTTTGCGGTTTGAGATGAAGACCAACTAGTATTCAAGCGGGACAAGACTTCAAAAAAGTGACTAATACCAAATCCATTTAAACATTCATCAACAAATGATGACTGTGTTTGTGTGAACTGTTGCGCTGCCAGGCTTCCCTTTTTTTCAGTAGGTAAACTAGAGTTTAAAGCCTTAGCAAGTTTCAATTCAACAAGTGACATTATCAGATATGACGAATATTTTTCCATGTCCAAATTATCAAATTTGTCCTTAAATTTATCTAAACAAGACTTTTTTATTTTACACTTTAATGTTAGAAGCCTTCCCAAAAACATAAATAAACTTGATGAATTTCTAAATGATTTCCAAAGAATGCCTGATGCTATTGCAATTGCAGAAACAAAATTGAATTCTAACAACGTTTCCAAAATTAAAATTCCTAATTATAATTTCCTACGCTCGGATTCATCAACAAATGCTGGTGGTGTTGGTCTATATATCAAGGATACAATCAAATTTAGCTTGCGTAATGACTTGAAGCTTAATCTTCTAGATTGCGAAGATTTATGGTTGGAAGTAGAGTGCAATAAGTCAAATTTGATTGTATCCGTTGTATATCGACATCCTAAACAAGACATACCGTATTTACTCGTTTTGTAGCCCGGGCCCTTATTTTTTTCAACCTTACTCACTGCCGGGCGGGCCCCTATTCAAACGGGCGTTTATTTAAGCACGGGCGCTTGTTATTTTCAAAGTAAAATTACCACAAAAATTATCGTTGAAGACAAATATTTCACGACATTTAATCTTTCTCCATGTGATTTAATCATCACATAGGGTTCAATATTCTGAATGAATGAGCAGTAGACAAATGGGAGCCGTAATCAATACTACCTGTTACGTAATCAATGCTATTTGTTATGCAATTGGACGTCTAAGGCGTTAGTGTTGTCTGCCAAAACGTAATCAATGCTATCTGTTATGCAATTGGACGTTTAAGGCGTGACTGTTGTCTACTAGCGCTTAAAATTCAACAGCGTTGTGACACAAGCGTTTCTTAGCAGCTTCTTATTTTCTATTGCTCTCTACCACTGAAAAATCAGCTTTTGCACCGGGCGGGTATTAAAGCACGGCACAGACAGTTCGCAGTTGCAGTAGTCGAGAACAGACGTGTTTTTTGTTGCTCATTGCGAAATAGAAAATTGCGAAATATAGGCTTACCACGAAATGACACGTGGTAAATCTAACAACTCAAGTTGCAGCTTCAATGAAGAGGATAGGGAACTATTGCAGAATATAAATAAAACAATGAAAGACTTAAAAGAAGAAATTAAATCATTACGTGATGAGCTCAATAAAAGTAAGAAAGATCTAAAAATGACTCAAAGTGAAAATCAAAGACTAAAACAAGCTCTAAATCTAACCAACTTTAAACTTGATGAATTAGAGCAATATGGCAGAAGAGAAAACATACGCATTCATAATATTTCCGAATCTGAAAATGAAAATGACGATGGTGCAGATGTCCTATTTAAAGTAGCTGACGCCCTTAAAATTGAACTTGACGAACGTGACATACAACGTGTTCATAGAATTGGAGCAAAGAAAACCTCAAAAAATGCGAAACCACGCCCCGTTATTGCACGTTTTGTTTCTTTTCAAAAACGAAACCAATTTTTGTTTGAAAAAAGCAAGCTTAAAGGAAGTCGATATTTAAGCAATGCATTCATTACTGAAGATTTGACTCCTCTACGATCTAAACTGCTTAATTACATTAAATATGAATGCAATGATGAATTTGTGCTATGCCATTCATATAACGGCAAAATACGCATGAAAAAATCATCAATAAAAGCAGGTTTGCCACTAAACAAGAATGGTAAGGACCAAGGGACAGGAAAATGGCTTACTGTATCATCAATTGATGATCTATTCAAGTATAATGTCGACATTGATTTTGAAAAACTGAACTATTTGCCTCTAAAATACAACAATAATTTGGCTACTGATCAGTCTGATAGCGAGAGTGATAGTAAGGATATTTAATAATATTTTAATTGCGTGTAATTTTTTTGTCAGATATTGATATTACTCAACATAAAATGACTTCTTCATCTATCGAATTTGTTTGCAAAACTTGTTCTAATTTTGGTGTGCTAAATGATAGCATTGTATGTGTCAATTGCCGATTACGTAATCATGTGACCTGTTCTACGCAAATTGATCAATTCCCAGATTTAGTCGCTCGATTTAAATGCAATGCTTGTTACAGTATCGAAGGTTACTTGGGGTCAACTCGGCATTGTTCTAGTGCTGCCTCTAACATTTCAAACACTGCTCATGATAATGCATCAATTAAAAGCCTCATCGATAATGAATACCAAGATGTGCTATTTAACGAATGTAAATATTTTACCACTTACTCCCTAAATAATGCGCTTCGCTATCGACTTGATGACGTTTTAATAGTTCACTTTAATATTCGAAGTTTGCAAAAAAATATTGATAAAATGTCACAATATCTCAGTGAGCTTGAAAAACAACCGGAAATAATAGCTCTAACTGAAACTAAATTCAAAAGAAAATTATATCAGTGGTAATATTGAGCTACCAGGTTATAAATTCATTCATGTGAATAGTTCGACGCTCGCTGGAGGTGTAGGGTTTTACATCAAAGAAAAAATCAAGTTTTCGATTCGCGAAGAATTTTCAATTAATGTAGATGCTGTAGAGAACATGTGGATAAGAATCGAGACAAAAAAAAAGCCTTTAGTACTGGGAGTTGTATACAGACATCCTGTTAGCACCGTGGAGCATATTAACTTATTTTCCGCTCAACTAACTAACACGTTTCATAAACTTAATCTTCAAAAACTTGAGTATTACGCAGTCGGTGATTTTAATATTGACCTGCTTCAATTAGAACAAAAACATCACGTAAGAATGTATGCTGATAGTTTAATAGGTTGCTCAGTAAAATGCACAATAAACAAACCAACTAGGATAACAGATTGCAGTGAAACTCTTTTAGATCACGTTTACACCAACAACCCAAACAACAAGTATTTATCTGGTATAACTCTCAGCGCAGATTTATCAGATCACCTTGGTACTTTCATTAGTGTACCTACAAAAAAATTAGATATCATCCACAAGGAACCCATGTTAATTCGAGACATGTCTAAATTTGATACTAATTTGTTTCTAGGAGATTTAAGTGCTGCGCTGGATATGTTGTATTTTAAAGAGGAAGTTTGTGTAAATGAAAACTTTGAAAAATTTGTCTCGGTGTTTACCGAGACAATAAATAACCATGCACCTATGAGAAGAGCCAGTAGAAAAGAAAAGAAAATTAAATCAAAACCTTGGCTGTCATCAAGTTTATTAAAATCTATTCGTAAAAAAAATCAATTGTTTCAAAAATACATAAAAACTAAAAATAGTTTAGTGAGCTCTGAATACAAAGCGTATCGTAATACATTAAATCGAACTATAAATGGTGCCAAACGAATGCATTATCATGAGTTGCTGAAAGATAACAAAGGTGATAGCAATAAAATATGGAAAATTGTGAACGAACTGGCAAGTATTAAAACAAAAGCTCGAGTTGACCCTACTGAGCTGATAACCGAAAACGGAAAAATCCTTACCAACTCTGATGAAATTGCGGAAAGTTTGAATGAGCACTTTGTTAATATCGGTCCCAAGATGGCAGAGTCAATATCCTCGGCTGATCTTGATGGCATATCATATACAAAATCATTTACCAGTACAAAAATAAACAACTCATTCTTCTTAGCACCATCTACTACCAATGAAATTATAAACATTATAGATTCTCTTTCTGCTAAAAAGGCAACTAGATCTAAGGATGTAGAGACAAAATTCCTTAAATTAAGCAAAGTAATTATTGCACCAATACTTAGCAAACTTTTTAATATGTGCTTTAAATCTGGTGTATTTCCTAATTGTTTAAAAGTTGCTGAGGTTGTTCCCATATTCAAAAAAGGAGATCAATCAAAAGCAACTAACTATAGACCAATATCGCTATTGTCTCAATTTGATAAAATATTAGAAAAAATTATTTACCATCGTTTAATACATTTTTTGGAAAAATATCATCTTCTAAATAAAAATCAATTCGGGTTTAGACAAAATTCATCCACAATACATGCAATTAGTAAAATATACGACCAACTACTTCAAAATATTGATAAAGATTTATACACTTGTTGCATATTTCTTGATTTATCTAAAGCCTTCGATACTGTTAATCATAATATATTACTTGAAGAACTATATCGCTCATTTGGCATTAGAGGTGTTGCTCATGAACTCTTTCGGAGTTATTTAACAGATAGACTTCAATGTACTGTTGTTTCTAATTCTGTTTCATGTAATAGACCAGTTAGGTGTGGGATTCCACAAGGATCGTGTTTAGGGCCTTTATTGTTTTTGTTATACGTAAATGATCTACCCAATATATCTCAATTCCATACGACTCTATTTGCTGACGACACACTTTTGATGCTTGCTGATAAAAATTTAGAAACACTTGAAACAAAGGTAAATGAGCAAATTCGACATGTTGATTATTGGCTTTGCAAAAACAAATTGTCTTTAAATTATACAAAAACGAATTATCTGTTGATACATAAACAACCAAAAAAAACGGTGCAAGAAAACTTCGTGATCCATCTAAATGACAAAACATTGAAACGTTCCTCTACGGTTAAATATTTAGGCTTGTTTATAGATGACACTTTAAACTGGTCTTCCCATGTTAATTACTTATCTCATCAGCTTGCTCGTTTTTCTGGAGTTTTTTACCGGTTGCGCAATTACGTAAACAAAGAAACTCTTTGCATGCTTTATTATAGCCTTGTATACAGCAGAATTCAATACGGCATTATTGTATGGGGGACAGCTGACAAAACTCGTATAGAATGTCTACGAGTAAGATTAAATAGAATTCTAAGGATAATTTTATCATGTGGTATTGAAACGCCAACTACAAAAGTATACAGCGCCTTACAATTTTTAAAAATTGATGAAATATACGAATTTGAACTTTACAAATTTATGTATCAATTACATCATGGTAAATTACCCGAAGTATTTTACAATTCGTTTACAAATATTAACTCTATACATGTTCACGATACAAGATTCAAAGATTCCGCTACGTATTTTCTACCTCGTGTTAATAAAAATTTTTGCAAAAACCAACTTTCATACAGAGGGAACAAATTATGGAGTGAATTGAACAGTAACTATAAAAGTATGCATTGGGTTTCTTCTAAAAATAAATTCAAAAAAAATCTTCTAAATCGTTATTAACTATTATTTGTTGTTTTTTTTTCTCGTCGATTTATTTATTTTCTTTTGATTTATTAATGTTCTAGATTAACTGTTGACTGCATCTACACATCAGGGAGCATCTTGACTTGATAACCTAACGGTTTTTTCGGTGCTTCCTGCCATTATGCACATTTAGTTTATTGTTTATTCTTTCGTGCTTTATGTTTGTGATAATTGGCAAAAATAAATACTTACTTACTTACTTACTTACTTATTTATTTTTTTGTTCTGCTCACACGGGCGGCTATTCAAACGGGCCCTTAATCAAGATCGGGCGGTAAAACGAGTAAATACGGTATCTCCATTTCACGATAAACTCTGTAGAAACTTAAATGAATTAGAGAACAATAAGGAAAAGTACATATTAAGTGGCGACATAAATATCGACACCCTTTCAGTGCAAATTACCGGAGCTTCAAAGTTAAGAATTACGTCAATGATCTAATATCTAGTGGATGTAAATTACTGAAAAATATTCCCACTAGGTTTGCAGATAACTGCAAGTCTTCATTACTAGATCATATTTACACAAACTTCACAAACAAAAACCAGGGATTTGAAATTTCTGATCACCTACCAATATTTTTTATTGCTAAAAACGTCAAATGCTTTTCTAACAAAAGAACTAAGTTTATCAGATCTCTAAAAAACTTCAACTCAGAAAATTTCGTGATTGATCTGCAGAATAAATTGTCAACAATCGGTGCAGAAGTTGAGACCAATGTAAATCAAGATGTTGCTAACTTAACTACTATGTTCAATTCTGTTCTAGATAAGCACGCTCCAAAGCGGCTTATGTCCAGAAAAGAAAAACGCTTAAGTGATAAACCTTGGATCGCTCGTGGTATTTTAAAATCAATAAAAACAAAAAATAAACTTTTCAAGAAATATTTTAAAAGCACACAGGGCATCAGCAATGATAAAAAAGTGTTATATAAAAAGTATTTGAATAAATTGACACATGTTAAAAACCAAGCTAAACGTAATTACTATGAAAGCATCATAAAAAATAACAACAAAAACCCATCCCAAATATGGTCAGTAATTAATGAAATTGTAGATTACAAAAACTCTGCTTCTAAAGGTAAATTTCCTTCTGCAATAACAATTGAAAATGAAACCGTTAAAACCGACTCGCAGAAATTTCTAGACAAACTATGTAAATATTTTGCCAACATTGGTGCGAATATGTCTAAAAATCTTCCACACACGAACACATCATCCTTTAAAATTCACCACAAAACATGCATGAAATCTTTTATACTTCAAGATATTTTTAAGGAAGAAGTTAGTGATGCCATTGCTAGTATCAAGTTAGTTCTGCCCCTGGAATAGACAAAATTACCCCAAAATTTGTAAAAGTAGCGAAGGGCATTTTATCTCCAATTCTTGCAAAGTTGTTTACCAAATGTATACATCAAGAAACTTTTCCGAGTGATTTCAAAGTAGCGTATGTAATTCCGATACCAAAAACTTCTTCCCCTAAATCGCTCGATGAATTTCGCCCTATCTTCGTATTGTCAGTTTTTTCAAAATTGTTTGAAAAAATTCTCAAAATTAAAATGTTAAAATTCATTCAAAAAACATTTTTCTAACTCCCTTCCAGTATGGTTTTAGAGAAAACAACTCGACTGAACTGGCAATTACAGCATTTTATGATAAATTCCTCAAGAACCTGAATGAAAATAAAATTACCTGCTCTATTTTTCTTGATTTAAGAAAAGCCATTGATTCAGTAAATCACAGCATTCTGCTTAAAAAACTATATCATTATGGATTTCGTGGTAAAATATACGAATTATTAACCTCCTATCTTGCAGACCGACAATTCATGACAAAAATAAATGAAAAAAAGTCTGCACCACGCATCATTGATCATGGAGTGCCACAGGGTTCAGTTCTGGGGCCACTGCTATTTTTAATCTATGTAAATGATCTTCCATCGGCATCTAATTTGGAAACAACACTCTTTGCAGATGATACCAATCTGCATTTATCACATCACAATACCATCACCCTACAATCTCAAGTTCAACAAGAAATCGACAAAATTAATAATTGGATGATTAGCAACAAACTAACAATTAAAGGCGGTGAATCATCCAGCCAATTTCGGTGATTTACAATAGCTAAAATTGAACTATAATTTTTGATATTTTTTGTTTTGATTTTGGGGCTGCGTTTGCAAACACATTCAACAAATACAAAAAGATGTCCCCCAGAAAAAAGTTTTCGGAAACTCTGCGTTTTGATCTTCCCGCCTGGTACGCTCACTTTCTCCTTTCAGTTGTTTTTGCCCTGTTTTTGCTTTTGAAGTATTTGTTATTGTAAGTTACGGTGATGGCAAACAGCCGTGTCGGCCATGATTCAGAAAAATTAATGAGTTTTTCTGGCACTCACGCGTGAACGGGTGACGTCCCACAGAATATTCCCGTTTGTCGGCTGATTCATAAAGTTGTTTACGATGAAGCGACACTGTTTTTCTTTTTCTTGGGTAAAAATTCGTAGTAATGACGTAAGCATATAAATACTGGAACACGTGCTAGAATTGGGCATATCTACGGAGGCTATAACTTCTGAAAGTTAATGATTTGTACATTTAAGATTCAGTGATATCTTATCCTGTAATTTGGCCGGATTTATAGTGAGATTTTAAGCTTCTAAATTTCTATTTTTCAGGAGTTATGTTAAATTGATTTTACTGCAAGTATTGCAAGTGTAATCTGCAAGTATTGGGAGTGCAAGTATTGCGCGTGTAATTTGCTAGTGTAATTTGCAAGTGCATTGTAATTTGGCAAGTGTAATTTTGCGCTTCTGTGCTTCTCAAATTCCAAATCAACCAATACACATTAACACGAAAGTTCATTAAGTTGTGCGGATCGTGTTAGCGGCAGAATCACGTAACCCTCCCTTCACATTCTTATAGAATCGCCTACTGCTTCCTTGGTAGGTCTAACACCGCCAAAAGCACAGTTCTCTGAGTCTAAACTACTAGGCCTACTGTAATCTTATTAAACTATTAGGCCTAACTATCTTTAAACTATTAGGCCTAATAGTTTAGAGATAGTTAGGCCTAATTGGGCCTAAACTATTTAGAAATAAACTATCTCTAAACTATTAGGCCTACCACAGTTCTCTAAACCATTAGGCCTACTGTGATTTTGGCGGGAAGAACAAAACTCAGAGTTTCCAAATACTTTTTTCGGGGGGACATCTTTTTGCATTTGTTGAATATCTTTGCAACTGCAGTCCCGAAATTAAAACAAAAAATATCAAAAATTATAGTTCAATTTTAGCTATTGTAAACCACCGTAATTGGCTGGATGATTCACCGCCTTTAACTACAAAAAGAGCTATTACATGATTGTTGGCAACACCAAGTCTGTTGATAAAGCTAAATTCAACCTCACTATTAATCACAATTTAATCAAAAAATCGGAATTTGTGAAATATCTTGGAGTTTTTCTTGACGATAAATTATCTTGGAAAATACACATTAAGAAAATATGTCAAAAGCTTTCAAGAGTTTGTGGAATGATATATAAACTAAGATATTATGTTCCATTGCCTACTCGGAAGTTAGTTTACTTTAGTCTTTTTCATTCACAGCTTCAATATTCTTTATTAAATTGGGGTAGAGCTGCTAAAAGTAACCTCCAAAAACTTGTAATTCTTCAAAACAAAATCTTACGAGCGAGTCTCTTTCGTCTGAAACATCATCAAACAACATTACTTTATTCTGAATTTGGTGTCTTAAAACTGGAGGACATGATTAATATGGAGTTTGCCAAATTTATGTACAAATTTAACAATAAAATGCTACCAGAGTCTTTCAATAATTACTTTACTAAACTAGATGATGTGCATAAATACAAAACAAGGCAAAAACATCGAAACGAATTTTTTCAATTTTATATTGCATCAAAAACAGGAAAAAAGAGTCTTCGTCATATCTGTATAAATGTTTGGAAGAATGTTCCCACAGAATACCGACAGTGTTCGTTTTTCAAATTTAAGCGATACTTTAAATCAAATGCGCTGCTAAAATATAATACCAGCGTGCCTTAGCAAAAAAATTTTTAATAGTTCCGTATTTATTTATTTATTTATTTATTTATTTATTCTCTGCTTGTTATATGGCTAAGTAGGCTTTCACCAAACTCATCCTGATTATGGTGTATTATTTTAATTTTAGTCACTCTTTGCTTTAAATTTTATGTTAATCTGTGTGTTTTTAAAGGCAACAATGTAATATATGTTTAACTGCATTTATATAATATATTATACAATTAAGTGCTGGACGGCCTACCATTTCCGTTTCTGGGTATAAATTTGTATGTTATTTGTTCAATGTTGCTCTAATACTTACGAAAGGATGATTGACTGGAAATTTATGTCCAATCATTGTTCGATAATGTTTAACTCTTTTACGATGGGAATATCCAAAAATAGCAAGTTGGAGCGAGCCAAAAATGAGGCTGTTATTTTCAATTCAAATTGAGATTATGTGTGATCACAGTCAGTTAATTATTTATTAAAAAAAAAAAAAATTATTTTATGGGGGGGGGTGAAGGGAGGGGGAAGGCATGAGACAATACAAGGCTAATTTTATTGTCATTGTTATGATTTATTTATGTTGGTAGTTATCGGCCCTCTCATAAAGCACAACTTGCCCATCATATTTGTAAATTGATGTGTATGTTTTAAAGTGTTAGTTTGTTCATCTTTTGTAAGCCATTGCGACAAATTTTCCTGTGCAAGTTTTAATGCGATTGGGTGCAGCAGACATTAGATGACCAATTGGTCTTTCGCTGCAACCCTCCTGCGCTTGGTTGCGTTTGGGAAATAAATTATTATTATTATTAATAAATGATTTTGTTCAATACCTCTACAACTAGAAGAAAATAACTAGGATTGGGCAAAATTATTGCAGCTAAATTAAAGTTGTATCATGAATTACACTGAACGTCTGTATCAATAAAGTCTATGAAAGTCTATGAAAGCTAGACTCATACAGTCTATGAAAGCTTTTTTTCGATCAAAAGTTCTAGAGGTTCACGATTACTACTTCATAATGATGTCACAGTCTATTTGGTGATAGGCCTAAGCAATAACACAATCACTGCATATAACTGCAATTCAAGACGAATTTTACAACGACAAAGCAAACAATCAAGGATATTTTCGTTAAACATTAAGCAATTGAAACGAAATTTGCAGAATAGTTGGTTAACGATACGAACCAAGTGTGGACAAACTTTTAATGTTGGGCTCCGGCTGCGAGCAAAACCCCAAGTAACTAAAAGTTGTTTATGTAAGAAAATTTCCGATTTTTTTTCTTCTTAAACGTACTTCTTTGTGACGTCATAAGAAAGTGACGTCAAAATTATAGCCAGCCGAAACCCGAGCTTTGACGGTTCCATCGAGACTAATTCTGATCCCGTGCGAACTCTACAAAAGGAGCTAGACCGTGATATATCTGGACTAATGCAGAGGGGGAAATGCTGCCCTCTAACGTTTAGGGGCGCAAAAAAGGATGAAGACGGTAACGTCATCAAGCCAAGAAAACACACGTAAAATTTCAAAACAATTCCTATTTTTTGGCGTTATCCTCGTCCGCTCACCATGTCACTATTATGACGTCAAAAAAAACCAGCTCTGGTTTTACCTCTCAAAAAATGCGGACACACGTCACAATTGAGTGAGAGTACTGTATGATATTTATACTGTGACTTCAGTGCAGAGTGGCACCCGTTTTGATCGGCTGAACGTGTTTTTTGACACCAACAAAAAGATTTTGGTTTTGGTAGGCTAGACTAGGAAAGGCTTACGACGTTCGGTTAGAAGGTAAAACAAAGGCAGACAAATGTAGAAGAAACAGGTTTGCGGGAAACACTCATCAGAGTAGAGGCACAAAACAAAGCCTAGGGACACACCCACCCTGTACGCAGTAGGCCTATGGTATTGGTACAAGCCCAAGGCTAGACAACATTTTTTACTACACATGCGCTTGCATTTCAGAGTGACAGAGTTAGTTCAGTGTTGGCTATTTGTCAACAGGTCATGGCATCAAGAATTAGGCTTTCGGTCCTATGCTGTATGTCTGTAGCCTATATATCTCAGATCTGGTAGACCTATGTAGTAGAGTACGAAGACTAGGCTACGCAAATTTCCAATGACAGAATAGCCAACGTAGTAGCAAAATTTATTCCACTATCAAACACACATGCAAACGGCAAAGGTATAATACATAGGGTAGTTTCATACAAGTGTAGTAGCTTGTGACAGCATGCAGAGCATGTGATACTTTATACCGGTACATTATTTGAGCTACTGGTTCAGGATTAGTGCAGTAGTTGCATGGAATCATCAGGTAGACTGGTAGATTGTTTTTGATTGGCAATACATGGTGCAGAAAAACTGATAGAAAGCACACAAAAAGCAGATTGGGTGTCGTTAAGTACAAGCAGTCAGCTTTATTTCGGAATCTCTGCGACTCGTGTATGAGCGTGCGCGCCTTCTTGCTCTTCTCATACGTGCACGCATTAGGGTTAGGGCTAGATCTGGGGAATAGCTTAGATAGAAGAGAAGGAAAGGATGCACGTGCGATTATAATACACGAGTCGCAGAGCTGCCGAAAATAAAGCGATGGCTTATACTTAACGACACCCGGCAGATTAAACTGAAGGCCTATAATTGAACGACTGATCTAACGTCGCATGTTTTTTAGTTTTTACTTGGCCATTTTCAAAGTTGACAAGTGCGAAGTTTCAGACTTTTACTTATAACTCGATAATGGTTTGGGCTAGCTACATGAAATTTTGACAGCAGTTTGAGATTCATAAATTATTTGTATGTGCCGAATTTCAAGGCAATGAGTCCCGTAACTTCAGGTTTAGGACCCAAAAACTACTTCAAAAGTTTGGTGTAAAAAGCAAACTTATTCAAAAACTGCTCAAGTACGGCGAAAAATATTTCACATTGTTATATGACATAAGATACTTTTTCATCCTTACATACACTTTTAGCCGCATTGAGTTTTTTTTCTTTTTGCATTATTTGCTTTCTAAATTTTGTGCACTCTTCTTCTCCTAAACCACACAACATTGATATCTAATTTTTGTGTAAATTTGTTGAGCTGCAAATACAATTTTGTCTCCTGAAATTTTTTGAGGCTTCTCCCAGAACATCCCCCCAAAATGGGGCCCTAAAAACTAATTTTTTTTATTGCTCAAGCTAGGATGATAGCTTTTTGTTTATATTGGTAGATATTTAAGTAACAAGTAGCTTGATATAGTATGGGGGTTCCACCCCTCCAGGGGCCCCCAAATGGACTCCCCAAAAATTAGTTTTTTGAACGGCTCAAGCTAGGGCATTACTTTTTTTGTATAGGCAGATGTTTAAAAAACAAATATTTTGACATGGTTTGAGAGAGTGACCCTTTTGAAAACTCTCCAAAATAATACCCCTAAAATCAATTTTTTTATGTGTCAGAAGCTAGAGAGCTAATTGTATAATTGCTCATTTGCATGCACCAAACCATATTGCTATTTTGGTACTTACTGCTTATTATTTACCTCATTTTTGATTACTTCATATGATACTTGTCTTCAAACAACGGTATTGGCAGTATTAGAGTGTGTTGTTTTCCAAGATTTAAAAATAAGGGTAATTGGGTGGGGGTCAATCTCTGACTCAACTAGAGGCTTACATTAATGCAATAATCTAGTAGCCTAGCTTACTACATGAGTGGTAACTCATCGACACTGTTTAATATCCTTCTGCTGTTCTTCTGCTGTTTTTTTTTTTTTTCTTTATCGTTTATGATATTAGTATGTCATACTTATTATCTTCAGTTGTTAGCCAACCCTCACTCTGCAGTGTCTCTTTTTGTAGAATGCGACTTTTGTTGTTTTTTTTTTGTTTGTTTTGCATTGTTTGTGGTTAATATTTGGTTGGGTAATCTTACATTTGTAAGGAGTAGGGTAATCTTATTACTGTGGTTGTGTTAAGTTAGTTCGTGGCTGGGTTGAGTAAACCTTACTTGTGTGATACCACATGCTAGCAATGCTGTGCTTCTGACTTGCCTGTTTTTGTCATGCGCTATTTGCTTGCTAAAATTTCTGTTCTGCCTTTTGTTGTTTGTTTGCTATAATTTGTCCTGTTTGATCTTCAATGTTAACTGATTTTAAACATTAGGAACACGGCAAAGAGTTGATGCTGTTTGTACTAAAAGTACTTATATATTAAACATTAAGATAGAAACAAAGTAATGGTACAATATTCTCTATGGTTGATTTTTATATTGCATTTCGGCTTCTATCTGTGCACGTTCTTAGGCACACACTTCTTTTGTGACGTTATATATATATGTATTCTGATGTTAGTGGAAATTTAAAGGATATTTAACTTTCGGTGCAGCGCAGTGCAGCGTGAACTTAGTTGTGTTTGGATGCGGTGCGGTGCAGCATGCGGACAAGGTTTGTGGATGCAGCACTGCATGCGGACAAGGTTTGCGGACACAGCGCAGCATGCGGATGCATTTTTTGTTAACCGCGCCATCTATAACAAAGAACTTTGCGCAGGGCATTCTTTCCAGTCTGGCACAGTGGTGCCACTCTTAGTGAATTTTCACTAGATCTATTGAATTGTGATCCGTTCTAGTGACCTAGTAAATTTTTTCAACAATCTAGTGAATTTTTTGTAGAATATGAAAATACCTGAAAGTTGACTTACCAGGTGAAGACCTTTTATTTTAATTTTTTTATTTTTTGGAGATGACCAAGAAAATTACGCGAAAACTGTGGGTCGCTGGAGTGAAGACCTTTTTTTTTGATTTCACAAAATTCTAGTAAATTTTGGAGAGTAGCCTGTGGCAGCATTGGTGTGAAGGGGCGTAAATCTGTAAACTGTTCAAAAAACCTGAAATTTGAAATCTAGTGATATTTTTCTTAGATCTAGTGATATTTTTTGGTAATTCTAGTGAATTTTGAAAAGTTGCTTGTGGCAGCATTGGTCTGGCACAAACCTAGGTACACAATGTTTCTGTCAACAACAGTGTATCGGTAGGTGAAACAAATGTAAAAATCTCAATTGCTTGGTAAATATCTTGCAAGATCAAATTAAAGCCCTGAAACAACATTTTAAGTGATTAACAACAACTTGAATGTTGAGAGATTATTTGGTTAAATTAAAAGTACCGGTAAAAGGAGCGAGAGTGCGCACGCTCATACACGAGTCACAGAGATTCCGAAATAAAACTGATGGCTTATACTAAACGACACCTCACCACTGTAAGTGCATTCCAGCAATGGTCAATGCTCGTGCTGAAAATCTTCTCAAGCAACAAGAAATGGGAAATTACCAGTATGCCTGTTCCATTACTCTTATTTGTGTTTGGAAGTCGTAGTACGGAACAGGTACAGCAAAAACTCAACCTAATCAACAATCCAACACTTCAGTGAATGCATGAAAAGGCTAGAGTTTCTAATAACAAAAAAAAACGAAAACAAATTTGGCACAAAAGTTCACAATACACAAAAACAGCACAATTACAACTGAAGCTCACCAACTGTATGTGGCTCCAAGCACAACGACGATTCACAAATGGTCGTGCGAAAAACTTCTGAGGCACACAAGCCTGCAAACAAAAAAGATGCATTCAGCCGTAATAACGATACTGCAAAAGCCAACTATAGCTTCTATACTCAAACACAACATCTTACCGGTGCACACTACAGCTGGCTCCAGCACTTGATAGACTCTTGCTGAACAATCAAAGATGAAACAATCTACAAAAGACATGCACTAACCTACTCATAAAATGCAATTCATAAAAGCAACTTAATAAGCTCAAGGCGACTTAACACCAGTGTTCCCTCTGACTTTGTGGCTAATCGGCAAGTGCCCCAATTTTCTTGAAACAAGTGTGCCCAAAGCTCTAGAAAGACGATTAAGTGCCCTAAATTTCGTACCAATCCAGTATTAAAGTACACAAAATGTCATATTTCCACAAATTAGTTGGATTTTCTAAAGCAAAGTTTACTGTATAGCCAAAAAGTATTTGCCCTTGCTCCAACAAATCGCTAATCAGTTCCTGAGAATACCAATCTGCGGTCCTTCAAAATAATGTGTTGCAAATAATTACAGGCTCGGCCAGTGTCATGAGATATAAAAAAGGGTCAATTTGTAATGCATATTACTCCTAAATACACAAAAGCAATCAACTTATTCGCTGATAAAATTTTCCTTGTTGCGGTTTCCTATGCAGCTAAAAAAAAAACTTTATCTAGTATACTAAGCATAGACCAAGCTAAGTTAAGTGACGTCATTAAGTACACATACAAATTGATTGCAGCAGTATCGCATCACGCAACATTGAGCTCATAATTACAAGTCTCGGCCAAATTCTAAATTAACGTGAATAGGATGTTACAATGCCGATGGTAAATCATACTCGGCAGCTCTCAAGTCCTAAGACTCTATTGAAACCAAACTGGTTAAAGTTGTGGATTGTCCTAGTTTGGCTCCATCTGCAAGTGCACCAAGCTCCACTCCTTCAGCATTTCAACATCCCAGTGGAATTAGCAAAGAGCATGACCGCAACAGAAGGAAGAATAACCCGATTCTATTTGGTGTGCCTGAATCTGCGGAATTTGCTCCTGAAGATCAACTACTTGATGACTGCAAATCTTTCAAATCTTTACTGCAGGACAAATTTAAGTTTGCTAAAGTTGACATCATTAATGCATTCCAAATAGGTTCAAAGTCTAATGATAAAGATTGACCTTTCTTGATCAAATTTGCAACAGAGCAAATCAAATGGGACATTCTGAAAGTATCAAAAGACATGAAACTGTTGAAAGGCGGCATTAGCTATCCAGTTTATTTCTCATTAGATCGCACCGCACTACAGCGCAAAGAGAGGCAATGTCTTCTGGATGAACTTAGAGCTCGTAAGAACAATGGTGAAAGTGATTTGATCATAAAAAACAATAAAATTGTCAATAAGTCTGAAATTTTTTTTTGATCATCAGCCCAGTCTATCTGGGCTCATCTGGCTATCTGGATGAATAAAACTTTTTCTCAACCTATCCCTGTCTATCTCGAGTCAACCTCACTAAGCATATGCTGCTTCAATGCTCGCTCCATAGTAAACAAACTTAACACACTTAATGCTTTTCTTACTTGTAACATTGATCTGATTTTTGTCTCTGAAACTTGGCTGAGCATTAACTTTTTAGATTCTATGATCTGTCATAAGGATTACAATGTACTAAGAGATGACAGAAGATATAGTAAAGGAGGTGGTGTTATGCTCCTATACAAAAATCACTTGTCAGGAAGTACGTACATCTCTCTTTTATCTGCTAAAAATAAGCTGTTTGAATTCATATCTGTTGATGTTTTTGCTAATAAAAACTGTTTACGTTTTACCTGCTTTTATATTCCTCCCAGCACTGTTGTTTCTTATAATGATTTTTATTATGCCTGTAAGTGTCTTAGTGACTGTCATACTACTTGCTTTCCTCGCTCTGTTTGTGGTGATTTTAACTTGCCCAATATTGACTGGAGTATTTCTGTTAGTGTAGGTAATTACGCCCATGACTACTTTGTTGAATTGTGTAATGATCTCAACCTTGTTCAGCATGTATGTGTACCCACCCATAATAGCGGCAACATTCTTGATCTTCTTCAGTGCAGCTCTCATAGCTCATCCTCACTGTTATCCTTTGAGGTTTGTGCTCCTTTTTCGTACACTAAGTGATCATTCTGTTATCTCATTTAAGATTCAGTTTTCTTCTTCTTCTCGTAAGCATGTACACATGCCCAATTTTAAATCCACAAACTATGCTGCTATCTGTGATGAATTGTCTTGTCAGAAATGGGATGCTGTTAACTCTTGCTGCAATAATGACGTTCAACTGATGATGCCATTATTGACAAAGTCAATTTATCCATTGGTCACCATGTTCCACCTAAACCTATCCATTCTAAGCCTGCTATCCCCTACAATGTTTGGCAACTACTTAAAGAAAAGAAAAGACTTTACTTGGTCAACTAGGCTGCCTACAAAGAAGTTTCTAAAAACTATGATCAAGCTGTGAAACTATGGTGTGACAAAATTCAAAATGCTATTTTTGAAAACCCAAACTCTGCCAAATTTTATGGTTTTGCCAAGAATAAATTAAAATCACATCTTGTATACCTCCTCTGAAATCTGATGATAACACACTAGCAGAAACTGATGTGGAAAAAGCCAACCTTCTTAATTTGACCTTCCAAAAGGTATTTCGAATAGACGATGGCCAAAGCTTATCTTTGAATTGCTCTGTTGTGCCTGAAAACTGGACACGAGACATTGATATTTCCTCAGAAGACATTATTCAAGCCATACATTTGATTCCAGATAAGCTTTCTAGATCTCCAGATGATATTCCTGCCTACTTTTGGAAAAGGATTTTCTTTTCCATCCTTAACTTGCTACGGTTACTTTTCTCTCTTCATCTTTCGCAAGGTACACTCCCCCTTCAATGGAAATCTGCTATTGTTATACCCATTCATAAAAAATGCTCTCGGGATCATCCCGGTAACTACCATCCAATTTCTCTCACCTGTGTCTTATGTTGTGTTTTGGAGCATATCATTGCCAATAAATTACCGTACTTCATCATTTTCACTGTAACAATCTTCTTTATTTTCACTGTAACAATCTTCTTTCTGTTAATCAGTTCGGCTTTCTACCTGGTCGTTCTTCTTGCTCACAATTACTTACTGTCCTTAACAAATGGTTTTTTAAATATGACAAAAATGACCAAGTGGATATCGTTTACATTGATATAGCCAAAGCTTTTGATAGTGTTAGCCATTCTAAGCTTATTTCTGTTCTAAATTCTTTTGGTGTTAGTGGCAATTTACTTAAATGGACTAATGCGTTTCTTAGTAATCGTAATCAAAAAGCATGGGGAACAATTCTTTTTCATCTACTTTGGAAGTGTACAGTGGTGTTCCCCAAGGCAGTGTCCTTGGGCCATTACTTTTTGTTGTATATATTGATGACTTAGTAAATGCTGCTTCATTAACTCTTACAACTGCTAATGGGATTTATCTTTTTGCAGACGATGCTAAGCTGTTCAGTGATGTACCACGTGAATTGCAAACTGCATTAGATGGTATTCATGCTTGGTTAATGATCGACAACTTTCTCTAGCTCCTTCCAAGTGTGAACATTTAACTATTGCTCGCAAGCACAAATCGCCTGCTAACAATATATTTAACCTAGGTTTTCATTATATCAAATCTGTTTCGGTTGTTAAAGATCTGGGTGTACATGAGTCATATAATCTCAAATGGTCATGTCATGTCATGTTAGTTACATTTACAATGTTGCTTCAATGTGTGCTTTTCAAGTTTTGCATTCTTTTTCATCCAAAAATATATGGACCTTGCTCAAAGCCTATACCACTTACGTCAGACCCAAACTTGAGTACAACACTGTTGTTTGGTGTCCTTTTTTGCACAAAGACATCAATCTTGTTGAATCTGTTCAAAAAAAATTTACGCGTCATATTTGTAAAGTAATTTTAATTCATGTAAAATGTAAAATTAGTTTTAATTCATACAGTGATTGTTTGTCGAAGCTTAATATTAATTCGTTAGAATATCGCCGATTGGAATTTGACCTTTTTCTCATGTTCAAAATATATCATAACCTGTGTGATCTAAATATTTATGAGTTTTTCAAACTTTGCAAAAGTAGATACAATTTACGTCAACATTCTCTTACAGTTAAATCTTTATTTCATCCTAAACATGAGCAGTATCGTTATTTTTTCTTCAATCGCATTGTTAATATTTGGAACAATCTTCCCGAAAGTATCGTAAGTGCTGAAACTTGACCTATTTTCAAAAGACGTCTTCACAAATTTGATCTCCGCAATATTGCCAATTTAACATACTAACTTGTTTGGAACGCTTTTTTGCTTTCTGTGTGTATTTTTGTATTTTGCTTCACATGGATGTGAATCTAGCATCGGTGTGAATGCGAATCAAGTGTGCTCGGATGTGAATCAAGCACCATTGTGTTGTATTTCAAATAAAAAAATTAGGATATATGCTATACTCAAATAAAAATGGGTAATTCCATTGCACGCTGTCACCCGATAACTTGTTATGGATCATTATCAAAACAAGATCTATAAAAAAAGTTTTTGTGAAGACTACATTTTATGGGTAATACTGTTTGTTGTTTTGAAGACACAGTCGCTATTTTGGATGTGCTTATTTTTGCAGGTGTACCTCTGCCACCTTGCTGTTAAGTGACGCATTTACTTGCAGTATATAATTGTAAAGGTTCATGCGAGACTACAAACTCACCGTGCTTCAACTTCCTGCTGCATTGAGGAAAACATGATTGGCATTTTCAGTTCTATTACAATAAGGTCTGAGCTGAAAAAAAGTGAAAAATTTTTTTAGAGTAGACCGGTACCCTTTTTCATTCAAAAATTGGGGGTGCATGTTTTACATGAATGTGCTTTATACTCGCATAATTACAATATGGTTTACCAAAGTCATATTTTCTCAAATTTGTTGATTTTTTGAAAGTTATGTTCATTGTAGGCCTACTGTTAAAAATTATTTTACGTTGATTCAACAAATTGCTAATTTGCTAACTAAAATTGTGTTAGTGGGAACACTGTCACTATATTTTTGTATTCAAAATGTCTTCAATTTGTATTTTTGTTTTGCTTCAAAATGTTTTTGAAAAATTAGTTTGATCAGTAGCTGTATGGATAGAATGATTGTTACTGAAACTTGGGTTCGGTTTCTAGTCAGATTAAACTAAAGACTATAAAAATTGGTATTCACAGCTTTCGTGTTTGACATTCATCAATTTAAAAGATCAATGTGAAATATTTCACCATGGGTCGTAAACAGGTGACTTGGTGGCAGCTTAACATGAAGACTGCAAGGTCTTTTTGTCTTCTTCTGCCCACTTTAGGCTGTTTGGTAAACATACCGTATATACTTGCCTATAGGTCGCACTATTAGTTTTGTGTTAAAAAAGTTGAATTTAGCGTTGACTCGCACATAAGTCGCACTATCTTTTTTGCACAGATAACTTCGAAAATTATTATAAATTTTCAAAGTTATCTGTGCGAAAATTAAAATAAACTTCAAAAATTAAAATAAATTAAAAACAAATAACTTCGAAATCGAACATTAAAATCGCAAAACCATTTTTTCTTAACAAAGCGGGAAAATCCAACCCACGCTGAGCGGTCGCATGTGCGTGTGCGCGCATGAAACTGTCTCGCATTGGTATGTGCGAGCACAAGCGCAAGCGCAATTCATGTCTATAACGGCTTATTAGCCGGAAAATACGGTACTTGCAATAGCCGAAAACTTTCAAGGTATGTCACGCGGATAGGTCGCACTCGTGTTTTTTGTTAAAAAATATGAGAAAAAAGTTGCGACCTATCCGTGAGTATATACGGTACATAAGTAAAATACCATAATCAGTGATTTTTTATTTGTGAATTTTTTATGTTTTTATGTGAATTATTTTTATGTGAATTATTATCTGTTCTATTTTTTTTTGGTATTAGAATTAGCAGAATAGGATTTGCTGACTAAAACGCCATAAAGTTGGCTATATTGATCATGCCAATTTTTATGCTGACATTAATAGGCCAAGTGCATTCTTGAAAAGTTAACCAATAAATTATGGTATAAGACAAGACTTAATATGAAGTGGATTCAAACTTAGCTAGGGATAGAAATTAACATTTTTAAAGTTAAATTTAAAATTGCAGAAACTTCCTGGATTATAACTTTGTTTAAATGCAATTACTATCATATCAGATATTGATTGATTGGTGCATCTTTATCCTCCTATCACGAGAATATTACACAAAAGCTGCATTCAGGCATTCTTTTATATTGCCGAAGCAAAAGCTATTAGTCAAACCGCGCTTCAATTGAACTCCTAAAACCATTCCACCATTAAAACAAATAAAAGTAAAAACAAATTTTTTTGGCTATTTTTATTTGACATATCAAATGCCACAGCATCTTCATCTACTTAAATTGTAAGTGCCTGCTTTTCCCAAGTACTTACAACTCATAGAATTGCAATGTGCATTTGAGGAAGTGTGATTCTTGATGTGCAATGTGCATTTGAGTAAGTGTGATTCTTGATGCAGCACATCGTTTTCTTAAATTGACTGACTTTTGACTTGACAACACATGCTAAAATGATATAATTTTTCTTTTAAATAACAAATTACAAAAAATTAAAAAAATTCAAAGTAATCCTAATGCAACTTTCAAGGTCATAGATGTCTTCCTCTCTAAAAAGCATTAAATATGAGTACCAACATTACATATCTAGTACTAATGGTTTTATTTCTATCAATATGAGTATATTTTTTGCGGCACGGTTCAAAAAACCTCCAGGGGCAGTATGTAATTGGGGTCCGATTTCAAAAAAAAAAGGATTTCCCATTTTTTTTGACCAAAGGCAAAAATCAAATACCCAAGCAAGTTGAAATTGCAAAATGACCCGAAAAGGGTCTGCCCTATTGTCACATGTAATAATTTTAAATGCCTGAGTTATGATTATTTGGTATGCTTTAATGTATTACAATTGTCACTACTTTACCAGTTTTGTACAGGCACTTAAAACCTGTTCTACAGTAGGTTGTTGATTTAGCAATTAATGTAATGACTTTATAAATTAAATTGATTGATAAGTAACTCTTGTAGTACTGGCATTGGTTGGTGTATTTTAGTGTACCATGAAGATGCGAGGATTTATGTTAATTAGTGCTAGCTCTGCACTAACACTTGCAGTTACTACTAATGCATGGCTGCAAAAGAAGCAGTTTTATCCAACTGTTGTATATTTAACCAAGTCCAGTCCATCTGTTGCTGTAAGTATTATTTGTTTTGCCTTTTTATAATTGTTTAAGCTACAAAACTCAAATAAGCTCTATTTTGTTTCTCTTTGCAGTGTACATGTTTTTTTCATGTTAGTGGTTTTGGTATGCACTACATCATTACTCATTAAACAACAGGTTAAGTAAAAGGCTATTTGGAAGATGTGTTACCGAAATAATTTACTACAACAATTTTGATTGTTGATCAAGAAAGTCGTTTTTTAAATTTTTGTACTAAAGAATTCAGTAGTTTACTATAGCATGCAAAAATCAAAATACTAACAAAATTCATGAGGCTATTTAGATTATACAAATGCTATTGCATTTAAAGGATAAACTTATCATGTTCTTGACAGACCATAAGTCTGTTTTTGTAGATTTATTGCATCGGCACTTAGGTTGTTAAACTATGCTATTGGTCTGACATTCTTGGAAAAATTTAATGACTCAAACTTGACTTTCAGAAAATTGTACCCTTTTTTACTTCTTTTGATAAAGTTGAAGCATTTGCCAAAAAGCTTAAGTATAACTTGGGAAAATAAAGCAAAAGAAGGCAACTTGAAGCTATTCACTTTTGTAGATCGTCCTATTTGTAAAGTTTTGAAAATGCTCTTCACACTGATTTGTATTGTATCAGTATATACCAACTTATAAATGAATCAATTGTGCAAGATGCACTAAGCACATCCAACCCACTAAGTATGGTTAATAGCTTTATAAATTTGATTCTTTGTAGTTACCCATTTATTGTTTGCCTTTCTAATTTCTTTGTAGATAAATCAATAGATTACTGTATATGCAATTGTCCATTGGCATTGCTTTGAGGTTGATAAAACGTTTCACTTTAGTTATGCTGTGGTATGTTAAGTTGTTTTGTAACGACATTACCATGGGCACTAGCTTGTTTAGTGCCACATGGAAGCATTCTCTTCAAAACGAGGTTACGGAACAAGAAAGCTTGTGAATCCCTGAGCTATATTGTAGTTTAGTCTTTTAGTAGATCTACTCTACTGGTTGCAGTGTTTCTTCTTAGGTTTTGAAAAAAAATTTTTTGCCCCCCAAATTAGAACTTTCTCCTGGTAAGCTATGACATATATTGTTGAAAATGATTTTGTTGTGCCTACTACAAAATGGTGGTGTATTGATTAAAGTTGGCATAGGTAGTACTTATTTACACTGTTGGGTAGTAACCTAACCACCTTCAAAGCTTTGAGACAATTGAGGCATACAAACGTTTATGTCCCATGTAGTTGATGACAGTTTCCAGAAAGGTTTGTTTATGCAAATTTTTTTATTAGAAAAAGGAAGCAAGATAAGGTGAAAAATTATGAAGTTATCATATTTGGAGAATAGTCAGTTCAATTTTTCTCTAAGTTTCAGCACCCCCTTTTCCTTGGTTGCATACTTTATGCTAGAACATGTTTACTTTTTAAAACTTCATTTTTGGGACTTCTGCGATGCTTTGCATCAGAAGTCCCTTTGTTTTTTTGGTGTAAAATTACGAATTTGGCAACCAGAGGTTGAAAACGGTATAACTTTGAAACGACTAAAGGTAGAAACTTGAAATTCTTGTGCAAATTTTGGGGTAACCAATCGCGTGATAGGAGTTTTTGAGCCCAAAACTGGAAGGCCTATCAGAGGTTTAAATAGCTTTAGCTTGAAAACTAATCGCGGCAATAGAATTTAAGTTTTAAATTTAGAAGCGCCCGGGATTGCAGTTTCAGCTCCCAAAGTTAAATTATGACGATTCCGATACTTTTTTATTTGTTTATTTAAGCACTTCTTTTATTGACACTAAAACTTCGAAACCACCAAAGCTAGAAACTTGATGTTTGGACAGATGATAAGTCTGTATATGAAGTTGTGCACCTGCATTTTTGGAAGCGCTACATCACATGGTTTGGGGCAGATGCATCCATAACTTGTGGTAGCAAAGTTTATGAAGTGATTTTAGTCACCTACACGCTCATGCTGCTGTGGCCTAGAAGTGGTTAAAGGCACCCATTCTTAAAACCTAAGTGAGTGACTAAGCCTGGATTCAATTATCTAGTTAGCCATCGCTTTTATCAAGTCAAGATTATAATGAATCTAGCATATCTAATTTTTTTTGATTACAGTCAAACCTCGGTTTTCGAAAGCTTCGGTTCTCGACCAAATCGGTTTTCGAACAATAAATTCGAGATTTTTACGTTTCAGACTTCGAACAAAAATTCGGATCATGACCAAACCGAAAGAAGCCGAGCAAACACGAATGCGCCATGATGCTGCATATGTCGGCTTTTTTCACTCGATTTTTGGTGTAACTGAGCTGTTGTATTTTTTTTACTGTTTGATTAGTAATTTGTGCAAATTTTTTCAAAATTTTTCATATTGTACTGCATCTTAACCTTTAATGTTTTTGATGTTTTAAAAATAAAACATAAGAAATGTTTACTTTTTGTTTTTTTTTCATCATTTAGATAGGAAATCTTTATTAAAATAAAATACAATCTACTTCAACCCATTTTTATTTGTGGTACTACAGTACACAGTACAGTTTATGGTGTAAAATAGTAAACAAATACTTTACAAAAGTTGTTTTCTAGAGTTGGAACGGATTAAAATTATTTGCATTAATTTTAATGGGAAAAATTGTTTTGGATTTCGAACAAATCACTTTTTGAACAGCCTTCTGGAACGGATTATGTTCGAAAACCAAGGTTTGACTGTAGTACAAGATTGTTTTTAATATTTTTTGTTTTGACGCTAAATATGATCAGAGGGCATCAGGCTTCAGTCTCTGTGAAGACTCCCCAAAAGTCAATTTTTTTAAACACATTAAGCTAGTGTGCTGTTTTTTTTTTACTGTCAGTAGAAATTTAAAAGACAAAATATTTTGACATAGTTTGGGGGTACCAACCCCCGAAACCCCCAAATGGACCCCCAAAAATTCAATTTTTTTGACGGCTTCAGCTAGGATGCTACTGTTTTTGATATCGGGAGATAATAAAGAGACAAATAACTTGACATAGTTTGGGGTGCCACTCTCCCCCTGGAAACCCTCCCAAATGTACCAAAAAAATCACTTTTTTTAACGGTTAAGCCAAGATGCTTTTTTTGTATCAGTAGATATTTAATTAAAAATATTTTGACATAGTTTGGGGGTACCAATTACCTGGAACCCCCAAATGGACCTCTAAAAATCAATTTTTTTAGTGGCTCAAGCTGGGGTTCTGTTTTTTTTTGATATCACAAAATATTAAAGAGACAAATACTTGGACAGAGTTTGAGGCAGTGGCGCACCCGGAGGGAGGGGGTTTTGGTCTCAAACCCCTCCCTTTTGGAACTCAAAAAGCAACATAATTTTGTTGATTTAACGCAGTTTGTAACACTTCGCTATATTTACTTTTAACCGGTAGGATGTTTGCCAAGCAATTGATATTTTTGCATTTGTTTCATGTCTACAATATTGCTGATAGAAACAAGGTTTAACTATGTGTATTTGATATATCCATAGATTGTGAATAATGGATAAATTGGATATGTTATACCTGATCATAAACTTTTGAGCAGAGCTTAACAGACGGCCATTGGGTGAAAAAAGTTGCTCATACGTAAAAAAAAAAACTACTACGCCAAATGCACTTTTGCAAAAAAAAAAGCAAACAGATTCATTGTTTGAAGATGAAACTCGCTACAAAATCACATTCAAATGTCGAGACTTTTAATCTACAAACAAATTCAAAAATGTACAAACAGCTTTTAATAGCAACGGAGCAATTATTTTTTGAATGATTTTTTCCTATATTTTTGCATTAACTTTATAGTATGTTAGTTGATTTTTCCTGCATCATACATCATAACAGGAGCGCACCCAGAAATTTTTAAAGGGGGGGGGTTAAATTTTTCAAAAAGCAACCAGTTCCCAATTGTAGTTAATTTAGTTATGGTCAAACAGGGTTTCGTGGTGATAGTTGCGTCGCTGCAACATTTGTGTATTCAAAAACGTTGCAGTAATGATTTTGAAAGTTGTTGGTAGTGAAGATTGCATGCAAGACAACAATTTGCCAGCCGCTGGGCAATTCTTGCATTTTTCAGAAAAAAGTAGCCATTTTAACACCATTTGGATGACGTTTTGCACGTTTTTAGAGCAATAGGGCGAAGCCCCTACCGCTGAGCAATTCTTGCAATTTTTCAGGGAAAAATGGCAATTGGATGACGTTTTTGACATTTTTAGATAATTAAAAAAAGCTAAATTACTAAGATCGAGGTCTGGGGGCGAAGCCCCTTGCCACTGAGCAATTCTTGCAATTTTTCGGAAAAAGTAACCATTTTAACGCCATTTGGATGGCGTTTTGAACGCTTTTAGAACAATTAGAAAAAGCTAAATTAGTAAGATGGGTGCCTGGGGGTGAAGCCCCCAGCTACTGGGCAATTCTTGCAATTTTTCAGAAAAAAGTAACCATTTTAACTCCATTTGGATGATGTGTTGCACGTTTTTAGAGTGATTAGAAAATATACTATATTACTACGCTTTGGAAGAGTTTGAAAAAGTATATTTTGCTCAGTCCAATCAACCCCACAACACTTACTGGCCAAGTCCAAAATATGTTTAAATGCTGAAAGATTGCAAATTTGGCTTAAATTTTTTAAATCAATACGTTTTAAAATTCAAAAAGCTTGTTAGTGGCACAGAATTTCAAAATAGCTTTCATTAGCGTCGGAGCTATAATTTCCACTCTTTGAGTAATGGGTAGTCTTGAAAAAGGCTGTTTTAGATTGAAAGTTTTCATCCAGCTGTCTTCATGAATCTGTCTTGAAAAAGGCTCTTTTAGATTGAACATTTTCATGCGGCTCTCTTCATGAATCTACACTGAAGTGAAGAAAAACTAAAATATGATGGTATATTTAAAGGTTGGCTACACTGAAATAGACAATGGGGTGTTATTATGACATATGATGCTGCAAAATCACCTAAAATACTTACATAGGGTTGAAGCAAAAATATAGAAAAAATAATTTGGAAATGATAGCTCTGACGCTATTAAAAGCTGCTTTTAAGTTCCTGAATACGCTTGCAGAATAAAAATCTAGATGTTTGAATGTAATTTTGTTGTGGTTTTCATCTTCAAACAGCGAATTTATTTGCTTTTTTTTTTGTTTTGCAAAAGCGCATTTAGCTTAGTGTTTTTTTTTACACAAGGAAGACTTTTTTCGCTAAATGGCGTCTGTCTGGTTTTAGTGTCAAGCTCTGTTCTGCTCAGAAGTTTGTGATTGGGTATAATATTATCCATTATTCAATGAATATAACAAATACACATAGTTACACAATATATAGGTCTTGTAGTTGAAACACTGTAGAAGCAATAATGTCGTTGAAACAAATGCAAATCTCAATTGCTTGGTAAATATCTTGCAGGATCAAATTACTGCCCTAAAACAACATCTTATCTTGCAGGATCAAATTACAGTCCAAAACAACATCTTACGTGATTACCAAGAACTTAGGTGATTATTTAGTAAAAACAAAATTAGGTTGTTTGAGTTCCAAAAGGGGAGGGATTTCGAACCCCGAAACCCTCTGGGGTGCGCCACTGCATCATAATCACAACCCATAGTCTATTTCAATGTAATCTAGCTTAATATAAGCTTATACCACCGCATTTCAGCTTTTCTTCATTCCAGCCTAGATTCGTGAAGAGAGCTGGACGAAAACCTTTAATTTAAAACAGTCTTTTTCAAGGCTACCCAGTACCCATTTCTCAGAGAGTGAAAATGATAGCTCCAACGCTATTAAAAGCTGTTTTGAAATTCTGTACCACTAATAAATTTTTGAATTTAAAAACGTATTCACTTAAAGGATTTAAGCTAAATATGCGATCTTTCAGCATTTAAGCGTATTTTGGACTTGACCAGTAAGTATGTAAGGGCTGAATGGACTGATCAACAATAAATTCTTTTAACCTTTTTCAAATGTTAGTAATTTAGCATATTTTCTAATTGCTCTAAAAACGTTCAAAATGTCATCCAAATGGCATAAGAATGGCTGGTTTTTTCCAAAAAAAACTTGCAAGAATTGCTCAGTGGCTGCCCCCATACATCTTTGAAATGTCATGTTCAAAATGTCAAAAACGTTCAAAATGTCATTTAAATGGCATTAAAATGGCTGTTTTTTTTTCCAAAGAAATTGCAAGAGTTGCTCAGCAGCTGAGGGCTTTGCCCCCATACATGTAATCTTGTTAAAAATACAAAAAACGTTCGAAATGTTTTTTAAATGGCGTTAAAATGTCTGTTTTTTTCCGGAAAAAAAAATGCAAAAATTACCTTGTGGCTGGGGCCTTCGCCCCCAGGCCCCTATAGTGGTAACTTGATCTCTCGTGCTCAATCTTCACAACCAACAATTTTCAAAATCGTTATTACAGGGGTTTTGAATAAACATATGTTGCAACAAAATGCAACTATTATCGTGAAACTCTGTTTGAGTATAATACGTGCATTTTTATTAATGGCTAAAATGAATTAACTACAATTGGGTCTGGTTTCTTTTTGAGAAATTGAAATCCTCTCCTTTAAAAATTTCTGGGTGCGCCTCTGGTTTGAGAGTACCACCCCCCTCCTGGAAATCCCCAAATGAACTTCACAAAAATCAAGTTTTTGAGTGGCTTGCTATAAGGTTCCAGTTTTTTTTCTAAAGGTGCTATATGAAAGCAAACGCTTGATCTTTTTTGTGATCCAAGCATCATTATAAAATGAAGATAGCTTTTATTGTGCTGCCTCTTCAACACGGTTGGAAAGTTGGCCAACATTAAAGGCCACCTAATGTCTGCAAACCAATGCACTTAAAATGCAATAAAAAAGTAGTACTAATCGAATGCTGAAAATCTGGTTTAGATGCACGTTCTCAGTTTCAAGCTTTCGCGTTTTTAAAAAGTGGCATGACGTCATTAGACCCAGGAGTTTGGTGCCTTCGACTTCACTTTGAGCTAATTACGCCTTTTTTGCACAACACTTTTTGAGTAGCAAGCTGCTATCAACATGCCTTTCCAAAATCGCCTATCCTCTGCAAAGATAAATTAGTTGAAGGCACCAAACGCCTGGGTCTGATGACGTCATGTCACTTTTTAAAAACGCGAAAGCTTGAAACTGAGAACGTGCATCTAAACCAGGTTCTCAGCATTCGATTAGTAATACTTTTTTATTGCATTTTAAGTGCATTGGTTTGCAGACATTAGGTGGCCTTTAAACTAAAAAAAGAGGACACGTAGCCAGCAAGACGGAATTTTGGGAAAAAGAAAGTTTTTTAGAGCTTTCTCAATTCAGTACGCGTATCTGCCAGCCCAACCATACAACTTTAGCTCTTCTGAGACGATTTCACCCTGCCTTAACCCTTCTGTCTATGGTTTTTTCGTAATTATAGAAGTC
Organism: Trididemnum nubilum; assembly: GCA_963965965.1. NCBI lineage: Eukaryota > Metazoa > Chordata > Ascidiacea > Aplousobranchia > Didemnidae > Trididemnum > Trididemnum nubilum. Next base: position 26,325,033 of record OZ014474.1, read on the forward strand.
TTTTAAAATCTAACGGGGAAATTGCTTGAAAAAACCTGATTGGAATATTAAAATATGCCAAAAATCTGGAAAATTTTGAAGTATTAAGCCGCATTTACACGGGCGAGTTTTAGCTGCGAGAATCGACATTTTGCCTTTTTTCTTTCTCAAATCGCGTAGGTCACTTACACGGCGCAAGATTCACGTGAGATTTTGTCTGCGCGATATCGCCAGACACGCCCCCCAAAAAATCAAATCGTAGCAGTCACTCACACGGGAGAGATTTTACCGCGACGCTCGCATACGGTTGCAACTTGCAGAAGTCACTTACACGTTGAGACTGCGTGCCAGTGATTCTCACAAAATCGAGTCGGCGAAAGAGTCGCTATCGTACTGGTTTACTTACATGGTGCGAGATAGTTTCAAAGCGCTGCTTGCTGGTTTTGAATTTACAAAAGCCAACTGCCGCAAAAGCAATTCAAATGTGCCACTTTTGCATTTGAAACAATCACGCTTTGGAATTTTGAAAAGAAAATGCGTGAAGCCTACGTGGGCGTAAAACGAAATACTGGGAATACAATTAAGCAGCTAATTTCGTTAAAACTTGCGATGAAAATGCAAGGTGAAAGATGAAGCACTAAACGCTTGAAATTACTCAAAAAAGCTTATTTTCTCTGTATCATTCTGAGTTAGCTTGGATGGAGCAAAGTCAAGCGGGCATTACTGCTCATAATCTATTATAAAATTCCGTCACTTACCCTTTAGGTCTTGGTTTTTCACCACTGCAACCTGCAACCCATCTCTGACTGTGTTTCTTGTTTGGTTATGCATGATACTTTGGTAAAATAAAACGATAAAATTCATCAACATTTCTGTGCAATTAATTCTAAAAACTCTTTTGAAATTACCTTTTCTCCAAGCATGTGTGACTGACAAATTCATATTGTTTGTTTCCTTGATAGTGCACAAGTATTTCGTATTTTATAGAAGATCTGTGCTGTTATATTATATGAAATATCAATTGTTAAATTTTATTTTTAAGTTTACTTTTTGAGTTCTTCTGAAGTTTGTTGCTACTGAAGCACTGGCTCTTTTTTAATTTAAACCAACATTCAAAAAATCCATTTAGCATTTGTATAATACGTGTTTTCATGTGAATTTGTTATGGAGCTACTAAACCACAGCTGTTACAAAGCATCAATATCCACAATAATAAAATAAGCCACGCATGCATTTGCTAAACGCAAGACAATTCAGTAAGTATAGTGCGGAGGATGAATTATTATGAAGAGTGCAAAAATATGTTAGTGACTTCAGGTCAAAACTCACTCCTGGCGTAATTCAAGTGAAAAAGCGCCATAAAACCACTCGGAATTGAGAACATGATTTGCTTAGAAATAGCATTTTCATGAAATTAATGTTGCATTACAATATGCGGTGCAGTAGATGTTATGTTTCTCTCTTTAAATGTGGTTATTTTAACCACAAGAGATGCCGGTAGGCTACAGGCAATCTCTGGTCAAAAAAGAAAGCAAACGCTAACACTTTTTTAGCCGACAAAAACCAGTGGATGGTACTTGTCTACAAGATGCTGGACCCAACGAGTGAGCATAGGGTGTGAGCCTACACTGCTAGCACTGTCACAGCACCGATTGACATTTTTTGTGTTGCCCCGCTCTAGTTTTGGAATTCGGCCGCTTCTTATTTTCAGTTTGCTCAGTTTGCGCACGTCACCTTATTTCCTGCAGCCATTGGCTGCAAACGTTTTAAAAATTACGCGCTTTTTGGCCGAGTTACCTCTGTTCTGGCATTCCGTTTCATTCGAGCAATTGGCAAACGGAAGTATTTTATTTTGAAGACCGTTTGTACGGCACTGTATTAGTGCATTATTTTCAGGTTAAATTTCAGTTGGTTTTTGCCATGCCGTGCTGTTCCATATTATTTGTTTTGTCTGAACAACACAGTTTAAGTTGGAGAATTTCAATTGTCGTTTGCCCAGACGTGCGGGGTGAAGGCTCCAGAGTTGCGCTGGAGCACCTGCAGTCATCAGTATTACGGAGGGCTTCTGTAACAACCACCTCCATTTCAAAATATATTGCCAAATGCCATTATTATGAATTCATTGTCTTAGCTATTCTAGGGTTTTCAGATTTTTACCTTTTGTTTTTGCTGTGTCAGAATATTCGCAAAGACAAAATTGATTACACTTTTTTATACACAAAAAATTTTGTAAAAACACGAGGCTCATTTTTGCTCAAAATTTAATAACAAATTAGGAAGAACAACCCAAAAAGAATAAATTCCAAATCAAAAAACAAACTAAATTCTGTTCTGATTAAAAACAATAAAGCTTGAGTGGTTTTTTGGTATTTGCGAGCAAAATTGCAACAAAGTTGAGACTATAGAGTGCTGTTGCGCACAGCGCAGGTAACAAAAACACTTTTTGGCTCTCGTTCAAACAGAAATTAGTTCTCGCCTTTTCGCTTTCCGCAATTTTACGATGCTGCAAAAGCACCCAAAAAGGCGTTTACAAGCAGACATAGCACTAGGAATTAACAAACATGGTCGCCATAATTGACATCAATGATCAGTAGTGGTCTTAGGAATGTGCAAAGTGTGCAAATGCACAGGGGCCCCCCCACTTCTGGGGGGGCCCCCCATTTGACCTATCGCGCGCAGAAAAATTTGATTATGAAAAACTATAGCAAATTATGATAAAAAGTGTATGCATTTGTTTTAAGTGTCATTACATATGTACCCCCTCCCTCAAGATGCACTTGTTCCAAGTGTTATTACACATATCCCCCTTTCCAAGACAATATTACTTTTAACTTTTAAGTCAGATTTAGTAAACAGATAATAAAAATTTACTGGTAAAGTCAACTTACTACTCTTTTTTTTTGCTTGCTAGTGTTAGGCTACTGAGGTCATATGCGTAACCAGGGGGGGGGCCCAGGGCACCCCCAATTGAAATGCTACCCATGATAAAAATGTCACAAAAAAGACTGTTTCTTCAGCTTCAGTTTCTTTTAGCATCTTTGCATACAACAGTACACTTGTACAGCAGTAATTAACAATTGTATTGAGCCAGGGGGCCCTGGCCCTCTCAATTTAATTTTTATCAACCAATTTAAATGGGCCCCCTACATTAATAATTAAAAGGGCCCCCAACAACAATATTGATCTAGGGGCCAGGGCCCCTTAATTTAATTTTTGCCAACCAATTTTAAGGGGCCCCCTACAAGAATATTTATATGGCCCTCTAATTTATATGGGCCCCCAACAATAATACTGTTTCAGGGGGCCATGGCTCCTTCAATTTAATGTTGCCAACCAATTTAAACGTATAACCGGAGTGAAATTAAGCGTTTCTATCCTAAAAGTTGCTAACTGAGGTTCTCATCTAACCTTTTTATGAATGTAATGCAATAACCAGGGACAGATTTAACACATGGCACAGTGCCAGGAGCCCCGCACTCAGATAAGACATTTTTGGTCTTCACCTGTATTTGGCGCGAAAATATTGCAAAAATCTCAAAGTGCCTGGGGCCCAACTCAATGTAAATCCGACTCGGGCAATAACATGGTTTGTAGGCATAACTATCTATTGTACATTTTTCAATTACAATTCACCTTCACCTCACCAGTTTTTATGCAACAAAATACTTTTGAAAAAAATTAGCTTCAGTAAGGGGAATGCTCATTGAACAAATTTTTGAATTGAGAGAGCTTGGGCCCCTGGCCGTATGTGTACTCCTATAACTGGTTGTTTTCTACTCAAAACAATAATCTATGAAGAAAATAATCGACTGAATTGTTATTTACTGCTAAAATATTGCAGGAGGGAATGTACTTTACTTCCCCCTACCTGGGCAAAATCACTAATAAAATTTAACCACAAAATGCAAGATTTTAAACGTGTTTTGGACTTAAATTGCAAGCAAAAGGAGGACTAAACAACTTAATTTTTTCAATTGACTTTCAAATTTAAAAATTCTAGTACTTTCAAATGGTTCTGAAAATGTGCAAAATGTGATCCAATTGTATTAAAACTACTTTTCAAAAAATTACGAAAAATCGTCCAGCGGCTGGGGGCTTCGCCCCCAGACACCCATAACATCGGGCGGCTGGAGGCTCTGCCCCCAGACCCTCGTCTGTGATACATTTGAATTACAGTACACTTCTTTACTTAAGCACGTCTCCCATTTTACACATTTTCGCATTTTAAGTAGGCTATTGGTTTAAGCTCTCTCCTTGAACGAGTTCCTAGTTACATGCCTACACAAGGCCACGACTTCTGATCTTCCATTCTACGATATCTTTGCCCCACCAAAAAATTCTTCTTTCGAAGTTTCTGATGACGTTATTGCATGTGATTTGTGGTTTTGGCCCCCCCTCCCAATCAAAAATCCTGGCTATGCCTATGACTCAGGTAGTCGTTTTTCCACTTGTTTTTTTCAACTGCTTTCAGCAACTGGCAGTAATAGGTTTTTGACTAACGTATACAGTATATCGTATGCTAAGCAGTATAAAGCATTCAAACATTATTGCTAAGTACTCAAACATATTCTGTAATAACACAAGCATACTGAAAGCAATTGCTGAAAGTTTACGTTAATTTACTGCAATTAATTGAGTTGATAATCTAGATGAGAGGAACTTATGAACAAACATTTGATTTAATTAGGTCTGCAATTGCATTGGTCTTCTGGTCTTGTTATTTATGAAATGCATTGTTGCGCTTAATTGCAAATGCAGATAAAACATGTTAAAGTAGTGTGTAAAGAAAAGGGCCCCCCCATTTAATTTGCACAAGGCCCCCCCTTTCCTAAGGCCACCACTGTCAATGATCTCAAACTTTAAGAACCAATTACGATTAACTGAGGCTTAACATTAGCAAAAAGATAAAAACAGCCAGCCTTAACTCAAAGTTTACTGATTCTTATAAAAAAGTGTGCTTAAGGTATTATAAAAGCAGAATACAGTTAAGGTACTGTTACCTGTGGTTAATTTATTATACATTTTATAAAGGGTTAAAGTTTTGCTTGATTGGCTTCACAGTTACTAGCAATCAGCTCATGACTGCCGTATCTGCAGTAGACCAGTGCCAGCATACACAAGAAAATTATTGGTTCTGCGGTTCTAATATGAAGTAAATTTAGTATCGAAATCACAATTATTTACGGTAAAAGCGCTACAGATTATTTTACACTGTGAACACAATACTTTGTGAAGCAAATTTAGGTTAATCGCAGCCAGCGACTTGCAAAGCATTTGTGCATTGCGCTATGCCTGGGCGACTCCTAAATTGCATACGATTTGCTGTTTACACGAGCGCGACTTTGCCCTGAGACTCTCGAGACGTTGAAATCGACCTCGTGTTAGTGATCACGAGCGAGAACGATTCTTGCATCGAGTCGCGCGAAATATAATCGACATCGCAAATCGCGGGTGTTACTTACACGGCGGCAATTCTTCCCAAACGCGATCGCGGCAAGCGAGTCTCGCCTCGTGTGAGTAACCACTCTGCGAGAGAGATTTTCACGCATTAAAAATCTTCAAATCGCGTTGCAAAAAAGTCGCCCGTGTAAATGCGGCTTTAGGTGCAGCAGGTTTTTTATGTTTTGGAATGAAATACTTCTGTTGAAATACTTGCTATATAAAACTTCATTGATTGCAAGCCCAGGAATTTAGGGTATCCTTACACCTCGCAGAAAAGCACTTCCCGGAAAAACATTTTCCAGAACGTTTATTTTCCAGAATTAGCATTTGTCATAAATCACACTTGCCAGAATGAACACTTGCCTGAAGTTACATCTGCCAGAATGAACACTTGCTTGAAATTACATGTGCCAGAATGAACACTTGCCTGAAATTACGTGTGCCAGAATGAACACTTGCCTGAATTTACATCTGCCAGAATAAACACTTGTCTGAAATTACATTTCCCCGAAATTTAACAAACCTTATTCTCCGAAATTTACACTTGCCAGAATTTACATTTGGCCGAAATTACATTTCTCTAAAACCTTAATTTCCAGAATTTACATTTGGCCGAAATTACATTTCCCCAAAACCTTATTTTCTAGAATTTACATTGGCCAGAATTTACATTTGGCTGAAATTACCTTTCCCCAAAATTTTATTTTCCAGAATTCACAAGTAGTCAAAATCACATTTTCCTGAAAACTTATTTTCCAGAAAATACATTTCCTCAAAAATTCATTTTCTAGAAACTATTTTTCATGTGAAAAATTATAGTACGAGTATGTTTATGTTATTTATTTCTAATAAACAGAGCGAACTTTTAGTTGAAATCAAGAAATGTAGCGATAACAGTTAACTTTTTGAATGAGAGATATAACCTGGCTAAGTAGTCAATTTACGAGTACCGGTATACGTTATGCTTCAAGCGTGATGAAAATCAGCAATTACAAATTGATGCAAGCATGTTCTCTGAGGAAAAGCAGGTTTATTTCAACCCAGGTTTCACTTATTTTTAGAAAAGCCAATCCATTTTGAGTTGAGACTGGTGTTTTTAATTTTTTGCCAGCTTCATTTGTGCTTAATATTAGTCCTTGAATTCTGAGAACGTTCATGTCAACTTTAACGACCATGTTTTTAAAGCTGTTTTAGAATTTAATTTCGAATTTTCTGTCAGCTCAAGCAAAGTTGTTTTTGCTTCTTTTGCAGCATCCTGAAATTGCAAAAGTGAAAAAGTACTGAGTTTTTTTTTTTGACTTGATAACCTCCCAAAATTTGCGAGTTATCTGCGCAGAGTGAGTTAAGGAGCACTCTATAATTTTGGAACCTTTGCAATATTTTGCTTGTAAATGTACTGGAAAATTACTAAAATTTTGTCATTGAATTAGTACAGAGCTTAGTTGCTTTTAAGATTTGAAATTTATTCGTTTTCCAAGGGTGTTAATTATTTTGTTATTGTTGAGGCTGGCATTGTTTTTGAAGTTTGAACAAAAATGAGCTTCGGGTTTTGAGGAAATATTATTGTTATAAAAAAAGTATTGTAATTTGTCGTGTGTTCGCAACGAAAATTGAAACTGCAGTGCTATAGTATGAAGCAGCCAAAATCTACATCAAATGCAAAGCCAACAAAACAACACTTGTTGCATTCCTCGGCGAAGATTTCACTCTTAAGCTTATGAACACATAACCAAGTAGCAATGGGGTATAACTTCTACCACAAGCTTCATGGAGTTTTCTGATCAAATTTACAAAGAAAGCCCCTACTACGGAATACTCATTATGATGTCAATTTCCACCATACACATTTCATTCGCAGTTCATGCAAAGGTAATAAGGAGATAGTGATTTCTTCAGGTTACGTCACAATTGAAACGAACAAGCCTTGCTTTAGCAAAAAGAGATCGCATGTGCAGTGTAATGAACAAGGTACTATAGAATGAATGGTCTTGTCGAGATTGTTGTTGCGGAGATAATTGGAATGCAACCGTATAGTTTGAAAATTTGAATTTCCTGCCGTTAAGAATTCTCTGCGGTGTACTTTCGAACATAGAATTTTGAGTTAATATTTGTTTGCAAGCAATCTCTTGCCAAGCTTTTGAATGAACAATTTCACCAATTTACACAGTGGTGTCAGTGATACATATTAATTTTTGCTTTAAATAAGTGCTGTGTTGTCGTTGTGTTCCTTAAGGCGCATTGTGTGTCTTAAATCAAAATGACAGTTTCATGGTGTACTTTTTTAATTCTCCAAATTTATTGATACTAATGTTTCATTATTTAATTGTTTAATTATTGTGAGAAAAAGCTCACCAAATGAGCTCCGTCAAAGCAAGACTGTAGGCCACATACGTGTGTAATCATGAAATTTTATTTTCCTTTTCATAAATGTAAGTCTGAAATGAGATCAGTAGTGTAGGCAGGGGTATACTACAGCTCTCTGAGACAGTCTTTTACCATGAAATGGACTTAAAAATGATTTCAAGCATCTTGTAAAACATTTATTTAAGGAGGCTGATTTTTCAAAAATCAGTAAAAACTTTGAAAAATGGTAGAAAATAAGCAATCAAATTTGATCGCTTGTTGAAAATGCTGAACATGGGTATTCATCAAAAAAATATTTAAGCTCAGGAATAGGCAGGAGGCTGTTCAATAGCAGTTAATTGCCAACCAACTTCTCTCAAATTTTGTCAATCACTTCATTTGAATTTCGTTCCATTAGCCCTCTTCCCCTTCCATTTAGCTTTCTCTTATAAAATATGGATGAAATAGATTACTGCTTGCAGGCGCGTAGCCAGAAATTGGCAATGGCAGGGAAATTGGGACTGTTTTGGAGGTAAAAATGAAACTAAAACGGTTTTCATTTAAAATTTTCATTCAAAATTCATTCAAAATTCAAAAGTTTTTCATTCAAAATTCAAAGTTTTCATTCAAAATTCGAAATAAAGTGAAGACCCCAAAAAAAAGGTCTTCACCCTGAATTGGCTCAGTTTTGTCCCCGAAAATAGGTGAAGACCTAAGAAAAGAAAAAAAAAAGGTTCATCCAGGCTGGGATCGATTTTTGTGATTGATTCTTTTCCAGTACAGTGTCAAATTAGACACATTCTGATTGACAATACCAACTGGTGGAGGGGGGGCTATTATCGCTTTTAGTGCAAAAATCAGTCTTAAAAGTGCTAAAAAAGTGGTATTTTGCCTACTCTGCATACCATTGGGATGGGCTATCTCTGCCCCCCTCCATCTGGCTACGCTATGACTCCTTGTTCATTTTATTAATCTAAGATTTTATGATTTACCAACTTGTAAATAGAGAACCGAATTTTTTTAAAAAGTATTATGTAAATAAGCTTACCAGCTTGCAAATAGAAGAACTGAAATTTTATCTGTAAGTCAAATTTTTTTATCTTAAAGAACTAAAATTCATTTATCTTTTTCTATAAAATATAGACCAAATAAATTAGCTCTTGCACGCTTTTTGAACTAAAGGATTTTATGATTTTCCTGCTTGTGAATAGAAAAACAAATTTTTACCATTTATAGCTACCTCACACATAGCCCATTTCTGCAACTAGTTTAATCAAGTTTATAATGCACTGATAATTTCTATGCCATGTTTAAAAACAGTGATTTTTATCAAAATAGACCTAAAATTAAGTTATTTTTGGAAAAAATACAAACTTTTCCGGAAGCTGGTGCACTCTGCCCCCAGACCTCCAATGGCCTTCTGCGGCTGAGGGCTTCGCGATCAGACCCGAAAAACAGCTTCCCAATGCAGAGATTTCTGGCTATGCGCCTGACTAAGATACTTCAAATATACAACGTTTGTGTTGCTGATACTCTTGTGAATTACAGATACTACCGAAATACCATAATATTACCAATAATCTGAAAACATCAAAATATCATCTCAAACTTTGGAAGAGTAGTTCCGAAAATGGCACTAAATTTTGTCAAAAACCAAAAATATTTTAAACCTAATGTTGTTAGTCAAAACTAATTGCAAGACATGAGAGAAACGACCTCCTTTGCCCCTTTTGTTTTTCGCGTGAGCCGTAACTTATTAATTTGTGAAAATGAACAATCAAAATTATATATTTTCGTAATGTAAATTCTAGAAAATAATGAAATTTCATGCTAATGTGTATAATTTCTGGAAAATAAGTTTGTGGGAAAATGTAGTTTTGGCCAAATGTAAATTCTGGCAAGTTCAAATTCTGGAAAATAAGTTTTCGAGGAAATGTAATTTCAGCCAAATGTAAAATCTAGCAAGAGTAAATTCTGGAAAATTAGTTTTCGGGAAAGTGTAATTTTGGCTAAATGGAAGTTCTGGCATGGGTAAATTCTGAAAAATAAGGTTTCGGGGAAATGTAATTTTGGCAAAATGTAATTTCTGGCTAGTGCGTGTTCAAGGAAATGTAATTTCTGGTAAGTGCACATTCAGGGAAATATACATTTGGGTTAATGTAGTTTCGGTCAAGTGTTTTTCAGGGAAATGTAATTTCTGGAAGGTGTTTTTTGGGCAGGTGTATAGGATCCGGAATTTAGATTTATTCAAAAAGTTGAAAAATTCATAACCACAACGTGCTCTTGTGCTGCTATGGCCTATAAGTTAAAGTTGCCATTGAATGAAACCTATGTGTGTGTGACTACACCTGGGTTCAATTATCTAGTTGGCCATTGCTTTTTTTCAAATCAAGATCATATTGAATCTTGCATATTTAATTTTTTTTGATTATTGCAAAATCACTTAAATATTTTGTTTTGGTACTAGATATGATCAGAGGGTATCAGGTTTCATTCTCTGTGAAGGTGCTCTAAAAACCAATTTTTTAACAGCTTAAGTTTGCGTGCTATTATTTTTTTGATATCAGCAGAAATTTAGAAGACAAATATTTTGGATAGTTTGGTGGTACCAACCCCCCAGAAGTCCCCACATGAACCCCCAAAAATCAAATTTTTGAATGGCTTAAGCTAAGGCTCCAGTTTTTTGATATTAGTAGATATTTAATGGATTAATTTTTTGAGATAAATTTTTTTTTTGAAATTGGATATAATCAGAGGGTTTCAGGTTTCATTCTCTGTGAAGACTCCCTGAAAATCAATTTTTTTTACGGCTTAAGCTAGGGTGGTAATTTTTTGATATCAGTATTAGTATACATAAAACAAACAACACTTGGATATGGTTTAGGGGTACCACCCCCCTGGAAATCTTCACATGAACTGCACAAAGATCAACTTTTTTGAATGATTTACTCTAAGACTGCAGTTTTCTTTTGATATCAGTAAATAATTAACGAACAATTATTTTGACATAGTTTGGGGGTACCATTTCCGGAAACCCTTAAAATGGAACCCCAAAAGTCAATTTTTGAACAGTTAAGCTAGAGCGTTAGTTTTTTTTTTGATATGAAAAGATATTGAATTGAAAAATATTTTGACATAGATAAGAGTTCCAACCACCAGAATCTCTTAATCGACCCCTCTAAAATCAGTTTTTTTAATGGCTTAAGCTAGAACGCTAGTTTTTCTTTATATGAGTGGGTGTTTAACAGACTAATACTTAGGCATAGTTTGGGGATAACACCCCCCCAAGAAACCCCCCCAAAATCTGTTTGTTTACTGGCTTCAGCTAAGGCTCCAGTTTTTATTAATATCAGTAGATATTTAAGAGACCAAGACATAGTTTGAGGGTACCACCCTACAGAACCTTCCCAAATGGACCCTCCAAAATAAATTTTTTAACAGTTAAGCTAGATTAAATTTTTATTTTGAATGGCTTGAGCTAGGGCGCTAGTTTTTTTTGATATCAGTAGATGTTTAAGCGACAATTTTTTTACAAAGCTTGGGGATACCAAGCCCCGCAACCCCCCCCAAATGTATCTCCCTAAAAACACTTTTTGAAAGCTAAATTAACAATATTGATTGTAGTCAACTGGGTTCATATGCTGTGCTGGCATAATGGTTAAAAGCGCCAGTGTTTGAAATTGTCGTGATTGAACGGAGCAGAGTTCAAACACTTAGTTTTGAGACAAAGTTTCTTTTAATATTATTTATTTTGACATTAGATATAATTGGAGGGTTTTAGGTTTCATTCTCTGTAAACACCCCCGCCAAATCAATTTCTTTACCAGCTTAAGCTATGGTGCTAGTTTTTTTGATATCAACAGATATTTAACAAACAAATACTTGGACATACTGGTAGTTTGGGGTAGCACCCCCCCCCCCCCCCCCCGGAAATCTCCTCATGAACCCCACAGCAATCAACTTTTTTATGACTTAAGCTATGGCTCCAGTTTTCTTTTTGATATCGGTAGATATTTAACAGACAATTATTTTGACATAGTTTGGTGGTATCATCCCCCAGAAACCCCCCCATAATAATCAGTTTAGAACAGTTAAGCTTGGGCGCTAGTTTTTTTTTTGATATGAAGAGATATTGAAATGAAACATATTTTGACATAGTTAGGAGCAGTGGTGCACCCCGGAGGGTTTCGGGGTTTGAAATCCCTCCCCTTTTGGAACTCAAACAACCTAATTTTGTTTTTACTAAATAATCACCTAAGTTCTTGGTAATCACGTAAGATGTTGTTTTGGACTGTAATTTGATCCTGCAAGATAAGATGTTGTTTTAGGGCAGTAATTTGATCCTGCAAGATATTTACCAAGCAATTGAGATTTGCATTTGTTTCAACGACATTATTGCTTCTACAGTGTTTCAACTACAAGACCTATATATTGTGTAACTATGTGTATTTGTTATATTCATTGAATAATGGATAATATTATACCCAATCACAAACTTCTGAGCAGAACAGAGCTTGACACTAAAGCCAGACAGAAGCCATTTAGCGAAAAAAGTCTTCCTTGTGTAAAAAAAAACACTAAGCTAAATGCGCTTTTGCAAAACAAAAAAAAAGCAAACAAATCCGCTGTTTGAAGATGAAAACCACAACAAAATTACATTCAAACACCTAGATTTTTATTCTGCAAGCGTATTCAGGAACTTAAAAGCAGCTTTCAATAGCGTCAGAGCTATCATTTCCAAATTATTTTTTCTATGTTTTTGCTTCAACCCTATGTAAGTATTTTAGGTAATTTTGCAGCATCATATATCATAATAACACCCCATTGTCTATTTCAGTGTAGCCAACCTTTAAATATACCATCATATTTTAGTTTTTCTTCACATCAGTGTAGATTCATGAAGAGAGCCGCATGAAAATGTTCAATCTAAAAGAGCCTTTTTCAAGACAGATTCATGAAGACAGCTGGATGAAAACTTTCAATCTAAAACAGCCTTTTTCAAGACTACCCATTACTCAAAGAGTGGAAATTATAGCTCCGACGCTAATGAAAGCTATTTTGAAATTCTGTGCCACTAACAAGCTTTTTGAATTTTAAAACGTATTGATTTAAAAAATTTAAGCCAAATTTGCAATCTTTCAGCATTTAAACATATTTTGGACTTGGCCAGTAAGTGTTGTGGGGTTGATTGGACTGAGCAAAATATACTTTTTCAAACTCTTCCAAAGCGTAGTAATATAGTATATTTTCTAATCACTCTAAAAACGTGCAAAACATCATCCAAATGGAGTTAAAATGGTTACTTTTTTCTGAAAAATTGCAAGAATTGCCCAGTAGCTGAGGGCTTCACCCCCAGGCTCCCAAAGGGGTTAATTGTTATCTTGCACGCAATCTTCACAACCAGCAACTTTCCAAATCGTTATTGCTAGGCTTTTGAATAAACAAGTGTTGTAATGATGCAACTATTATCGCAAACCTTGTTTGACTCTAACTAAGTTAACTACAATTGGGTACTGGTTGCTTTTAGAAAAATTCACCCCCCCCTTTAAAAAATTCTGGGTGCGCCCCTGTTTGGAAGTACCAACCACCCAGAACCCACAAATTGATCCCCTAGAAATCAATTTTTTAAGGGCTTAAGCTAGGGCGCTAGTTTTTTTTTTATATCAGTAGGTTTTTTTTATATCAGTAGATTTTTTTTGTTATACCGACAAATACTGGTACATAGATTGGATGTACAATCTCCCCCCAGAACCCCCCAAAAGCAGTGTGTTGAGAATGGCTTAATCTAAGGCTTCACCTTTTGCTGATATCAGGAGATATTCTGAAGACAAGAATTTTGACATAGTTTGGGGGTACCACCCCTACGGAACCTTCCCGAATGGACCCCCAAAAAACAATTATTTTGGATAGCTTCAGCTAGGGCGCTAGTTTGTTTTGGACATCAGTAGATATTTAAGAGACAACATTTTTTTTTACATAGCCTAAGGGTACCAACCCCCTCAGAACCTCCCGAATGAACCTCCCAAAATCACTTTTTGAAAGTTAAATTTAACAATAGATTTTAATCAACTATGTTCATGTGCTGAGCTGGCATTATGGTTAAAGACGCCAGTGTTTGAAATCATCATGATTGGACAGAGCTGGGTTCGAATACTTAGTCGTACATCCCTTTTACATAAATCACAAATGATTCAAAATCGACATTTTTTTCATCAGACAAAATCACTCTCTTTGCATTGCATATGAGTGAGTTTTACAGAAACATTGTTAACCTTGAAAGAACGAAGGAGAGAATGCTGGAGAAAAGGAACGGGTGGAAGTCTTGTATTATTTTCCTGCTGGAAAATGAATATCCAGTCTTTTTCCTTTTTTTAAAACAGAACCATGAAGTGAGCAGTGGAAAAAGAATATCAATAAACAAAATTTTCTGAACCCAGCTATTACCATAGGATTTTATTTTAGAATCAAATGAAAGTGGTGAAAAAAGAATGTGCTTTCTGGTGGCTCAGTTTTGAGCTGCTACCCCTGCAAGAATGACTGGCAACAAGAAAGATAAATTTTAGTTCTGCTGTTGACACAAAATAGGTTAATTACATTACATATTGATCATTGATGTGAACTTCTTAAATATTGCGGTAGGTGTAAAATTCTTTTCTTTCTGATTTGAAGCTTGTTCAATGTTGGTGTAAACTCAGTCTTTCAAATCAACAATGGTATCTTGAAGCATATTAATGATATTTTGTAAAATAAAAATCGCTTTGCATTTTTTCTTTTCCATTGTGTAATTTGACTTACGGAGCAACTATTGTATGTAATATCAGTGTAACATCATTTCTTAGCAAGCTGAGAAGCAGGAAAAAATTAAATTTTTGCTTAGACTTTATGCTGCTGACTTTCTAGAGAACAATTTAAACTTTTCAAATGTTTGAAGAGTTGGTTGGTGGTACAGAACTTGAGAATTGCCTTGATTAAAATGTTCATCATATTCTTGAAGCTTTTTGTCTGACACTTGTCAAGAAGAATCATCAAAATGGAGAGTGCAGGAAAATGAGCGGCTATTTGTAGGAAAAAGCCAAGTCGTGATTGGCTGGAAAAAGACGGATGAGATCATTGGTCTTTTTCCAGCCAATCACAGCTCAGCTTTTTTTCTTCTTGACAAGTGTCAGATGTAAAGCTTCGAAGATATGAACATTTTAAAGAACCCCTCATAACACTATATATTATTGTAGAATATAATGTATTCTATCAACTAGCAATAAAAAATACTGTATGCAAATTAAGTCACATGATTAGCATTATTATGGCACCAGAATGACTGACAATTTTTCTGAAAACATTACTTGTTTAAAATTTGTCCAACTTTCACTCATTTTTGTTTAGTTTAAAAAAAGTAGAATGCAAATAATAATTGATGCAAAAATGTTGCATGCTTAAAATAAAGATGTTTTCTTTAGATCTCATTTTTCAACAAAACTGTTGTAGTTTTTTGTGAAATGACTAAAATTGGTAAAATTTTTCAAATGAGAAAAAATAAACTATAGATTTAGCTGATATAGATTATTAATGTAAAAGTTGAAGTTCTAAGCCCATTTGGCAGAAGGTTTGAAACAATTTTTGAAGAGAAACAGCAGCTGTACTACTCAAGCTGCTACACCCTTGTGCCAATTAATCTGAACACTTGCAAAAAGGTCAATTTTTAAAGTTTCAGATTTATTTAAAAAACTATGAAGCAATCAATAGCTGAAAACTACTGTACAAAACAATTAGTAACTAATATGTCCACTTTTATTCTCTAGCACTAATTTCACTGGTTGTTTCATACGTAGCCAATTTTTTGCAGGTTTCTTTAATTTCTTTATCATGGAGCCGTACATTGTTACAGACTGAATGCGTTTGATTTTATTGGTGCAATCCATCATTTTCAGGCGATTTTTAACAATTGACCACAAATTTGCAATTGGATTTAAATCTGGCGAGTTTTCTGGCCAATCCAATACTGTTATTTTCATTTTTTGAAGTAATTTGTTGTAATTTTAATCTTGTGACTGGGTGCAGAGAGTGTTGTCAAAAAATTGCATGTGGGTTGAAGTCAGACAATTCTCTGCCGGCTTTTCTTTCGATGATTTGCAATTATGCTTTTTATCGGTCAAGGGCATGATGAACAGCAAAGCTTATTTGCAAATCATTGAAAGAAAAGTCTGCATAGAATTGTCTGATCTCAACCCATGTGCAATTTTTTAAGACTTTGCACCGTACCACAAGGCAAAAATTATTA
The DNA here is from genome assembly GCA_963965965.1 of Trididemnum nubilum. Taxonomy (NCBI): domain Eukaryota; kingdom Metazoa; phylum Chordata; class Ascidiacea; order Aplousobranchia; family Didemnidae; genus Trididemnum; species Trididemnum nubilum. The sequence goes on from OZ014474.1 coordinate 26,341,072, forward strand.
CAAATTGCTTCAAAGAAATGAAAGTAACAGTATTGGATTGGCCTGGAAACTCGCCAGATTTAAATCAATTGAAAATTTATGGTCAATCATTAAAAATTGTCTTCAGATAAAGATTCATCATCGCACCAATAAAATCAAGCTGATTCTATAATACATGTATGGTTCCATGAGAAAGAAATCTGCAAAAAATTGGTTATACAGTATCTATTAAACAATGAGTGAATTTAGTGCTTGAGAATAAAGATGGACAAATTAGTTTTTGATTGTTTTGTACAGTGATTTTTAGCTACTGATCATTTCGTAGTTTTTGAAATAAATCTGAAACTTTAAGAATTGAGCTTCTTTGCAAGGGTTCTGATTAATTTGCTCAAGGGTGTATGTTTTGTTAATAGGCTATCATGACAGACATGTGGTATAACTCAAAGGAGGGTTCGTTTATTTTTTTCTTTTCAGAAATTTTTCCTAAGCAACTGACAGAGTTGAAGCCAAGGGCCTGTCATCTTGAAAAATTGTTCTGATCCCTCTACCAAGTGGGCTTAATTGGAGGTTTAAATGGGCCCAATGAATGGAATATTGTATGAGTTATAATTCAATGATGATGTTGGCATCATAATCTAGCGGATATGCTGGCATGTTGATTTTGTAGCCTACCAGTTAATTATTTTTGGGAAAGACCATCATAGAATCCATCTTTTATTTTTGGCTGTTAGGTGGGTTGATTGCAGAGATTATTGCAAGTTACTAAAATGTGGTGCAGCAGTCATTCCGAGGGTTGATGAGCCTACCTAGCTAGCTTAGCTTACAAGAGGTGATATTCCTTAAAACAGTTGCTGTGTTAGGCTGCTATATTTTGAAGGTAGGTTATCATGACAGACATGTAGTTTAACTCATGGGGTGGTTCATTAATTTTTTGACTTATGATCAACTGTGCCATAAATTAGGTAAACCATATCAAAAAGTAGGTCATATAAAACATTCATATAAAATCAAATCGTGAAATGAAACTATGCTTGATGAATATATGCAAATAGTTTTAACTGCTCTTTCTGGTACATGCAACTGAAGATAGCTCAATGATCAGAGATCAGAACAAATTAGAATTTTATTCACAGTCAAATTTGAATACCCTTAACAGTCTGTTTCAGCCTTTTGGAATTATCAGAAAAGAACTTCTCAACAACATAAAGAAGTAAATTCATACTCTTAAAACATTAAACCTTGAGTTTTAGTTTGAGTTATTTTGGTGCTTTTAACTCCCTACCTTTCCATTTTAATTAAATGGAAGTTATCCAATTATGATTCACTCAGATTTGAAACATTACCAACGACAAACCCAACATGTGGAATATTTGGTAAACACACCATTGTCTGCCTTTTAACTTAAAAGTCCTGTTACAGCTGTTCTGTAGCCTAAGTTGATAAAATTTTGAGGCCAGACATGCACATTATTTTGTTAATAACCACTAACAAATTTGTGTTTGAAGTGTTATTAATTAATTTGCTTGTTTATGTGTGTTGTTTGGAAGTTCTCTTCTGATGATCCCGTAAGGGTGAAACAGACAGTTAATGGGTATAAATAAAACTATGCAAATAGTTTTATCTATGTTATTCTATACTGTTTGTTGTAATAATTTTCCATACTGATGTAATTATGTTTCTACCAATCTAAAAACCTACAGCACTAATTGAGGCATGACATTTACAAAACATACTGGTTTGCAAAGTTATAGATACGGGATCACGTCTTTTCGGTGTGACCATTTTGGCACCACCTATTTCGCTGCTGAACGTTTTCTGCACCGATCATTTTTGTGCCAATTCGGTGCTCTTTGACAGTTCAGTTATTTGGGGTTAGGGTTTGGGTTAGGGTTAGTCAAAAACACCAAATATTGGCGCCGAAAAGGTGCATGCCAAAATGGTCGCCCCAATACACGGTCTATACACAGTCTATCCCATATAGCAGCATTCATCCAGAACAATTTTACCAGTGGACAATAGCAATCTGAATCTTGACTAGCCAAACTCATGGTCGATAAATTGTGTAACTGATGCAAGAAAGTTAGAAATTTGGTTTTTATTAACCACATACTACATTTTGTTTCAGGTTTTGTATATCCAAGCTTTTATGTTTGTTTTTTTGTTTTGGAAACTTGTAAAAAAGGTTTTCTTTGGAGAACTTCGACCTGCGGAAATTGAGGTAAATTTTGTTTTTTTGCTGAATTTTAGTTAAGTTTAAATTTTCTTGTTGAAACTTGTTTTATCCCAAATTCATATTTACTACGGTAACATTTCAGCTTGCTGGATAGAATGCTTCAAAAGGATGTCTAGTTACTAAATCTAGCATTGTAGTTAAAGAGATACACTTCAAGATTTGCTTTTAAAGATTGAAAAAATGATAACTGCGTGAAGTAATAAAGAGATGCCCTAAGCCTTTTTCCACTATTCCTCTTACCCACAAACCTAGATTTAATTCATTTGACTCTATAGTTCATACCATTGGCAACCGTGCATTTTGAACTTTAGTGATTTTGGAAAAGGACGTCTTTGCAAAATTTTTGAACAATAAGCAATGTGATATTTGATGATCGAACGTCACATTGCATCAAAAGCAGCAGATATACTGTAATTCCACGTCAATAAAGTTACTTTGTCATGTGTTGAAATATTACAGTTTCAAGTCGAACAACGTTCATTTGATAAGGATTTTCATTAGAAAACATTAACTATCAGTCACCACAAACAAGCCTTAAATGTATCATGATTGATTGCTTGATCCATATTTATTCTCCACTGACGAGGAAGTGACAGACTTGGATGAATTGTCTTCACTTGCTTAGGAGTTGACCGTATTCCAAGCTTTCTGGTTGACATTTCATTTCTTCCCATGTAAATTTGCTGCTTGTTCAAAACTGCCAAGCAAAGATAATTACCCTGAAGCGCCGTATCCAAGTATGCAACAATGTGATCAAACATTTGATCTTGTAAAAAGAGCGCTAAGAAATTATTTAGGTACGGTATTGTACTGAAACAAAATGCTTTTATATAAACAAGATTAGCAAATATTACAAACAGTGTTTGTTGATGTATAATAGTATAATATACTAACGTAACACTGTACCTGTCAAAAGTCAAAAATTTAAAACCTTACTGTCTGTATCAACTGTAGTCAGGATCATCTGGGGTGTCTGCCAAAAGTAACACAAAGTTTAAAATCTGAAATTTTAAATTTAATTATTAGTGTGTAAATTATTAGTTAAAATTAATGATCAGCTACAGACAATATCCATAGTCTTAGAGGCACAATTAAACCTTTGGTTAATAGCGTAAGACATATTGTTTTGACATCGACTTTTGTCTTTTATTCTTTGTCAGTATAGCTAGGATTACCGGTACAAACATTAGCTTAGAAAGGCAAAGAGTCGCAAATTAACCAGATCATAACAGAATATATATATATGCACTTTTTTTAGAGTAATTACAATACTACAAGAGATATACTAGTTCTTGTAATGCTGTGCTTTACGTTCTCCTTAGACAGCTGTTTCGCCCAGTTTCAGGGCTCTTCAGTAAGGCCAAAATGACAAATATCACCAGTGATAAAAGTCTTTAAAATATACATCTTTACCTATTAATCAATTAATGAAGAAACTTTTATTGATAATAATGTTTATATTACATAAATCTTTACCCATCTATTTAAGTAAATCTTTACTGAGAAATTTTTACCTAATGAAACTAAATGCTGTTAATTAAATCTTTATCAGGCTGTCCACTGTTATTTTTTTGATTTTTTTCACCTTTGTCATTTTTTTCAACAATTTTTTTTTCAACTAGTTTTATTTTTTCAGATTTTTGTGAGAAATTATTAACCTTAATTTTAGAATTTTCCTCAAATGCAACTGTGCATGAATTAAACCATTGTTTGTGATTTGTAGTATTGTTCTTCAGCCCTATGCTGTTGTAATAAATATCCCATTGTTGCTATCTGGTTGTTTTCAATACGCACAATAGGCATAGAATGCTATAGTAAAACCCTAACCCCAACCTTAACCCTGCCAACGACTGGTAATACTAGAATACTAGACTGCTCTGCCAACGACTGGTAAAGGTGCAAAAATTTAAAAGCTTTGGTGCATAAAAGTTCCGGCTCATAATAGTCCGGTGCATAATAATCGACCGTTCTGAATCGTCCCAAACCTAAATGCCGTATACAGATTTTTTCCAGGCGGAGTTGACATATGTGGTTTCCACTATTGTAGGCGTGGGTGTGGTGAACAATTTTCCATCTGACTGTGGAGGCCAATCTGGCATCTTTACATCTCCTAATATATTTTGATAATTCGGTGGCCCTTGCTTTCGGATATGGCCCCGGTACCAGAACAAGAAACTGATTTTTTTTATTTTAGATTTTAAACTTTGTGTTACTTTTGGCAGACACCCCTGATGATTCTGATTACAAGTGAAACAGACAGTAGGGTTTTGAATTTTTGAGGTGTGCTGTGTTATGTTGCGATTTGCTCCAGCCTATGCTGTCGAGCGCTTTTTTCAAGCAGTTGAATTCAAACTCCACTCATCACAGTATAATGTACAGGATGTTTCATCTCATAGTGTCACTCTATGACAACTTACAGTATATCTCAATAACTGTAGAAGATATGAAAAACCAAACTTTTGTTTTGAAAACTAGTGATCTTAATTTTTTGCAGCAAAAATTTTGAACTAAAAAATCAAAGAAATAAACGTTTTTAAAACTTTTCGCAAATGTTCAATAATCTAGCCCTTGGTTATACGGCACACATCGAAATGGTATTCCATTTCTTGCCAAACTTGAACAAGCATATTGAGATCGGTGGTTTTCAGGGCCTCAGTGATTCGAGTCTTCAAATCATCCACTGACATTGGAAGAGGAGGAATGTAGACCAAGCTTTTTACAAAGCCCCAGAGAAAAAGTCACGCCGCGTTATGTGTGGATGTCCAGGGGACCAATGCAGGAGCACGTAATCATTATTTCCGGCACGTCTGATCCATTTGTTTTGCAGAGTAGCATTCAGATACTGTCTTACATTAAATTACATTGAACACATGTCCGTTGTCCTCAAGTTGTTTTTATCAAATTCCAAAACACAACATGCTTTTTCCTTTCCAGTAAAAGATTCTGCTAAGTAAAGATTTCCGGTAAAAAATAAAAAAGTAAAAGATTTCTGGTAAAAAATTTTTTGGTAAAACGGCATTCTGCACTAAAAGCTTAAACCTTAATTGTGACATAACAATGGTCTGGCAAAATCATCGCAGCAACAAAATTGGAGATATTATCTTTCCAACAAAACCAATTTTATCCTGCTACTTTTGTCAGTTACTGAGATATGAGATTTTCTAAAGTGACTCATTGAGATGAAACACCCTTTCCTATATGAACGTTTGTGTAATTTTTAGCTAATGGTTTCATATTCATTTTTTTCAGCATGTGAATGATAGATCATGGTATGCAGTGACAGACACATGTTTAGCATTCACCATGTTTCGTGATGACTTTAGTCCTCTTTTTGTGGGGGCATTTACTTTGCTTTTATTCTTGAAATCCTTTCATTGGTTGCTAGAAGACCGAGTTGATTTTGTAAGTGTTTAAATTTATATTCTTGTACTCTAGTTGTTTTTTTTTTTTCTTTTTGGTCATTTGTCGGCCAACCTGAGTTTTTGGTGAGTGGTCAAACATAAAATAGCTGCAGTAGTTCCGTAAAAATGATAAAAAATTTAGCAAGATGATTTTAAATTCATGAGCTAATATTGTGTTTGCATTGTTGAAAATGACTAAAATAAATTTTGAAATGATTGAAAAATTATGCCTAAAATTGGACGTTTGACTACAATCATTACAACTCAACTAGTTGTGATGATTGTAAAACTTAAAACTGTTGGTAAATTTTGGAGCATAAAAATTGGTCTTGAGAAACAGTTTCACTAAGAATAAAAGAGCCAAAGCTGTCGTAAACATTTTATTTGAAAAGAGACATTTCGACTAATTACTTTAGTCATTGTCAATCTGTAAATAATGCACAAGAAAAATTACAGCAATAGGTAACCTGCAAAGTTAAAATGAACAAAACTGGCAAAAATTACCGAAATTAACGCAATGTAGTTCTACAGTGTGAAGACATCATTGCTTTCAAGAATGTGCCCAAACCAAGGTAGTAAGTATTCAATTCATAAGGACAATGAATCTAACCAAGTGACACTCATCTGCTCAACCGCCAAAGCACATCCAGAAACCAACCCACACAGCCCAATTCTACTGAAGACAGTTAAATTCAAACAAAAATTACAAAACCCGAGCAGTCACCCACAAATTGAAAGATACCAGTAAGCAGTTTTCTTCAAATCATCACTATATACCTAGCAACTGACTATATGTGGTAATGCTTGTAATTAGCCAGTGCACTCTCACTTTCAGACACACTATTCTATCCACATAAATCCCTGTAGTAATTCAGGCATATCCAACATTTACGTTATCAAGCAAACCAGTGACTGAAATTGTAAAAGTAAATTTTTAACAAATTCTAAATTACTAAAAATTGCCAAAAGTCCCAAACGGCTGGAATATTGAACACCAACTAAAAGTCCCAATAAATTAAGAAAAAATCCTACCTTGATCTGTTGTTTCTTGAAAGCATTGAATCTTGTCGTTTCAAATCTTGAAAGCAAAGTCATTGAATCTTGAAAGCAAAGTCGTTTCTTGTCGTTTCAGTCCGTCGACATTGCTTTCAAGAAATGACAGATCAAGGTAGGATTTTTTCTTAATTTATTGGGACTTTTAGTTGGTGTTCAATATTCCAGCCGTTTGGGACTTTTGGCAATTTTTAGTAATTTAGAATTTGTTAAAAATTTACTTTTACAATTTCAGTCACTGGTTTGCTTGATAACGTAAGTGTTGGATATGCCTGAATTACTACGGGGATTTATGTGGATAGAATAGTGTGTCTGAAAGTGAGAGTGCACTGGTTAATTACAAGCATTACCACATATAGTCAGTTGCTAGGTATATAGTGATGATTTGAAGAAAACTGCTTACTGGTATCTTTCAATTTGTGGGTGACTGCTCAGGTTCTGTAATTTTCGTTTGAATTTATACTGTCTTCAGTAGAATTGGGCTGTGTGGGTTGGTTTCTGGATGTGCTTTGGCGGTTGAGCAGATGAGTGTTGCTTGGTTAGATTCATTGTCCTTATGAATTGAATACTTACTACCTTGGTTTGGGCACATTCTTGAAAGCAATGATGTCTTCACACTGTAGAACTACATTGCGTTAATTTCGGTAATTTTTGCCAGTTTTGTTCATTTTAACTTTGCAGGTTACCTATTGCTGTAATTTTTCTTGTGCATTATTTACAGATTGACAATGACTTAAGTAATTAGTCAAAATGTCTCTTTTTAAATGAAATGTTTACGACAGCTTTGGCTCTTTTATTGTTGTTGGTAAATGTTTTTGCAGAATAGCTTTGATTGAAATGTTCATGCCTTCAAAGCAGCTTTTCATCTGACACTTGTCAAGAAGAATCGTCAGAATGGAGAGTGCAGGAAAAGAAGTAGCTCTCTGTAAGAAAAGGTCAGGTCGTGATTGGCTGGAAAATGACTAATGAGAGACCATTATTTGTGCACAATCTTTAAGCTGTACATGAATTCGTTTTGTCTGCAGAGGGAGAGATTAAAAATCTTGGTAGCCATGGGCAAGAATAGCGAATCTGTCATCATAATGATGTTAACAGGCAGGATTTTGTACAAGATGAAGTCCGATGGCTGAATCAGAAGCAAGAGACTGGGTATTAGGCTGGGCGAAGATTTGTTTTCTCATTGTTTTTTTCCAGCCAATCATGGCTTGGCTTTTTGCTACTTCTTTTTTGCGCTCTCCATTCTGATGATTCTTCTTGACAAGTGTCAGATGAAAAGCTGCTTTGAAGATATGAGCATTTTAATCAAAGCAATTCTCTAGTTTTGTACCACCTATCACTTTACAGAATACTGCCCTCCAAAGGTAAAACGACATAACTTCAGAAAAGTAAAAACTGAGAAAACGTGCTTTAAGGTTAATTGTCTACCTCAGCAACTTTTTATTGGCAATTTAAAAATTATTAGATCTCATTAAACAAGCAACATCATGCGTTTCTTTTCATCACTTCAAAATTTTAATTGTTGCCCTTGTATATGCTAGATTAGGTAAATTAGTACAGTTAACATCGTTTTACAGTACCTTTGTAAACCTGATTTTGTTTCTGCCATGTTACAACCAGGGTTGGATCCATTCATTTTGTTTTTAATTTTTGAATTCAAATTCATTGACTTTGAAAAAACTAAATTCAAATTTATTGACTTTGAAAAAACTAATTTCTAATTCATTGACTTTGCAAAAACTAAATTCAAATTTATTGACTTTGCAGACGTCAAATTCAAATTCATCAATAACTTGTGAGCGAATTGAAAACTCGAATTCAATTCAACCCTAGTTTTCACATCAAAGATTCAAAAAGGATTTTGCGGTTTGCACCTAGCGAGTCACAGTCTTGCAGTCGCAGATGTGTGTTAGTGCTTCACAGGTGCGCAATAAACTAACAACTCAAGGTGCTTGAATCCAGGGTTGGATCCATTTGTTTGCTTTTAATTTTCAAATTCATTGACTTAAAAAAAAAGAATTCAGATTTATTGCTTTGCAAAAGTCGAATTCAAATTCATTATTAACTTATGAGCAGATTCAAAATTCAAATTCAATCCAAACCTAGTTACAACAGCAAAATGACATAACTAACTCAAAGTTTCGTTAAATAATGCAAAGTGGTATAAGATAACACAAATTTAGCAAGTTAAGTTGTGGAACCCGCCAGTTAGGTGAGAAGTAACGCGCTCGTCTATGGAGTGGGAGGTCCAAGGTTCAAATGTTGGTCTAGTCAATTTGGAGACAGTATTGCCAACAGTTCGCCACCACTGCGACAATCTTCAAAAGAAGCTGTGTTGTTTGGTCTCTATGGCTCAGAGATGGGCCCTGCCAACTCAAAACACAATTCGGCGTAATACAGCGAGGTTAATGTAAGATTTGATTTGATTGAAGTTACGCTGTAATTAGTGTGCATTAGCTTCTAAAATTGTTGTTGAGTTTTAGCTGTATGTAGACAAAGTGTCCTTATTACTTCATCATTCTTTTACGCTGATTACAATAATTGTAAAAGATTAATATCCAGCTAGCAATTAGGGAATATTTTCTCTAAATTTTTTGTTAAAACAACATAGCTCATAGTTTAAGTGCAGTTACGTTGTTTTGGCTTGGAGAAGATCTTTCATTGCAGTAATGTCATTTCGACAAGCCCATATCTTGCCAACAGTTGTAGTTTGGGTGTTGATTTTTAGAGGCAAGAAAAAAATGCTTATTGTGAATATAGCTTGGTAGTCTGACCCTAAACTGATGCAAGCACTAATTGTGTTATTTTAAAGGCTGAATTTGTACATAACACATTTGACATCAAAATAAGAATTTGGATTCACTGCTGTTGGTGACATAATAACCCTTTAGCAATAATTAAATCTATGTTCTAGTACTGCATTGTTGTTGATGTCTTGCACTTTTTAGCTGCAAGAATCTCTTGAAATCAGTAACATCTTTGTCCAATTGATTGAAATGTTCATTATGTTGGTGAATAAATGTTAAAATCTTTTGACTAGATCATAGCGATATCACAGATGTATAATCCCATTCCACCTTGAATCAATCTAATTTCTTTTGGCTACAATATGGTTACAGGGATTGTAAAATTTTTAGCTGGTTTTTGCTTACTAATAGCTTTTACATGTGTTTGATTTGCTAGCCTCACTTTATACAAGTATTTTAATGCTGTGGGAGTTAAATTTTTATTGCTGGATAGAAAATTAACACTAAAGTATTGCATTAAACAATTAAACATCTTAATGAATTAAGCATCATAATTAACAATTAAACATCTCAATGGAAATGACATAATGAAATGGATTGTAAGACGTGATGTCTCTGTGAACTATTAAATTAGTTCTGCGTATTTCACTTCAGAAATGATTTAAATTGTTCACTTTGTTATTCAGATGGAAAGAAGTCCAAGAATAACTAATCTTTTCAAAATCAGAGTATTGTGTAAGTAGTTAGGTTAGCATCATCTCATGTGGATGTAATTATCAATATTTTATAAAACTGGCTTTTAAAAAAAAATTGTCTGCTTTTGTGGAAGTGATGTCATTATGATGTAAATTAAAACCAAAATAAAATTATGTAAGAGTTGGGGTAAACCTAGCTGAAAACTGCACTTTATAGAAAACATTTTTATCAGAAAAAAGTTTTCTGTTGTATGACTAGATCATTGAGATGAAGTATCTGCTCAAATATCGAACTAAAATTTTTGTGCAATTTTCATGCCATGCATTTTAGGTTTTAATAAGCTGTCAGTAGCAGTAGGTTTATCTGCTGAATGCTATCTGAAATAAGTGGTGCGTGTTATATTTGATTGAGAACCAATATCTTGGTAAAAACTTAATTGTTTGAATTGTGTCAAGTAACCTGACACCAAGACTAAAGATATTTAATGACCGTAACATAAGCTCTTTTGCATAGTAAATCCAGGACTTCCAAGCTCATTGGCAATCTTCTTTGAATTCAAACTCGCCAACCTCATGATGATCAATTGATTAATAATTATTGTATTATTTTTTAGCATTATTGATGATTTTATTATTATGTGATCTGTCGTTCGTTAACTTATCCTACCATTCAACAATAACCAAGGGTCCGTCAGTACAAATCGTATTTGGCTTTGAAGTAAGTAACATTAATTTTTGCGTTCAAAAATTATTGTTCGTTTTTGTGTAACTGACATGGCTCAAAACAAAAAAACAAACTATTTTGTCAACTTGTTGTTTTGTTACAGTATGCTATTCTTGCCACTATTGTGCTGGCAGTATTCCTCAAGTACATTCTTCATACAATTGACCTACAGAGTGAAAACCCGTGGGAGAATAAAGTGCTCTATATGTTGTACATTGAAATAATCACAGGTTGGTACCATTCCTTTGATGCATTGATAAAGACGATTGTACTCATGATAGTCGTGTGACAACCATTGTTAAAAGTTAAAAAGAATCTGTTTACAATAGTTTCTTAGTTATACTTTATTTTTTCAGTCATTAACTTAAATTTTTGGCAAATGCTTGGAAACAAATTGACTCTTATTAGTCAAAATCATCACAAAAATTAATAAGCTTTGTGCTTGTGAGGTGAAATTCAAGCTCAAAATAAGCTAAACAGTCACAATAAATTTTGAAATGATTAAAAATTATTTTCAATTATGGAGCTTGGTCAGAAATTTTGAAGTAAAAAATAAACCCTGGTGTGGATGGATAGTTAAATGCATTCATTACAGGCTGAAAAGTTGAAGCATTCCATTAATACCAGGAATCGACAATTTGCAACTCTTTTGCCAGTTCTTAAGTGCTTGGCTCTCTGTTGGTGAGAAAGCAGCTTGCCAAGCCTTGTTTTCTTTGTACTTTCACAATGTGGCTCACATTTATAGAAAACTAGCGGACAAAATCACTGTTTGTAAAATTAATGCAATAGCAGTTGATGGTAATCGTAATTGTCTTTTATTCACCAAGTTGCCTTGGCCAGGAGACAGTAAAGAGACCTTTTGGTCTTCATGTAAAGCTTCTGCTTGCCCACCTGTCTACCTCACACAGTGAAGGCTTCACATTGTATTTGCATTATTATTTTTAACAAGGACTTTATTCTCTAATTTTTATAGTTTGTTGAATATACCAGTAAAAAAAGATTGATTACCAAGGTTTTTGTGCCACTTTTTTTCGTTTGACGTTAAATAACTTTATTGGAAAAAGATTTTAAAATTGACCCATTATAAAATTCGTTTTGGTAACACTAAACATTAAACTTTAAGAAGAAATTTCAAATGAGCTTTCGCAAATGATAGATCTCTGGTTGGATGGGTTTTGTTGTGGCTTTGGTGAGATAAAATTACGCTTATTAATTTGAATTTGTTTCTTTTAGCATTCGATATGCTGCACTTGGAAAAAAATTAAAAAAGTTCCAGGTTGATAAGCTAACAGTGACAAATTGGAATTAAAAATGAAGATGTTTGTTGCTAAACATATCATAAAAATTTTTTCTCCATTTTTCAAAAATAGACTTATATGCTTGTTTTAAAACTCGGTCTTTTTGACTGTACTGCTTCCAAGTTTTTTACTTGAAATACTTAATCATGTCACCTGAGAGCAATATTGGCAATTTGGTGAGCAACTGTGATGTTATTGCGGTCTGTACCATCATAATGCATCGAGGGTAATTAACATCAGTGTTGCCTTCTAGGATTGCCAATATTGTGCTAAAGCCGAGCGACAAGACTATGTTTTGACCGTAGAATATCCTCAAAACAATTAAGTTACAAAGGATGGAGTTAATGTAGATAAGATTTATTGTAATAGCATTGCACTAGTTTTCAAAACCTCATTGATTTTGCCTGTTTTCTTATTGTAATTGCAGAAAAGATCTAAAGGTTTTGCTTGTCAAAAAAGAGCTGGCAACTTTGGAAACTTCTTTTTTAGGTTTCTTTCGAGTCCTTCTTTACATTTTTTTTACCATTTTGATGGTAAAAGTGCATACCTTTCCTTTGTTTTCGATACGACCCATGTATCTCACTATGCGACAATTCAAGAAAGCAGTCTCCGATATCGTATTGTCACGACGAGCTATCCAAAATATGAATAACTTGTAAGTTCATTGAGTTCATTTGTTTTTTAATAGTTTGACAAAAACATAGCCAAGAAAAAATGAAATATTATTATATTCTTAAAATTTTTTTAATCATTCATACTTATAATTATTCAATATATTATGTTCATATTTTTAATTGTTCAATATATACAGTACTGTTGTGTAATTGGACCCCAGGGTGCTTGCTGTTGTTTCAGGATTGTTGCTGCTACTCCTGGTTTGTTAACTTAATCAAAATCAAGTTCTTGTTATAACTCAAAAACGGCTGGTTCCAGAAAGCTCAAATTTGGGCATTGCAAGGGTAGAGAAAAAGCACGGTTGCAGAAATATAGCAGCCCTCAGCCTCAATGCAATAAAATCCAACCTCCATTTTAGATTTTGGTTTGCCAAGTTGGTCCCATTATCCACTGCCCAGCGTTTGTATTCATTTGCTAGTTCCTTGGGTTGCCATGACTATTGACTACCATTTGTTTGGGATATTGATCATTGTTACTAACTAGTATTTCAGTCAGTTTTTGTATTTTAGTCGTTTGAGCCAGCCTGGCTGATGAGCGTTTGTATTACACAAAAGTAGAGTTTTGGGAAGTGCTCTGAAATGAAGTTTCATTAATTGGAACAACCAATGCTCACGTTGTGTCATCCTTTCTTTTCACTCGGCCGTTTTGCAACTAACGATTGCGAAGTTTTAGACTTTTGCTAATAAGTAGAGAAATGGTTTGATCTTGCTTGGTGATATTTAAACCGCAGTTTAAAATTAATGAGATGTTTTTGCCAAATTTCAAGGCAATATGTTTGGTGGCATTCGTTTTTGGGCCCAAAAACCAACATTAAAGTTTTGTGAAAAAGATGGCCTCAGTCAAAAACGGCCTTAATACAGCAAAAATATTTGACACAGTTAGTTCCCTGGCCTATCTACCATACTTTGGACCAGTGCCGTCACCAGAGCAAACGAAGTGAGGGGGCACTAAAATAGACTGAACTTGCACGTAAAAACTGATATTTTACGGCTACAAATTATGCGCTATTTCAAAATTTCGTATTCATTTTTGAAAAAAAGAGATGTTCAAGTGCGGCAGCGTTTATTAGCTTGGTTCGTATGCGGCCCAAATAATTGCTTGAAAAATCTGTCTGCAGCAGTAAATGCAACCAGAAGCGCAACCAGGATTTTGCTAAGAGGGAAGTGGTTTGAACCAAACGTAATTTTTTTTGTATACAAATTGTCTAATTTAGGCCTCTTGCTGAACAAACTGATGCAGCTCAAGCGTATCACAGAAGAGGCCTGTGGGCAGAGCCCCTAGTCGATGGGTGATTTTTGTGATTTTGCTGCAGAAATAGTGATTTTAACGCCATTTCAATCACTTTTCGCATGTTTTTGAAACCATATGAATAATTACAGTAAATCGCTATAATCCAGAAGTCATTGAAAGAATTAAATTGCCAAACCCTTTCAGCCTTTCTCATACTTAAGGGCAAGTTCCAAACACATTTAAACGCTTGCTTTTTCGGGGTACTTTTTCTAAATGGCTTGGCTAAAAGGGGCTGAAGCCCTCTTTGCCCCTTTCCCCTGGTTGTGCAACTGTTTGCGACCCAAAAAAATCTTGTGTTTTCTGAAAAAACAAAAGCAACTGGTCTTTAAAAAAATGTTCTCAAGTACTGTTTCAGGTCATACTCACTAACGAAGAAATGGTAAGGATTCTATAGGCTTATATACCTATTTTGCAACACATCCGTAAAGGCATGTTAATCCGACTGATTATTGCGTCACAGATAGTGGCCAAGTGTTTTGCAAAGAATTGTGAAAACTTTAAACAATAATTTTGTTTTAAAGTTATTATTCTTTTTTCCATTATTGTCTGTTGTCTTATCATTGCGTGATGCTCCAAAAAATGTTTTGATGAAACTGAAATTGGGGGGCACGTAGCTCTGGCCCTCATGTAGCGACGGCACTGCTTTGGACTCCATGAGTTTATGGGACGTCGAAAACCTTTTTTTGTTTGTGTGCAAAATTAGCGGTTTTTCTGCTACCAGAGAGTGAAATTGCCATAACTTGGAAATGGTCGGAGATAGAAAATTGAATTTAAGAACTTGAATAGAAAAGGCATGGAACAATTTTAGTGCAAATTTTGAGGGCGTGATGCCGGTTTCCAAGCAAAAAAACAAATTGAAAAGCCAATTAAAGGTTTAAACGGCTTTAGCTCTAAAACTAATTGGAGGTGGAGAATAACGATTTGGGTTTTTGAAGTTTCCACATTCAAAATGTTAAAAATTTGACGTTATTATTTTTCTTTTTCTTTCTCTTTTTTCTTTCTATTACGAGATTTTTTGTCGCTGCTATAACTTCAAGGTCATTGAAGCTAGAAACTTGAAATTTATGACTGCAATGGATCTTTAGGTGAAATTGTGTCCTTTGACTTTTGGTAGTGATAGATCAAATGGTTTAGGATGATGTGTTGTCAAACTTGTGAGTTTTGGGTTCTTGTTATTTCAAAGTGGTTCGTCTTTTGTAATTGAGGTTTTGCGAATATATTGAAAGTAATAAGAGCTGGGCTGCTACATTTGGGGTCATGATAATACCTAAAAACATTTCTCTACTTTCATACGAAATTTAATTGCTAAATATTGTAATTGCTGAGCTGGATTAGAAGATTCTGTTCGACTATGATCAGATATATCATGGGTTCAACATGTAAACAATCATTATTACATAGGAAACGGTTCGATTTATGTATTATTTTGTGTTTTGTTTTTTATTATGGCAAAGCTTGTGATCTGGGTTTCACTCTTTGTGATGACATGTAGCTTTTTTAGTTATTGAGATCTGATAGGTGCTGCTGCATATGATTACCACAAATTTGAAGGTTTGGTGCCCTTATCAATTAATTGGAATAGATAAATTCTAGTTTTCGGTGCGTACCCCCTTTTTAATGTCCCGAAACGAAAAGAAGTGTCAAACGTTTAGCAAAAGTTTCGTTAAATCATAGTGAAGGTTTTTATATCTCTGTATAGAGTAGTGTTGATATTTTACCAGATATCCCGATGCTACCGCTGAGGAGCTTGCTAATACTGATAGTACATGCATCATATGTCGTGAAGAAATGACTGAAAACCCACCTGCTGCTCGCAGAGTTTCAGACGCTGGTAAGCACGTTTGCCGTATCACCCTGTATGGATGATACTTTCCTTACTTATATCTTATGATTTTGCGTTCTGCAGCCAAAGATTTTTTTTCAACGAAGCGCTTTATTATAATTTGCAATAAATGATGCTCCAATGCTCGCACTATTTCCAAGGTGGTTTTGATGTAACCACAAATGAGATAAAACTCGAATTTTCTCGTTTCTAATTTCTATGTTATATTACACTCTGAGATGTTTCGAATGTCATCGCCAATACCCGCAAACTTACATGTGAAGTCTCAACCTTATAGTCTAGTGGATTCTCATTAATGCATTGCTAGTTTGGCCCAGAAAATCATTTCGTTTGGACAATAGGCACTACAGATCTTGACTTTAATTTTAACACACCAATCTGAACTCTCGTTTTCGTACAGTCTTAGGCGGTATACAAGCGAAACGCTTGATAAGTAGTACTGTATGAGCTGCATCCTTCTGTTCCAGGAGTAAACAAGAAGCTTCCATGCGGCCACATCTTTCACGCTTCGTGTCTTCGCTCCTGGTTTCAGCGTCAGCAAACCTGCCCGACTTGCAGACTTGACGTTTTGCAAACCAGGACCCAAGTAATTTTTGTTTTTACTGGTAACAAGTAGGTTTTAATTAAATTGCTTTTGCAAAAAAATTACAATCCTTCCAGCGCTATGGGCTCCGCCTCCATATCCTCGACACGCAGCCCTCCCAATGAACATTTCTGGATATACTCCTGGCTAGTTGTCAGAACTAGTAATGCAGACACTTGACATCAAAATTTTTCTTCAATGACAAGTACAAAGTAGTAGGTGCATAAAAAAGTAATAGTAAAGCCTCAAACTGTCCTGGAAAATGACTTGAAAGGTTTCGGGATACTTCTGAAGTTTAATTTTGCAGTTTTTGTGGCACCCTGTAAGCTGCTTTTTGTGCTTTCTGTAATAAAATGTCCCTAAGGATATAGAAAAAATGTAATGAACTTTTTCTCATCACATTAAGTAAAAAAAGTGAATTGTGAGATTTCTTTTGTTTGGCCATACTTGGTAGCATCATGTTTTGATATGCCCAACACAAAATCAGTGACGTGTAATGTACCACTTCGTTGCCTAACGATGATATGTAGTAGTAAACAAGCGTCTGAATTTTTTTGCAGACTCCAGCAGCGGCTCAACAAGCACCTCCAGCTCCACCTGCTGGAGGTCCAGCACCACAACCACCTTGTAAGTCGACATAAGACAGCAGCATTGGTCGAATTTTGACTAAATTTTGGTTTATTTTTTATGTTTAGTTCCGCCTCCTGTCTATCCGCACATCAATCCTCAAATGTTTCCAAGATTTCCATCCCCAGGTGCATCTTTCGGTGGACATCCTACTCATTTGGCGGCTAATAGCGGTTCATCTAACGATCATCATAGCTATTCAAGCCCACTGCCTCCTTTTCCTCCCCTTCCCACGATGATCCCGCCTTTTTTCCCACCTCCTGCGCCTCCAGCTGACCTTGGGTGAGCTTTTGTAATGGGTTATGTGATATGTTGCTAGTTTTAAAAAGCTTTAGATGTTTATTGTTTTTCTAAACCCTTGAGATCTTGTTGTAGTATTTACTAATTTTAGACCAAAGTGCTGGATACGCAAAATGTTGAAAAAATACTTAATAAGTTCAAACTATATGTGCAGTTGGTAGAAAAAACTGATTTGTGTTAATTGTAATACCAATTTTGTCACTGGACGATCAGCGGTTATTTTGATGTGGCAAAACTTAGGCTCTCAAACTTTTACGACCCTGAGTCGCGTCTCAAAAACGTCGTAAAGGCGACAAGTTTATTGGTTATCAATTATCATCAGAAATTCTATCGACAGCCACGTGCATTTTCGAAAAACAAAAAAGTTGATAACATGAGATCACTCATCACTAGGGCAAGTTTTTGCAACTTTTTTTTTACCGCTTCCGACAGCTTCCAAAACAATCAGACTTTAAATAGAACATTGTTTTAAACTGTTTCCATAAGTTTTATTTTACAACTTTTTGCAACTTTTTTCGATTTTACTAGCAACTTTTTACGGCAACTTTTATCAATTTTTGCGCAAAATGTAAAAGATGTGCTTTGAAAAATATGCTTTGAAACTACAGTATTCTGGTATTGTCTTTGAATTGTGTAACAACGAGCTTTGTGACGTATTGGCTTCGTCTCAATGTCATCTATGATGCAACAGTTGGTTTGCACAATGAGGTTCAGCTACAACCGTAGAAGTACTAGTACCATAGTGTCAGAATCAGGGCTGTGGAGCCAATGCAGAAATGACCCGGCGAAACAGCAGCCCCCAACTTTATGCAAAATCATTAAACTGCCAAGCAGGGGTGCCGAAACCCGGGGAGGATAAGGGGGATATATCCTCCCAATAATTTGACTTTATCCCCCCCAATAGTTTGACTGTATCCCCCCCAATAGTTTGAGTATGGTCTACATCTGAATCCGCCCCAATGATTTGGTTCTGGTGTGCATCTGAGCGTAGGTTTCCACTTGGATTCGGGGAAAAAAGTGGTCCATTTTTGGTGAAGGCCTTTTTTTTTTGGTCTTCACCTGAATTTGGGGAAAAAAGTGTTCCAGTTTTGGTGAAGACTTTTTTTTTTGATCTTCACTTAATTTGCTCACTTGAACAAAATCGTGGTCGACGTTCATTCCCCAATGTTGAAAATAGGGAAAAACTGGGGTTCGATTGCAAATTATCCCCCTCCCTCCCTAATGCTCAACAAAGATCGGCACCCCTGCTGCCAAGCATGTTCAAGCTCACTGGAGCGAAGTTTTAGCATGCTGCGGAAACTGTTGTCAAACAATCATCATTTCTCTCCAGACAAAGTTTGGAAGTATCTAGCATTATATGTTAATAAATCTCTTAAATAATTGAACTATAGCGATTGCCCCTTTTCCAGTTTAATGGTTTTTCATTTCGTTTGATGGCAACACTTGTATGCATGTTTTTTTTCGGTTGGATTTGATGGTAGAAAGGCGGTTTGTGTTTTGTTTCTTTATTTGATCAAACCAAGGTTATTTCCAAAGTATAACTGTGTGGTAACTAGTTACTAGCTACAAAATCGGTGTTGTTTAAACTCGCTGTGCATAGCCCTAAATCCAACTTTTTACTGCAACTTTCATTAAAAATAAATGCAACTTTTTAGAGCAACTTTTGTTAAAAATAAATGCAACTTTTTCAGAATTTTAGTGCAACAAAAACTTGCCCTACTCATCACCCATCTTACTATTGCCGTATTTCTTGCAGTGAGATGACGGAAGAGCAGTTGCGTGAGATGGAGGGATCTGAGCGACGTAGCGTTGAGGCGCGCATTGAATGTTTACGGAACATCAACTTGCTTCTCGAGGCCGCCATGATGCAGATACAACAGTATATGGATGTTGTACCTAATGCCGGCAGGTCGATGGGAGTTGTAGTAGAAATAGATTTGATTGAGACAACGTGACTCTTTTTTCCAGAGGTGTTTACTTTCCAAACTTCTTCCAAGAAGTGCCAAATTAGAGTGGGCGCACGACCGACCAAGTTCAGGAAAGCCGAAAAACGAAAAGAAGACTTGCTCTTTAGGGGGAAAAACCAAAATCAGGAAAAAAAGGAAAAACTTCGCGAAAGAAAACGAAAATTGGTGGAAAACACAAAAAAGGCCCTTAACTGCGTTTTGGTCGGAAAATAAAGTGATCCAAAGAAATAAAATATAGAATTAAGGTCTGAAAATGCATTTATGTTGAAAAATAAAATAAAGACCAAAACAAGATTTTCTTCTACAAATTCCACATATTGCATTACTTACGATGCAGGAAGTTCAGTTAAAAAATTAAAATCATTAGAAATTAAAAAACCCCACTACAGTCTATTTATCCCTAATGGGTTCGTCAGGCGGGGTAGAACTAAACAAAAATGAAACGGTAAAATACTTTGGCACATCAACCGCGTCTCCCCACTCCCTCACCGGAAGCTCTGTAGCGGGCACGAGCCCAGGCCAGCCCACTGGGACTAACCGTGGCACGCACCGGCCAGGGCTAGTACCAGTGGGCTTGCCTGGGCTCGTGCCGTATCCCGGGTCGGTGCTGAGGGGCCGCGGCTGGTACAGAACACTGTAAGCACTGATTGTGGAGGCTAAGCATCTTAATCACACACTGCATGTGTGCTGCTGCACGTCTGTCAAACGTTGTAAAAACACTGTTAAAAATTCCGAACACTGTCAGAGATACAAAGTTGCATATTACGTCACAGTGATTAAGCGGATTGCGTTAAAAGTGATTTTTAACTAGATCGGTGATTCCTCACTTTATACTTGGCTTTGGGTCGACATTTTGATACAAGTTCGGTTCTTTGGTTGAGTGGGATTTGCTTGTAGTATTGCGATTTTTTTCTTCTAAACAAAGGTTGCATCTGTAAGAGCCGCTTTGATAGGGCTGTGCTCTCTTTTCTATGTTCCATTTTACGTTTGGATGTTTGCCGGTATCTGTTGCGTTCCAGTATGCTCTGGATAGTTCTGTCGAGTGACGCTTGTCTTGGTGTCAGAAGGTATGTTTGTGACTGTTAAACCGTGTTTTGAATGACCATAATAATATTTGGTCATATTGTCACAAGTTAGCTCGGCTTTATGTATTAGGGATCTACTGCAGCATTCTCCGTTTAAAATACAGGTGGTATTCTTTCTGCAGTTGCTCAACGTAGGTGGTGTTGCGGGTGACGGCTTCTCGTGGAGCAATTCGCGGCTGTGGGATGAAATAATGGAAGACATCGAGGGAGTGCAGCTGCAGCTTAATTTCACATTATTTCTGTTGAAGAGTTTGTGGAAAGGGCAGTGTTTGGGGATATGCTTGTTTAACAGACGAAAAAATTCTTTTCTTATGTTCGTTTATCCAAATTGTATTTCGTCTTCTGTTTCTTGAATTGGGTTTCTTTGGCGCTTCATCGTGCAGCTTGATGTTGTATCCACTCGTTTCTAATGCCTCTTCGTAGTCGGTTGCTGCTTTTTCGAATTCACTTTTATTGCTGAAATTTTGGGATTAACGTTTTGCAATCATGTTTGGTAGTTGCTTTTTAATGTTGGGTGGGTGGTTCGAACTGGTGTGTATATATTGCGGGTTGAAGTTTGGTTTGCGGTATGGCCAAAAAGATTCCAAAGTGAGGTCAAATGTGGCATCTAAGAAGTGTGTTTACATTATGCCAGCTTCTGTTGTTATATTTAGATCGTTTTCTTTGAATACCTTGGTGATTTTTTTTCTTTGAAACCTATGAATTCAAATCTGAACGCACACCACCGAAATCTGAATTTTTGGCGCAATGCGAAAGCGACATGCACGAAATGATTAGAAACATATAATATCAACGGTCAGACAACCAATTTCCGAAAAAACTTTTTGAAGATATGAAACAGATAAAATCATTACAGTGCATTTTCGTTTCAGCCGACAAGAGGACTAACATGTATGAATTATTAGTGGACAACTACAAAAAAACTAGTCTCCGAAAATGTTACAGCAAACTACAAAAAGGCGCCCGTTAGCACAATGAATATTATCAATACTGAAGTCAAAGCCATAGCCTCAAAACTGGAATTAAATGCCAGGATCGAGATTTTCCCGAAGCGCGAAGCATTTATTTACATAAAAGACCACAAACCAAATTTTCCACACAACATCAAGTGTCGATTGATTAACCCTGCCAAATCCGAAGTGGGAAAAATAAGCAAAGCACTGTTTGACAAAATGACCCTTCAAATCCGCTCAGCTTCAAACCTCATGCAATGGCGCAACACGAAAGAAGTCATTGCATGGTTTGACAACATGCCCCAAAAACCTCACTGCAAATTCATAAAATTCGATATCGCCGAATTCGATACGTCAATACCTGAAAACCTTTTGCTGAAAGCCTTAGAGTTTGCCAGAACATACATTAATATTGACGACGATACAACCAGCATCATATTAACACTGCAGGAAATCAGTGTTGTTCGACAGCAAAGGAGCGAGGATAAAAAAAGATGGTAACTTATTCGGCGTAACCATGGGATCATATGACGGGGCGAAAGTCTGCGAGCTCGTCGGACTGAACCTACTCAACGCGCTTTCCCAAATAATCAAAAACACTGAAGTCAGCCTTTACTGAGACGATAGCTTAGCCGTCGTCCGAAGCTGGCATTATGCAAACACACTTCTTAGATGCCACATTTGACCTCGCTTCGGAATCTTTTTGGCCATACCGCAAACCAAACTTCAACCCGCAATATATACACACCAGTTCGAACCACCCACCCAACATTAAAAAGCAACTACCAAACATGATTGCAAAACGTTAATCCCAAAATTTCAGCAATAAAAGTGAATTCGAAAAAGCAGCAACCGACTACGAAGAGGCATTAGAAACGAGTGGATACAACATCAAGCTGCACGATGAAGCGCCAAAGAAACCCAATTCAAGAAACAGAAGACGAAATACAATTTGGATAAACGAACATAAGAAAAGAATTTTTTCGTCTGTTAAACAAGCATATCCCCAAACACTGCCCTTTCCACAAACTCTTCAACAGAAATAATGTGAAATTAAGCTGCAGCTGCACTCCCTCGATGTCTTCCATTATTTCATCCCACAGCCGCGAATTGCTCCACGAGAAGCCGTCACCCGCAACACCACCTACGTTGAGCAACTGCAGAAAGAATACCACCTGTATTTTAAACGGAGAATGCTGCAGTAGATCCCTAATACATAAAGCCGAGCTAACTTGTGACAATATGACCAAATATTATTATGGTCATTCAAAACACGGTTTAACAGTCACAAACATACCTTCTGACACCAAGACAAGCGTCACTCGACAGAACTATCCAGAGCATACTGGAACGCAACAGATACCGGCAAACATCCAAACGTAAAATGGAACATAGAAAAGAGAGCACAGCCCTACCAAAGCGGCTCTTACAGATGCAACCTTTGTTTAGAAGAAAAAAATCGCAATACTACAAGCAAATCCCACTCAACCAAAGAACCGAACTTGTATCAAAATGTCGACCCAAAGCCAAGTATAAAGTGAGGAATCACCGATCTAGTTAAAAATCACTTTTAACGCAATCCGCTTAATCACTGTGACGTAATATGCAACTTTGTATCTCTGACAGTGTTCGGAATTTTTAACAGTGTTTTTACAACGTTTGACAGACGTGCAGCAGCACACATGCAGTGTGTGATTAAGATGCTTAGCCTCCACAATTAGTGCTTACAGTGTTCTGTACCAGCCGCGGCCCCTCAGCACCGACCCGGGATACGGCTACTGGTCCTGGCCGGTTCATGCCTGCTACAGAGCTTCCGGTGAGGGAGTGGGGAGACGCGGTTGATGTGCTGAAGTATATTACCGTTTCATTTTTGTTTAGTTCTACCCCGCCTGACGAACCCATTAGGGGGAAACAGACTGTAGTGGGGTTTTTTAATTTCTAATGATTTTAATTTTTAACTGAACTTCCTGCATCGCAACTGGCCCTGGCCCATTGTCCATTGAGCACTCTGGAAACTGGGAAGACAACGTACAAGTTATTGCATTACTTAATAAGTCTGTTGACTAGTTAGGTATGGTCACGGTCACGTTGGCATCGTTCGTTCAACTTTTCAGGTAAAAATTTTGCTGGTGGGCCAAAGTTGTATACTGCCCATATCCGCTTTGTCCCGCGGACAGTGTATGTCTTATATTACATCTTTATATGTCCATATCCGCTTATGGCCCGCGGACAGTTTATGGTGATCATAGCATAGTACAACTAAATTTTACTCTATAGAACTTCAGCGATTTGCAGTAGAATTGCATTCCATTTACATTGCATTCTGTTCTATAAAACTTCATTGGAGGATTTTACCATTTCTCTGGAGCCTTGATGTAAAAAAAGCTTGAAATTTCATGCATTGTATGATCCTAGGTGGTTTTAGGCAGTTATTTAGATGCTTCTGTTGGTGTCTTTAGCCTGCAGTTTTGTGCTCAACTTTGGTGCATTTTGCCCAAGGTCTGATACTGACGAGGCTGATACGGTAGCTTTATCATACAGGAATCCTTTTCAATAACAATATCCAGAGTTTGGCAATTTGTACTTTGGAAGTATCGCCGGTACCTGTACTTTTAAGAAAATGTACCGCGGTATTTAAGAAAATAGATTAAGAACTTAAGTGTCGCCTGAAAGTTTTCTTGTAATTGAAAAGGTTGTCAAATACTGTATAATAGAAACGCGAAGTAAAACACAATATACTGCATGTAGGCAACCCAATAAGTTCCCTTTGTGTTAGCTTTCAAAAACAGCTGCATTTGAAAATGGTTGTCGCTTAAGTCAGCCCTTTTTGGCTTCTGGATATCTTTTCATGTAGATAACTTCCGCTCAACAGCGACACTCCAAAGCAGTGCAGAGTTAAATTTAATGAAAAGTTTTATGCTCAAAGTATGACGAATTCAGAAATATAATTTTTGCTTACGCTCGCAGCTCCAAGTAACTCTCCACGATGTTAATCGCACTCTGAGCGGTAGTTGTTTCGGGTTCATATAAAAATTCAAACAATGCATCTGGTTGCTCATCAACAGCGTGATCAGTGATCATAGAGCAGCGGCGACAAGATGCGCTAGCAACATAAGCAGTTAATGTTTTTCGTCCGTTTTTGTCCGCTTTTTTTACGTTTTTACTTCTTCGTGAAAAAGTATGCGCTTTTTCGTCCGCATTTTTATATGTCCATATCCGCACTAAGTAGAATGTTACATATTGATAAAAATTTTTTTCAAAAACTTTGTGCATGAGCGATGAGAACGATATTTCAAAATAGGGCTTGTACCCCGTTACTAAAAAACCTTTTCGGAAAAGTTTTTCCAGTATGTGACAGTCTGGTTGATGCGAATATGGACATATAAAATTGCGGACGAAAAAGAACATGCTGTTTCATGGAGAAGAAAAAACGTACAAAAGCAGACGAAAAACGGATACTGTGTAAATCTATCTAGACCGTACGTACGGCTTCTCTGAATTGCTCACCCACCATCGTCCACGTAGTCGTAACTCACAAACTGGTCAGTGTGGTCACGGAAATGTAGATAATACTTGATCCTACTGGACACGGAGTTGAGTATTATTGCCTCCATTCCAAAAAACCAAAGTACCGAATGCCCAACAAAGTACTGCGCTACCGGTTCTTTATCACATTTTTATAAAACAACGGCGGTGCTGGTACTATAGAAGTACCGCAGTACAAAAATATGCGGTAATGCCCATATTTGTCAATGTTGTTTTTCGATCACCACAAGCTCATCAATCTTGTCAAAACCAGGAGCAAAAGCTTAAGCCAAAGTTAAGAGTTAATATCCATTGCTACTTCCACTATTTTGTTAACTTGATGATCTCGTTTCTCGACTACCGGTGAAAGAGGAAAGTCTTTTCACCGTGAATGTTAGTGAGAGGCTTTCTATGTTTATTTCACGCTTTTCTAGTCAACTGTTATAGCTTGCATCGTGTTTGAAGGCGAAAATTCAACTTTTGACTTCATTTAGATATTCGTCCGAAGTTCTTCATTTTCAAAATTAATATCTTGCCTTTGATGAAGTTATTTGCTTAGTAAATTGGCCCTTAAGTCAGTTTGGTTTATTTCAGGTTTCCGCTACCTGAAAAAGTCCTGGATGTATTTGCTGTCCTGGAAAGACCTTGAATTCTGTTTGTAAGTCCTGGAAATGTCGGGAAATTTTTTCCGTGCTTCACCGGGACAGAATAGTGAAACCGCGTACCCAGTGCTCAAATGCTTTTTTTATATCAAAATTTTGCTTTAATATTAAGTGCAAAAAGTAGCAGTGATGGGCACAGCGGCGCAACTTTTTCGGAAGCGGCACCGCCGCTGCTTTTTTTCATCACCAGCTAAAAGCGGCAGCGCTGCTGTTTTAGTCAAGAAAGCGGCAGCGCTTCAGCGCTCTATTTTAAGCAAATAATCTGCTGCTGCCGCTACTGTTAATAAACTCCTTCCAAGATTTTTTCGATTTAGATTTTTACACGTTACCGTTTGGAGTCTTGACTCCACTTTTTTCACTCTGCTCTTGTTACTACGTGTGGTAGAACAAACAATGCTACCTTTGTGACGTTTTGTCGTTGTTATACATGTAATAGGCGAGTTTTATAATACGTGGTCCAATTTTTTCTTAGCCAAAATTGAACGAATAATGTGGTCTAGTAGGGGGCCAAATGAACTCTGTGAGTAAATTAACATACAGCAATAATCAATTAGTTAGTAAAGGTGAATTACTGTAAACTTGAAGATCGCAAAGACGGTGTTTCGCAATATTCTCCTAAAATGCTGGCATTTAGTAAGACAAATGATATAGTGCGTGCACTGCAAGTTGGACAGTAATAACATCAATTCATAGGCAAATAAATTTTATTAAAAAAATGCATAGTAATAAAAATTCCTAGAAATGTTTTGTATCTCGGTCGAATGATAATTTTTCAGTAGGATCTTTACACGAGTATTTATTTTAGTGGCTGAGGACCGAGCGTGTGATAAAGAGATCGACTACTTCAGAGCTATTAGAGCCGGGACAGAATTGTACAGAAGCTGAATGCTGCATGCCATCGTGCTTTAATATTAAAACCTTACTTATTTGAGCCTATAGTAATATAAACTATTTCTTTTTGCCTTTTATTTGTGTGGAAAATGCGATAAAAAATTTAACTTCCTGGAGTAACTTTTAAGAATAACTTCCTAAGTAATTTCCAAAGCGTTGGTTTGACCAACCAGCATTTTGAAGTGCTTGTTTTTTTGAAAAGAGCATGCCAACAACCAATTGAATTGTAATTTGCTTACTTATCTACTGTTTAAGGCTGCTAATGCCGATTGTAACCTGTACCGATATTTTAAAAGCTTGAATTGTAACTTTCGTAAATCAGTTGAAATTTTACCATTAGGTACCGTATTTGAATGCCATCGTTCTTTTTACTATTTTTGTTTTTAAAGTAGCGGCAGCGGCCGCTGTTTTTTGTGCAAGTAGCGAGTGCCCAGCTCTGAAAAGTAGGTACATGAAAAAATGTTTGTGAAAGTTAAATTTTAAGCTCTATAAATATAGCCTTGTAAAAAGTTCTGAAAAATGACCCAAAAAGCCCTGGAATATAATTTTGCAGTTTCTTTGGCAACCCTATTAATTAACTTTAACTCTTTTAGGTTACATATTCCTCCACCGTTGTTCAGCATGCCTCCACCAAGTATGGATCCTGTTAACACACGTTCGCCCACGTCCACTGAACCCTCTGCTCAGCAATCCCCTGAACTCGCAGATCCCGGAGAAACGTCCGATTGCTCCGCAGGAGATGGAGGTATTACAGTCTTATTTTGCACCTTATCTCTAAACTACTGATGCAGTTCCACTACCCATTTATGCAAGTATCAGGACGGAAATCCAGCAGTGTCATTTAGCCGATTTTGCGATGCAAACCGGTTGCTAAATTTATAAAACCGGGTAAAAGTTGCGGAGATTTGAAAAAAAACAGTGTGGCTCTGCACTTTGTCAAATCATAGCACAAAGTCCGCGCGAAAGAACTTTTTTGGTCATCGCGTAATTTTTTCCCAATAATAGATCTTAAAACGACTAAAGATTTTCTGGTCAATTTGTAATTTCAACCCGGAAATAGGTCTCGAAACTACTAGCGAGTAAAGACCTTTTTTAGTTCAGCTAATTTGCGGTGATGAAGACTTGCTGCAATTTGTAGAACCGGTATTATTGTGGCCCATAATTCTGAATGTTTCAAAATTAGAATCTTTCTTCACGGCATCAACTAAACATAGGAAAGGACTAAAACTATGCAGATTTCGAACAGGCATTTAAGTTTTTACCGATTTGTTGATATTTTATGGGGCCACAACCTGTTTTGCATCACATCCTGGATTGATGAGAATCTCAACAGATTGCAAAAAGCCAAGAATTAAAGTGCCTTACCCAAGCACTTCCGTCACAATTTGTTACAGTTTATTGAGAATTACTTAGTAAACCATTCCAATTTTCTGTAGTCTTTTCAACAAGGTTGTTGAGATAACGACTAATATAATTTCAAACATTTAGGTCAGAGGAACTAAGAATGCACCAGCATCTTTAGCTTTGCCTGGATAGGGCAATCCATCTAATCTTCTCTGAGCCATGAGCTATGTGGGTTTATTAATTCTGTTATTTGACATGAAAATAAATGTGAAATGAAAAATAGCTCTGTAGAAACTTACGTTAATGAACTTGAAAATAGACAATTGAAGAAAACTTTATTAATTTCTGTGTAAGCGGTGGAGGAGGGCCAAATTTCGAAACACTTTGTTCATTTTCTATTGATTCTTAGCTATCTATTTTCTGCAAAATTTGGGTAGCACCGTTTCCCAAACCTTGCAAGTGGTAGTGCAATTCGAACAGAAGTACATTGAGGTTTTGTAAACCCGAGTTTTAAGGATCTATTTCGTATAGCGTAATGGTAAAGCGCACGCTTTTAAATAACGGTTGAGGTGGCATTGCCGGCCTTAGTAGAGACAGCAACAAGATGTGATAAACGTTTATCCATCTAGATGATGGTTGATTGGTTATGGTTGAATTGTCCTCTCGTCGACATTGGATGGTTTGGATTCTTTATGCCTTATGCGGTTGGCAGTATTAGTAACAGCAGTTTGCGAGCATGAGCGGGACAGCAGATTCCAAAAAGTATATACTTCATTTACGAGTATGCGCGACACGTACAGCAACGTAGAATAAATCTCGGGATGAAAACACCATAGCTGCTTAAAGAATCTTCAAATCTGAGATCTGAACAACTATTTCTCAAACGAAAGTAGAATAAATTTGTGTTAGCACGATTTATTGCGATGAAATAAATATTTGTCGCAGTTCGCTGAAACTTCACTGCACTAAACAGTATAACACCTTCGTCGGTGAAAATGAGAATTTTCAATGCAGCTGTAGAAGGCTAAGGCTCAAAATTTATATTCTTAATACCGATAAAAGCTGGTCGAATGCACCAACGTAGCTGGATTTAACGGAGGCAAGAAAGGTGTGAAGACCTTTTTGTCTTCACTATATCACTAGGCCTGACTAAAGTCTCCAACTGGTAGTTTGCCTTGGGCCGTGGAAATCCAGATCATTACTGCAATGAAACAGGTTTCTGTTGATTAGGTTTAATTACGATTTGCTATTAGGTTCGGGGAGTGGCAGTAATAGCCAATTACGCAATTTCATTTCGTTTCTTGAGAAATACTTTACAGTGTACAATACATAATTAGTTACTACTGTTTTAGTTATAAATTATAAGCTTTTCTTCTACCGTAATACAGCGAGTGTAAGAAAAGATTTAATTTAAGATTTGATCCTTCTGCCGTATTAGATACCTTTGTCAAATAACACTCAAGTATAATCGATTTGCTCTATCATTTTAATATTTTCCGTACTTAACCGGCTTATTGGTCGAACGATAACGTATTCGTTTCGGGGCAAAAAGTTTGAGGTTCAAACCTTGGGTCGATCAAATCGGGCTCAATGCCGCCAACGGCTCGCCACCGCTGCGACGTTTCTTTGAAAGGAGCTGCGTTGCCCGCAGGCGCAATGACGCGGAAATTGGCCCAGCCAACTTGTTACACGCTTCAATGTAATACAGTTTTGAGTAAGTAAGTATAGTGAAAAATTTGAGTTGATTTCCCTAAGTTCATACAATGAGCGAATTAAACTTAATTTACATTCCCTATTTGGCCCAAATAATCATGGAATTTAAGCTGTGGAATCTGTTTCATTCTGTTCTGCGCTTTGTTTTTGCAGATGCTCCTTCCACATCTGACGGCGTTCCGGATGCCAACGAGATGCGAAGGCGGAGGTTAGCCAAACTCGCGACCAGTCTCGGTGACCAAGAACAGAAAAATGAAGATTCGTGAAAGCTCTTCAGTATTGTACATTTCAGCGGCTAGCTTCGGTGGTGGTGATGGTGGTGTCTGTGCGTCAAATTCTATTTATTTTATTGCAAATATACACGGATTATCACTATGATTTGTGTAAAACAACGATTGTTATATAGTGTGCAGCGGTCATTTAACTGGAACCGCTCCATTCAACTGATATGTAATCCATCACATACGAAAGTCTTCTTCAGAAACAACGACTCGTGTTATAAAGGAATCTAGACGATGTTTCTGAGGTAATTTAAACGAACTGGCGGTTGACCGCATCGGGCTGCGTCCCACAATGTTTGTGGAGAAATTTTAAGGAGCCCCAAGAACTGACCACTTTTCACGGTTTTAGCCAAAGAACAGCCAAAGAGTTCCAGACATCGAAATCTTGCTTTGGGTGACCCGAACTGCTTACTAGCGCTGGAGAAGAATTTTCATTTCGCTTGACCCAGCATAGACAAAGCAGAATATGCTCTCGGTTGTGTCGTGGTAGCTATTGGAAACGGGCCGCAAAGCAACCGATTGATTTGTAGTTGAAAACCGTTGCATTGCACTTGTTGATACTGGGCAGGCTACGCTACATTTATCCTATAATGTGTGCAAAATTATTCTATTTTTTGAAAAGTGAACGCTATTTCTTTTGGACGTCACATCAAAACCAAATTTGATTGCTTGTTTCCAGTCACAAATCCTATGATGAAAGAATGCACGTTGTAACGAAATCACTTAGCCCACAATGCTGTAAGCAACAATGAAACATTTGTTTTCGCTACAGTTCTGAAATCGTAAAGTAACTGACAGTAGCAACTGTTAGTGGTTTGTCGAGTATGTTGGATTAGTTAGTGGTAGATTCTAGTCAGTAGCGTACGCAGGATTTTGAAAAGGAGGGGGCCAGGAACTTCAGAAAATTTGAGAACAAAGATCTGAATCAGAAATTGTTCCACCCAAAATCAGTCAGATTTTTCGCCCAAAATTGGGTGAAGAGCAAAAAAAAAAGGTCTTCACTCAAATTTTTCGCCCAAACGTGGATGCAAGCCTAAACGAAACGCACTAAACATTGCCCTTTGTGTGATCGAACCTTATGCCCACCTTGCAAGGGGGGGGGGGGGGCATGCCGCAATTTTGCATACTATTCTACGCAATTATACGATCCTGGCGACCCAAAGAGGGGAAACAATGGCCCCCCCAAATACGCCCCTGATTCTAGTATATACGTATGCAAGATAAAGCAGTACCAGATCAGCCTCGAAACAGACTGGACGTGAGGGACTCATTGCGGGTGTCGTTGAGTTCCATGGTTCTTCAGTGGCTTCGTCTCGCTGCTGCGAAACCAGCTAAAGTTATTGAATCAAAGTTGTAATGCGGTAAGTGTTATGTGTTGCAATCAAATCTGAACAATTTGCTTGTTTTTCAAAAACCGGTTTGCGAAAATTTTTCAGTTTTAAACCGATCCGCGTTATGAAAAAGGTTGCCGACTCCTGGTCGTTGTAAAGGACTGAAAATTTTGATATGAGGCTTTTTATTGGCTTCATTATTGCAGAAAACTCGAGTAGTGTTTATTTTAATTTTTTTTTGCCTGTAGGGCTGCTAAATTCGTCTTGTTTGTTATGAAACGTTAAGCATCGTCCTCGCTTTCAAACAAAACTTATTTTGACGTCACGTCCGTTTCTCGTACTTATTAATTAGGTACTCTAATATAAATGACAATTATTCTGTACATTTACCACAATAGAATTTCATGACTAATTATTATGAGGGCACAACTAACTACTGTCCGTCAGAAGCAGGATTTAAAAGCGAGATTAGAATTTTTTTTTTATTTAGTCTCGAAAGCTGATAGTCTGCTTTAGCTCAGCCTCTGCGGAGATATCTATGAACTAGCTTAATTTATCAGAAACCGAACAGATAATAATGTTTCAAACATTGTTTATTATTATTATATTTGTTTATGATAACTTCGATTAAATTATTTCCAATTAGCTTATTTAGGTTGAATCGAGTCTCATTCGAACTAAATAAATCTTATTGCACGGAGAGAGGAACATATAGATTGCGTGGACGGTTGTTATACTCTCTAAATTCATTTCTACTACAGAATATAAATTTATTTTTCCCTTCACCACTGTTTTGCTTTGTAGTAGTTCGGTCAAGAAGTAAACTGAGCTTTTATGACTTAACAATATAGTTATACTTTGGACTTTGCTCCTGCCGTTATCGCTCAATTTTCCTACTTTGAAAACATTGTAATTATCAGAGCTGGAGTCGAGGACACAAGGCTCAAGGCCAAGGACACAAAAAAAAACGAGACCAAGGCCAAGGACAGCCTTTCCGAGGACAGAACCTCTCGAGGCCAAGGACACAGGCGCAAGCGTTCTCCAAAAAAAAGGTCTTCAAAATTTTTTTCAGGCGATCTCCAATTCATTGGCGTACCCAGAATTTTAGATTGGGGAGGCCTAAACCACAAATCACATGAAATGACGTCATAAAAATTTTTCCAAAGAGAAAGTACTTGTGGGACAAAGCTTTCGTTGGATGGAAGATCTGAAATCGTTGTTGCCTGTTTGCACGTAACCAGGATTTTGCAAAGGAAGAGAGCTTAAACTAATAGTCGAAAAGTACAAGTATCTAACTTTGGGAACGTGTTGAGAAAGCTAGTGTAACTCAAATGTATCACAGACGGGGGTTTGGGGGCGGGGACCTTGGCCTCCGAAGGCTTTGGGGGTCTGGGGGCGAAGCCACCAGCCGTTGGGCGATTTTTTGGGGAAAAAAAGCTATTTTAATGCCATTGGATCACATTTCGCAAGTGTTCAGAGCCATTTGAAAGCACTAGATTTTCGACATTTGAAAGCCAATCGAAAAAATCAAATTGTTTAATCCTCCTTCTAGTTGCAATTTAACTCCAAAACACGTTTAACATCTTGCATTTTGGAGTTAAATTTTAATTGTAAGTGATTTGGTCCAGGTAGGGGGAAGTAAGGTGCATTGTCTCTGGCTACATTGTAGCAGTAAATAACATAGGTGGGCACAAGTCCGTTAATAACGAAGCTAACGTTTTCATTAACTCGTTAATCCGTTAAAAAGTTTTTTTATGTTAACGGACTAAATTAACTTCCGTTAAGTTCTGTTAACTTCCGTTAAAGTTTTTATCGTTAATATCTTGCACCCAGGTGCGTAGCCAGGATTTGAAAAAGGGGGGGGGGGCTATTTTGAAAGAGTGAGAAAAGTGCAAACGACCTTGACCCGAATTTTCATTGTTCTTGAATCTGTTTCACACGGTTTGTCCGAGAATTGAGTCGAAATTTCTCGGAAAGCTCAGAAATTCAAAGGTTTTTTCCGCCCAAAATCAGGTGGTCTCCAAAAGAAAAAAAAAGGTCTTCACCGAAATTGAGACTAAATTTTCGGCCGAAATCGGAAATTCAAAGGTTTTTTCCGCCCAAAATCAGGTGGTCTCCAAAAAAAGAGATTTTCACCGAAATTGAGACTGAATTTTCGGCCGAAATCGGAAATTCAAAGGTTTTTTCCGCCCAAAATCAGGTGGTCTCCAAAAAAAAAAAAAAAAAGGTCTTCACCGTAATTGAGACTAATTTTTCGGCCAAATTCGGAAATTCAAACGTTTGAGGGGGGGCTGTTTTCCTATGGGGGGGGCTATTTTCAATTTTTTACAAAAAATCGGCCTCAAAAGCACCAAAAACGTGCGATTTTGCATACTTCACAAGCCAATGGGGGGAGGCTCGAGCCCCCCCCGCCCCCCTGGCTACGCTACTGCTTGCACCACTCATTCATCAGACGGGTACAAACCAGATTGCACTGGTAACACTTGTTGCGTATTAGCACAAGTTTTATAGAACAAAGCGAAGAAATCTCTTTTTTGAGGCAAATAATAACCTGCAGCCTCATAGGTCCATTAATTATCGTTGTTCACAATTTCCAAACATTTTCGGATCGCAGCTTTGTTGTGCATTTGAACTTATTTTTATCTTGAAATTAGATTAGACTGTCAAATGTAACTTCCAAAACACAAAAAGACCACCATAGCGATAAATATTTCCTTACAATCAGCTCAACACCGTCAATATGTGTTCTAGAAGCGAGTGAAGAAAAAGAAATATATATTACACGCAAAATGTTAACGGATTAACGGACTTGATTAACTTCCGTAAATTAAAGCTGAAAATAACGGATTAACGTTAACGGAGGTGTGAAGTTTGTTAACGGACTAGTGGTTAACGAAGCTAACGTTTTGCATTAACTTGCCCACCTATGGTAAATAATAATCCACTCGAAGATTTTCCTTAGAGATTTTTATTTTGTCATGAAAATAACCAGTTATAGGAGTACATGTTCGCCAGGAGGCCCAGGCCCTCTCAATTGAAGTTTAATGATTCGTTCAATCAGCATTTTCCATGGCTAATTTTTTTAAAAGTATTTTGTGCGCAAAACCGGCGAGGTTGGAGGTGAAATGCTGAAGTGTTTTTGAAAAATGATACTGTACAATAGATGGTTATGTCTACTAACCATGTTATTGCCGGGCCGGATTTACATCGCGCTAGGCCCCTGGCACTTTGGAGATTTTTGCATCATCTTTCTGCCAAATATAGGAGAAGACCAAAAAAAATCTTACTATTTCAGCTCGGGGCCGTAGCTGGTACTGCGTCATATTATGGTAAATACGGCCCTGATTAATGCATTGCGTTCACAAAAAGGCTTGATGTGGGCCTGAAATAGCAACTGTTAGGACAAAAACTCTCCATTTCTTCCGAGTTATACGTTTAAATTGGCAGGCAAAAATTGAATTGAGGGGGACCAGGCGCTCCTGGTCTTCAATATTGTTAATTAGTTATACTGTTGTCAGCGAAAAATGCTAAAAAGAAACTGAAACTGAAGAAACAATAGGCTTTTTTGTCACATTTTTGTCATTGGTAAAATTTCAATTGGGGGGCCTGCCCCTCCTCCCCTTGCATACGCCTATGCTTCTAATGAGAAAAACAAAAAAGGTGTTCGCAAATTTTCCGCGAGGTTTCTGTCGTTTTCCAACGAAATTTCAACGGTTCAAAAAATAGTGCTGTCCTCGAGCCGAAGACAGGGCAATTTTCGAGGACTTGAGGCTTCGAGTCCAAGGCCAAGGACTTCAAAATGTGTCCTCGAAGACGTCCTCGAGGCCAAGAACGTCCTCGAGGACTCCACCTCTGGTAATTACGATGGCGATAGTGATCCTCGGTTTACAGTGAATTTTAGCGGAGTTTCTAGCGTATCATTTAGTTGTTTCTCCGATTAACACTTGCGACGAGCAAGTCTATTTTTTTGCTACTAAAACGAAATAAAAGTAAAGCAACAGAAAAAATTGTTATGTGTATTTAGTTTCAGGTTTCAGCAAGTCGAAGCCACGTGATTAAAATATTTTTTAAAGCAGGAAAACAACAAAGTTAAAAATAATCAGTTAGATTAATCTGTGAGGTAAAAAGTGGGGTGTTTTACAATACGATTGTGGAAGCAAAACGTCGAGTTTTTTGTACAACCTAATTTGTGGACGCCCTAGTTTTATAACATAGCGATATGATCATAAGAAATCGAGGCCTGGTAATCCAATTATGGGCGTTGGTGCTCTTATTTTGCTCTCCGTCCATCTCTACCCAAGAATCTGCTCGCTACCGCGGAGGAACGATATCGTGGAGGCCGAGCGTCGTGTACAATGACTCCTTCCGGCAGGTTAGTCGCAATCTCGCATGAAAATTTTCTTTATCAAATTCATCTCGGTTAGGGAACTTATTTTCAAATGGTACAATTCTATAACACAACTGTGGCACAAAATCACAGTTTAAATTTTTAGAAAATATAAACAATAATCAATAACCAACGTTTTAATTATATAACATAAATACGTAATCTTCATTAAAGTTCAGAGTAAAACGATAAATCAGTCAGTCAATGCAGTATAATTAATCACACAATTGCCACAATATTCATGAATAACACTCAACCAGAAAACCGGAAGTGACCTGACAAACAAATAAAACAGTATCTGCATTCATTCAGTAACCGATTAAGTTAGGTGGTGCAAAAAGGATTCCCAGTTAGTATGACGAATGGCAGTGGGCGTTCTGAAGTTTATACAATCAACCAGTCCAACTTTAACTTTTTTAAGAATATCATTTTCAACTTAGTTGGCGACCTTAAATTCAAAATACAGTTCTTATAGGATTGTAACATTTTTAAGGTAAATTTTACAATCATTTTAAATTTTACACGCGTACAACAGTAATTAACAAGAAATGCACAATCACTTGCCAGAGAGTATAGAGCAATTCCGCCATTGGCCAACATTTGTTGGAATCCAATCAGTGTGCTCTTAACTATTTTTAACCAATCAGTGTTCAAAATTCTGACCACAGCTTGTCCTCAATTTCACTTAGATCTATTGGAAGCTGAATATTTTTGACAGAAAAAATGAATTGTGCTGGGAAAAATAGTTTGTATTCTTCAGTAGTTTCAATCATAGGCGTAGCTAGGGAGGGGCCCGCCCCCCCCCCCAATTAAAATACCACCAACGATAAAAATTATGACAACATAGCCTAGCGATGTTTAGTTGCAGTGTTTTTTCAGTAAATACGTACATAACCGTAATTAACAATAACATTAATGACAACGAGGGAGCCCCGGGGCCCATAACTAACGACCAGGGGGCCCATAACTAACGACCAGGGGGCCCTTAACTAATAACTAGGGGGCCCCGGAGGCCCTAACCGACAACCAGGGAGCCCTTAACTAACAACCAGAGCGCCTCTAACTAACAAGCAGGGGGCCGCGGGACCCTTAACCGACGACCAAGTTCCCTAACTAACGACCAGGGGACCCCAGGGCCTCTAGCTGACAAGCAGAGGGCCTTGGGTTCCCTAACTGACAACCAGGGAGCCCCTGACTGATGACGAAGGACCAGGGGCCCATTAATTCAAAATTTTCACAATTTATATGCAAAACCTGTAAGAAGTCTAAGAGTTTTGTTCTAGAAGTTGCAACCCCAGGCCCTCGTTTAACGTTATTATGAACTTAATACTATATCACAGGCGGTAATGCAAACCCCCCAATTGAAATACTACCAGTGCTAAACATAATGAGAGCATAGCCAATATGTTGTCTTTGTCCGGAATTGCAGATTCTTTAATTTAGGATTTACGCGTACAAAAGTAAGTAATAATAATGACGACCACGTGTCCACGTCATAATAATGTCTTGCAATTCTTGGAGGTTTCAAAAAACTGTCTAGTGACTTGACTCGAGTCCTCCACGTTTTGGAAAAGAAGTTACTTTAATTTTGCTTTGAATGTTTTTTTGTGAAAGAACTAAAGAGCGCGCTCTTATCTCAAAATCATAGGCGTAGCCATGGGGGTGGCCCATACGGCCCGGGCCCCCTCAATCGAAGTGCCTCTAATGATACAAATTTGACAAAAAAGCCTTGTTTTTTCATTTTCAGTTTCTTATAGCATCTTTGCGAACAACAGTACACGCGTACAACAGTAATTAACAATAAATGATATTGACGACCAGGGGGCCCGGCGCACCCCCTTAATTCAATTTTTCCAACCAATTTAAACGTATAACTAGGGTGAAATCAAATTTTTTGTCTTATAAGTTGCTACCTCAGGCCCTCATCTAAACTTTTTATGGACCTAATGCAATAACAAGTGCCGGATTTGCCATATGGCTCAGTGCCAGGGCCGTGCCCTCAGATAGTAGGACTTTTTTTGGTCTTTACTTATATTTGGCGGGAAGATGTTGCAAAAATCCCCTAAGTACCAGAGGCACCGCGCAATGTAAATCCGGCCCGGGAATAACATGTCTAGTAAGCGTAACCATCTATTGTACCATTTTTCAATAAGGATTCACCTCTACATCGCTAGTTTTTACGCACAAAATACTTTTAAAAAAATAGCTAGGGAAAATGCTCATTGAACAAATTATTGAATTTGAATTGAGGAGTTTTGGGCTCCCTGGCCGTACATGTACTCCTATAACTGGTTTACTTCATGAAAAAACAATAATTTCTAAAGAAAATCTTTGAGTGGATTATTATTTACTGCTAAAATATTGCAGGAGGCAATGTGCCTAAGTCCCCCTACGTGGACCAAATCACTTGCAATTAAAATTTTACAACATATTGCAAGATTTTAAGCGTGTTTTGGAATGTAATTGCAAGTAAAAGGAGGATTGAACAATAAAAATTTTCGATTGGCTTTCAGATGTTAAAAATCTAGTTCTTTCAAATGGCTGTGAACACGTGCAAAATGTAATCCAATGGGATTAAAATAGTTTTTTTTCCAAAAACTTACAAAAATCGCCCAGCAGCTGGGGGTTTGTCCCCAGACCCCCATAGCCACCGGCGGCTGGGGGTTCCGCCCTCAGATCCCCGTCTGTGATACGTTTGAGTACATTAGCTTACTCAACAGGTCTCCTAAGTTGGACGATTGCTTTTTTTAACTATTGGTTTTCGCCCTCTCCCTTCACCAAAATCTTGGTTAAGTGCAATAGGCTACGACTTCAGATCTTCCATTCTATGATATCTTTGCCCCACAAAAAGTTCCTTTTTCAAAAATTTCTGATGACGTCATTGCATGTTTTTTGTGGTTTGCCCCCCCCCCCCAATCAAAAATCCTGACTATGCCTTTGGTTCCAATGAGAGCCAAGTCTGCCGCCACTATTTTGATTGCAATAATTCTTTTTACTGCTGATTGTGCAATCCAATTCTGCTTTATTAGAGTGATTGTAAAATTTCGCTTTTTTGCTTTTCCAGGTTCAAAATTCAAAGTTTCTGCTACTTTTGCTAAAACACGTAACTTTTGCTGGAACAAGTAAATCTCAATCAAACCACAGTTTTCTTGAAACTGTTTGGTCAAAATTAAACTTAATCGTAGGTGGACATTTGTACACAATATGGCTCTGCCTGTTTAAAGGTGAATTTACACAGTATCCGTTTTTCGTCCGTTTTTTTTACGTTTTTGCTTCTCCTTGAAAAAGAATGTGCTTTTTCATCCGCATTTTTATAAGTCCATATCAGCTCTAAGTAGACTGTTATATATAGATAAAAATTTTGTTCAAAAATTTTGTGCATGAACGATAAAAGCGATATTTCAAAATAGAGCTGTACTCCTTCACAAAAAATTTTTTTCGGAAAACTTTTGTCCAGTATGCGATTGTCTGGTTAGTGCGGATAAGGACAAATAAAAATGCGAATGAAAAATTGCATACTTTTTCACGGAGAATCAAAAACGTAAAAAAAAACAGACAAAAACGGACGAAAAACGGATGCTGTGTAAATCCACCTTAAATGAAAAAATATACCTATACACTTGAACAAAACGATTTTCCATTGAAGCTTCCTTCCTTTATTCAATCGAGAAAAAATTGGTGCTTTTCAAGATGTTTATTAAAAATTTTCTGCTTACGTCATTGTGATTTTCTAGGGTTGTAGAGATATATCATTACCGTGTGAAAAGAGGAAACGACAGTAGTCTCTAAGCGAGTCTACTTCCTTTAAACTACTTTACAATTACAGTATTGTATGCACACCACTGGAAGAAGAAGTGTCGTAATTGTTTCTAAACAGTTACTAAAAGAGGCACTTCTACGGCGCTTAATATATCCGCCCGACACTCTTATGAGCTCGATTTTTAATAAAACACTCAGAATCTATTTACAGAAAATTTTAAAATAAAGATTTTTAATTATCAAAACCAAAAAAAAAACTCATATATGTCTAAGCGTTAGGTGAGGTATCAATGATTTTCACAAGATGACGCCGAAATGCAGACATCGGTTGAGGGATGCTTTGATGAAAAGAAGTTCACGTGCCGTGATTCACGAAAAACTACGACTGCCACAGTTAGCTGCAGTGTAAATCATAAAATTTTGTCTTGGTTTTATGTCTCGGTTTTGTTTAAAAATTATCATGTTAAGTTATTTTCAATGGATTACTGTAGAATGTTGCTAATATGAAGTGTCACGACGTTATCAACAATGTGACGCAAAAATTATAGGCTATACAGACCAATAATTTGACTAACTACGTAAACTATAGCGTGGTAATTATTTTCGATCATTGTGGCACTAAAATTACATTTATTCCTGAAATTATATTCTTTAAATTATATGCAAGTTTATCCCACAAACCGGAAGGTGAACAATCAGGATTTGGCTAAGCGGGGAGCTTGAAATAAGCAATTTTAATATATGTTCGAAAAATACTGAAATTGGCGGTGCGCCGAGAAAATTGGTGCAAATTAAGCGTATCACAGTCGGAGCAGAGCCCCCAACCGCTGGAGGCCGTAGGAGTCTGGGGGCAAAGTGGGCAACTCAGGTGATTTTTCGGAAGAAATATTGTTATTTCACCGCCATTTGACTCAGGTTTCAAACATTTTTAAAGCGACATTTCAAAAAACTAATTCTTGAGAT
Source organism: Trididemnum nubilum (assembly GCA_963965965.1). NCBI lineage: Eukaryota > Metazoa > Chordata > Ascidiacea > Aplousobranchia > Didemnidae > Trididemnum > Trididemnum nubilum. Next base: position 26,381,378 of record OZ014474.1, read on the forward strand.
TTGGAAGAAATTTAAAAGAATTAAATAACCCTGCCCCTTCATCCCTCTATTCTAGCAGGTCAAGTTTAAACGATTGCACTATGGGTTAAATTTTCCAAGTGACTGGCTATAAGAAAGAAGGGCGTTGAAGCTTCGTAAGCCCCTTCGGATGCGCCTCTGCCGCCAACTGGTGTGTCTTAAAATTAATAATTGTCAATAAAAATAACGGACGCGAGGCGCTCATCAGGATTGTCATTCATAATCACTTCATCCTACCGATGAGTTTATTTATTTTTAATAAACTCATCCGTAGGACGACGTGGATATGAATTAATAATTGTGTCCAAATTATTATTTGAGTCCGATAAACTTGGACTTATTCAAAACTGTACAAACCGCTATTAGCAAAAGCAAATCTCTGCTGTAAGGGTGGAATACACCTTCGAAGACTAAGCCAATACACACAGATTATTAGGTAGAACTTTATAGCGTACCACTACCAGAATGTAAATAATAACTTAAATTGTTAAATTCAGAGAGGTAATCTTTGACAAAGTCGTGTCATTGTCTCTCAAAATAGCAATTCGTTCAATTTGTTAAATCAGTAGATTAAAATTAATCCAAGTAGGATCATTTGCCTCCACTGTAAATGTTATATCATTCCGGTACTGCATATTTTTATTCCAAATCTAAACACAGTCTTGAAAAACAGCAAAAATATTACTGCAATTATTATCACCATCGGTGCGAAGGCAATATTAAAGAAACATTCCGAGATTAACCGTAGAGAACTGTGGTTTAGATCGAATTTTCTTCCCGCGTTTCCTGGAAGTTTTCCTACGCCCCGTGCTTGCGAATTGGTGAGCTCATCGATGACGGACAGAGCTGGAGCTGCACCGCGGGATGTAGAGAATTGGTAGGATCCACTGGTAAGCGTTTTTGTTTGCTTTTAACAATTAACAGGCCTCCTTTTAACGTGGAGATTGCGGAAAAAAGGTGCAAAATGGGGTCGGACCGGATAAAGTTTCATCGCTGGTCGCAAATGACCTGCGGGGCACACTTTTTCTATCTACCGGTTAAGTAAATGATCAAAAATTTGTTCGAATAAATAGCTTCTATAACCAAAAAGATATAAAAGTCTTTGTTTGAGTTAGAATTGAAGATCATTTCATGATTGAGATGTAATTTTTTTGGGTTGTTTTTTGTAGAAAGTCATTGTGAAGAATTTAGCGAAGAATTGGATTATTCAACAGGAAACAACAACTTTTCTCGCGTGTTTGAGGCTGACGGTCCTATTAAAATATCGTGAGTTTCTTTACTCTAATTTTGTATCATTTTGTTTGACACTTAGATTTTTATTTCATTATGGTTTCATCGAATCGATTTCTATTCTACAAATTTATATGTAAATGAGTATTTTAATTTGTTCTCACAGTTACTATTTTTAAAGTGCGCCCAACTGGAGATGCATTCCATTAAAGTCGCGTTGGACGAATTTTGTGACAAAATCGAAAACGAACCCTTGAGATTATTCTTGTGTTGGATTGCACATTAATGAGGAATCTGATTTTCACTATGCCACCCTTACTTTTTTACCACTTGAATTAATGACAAACTTGTCTCTTGGTCTTGCCATTGTTTAGACCTAATAGCTTAAATTCATTCATTGGCTTATTTTGATAACATTTAACAGCAGGAAAAGCCGCAAATAATACTAGACACATAAAAATTGACCGAAGTTTCCAAGTCATTTTGGTACCAAGTCAAAGTGAAACTTTTAACTTCGGAGATTAAAATTACTAGACGCAATGCAGATCGCAATAACGCAGTGGTAGAGCGTCAGGGTAGTGATCGAAAGATTGCTGATCCCTGGTTCGATTCCCGAACTGGCAATACGTCGTTGTGTACTTAGAAAAGACACCTTAAGCTAATTTTTCATTAATTGGGCCAAAGAGTCTACCCATTGTCGTGGCCCAACCGAACAACAGACTTGCAAACAGAACCGAACAAGTGCTCTGCGTTGGGGTGGTTTGACAGACGCAGAGCGCATGGTTCATACGAACCGAAGTTCCAAAGTTCCTTTGTGTTTGACTTCTAGTTGAGAAGTAGAATGTAGCTGCGAACAGTAGAAGTTATTTGAGCAACACTTCGTTAGTCCTACTTGTCTTTTAACTTAATAAAATAAAACTGCTTTTCATGGAAACGAATTAATATGAAACTTTACAAAATGCAAAATTAATACAATATTGCGTCGTTCGAGATTCATACAGTTTGTTTTTGAAATTGTGACGCAAAAATTACGAACGTTATACCAAATTTATCGCTGCACAATTATTTGGTATAATAGTAATAGTGTACAAGCTTGTTCATTTAGGGGTGGATTCAGTGCACACTTTCAGAAAGCTCAGTGGACCTCAAATATTTAAGTTCGAATCCTGCTATCCCTGCTGATTCTACAAGAGGTTGAGCAGTCGAATGCAGTAACTTTGTTGGTGTTGCTTTCCTTTATTCATTTCTAAAAAAAATTAAAAGGACATGTTTGGAACTAAGAACAGATTACGCAAATTACAGAGTAACTTCTGTTTTTTCGACTTATAGAATAAAAATGCGCAGCTGCAAACTTCCAAAAAATAGGTGTAAACTTGCATTCCATTTTTTAACGCATATTTTTAAAATTAGCAAGACAAACAACAAAAAGACAAAGAATATTTCGGAATTGTAACACGAGACATTTTAATAGCATGTTCATGAGCTTGCAGAATCGGAAGCTGCAAATGGAATCGAATGTTCAACATTGGAAGCAAAATCCGACTTTGCAATGCTAATTCTGAAGCCCCTAGTCCCTAATTGCGACGGCATCGTATACATTGCAGATGTGTCCGCAGAGGTCTCCTACTTTTGTGGGTCCAAATCCAATCCTGATTCGAAACCACAACTCCTGTATCCTAATCTTAGTTTTGCTTTGTAAGAAAAGTAGAATACCGATCAAAAAAATGTCATGAAACGGATAACATTGCGGAAAAATTTAGTTAGGTTATTGCTGTATCTCTGAGGCCGCGTTGACGTATAGGTTTGACACATAGGCGTTGCCAGGGGGGGACAGGGGGCCCGCCCCCCCAATCGAAATGCCTCCAATGATAACAATGTGACAAAAAAGCCTTGTTTTTTTCAGTTTTAGTTTCTTTTACCATCTTTGCGAACAACAGTACACGCGTACAACAGTAATTAACAATAATATTGACAATCAAAGGGCCCGGGCCCCGTCAATTTAAACTTTGCCGACCAATTTAAATGTATAATCCGGGTGAAATTAAGCATTTTTGTCCTAAAAGTTGCTATCTCAGGCCCTCATCTAACCTTTTTATGAACGTAATGAAATAACCACGGCTGGATTTACCGTATGGCACAGTGCCAGGGCCCCATAAGCGTAGCCAGAAGCCAGGGGGGTGCCCGCTCGCCTCCCCAATGACAAAAATGTGAAAAAAAGCCTATTGTTTTTCAATTTCAGTTTCTTTTAGCACTTTTCGCTTACAACGGTAATTAACAACAATATTGACGACCATACAGGGGCCCCGGGCCCCCTCAAATCAAATTTTGCCAACCATTTAAATGAATAACCCGGGAGAAATTGAAAGTTTTGTCGTAAAAGTTGCTATCTCAGTCTCTCATCTAACTTTTTTGTGAACATAATGCAATAACCAGGCCGGATTTACCAAAATATGGCACAGTACATGCTAGTGGCCCCGCGCTCAGATGGTGAGACTTTGGTGGTCTTCTCCTACTTTTGGCAGAAAGATGTTGAGAAAATCTACGAAGTAACTAGTGCCCCGCCCAATGTAAATCCGGCGCGGGCAATAACATGGTTGGTAGGCGTAACTATTTAACTATTTTAAATAACAATCCTTCTCCACCTCGCCAGTTTTTCCGCGGCAAAATACTTTTCAAAAAAAATTAGCTGATGGAAATGCTCATTATAGCCTACTAATTATTGAATTTGAATTGAGGGGTCTTGGCCCCCTGGTTGTACAATGTACATATACTCCTACAACTGTTTATTTTTATGACAAAACAAAAATCTCCTAGGAAAATCTTCGAGTGGATTATTATTTACTGGTAAAATATTACACGAGGCTATGTACCTTGCTTTCCAAACCTGGGCCAAATCACTTACTAAATTTAACCCCAAAATGCAAGATTTAAAGCGAGTTTTGGACTCGAATTGTAAGTAAAAGAAAGATTGAACAATTTAATATTTTCAATTGGCTTTCAAATGTTCAAAATCTATATTTCTTTAAAATGGCTCTAAACGCGTGCGAATTGTGATCCAATGGCAGTAAAATAGGTAGTTTTTTTCAAAAAAATTGCCCAGTGGCTGGGGGCTTTGCCCCCAAACCCCCATAGCCTCCGGCAGCTGGGGGCTCTGCCCCCAGACCCCCGTTTATGATACGTTTGAGACACACTAGTTTGCTCATTATGCATCCCAATTTACACTTTTAGGGGGTTTTGAGCCCTTTCCTATAGCAAAATCCTGGTTATGTGCCACCACACAGGCCACGGCCTCTGATTTTCTAATCTGCAATATCTTTGTCCCACAAAAAGTTTCTCATTTGAAAATTTCTGATGACGTCACTACATGTTATTTGTTGTTTGCCCCCCCCCAATCAAAAATCCTGGCTACGCCTATGGTTTGACAACTACGTTTCGCAAGTGGTGATCAAACTTGTCGCGTTTACACATGACCAAAGAACTCGTTTACACACAGTAGCGTAGCTAGGGGGGGGGGGGGGCGGGGGGGGCTATAGCCCCCCCCATTGGCATGTCGACCAAAATGCAGAATGGTAAAAAACACCACGTTTCTAGCACTTTTGAGACTGTTTTATGCTCTGGAGTGGACTAAATAGTGATTTAAAACATCTTTTGAAACATATGCTCAGGGGGGGGGCTAATTTGTCAAAAATAAAACTAACAAATAAATGAAAACTTCGAAAAATGGTAAGAAATAAGCAATCAAATTTGATCACAAGTGTAAAAATGCTAAACATAGGTGTCATCAACAAATATACTATAAACTGAGGAATAGGGGGGGGGGGGGCTATTCAGTATTAGTTAATTTCCGATCATTTCTCTCAAATCTCTTTTCATTAGCCCAACAATTATTTTTCTCTATAAACTGTATACGAAATAGATTACTCCGTGTGAGTTTTATTGAACTATTCGATTTTATAATTTACCAGCATCAAAACAAGAGGACTAACATTTTACCATTAGCCACCTCCGAAATAGCCCATTTATGCAACCAGTTTAATCATGTTTGCACTGCCAATTTCTAAGCCACGTTTTTAAAAGCATTATTTTTTTATCAAAATAGCTCTAAAATGAAGTTATTTTGCAAAAAAACGCAAAATTTTCGAGCGCTGGGGGCGGAGCCCCCAGACCCCCGTGCCTCCGGCGGCTGGGGGCTTAGCCCCCAAACCCCCAGCCTCCGGCGGCTGGGGGCTTCGCCCCCAGACCCCCATTAGCCGCCGGCGGCTGGGGGCTCTGCCCCCAGTCCCCCAAAACAGCCCCCCATTGCGAATTTCTGGCTACGCGCCTGTTTACACATAGCGGTTTTGACGACGAGGAACGAAACCTTACGCATGTGTGAACGGTCAAAAGTAGCGAATACCAGTTTTCAAACCCGGTTTTGAAACCTGCATTTTTCAAGGTTTTCAAACTTGAAACGAATGACAGAAAACAAAGTCAAGACCAAACCAAAGAATTCTTGCCCGATTCGAGCACTGCAGCTGGTTTTGCAACTTATCTTAATTCCATACAATACACATCATGTAATCGAAGTTTTCGTGTCAAAGCGTTTACACAATGAATTTTTACGATTTGCGTCGTGAAACCAGGAGCGAAAACCGCGAGGAAAATAAAGGTGCTAAAAAATTTGTTTACGCATAGTAGAAGTTTTGTTCGTGATCGCGAAAACTGTTATGCGTATACGGTCCTGATCCAGACGTGATCCTGCGTAAGTAAAAACAATTAGCAATCCTAATCCGAAACTGTATTTGAAATTTTTCAAATCCCGGCTGGTGTCAACTCTTGAAATCCTGAATCAGGACACCTTTGCTGCTTAATTGATGCAGAAAATTTGGTGATTACGCAAAAAAAACTACACAGCATCATGCAAAGCTCCGTTGTTTACGGGTATCCCAATAAGCTGCTTATAGTTTATCCTATTCTTCCATTAACTGACGCGATAAACCGATCAAATGCAATTGTTTTTCACAGATTCGAGCAGTGCTGCTGGGTTGATGGTGCAAATACCAACATTTCAACTCCGTGGAGACTCGCAACACGCTTGCAACTCGGTATTCGAAGCGACACAGGGAAAATTAACTCCGCTCCAGTAGTGTCATCGCCTCTCACAAAAAGGTCAGTCTAAATATTACCAGAGGTGGAATCGAGGACACAAAAAAAATCCGAGGCCAAGAACACAAAAAAAATCCGAGGCCAAGACCAAGGACAGCCCCATCTAGGACAGACCCTTTCGAGTCCAAGGACAGGAGTGCTCGAGGCCAAGGCCAATGTCTAAGAACACAAGCGCAAGTGCTCCTCTAAGAAAGAAAAAAAAAGGTCTTCAGAAAAAATTTTCAGGCGATCTCCACAAAAAAACGCTTTCCAAAAAATTTTTCAGGCGTTCCACAAACTTTTAACAACTCTAAAAACAGTGCTTTCTCGAGCCGAGGACAGGCCAATTTTCGAGGACTTAAGGCTTCGAGGCCAAGGTCAAGGACTTGACCTTCGAGACCAAGGCCAAGGACTTCAAAATGTGTCCTCGAGGACTTCACCTCTGCTAAATACGTCCTTTTCACACGACCACAGCGCATGCGCGTTTTTACTTTTTTTGTGTGTGGCCAAATAATATGCAGTTCAGAGTTCACAGAAGCGGAAATTTTTTGCCACTAGTTTCCAAGTTTTTAAACATTTAAAAAATTGAGACAAAAGTTGCTGAAATTTTTGTTGCCTAACACAAGAATATTTGAGTCTTTACTAGAGATGTAAAAAACGTTTTTTTCGCTTGTGTTTTTATACGTTTTTTTAGTTTTTTTACCTTTGTACAATTAATAAAACAAAAATCAAGTTTGTTTTTTAAATAAAGCAAAGCAAATAGCGTCAAATCGCACAACTAACATGCAAGAGTATCGCATATCAGAGCTGCAAACGGGCCGACAAGTACACACCCGAACCCGAAAATACAAGCCAGAACCCCGAAAAATGATTTAAAACCTAAACTAGGCCGAAAATTAAGTTAGATCTGAAAAATTATGCGGTGATTGCTCGTACACAGTTACAATAAAACTACTCAATGCTGATCGATTGTGACGTAATAATCATGATTGTAATAATAATTGCATATGCACTGATGCTTAAGCAAAGTCATCAGTCATCCCAGTTAAGTTATTTTGATTACCGGGCGCTTTTACAGAATGTAAAAGATAAAAACACAAGGCAAGTGTATGTAAATTAACCTCGACATTTTGTCATGTAGATTAAACCCGAACCAGACCATATAGCTCGGCCCGACTTACAACTCTGTCACATATGTCATTACATTTATTAATTTTGCGGACCCTGTGGCATGGCATTTCTTTACCTGAGCCCAATTATTGTTCCTTCTGCAATGGTGTTTATCTTGCTTTCGATGTTTTCATTTTGCTTTCATGAGAAAGCGACGGAGGCTCTATACGTATAACGAATCCCAACTCCCTTCGGATTTGCTGTTGTTTCCTAGCTTCCAGGTGTAATTTACTTAGGAAAGATTAGAAGTTAGTAAGGGTCAACGTTCTTCCAGTTAAGTAACGGTTTTTGGGTTTATTTGACGTTTTGTTTGTCGTGAAGATCAACATCATCAGAAATGATGAAGCTACGAGTGACACATACACTACCACAGCATTTGTGATCAAAGCAAAAAATTTGAATTTCAAGCCAAATCTATAATAATTACGTCACAACCATCAAAAAGGAATAACGGTGACAGAAAATGGATCAAGTATAATTCGGGCAAACGTAACGCCGGTAAACGTTACAAGCTCCCAGGCCATTTCTAACTTGCGTAAAACTTAAAATTTTTTCGGGATTTGAACCAAAACTTAAATTTTTTCGTTTGAAAACTGTAATCTATTCGGCGTGCTGAGCAAATTGATGCAACTCCATCATATTGCAAACAGGGTCACCGCCAGGAAATTTTTGTGATTTTTCGTAAAAAAAATAGCCTTTTTAACGCCATTCGGATCACATTTTACAGGTTTTTGGAGCCATTTGAAAAAACTCAATAGCTAAAACTCGGAAGTTATTCCAAAGAGTTAAATTACCCAGGCTACCACCCTTACTTACAAGTCAAGTTTCAAACAGGTTTAAAGGCTTGTATTTGGGGTTAACTTTTTCAAGTGACTTGGCTTTTAGCCCCCCCTGGTTGCGTTGTTGCTTATGTTTGCATAATCTGCATGGGAACATAATGTATAACCCACCGCAGAACCCTTGATAATGCTTTAATGAAACCAGGGATTCGAAGATTAAGAACCATTGAATTGCAGGGAGAAGCCATCAAATAGCGAAGCACAATCCGTATTTCTACTTACAAGATTAAAAAAAAAAATTTTTTAAGGCCATGTGTTTTTGGAAAAAAAACACGTTTTAAAAAAAAAAAACAAAGGCAAAAAAACATTCACATCACTGGTCTTTACCTTTTTAGTCGCGGATAAATTCGTATTTTGCCTTGACTTCTCCGGTTGTTCATCTCTAACAGTAAAATCGCGAAAACAATGTAGAAACCAAAAAAAAAAAATTTCGTCAACGCAATTCAAGTTAATGTTGGATGCAGTCGCGAAAACAGTTTTTTACAAAGAGAAGGAGGAATGATGACTGCAACTGCAACGTCTTTGGACAAGCTTAGAAATCTTGCTGAAATTACAAATTATGCATTTCTCGTCTAAAAGTTAGATGAAGACAAAAATAAAGGTCATTGTCTCCGTTGGGCTTTGACACGCTGACGCTCAAACTCATTAAGGTGGTTTGCACATTTCACGAAGAGGACTGGGCGGCATTGGTGAATTTTCCTGAATTTTTTTTAAACAGGTTTGGAGCAAGTTCAAGCAAAAAGGGGTTGGCCCAATCGCAACTGGGTAGGCGATCAGACGCGGCAGCGACTCTATACAACAGCTTTATTTTACTGAAATTGTCGTTCGTGTAACAAAAACAAAAAGAGTCTCTGCTACTGAAGTGGTAAACTCGGGTTCGATTCCCGGTCGGGTCATACCAAAGGTGATAAAAATTGGTATTCGCAGCTTCCCTGGTCAACTTTCAGCAATTAAAGTGACAGTATGAAGCCTCCGCCGTTTGTGGTAGAGAGGTGGGCTGGTGGCAGCTTGACTCGAAGACCGAAAGACCCATTCGCTGTCTCCTGGCCAAGGCAACTTGTTGAATAAAATGTAGTTACAATTACAAACGATACTAGTACTCTTAACCTATTTAGCAGCCCACTCAACGGGGCCAAGCTCAAGTTACCAGTTCTTGGTTCTTTTGTCGGCATTTTGTTGCTCGTGTTTGCATGCACATTTCCAGAACTGAGCCTCGCGCTTGTAGGTCTACCAGACTGCCACTACATAGGCTTATACTTAAACAAGTAATCTCTGTTAAAAATCTCCAAAAGGTGTGTTTGTGAAAAGGCTAAATTCTCATGCGGTTAGATTTACCATCGAAAAAATAAATAAATAAAATAAAACTATTCCAGCTAAGTCAGTTTTACGCGAACGCTTCAGCCAGGGATATGTTGATAAACATATCCCTACTAAAACTTTAGCGTAATTTACATTTTAGGAATTTTTCCGTATAAATAGTAGACACGACCAAAGGCTAGCGCAGGTCGCAACACTTAACACTATATATCAACGTGACAAAGTGCGTGATATTATCTGCATTTGCAGCATTACATGATTATGATTCTAAGTTACTAGGGTGTCTGCTCAGAATTTGATTTGTGGTATTTAAATTTTTAAATTCTCGGTACAATTATATGAAATTAGCTATAGCATTATAAATTAACATTATGCGCTAATTTAGGGGGCCCGTGCTGGTTAAAGCTTGATCTGAAAGAAAGAACACAAAATTTGAGGAGTACATCTCACTATAAATTCGGAAGAAAAACAGACCCAATTTGAGTCAAGACGTTTTTTGTTTTTGACTTCATCTTAAGTTAAAATTGCAAATTAGTTCTTCTGCTGAGAAGTCCTACTATTCGTTATGGATGTAACCCAGGGCCCGGAATTTCTTCCAGCGGTTTTGTTTTTGATAATTCATTGGCACTTGAGGAGTGTCGAGAACCATCCTGATGCCTTGCGTCTTTGATTAACTATCCTCCAATTCCTTCGGCGTTGTTACGCCCTTGCTCCTTTTCTCTACCGTATTTCCAAAAAATAGAAACACATATTCGACTTTCTGGAAAAATAACGACTTTTGGACTTTTAGAGTGCAACTTGGAAGCTCAGCATCGATTAAACTCAACATCACTGACGCCGATAATGATGAGGTAAGATGCACCCTCGGAGTGCAGGATGCGGATTGTGATGAAGTCTGCGGCTTGCCGAAAGGATTTCAGCTGGACGAGGTGAGCAATATTACCATATAGTCGCTATATAATGCATAACGACTGCATGATATTACGACAGACACAATGAATCCCCTATGATAATTGTGCAAAGCTGTGTTATGTTCCGCACAGCAAAGAGTGAAAAAAAAGCATTGAATTATATTAACCCTTTCAGTCACATCGCGTGACTAATACAATTTTGGAAAAAAGCACCTTTTTTTGTTTAAATTTGGGTCGAGGAGGTTAAATAGAGTTTAATCAATTTCCCAACTCTATTCACTACCCTCAACCCAATTTGAACGAAAAAGGGGTTTCAACAAAATTGGATTGATCACGTTTGAACATAAAAGGGGTTTCAACAAAATTGGATTGATCAAGTTTCTCGCAAAGAAGTGAGAGAAGCGATCAGGAAAATGAAACAGGGAAAGGCTGCAGGGCTCTCTGAAGTAACAACGAAAATGATTGTTGCAGGCGGCAGAAATGCAGAGGAAGTGATGTTACAGCTTTGCCAACGAGTTTTGGATGGAAAGGGAATCCCGAATGAATGGAAAACCAGCGTTGTGGTGCCAATTTTTAAGGGAAAAGGAGATGTGATAATTTTTAAGAGAGGTTCGTATAGAGGAGTGAAGTTGCTTGAACACGGCATGAAGATTATTGAAAGAGTGTTGGAGAGAAGAATACGTGCAATAGTTAATTTTGATGAAGCACAGTTTGGTTTCATGCCTGGAAAGGGAACAATTGATGCCTTATTCTTAGTACGAAGGTTGCAAGAAGAACATCGAGCAAAAGCCAAAGAATGTACATGTGTTTTGTTGATTTGGAAAAGGCATTTGACAGAGTACCTAGAAGAGTGATGGAATGGGCAATGAGAAAAAAAGGTTTGCCTGAAATCCTAGTCAAGGCGGTGATGAGTCTTTATGAAGGAGCAGAAACGAAAGTTAGAGTTGGATCGGGTTTGTCGGAAGAATTTTCTGTGAAAGTTGGTGTTCATCAAGGATCTGTGTTGTACCTTTGTTGTTTGCAATGGTGATAGATGAAGTAACGGAAAATGCAAGGAAAGGATGGATGAAGCAAATTCTTTATGCAGACGATTTCGTCCTAATGGGGGAGACAATGGAAGAATTGAGAGAGAACTTTAATGAATGGAGAGAGGCGTTTGAAAGCAAAGGGATAAAAGTCAATCTTGGAAAGACAAAGTTGATGGTGAGTGGGATGGAGGAAGAAGCTTTCGACAGTAAGATAGATCCTTGTGGCGTGTGTGGAACACGAGTTATGTCTAACTCGGTGTTATGTAGAGCATGTGGTAAGTGGGTCCACGCAAGATGCACGGAGAAGAAGAAAGTTGCAGTTTATGGGAACAAAAACTTTGTTTGTAAGAAATGTAGAAGCGTATTAAATAACTTTAGGGATCAGCAGATGAAAAATTGTGTGATGGTGTAGAAACTGTGAGCAAGTTCACTTATCTGGGTGACAGATTGAATGCAACTGGTGGGTGCGAAACGGCGGTAACAGCTAGATCAAGAATTGGTTGGATGAAGTTCAGAGAATGCAGCGAAATACTTAAAGGCAGACGGTTTTCATTAAAGATGAAAGCGAGAGTTTACAAAAGTTGTGTAAGATCAGCTATGTTGTATGGAAGTGAAGCATGGTGCTTGAGAGAAAAAGAGATGGCAATTTTGAGAAGAACCGAAAGAGCTATGATTCGAGCGATGTGTGGTGTGAAGCTATTAGATCGAAGAAACAGCGAGGAGTTGATGGACATGTTGGGCATAAAGGAGTCTTTAGGTAGGATGGCTAAAGCAAGCAGTATACGGTGGTACGGTCATGTTTTGAGGAAAGAAGATGAAAATGTGATAGTGAAGGCTTTGAAATTTGAAGTGAGTGGTAGTAGAGGAAGAGGAAGACCGAAACAAAAGTGGAAAGAGCAGGTAGAGAATGAGATGAAGAAAAATGGACTGGGGAAAGAGGATGCATGTGATCGAACGAAATGGCGAGGAATAGTAAAGACAATGACCATACGAAATCCGGCCAACTCCGTCGACGGGGAAAATACCGGATCCAACATGTGATATGATGATATGATGGATTGATCACGTGATATGACTGGAACAGTTAATATTATGAGCAACTTGAACCTAAATTGATGATGAAACATAGAGTAAATTCCCAAAAACAGTCAATAATTCTTATAAAGTTTAAAATTTTTATTATGTCCTAAAAAGATAAAATCGATTTCGATCTCAAAATACCATCGTCAGTTTCTGAAAAAAAAAGAAGTAAGTTAGAGAATTAAAAACGGGCGAAAAAACTGCAACAACTCTCTGCTTTAAACTTTGCTCTACAAAATGACGTCGCAGCGTAAAAGATTGAAAACGAAGATTTTATCTTTTTGTGAAATTTTAAATAAATTTCGGGACTTTTTTAAAATTATTAACTGATTTTGGGAATGTACTACATGTTCCATCATCAATGAATCATCTCCACTACATCGTCAGTTTTGTACTTCTTCGGTCTGGGTTTGATTCTTTGGATCTCCCATCAACAATCACATTAACCCTAAATTGTGACCTAAAACAAAACTTAACTGTTTTTACAATATTGATTGTATGCTTTAAGTTCAAATATTCTGATCACATTTTTGTGTCAGTGGATGGGGTCCCTTTATCAGTGCTGAAGTCACAAACAAATAAGTGGGTACTGGCAGTGGCGGATCCAGAAAATTTTGGTGGGGGGGGATTTGAAGCCAAAACCTCAAAACTTCGGATGTCTTCACCAAAGTTGAGTGTGATTTCTCGGCCGAAATCGGAAATTCAAACGTTTTTTTCGCCCAAAATCAGGTGGTCTCCAAAAAAAAAAAAAAAAAGGTCTTCACCAAAATTCAAACGTTTTTTTCGCCCAAAATCACGTGGTCTCCAAAAAAAAAGGTCTTCAACAAAATTGAGGCTGATTTTTCGGCCGGATTCGTTCCGTTTAGGTCGGTGGGGGGGGATGCATCCCGAAATGGAGCCGAATTATTCAAAATAGAGGCTGTTTTTCGGCCAAAATCGTAACTTTTAGGCTGGTGGGGGGATGCATCCCCCCCATCCCCCCCCCCTAAATCCGCCACTGGGTACTGGTAGGCTCTATCCCAGTGGTTCCCAAGCTGTGGTAAGCGTACAACTAGTAAGGTAAAGTAAGGTAAGTTTTTTTTCCACACAAATAAAACGCAAAACAACACAAGTATAATCATTAGAATATTGCAGAAGGAAGACCGCGAAGTGACGTTTATAAATCTTCGAGTCGAGCGGCTAACCTAGCACAAAAAAGAGATTTATTCTCAGTCATACTAATAATAATATAGACATAATCGAAATAGTGCAGGCTAACGTCGAATTTTCTAGTAAAATTATGACTTATAGTTTTGGATGAGATTGGATTAATCTTCAGCAGAAATTCTTCGAAACGATAAAATTCAGTGGTAGAGAATTTCATAAAGTTACACCCTGATACTTCACAATTTTTTGAGTTTTTGACGATTTAAGAAGAGGGAATTTTAATTGTTTTTTGCGTTCTGGATCTAGTATTGAGATTTAAATCATTTTTCACATTGTGGAAAAAAATTGGTTAATGGTATATGTAGAATAAAATAACTCGGATTCTGGCGTTCTTCCGGTGAAGTCATAGTCACAGCAAGCTTGATCTTAAAAGCCTTGTTGTTTTTATTGACGTTTTATTGGTCATGACGACTAACATCATCAGAATACGAGCAACAATAAAGAACTGCGACTGAAGCTACGTAGCATTAATATGAATTGAAAGATTTTTAAAGTTTTTAAAATCTGAAAGTTAATTATCACATCACAACAATAAAAACAATATAGGTAGAGGTAGAGTTTTTTTTGTACATGATGCATAAATTTTGGTACGCGAGAGTCTTTCAGGTGGTACGCGAGCAATTTTAGCCATAGTAGGATCTATGCTCCAGCATAGCCTACTAATAATTTTGCGAAGACATTTCACTTTTGAAAATTTCATACGTTTTACTTCGAAAGGTTTCAGATTAAGTAACTTGTAATATTGCGTTTTAGTTACCTTTGCTTTGAGGTTTAGCAGGTTTATGACGCAACACCCATCTAGTTCAACATACTCATCTTGTTCAACAACACTGACCTTAATCGTTTGCGTGCTATCTGGCCTAAAGGCTACCAGCGCGGAAGCCTAGGAAGAGTCACCAGAACGGCAACTACTTCAAAACAAGCAATGCGAAAAAGTCAAAACATCACAACATAATAAAAAGTCAAAACAAAACATCACAACTAAATTATTGTAATAATACGTCAATTAAGATGTTTTTTTGACGTTTGCTGGCCAGAGTTTTAATATTTTAATCGTTTTGCGTGCTTCTGGCCTAAAGGCTACCAGCTCGGAAGCCTAGGGAAGAGCCACCAGAACGGCGACTACTTAAAACAAGCAATGCGAAAAATTGTCTTCCCACAGGAATCGAACCTGCAGCCTTTGGATTACCGGTCCACTGCTCTACCACTTGAGCTAGAGAAGACGCCTCCTCGCATGCTTAATTTTGGCTATATCATGCGAGGAGGCGTCTTCTCTAGCTCAAGTGGTAGAGCAGTGGACCGGTAATCCAAAGGCTGCAGGTTCGATTCCTGTGGGAAGACAATTTTTCGCATTGCTTGTTTTAAGTAGTCGCCGTTCTGGTGGCTCTTCCCTAGGCTTCCGAGCTGGTAGCCTTTAGGCCAGAAGCACGCAAAACGATTAAAAAACTAAATTATTATTAACATCAGAGAACAAGCATTAAGTTGCTGGGTTTAAATATTCAAAATTAAGCATGCGAGGAGGCGTCTTCTCTAGCTCAAGTGGTAGAGCAGTGGACCGGTGATCCCAAGGCTGCAGGTTCGATTCCTGCGGGAAGACAAGCTTGTTTTGAAGTAGTTGCCGTTCTGGTGACTCTTCCTAGGCTTCCGCGCTGGTAGCCTTTAGGCCAGATAGCACGCAAACATTTAAATATTAAAGCTCTGGCTAGCAAACGTCAAAACATCACAACTAAATTATTATTAACACTGACCTTGTTCAACATACAAGTCATGTATTAGTTGCGTTAAAACCTCTGTAAAATAAGTCAAAAATGAGCTGCGTTTAAACCTCTGAAATAAGTCAACGATGAACTGCGCCTCATACCTCCAGTTCCGAAAACTAGCTGGTGCAGAAAAAACAACGACATCCATCGCATTAAAACTGTTTGCTGCTTTTTGCTCATTTTTTGCGTTTTTATATCTTCATGGACTGATAATCGTTAATTTTAATACAGCGGCATTTTAATTTTTTTTTCCGATATGATTTATACTGATGTATATTTTTAGTTTGAGATATTCTTGTCAGATTAGGCTTAGGTGGAACACGAACACTGTACAAAAGCTCAAATAGGTACGCCTGTAGAAAAAGTTTGGGAGTCACTGCTCTATCTACAGTATCGACAAGAGTCGTTTTTTAGCGTCCAAAATGAAACGGTATTTTTCAAAATTTTGCTACATTTTTCTGACAATTTTAAGTGAAGACCAAAACAAGATTTTTGCCAAAATTTTTTTTGCATTTTTTTGTTAATCTAAGGTAGAAAACAACAAGATCTTATAATAAGTTAGGATAATAGCGAGGCAAAACAATTGAGAGCCTACGAATATATACCTGAGCCTACCCTGGCAAAAAAGTTGGTTGGTCGAGCCCACCGAGCTACCATTGACGACAGCAGCGTACTTTATCTTTACTTGCTTTCATTTGAATAAAATTACAGTAACTGATCAAGAACTTTTCGATTAAAACAGTTCAAAATATATATTCCAAATTCTAGGAAAACGTATTTTTGAAGTGGAGATATAAATTCTTAAAGTGGGAAGGGTTGGGTTACATAAAAATACTTTTAATTACTTCTAAACTACGCAAAATTAGCAGAAATCAATCATAATTTTGGCCAATTTTATTTGGTTCCTCTTCAATCCGAAAACATTTGAGTTTTTTGGTTATGACTTTCGAATTATTTTTGCTTTTGCAGTTTTTCTTTAAAAAAAACAAACAAAACAAAGCCAAACAAGGGCTGAAAATAAAGTGTACAGCTCGCAATCAGGGTGCAGCACAAAGTGTAACGTGTGCCTGGGCTCATGCGAATGGCACAATGTTACTGCTATACGATAGTTTAGTATTTTATTTTGAGAATATAACACGAAAGTTTTGTTAAGTCAATCAAAACGTGAAAGGACAGATGTTTTTAAACTTTTTTTTATTAGTCTCAGCAATTTAAGAAGCAAACATGAAATATCATTGCTTTTCATGACAGCTTTCGTATCCTCGAAAACCCAGTAGTGACTAATTTAAATTTAAATTAATATAATGTTGAAAGTTAAATACGCCTTGTCATAACGGTTTTTAAATTACGTAATACTGTATTATAATGCAATGCAAATTCTCTAAAAATCTATAGCGGAACTCTCACGCGGTAACACCACTCAAACTTTCATGGAGCAGACGTATGTACGCAGATATTTTGCAAAAACGTGCAATTCTCCAATGTTTTTGATGCAAAATTTAATCACACAAGAAAATTTAATCAGGCTAATTCATAGTCTTTTCAAAAAGATTTAAAGGTTAGTAAATAGGCTTACAGAATTTGTTATGCACAAAGCCGGGCATTTTTATTGGTGTTTGTACAGTGACTACTGACTGAACTATCAAATTAAATTATTCATGTCTAGTTATTTCGCTATCATCCAAAAACAATCGCAAATTTATCCGTCGAAAATGTCGAAGATTATACGAATTTTCCAAAATTATTCGAAAATTCTGCTTAAAAAGGAGCGAGTAGTAACAGACCATCAGAAAAAGAGCCCGCTCCCGGTGGCGTTACTTTTTCAAAACGGAGCGGCGATTTCTCTACCAATCCTAAAAAAGAGCACACTCCTTCCCAGCTCTGGCTGTTTTGAGCTGTTAGCTCTCATCAGTAGCCCTCAGCACATATAAACCAAGAAAACTACTCCTTACTGACGCCTTGGCTAAACTGGGCAACTCCAAATGGTTTGCTTAAAGTTGGAGACTTGATGGGGAAAAACAATTTTTCTTTGGAGGTACTTTAAGAAAAAACTCAACTAAAAACATTTTTGCTTTTGATTTAAAGATAGCTCACACGCTCTTGTTATTCGTTATTATAACAAGTTCTAGTTTTTTTCGTCAAACCTGCGTGTAAACGCAGCCATATTGTTATTTGGCCACCTAATAAACTAAATTACTTGACGAAACACATATCTTTTTTTTTCTATGTCCTGACTCCAGAGTTTAGTACTGTATGCACATTTTGGTCCATCAAGCAATTAAAGAGATACTGCTCGAAATTGGTAATTTATTGAAAAAATTGAGAACTGCTTGAAGCAAGAAAGAGGGCCCCAAACCTTATTCCACTATTCCCCTTATTCGCGAAAGTAGGTTTTATCCGTTTGACTTCGTACCATTGGCAACTCGGCGTTTCGAACTTTCGTGACATCAGAAAAGGATGACTTTGCGAAATTTCTCGCAGAATATCGAATATCGCGTATTTATTCTGCAAGAAATTAACAGTTTACAAAATTTCTTACAGAATAAATAACGCGATGTTTTATTATCGAACATTGCGTATCTTTTTCTGGACGAAAGTTTGCAAAGTCATTCTTTTCTGATGTCGCGAAATTTCCGAAATGCAGGGTTGCTAATGGTACGGAGTCAAACGGATTAAATCTGTTTTTGCGGATAAGGAATCTACTGGAACAAAGTTTGGGGCACGTCTTTATTACCTGTTTAACTACAGTAACTTTTTAACTTTCATATTATTTGTTCATTGATCTTCAAGCTGGACAACCCAACTCAGCATCCGTTGGAAAGGTATCTTTGATGTGCTGCAACGCTTCGACGTCAGCATCTTATAGTTTCAAGTTATTGACTGTGTATCTATGTTTTTAATTTTTATTTCAAACTTTCATGATATGCTGTACAAATAAATACACAATAAAGAAAAAAAATAAAACTTCATAATTATAAATCGGAAACTTCGCAACAAACCAACCTCTTTTGCATTTCGTGATTCACAGTTAACACTGAATTGTCACCTCATAGTAAATTTTGAGATGTTGTAATTTACGTCGTCATTGCTTTTCAGAGCAATTGTGTGATCACGTGTGATAGTGACGTCACGGGATTATTTGCTGTAGCGCTTTTGGTAGAGGACTTCCACGATGAGCTGGAAGACATAACTGTTGGTAGTGCCTCTATTAGCTCCGATCAACCACTTAGCACAGTACCCTTTCAATTCATGATTGATGGTAAGACATACTACTGTAGATGAGAACTTGCTTTTTATTGCTCAAACCAACTTACGTAAATGTTGATTCATTCAACAGCGCCATGGCAGTATTGTGTATGCAAGTGGTCGTGAACGTAATTTCTCGTTGAAAAAGTAATTATTAAATACAATTTTGCAAATTTGAAATAATAACTCCGGTGTATAATTGCGCACTGTGCTGCATGCTGCGAAATAAACAGTTTTTTGAAATTTATATCAAATCTAGATGATTTCCAACCCTGGCACAATGATGCAAAGCAATCGCGCGCATTTTGTATTGTTTTGCATCGGTTGTATTGCGACCGAAGGTCAAAAATCAGGGTTCTGCCA
This sequence comes from Trididemnum nubilum, assembly GCA_963965965.1. Classification (NCBI taxonomy): domain Eukaryota; kingdom Metazoa; phylum Chordata; class Ascidiacea; order Aplousobranchia; family Didemnidae; genus Trididemnum; species Trididemnum nubilum. The sequence goes on from OZ014474.1 coordinate 26,400,670, forward strand.
CTGACTGTATTTTATGGAGATTGCTCCCATTGTGATGCTGACACGATAAATCTGACCTACTTTATTGGATCCAAAACAAACAGTTCACAAAAAACCAATTGCTTTGTTCGTAAATAAGGCAGATGGTAATATACTCTTTTTTTATTAGAATAATTTTATATGAACACGAGGCTTATTTTTGCTCAAAATTTAAGAACAAATTAGAACAATACCAGTCTCAACAGCAAAAAAAAATTAAGAAAAAAATATGCAAGAATAAATTTCAAATAAAAAAAAACTGTAACTTCTGTACTGACTTAAAACAATAAAATTTTATTGATTTGCTATGATCTGCCAGCAAAACTGCTACGATTCTGAGATTACAGAGTATACTGTTGCGCACTACGCTGTCTACGTAGGCAATTGAGAAAAACTTTGGCTGAAGTACAAATTGAAGTTCGCTTATTTGCTTTTGCAACATTACGATGCAGCAAAAAAGTGCCTATACTTAAGCTGACAGAGCATTCAAAATTATACAGTGTTACAAACATGGTCGTTAAAATTGACCGCGACGCTCTCAAAATTTAAGAGCAAATGAAACTGAAAATTGGCAAAAATTTAAGAACAACCGGTCTCAGTCCAAAATTGATTGGTTCTTGTAAAAAAAAGAGTTAGTAATTATTGCAGCAAGTTGTCAGATCATAGGCTCTTTATTAGTAGACTGGAAACTGACAGTTTTGTCTTTTTTTTTCTTCACGGTTCATTTTTCCAGAATATGCCGATTTGTCCAATTAGCGTGACTTTTTTCTTCTCTGTTCATTCGCGCTAGGAATATGTCCAATCAAATCAGTCTAATACGCGTGACCACAAAAAAAAACAACTTCGCAACAAGAGCACACTTTTTTTCTTCAATCCTCTTCTCTTGTACTCCGCGCTTCTGTTTCTAGTCTACTAAAAAAAGAGTCTATGGTCAGATAAAACCAAACCTTTTTCCTTTATTTTGGAACACAAGCATTAAAATTAAATACAACTGTTGTATTCCAGTACAACCGTGCATTGATATGAAGCCGTTGGTTCGATTGACTGGAGCTGATGATGCTAAACTGGTGGTTGGAGAAGCGTTGAGAATGAAGGTCGTCGGAGAAACATGCAAGAACCAGCAAAGGTAAAAAGAATATTGACTTAAGAAAACTTGTTGTCTTACATGCTTTTAAAGTTAATTTCATGTTTCAGCAAATATACGGCAAAGGTTATTCAAAGTTGAATATGCATATTATAAACCTATTGTTATTGCAACGACCGACTATCGCGCCATGTGTTCGTTTGCTTTGACTTGACATTTCCCATCTAACGAGTACAAAATTTCATTTTGAAATTTCATTCGAAATTTTGCTTATATAGCTCGAAAACGTTAAGTCTAGCTAGCTACAGTACATGAAATTTGGATAGCATATTAAGATGACCAAAATAATTGTTCGAAATTTCGAGACAATAAATAACGTGACATTGGTTTTAGGGCCCGAAAACAGCCCAAAAGTGTGGCGAAAAAAACGTTTAAAAAATACGCTTTAGTAAGGCTAAAAATAATTCTCTTGATTATGTTTGAAGATACCCTACCAACCCATTTTTGACCACGATGAGGTTTTTACTTTTTTGCAAATCTTTTACGCTCTTTCCTAAACGGAAAAGCACCGAAATCTAATTTTTGTGTGAAGTTGTTGAACTGCAAACGCAGTTTTGTCTTAAATGAAGTTTTTAGTGCCCCCCAGCCCCCCCCCCAAAAAAAATTCCCAAAATAAATTTGTTGAATTACTTCAGCTAGAAAGCTAATTGAAAAAGCTTGAAGTCCGTCGTGGTCGACTCGCGGGAAGTCAGAATGACTTCAACTGACAATTAGGTGGAATATCAACCAACAACTCTGCAGCCGCCCGCAGCTTGAGTCATGTAAGCACAGAGCTCTACAGCGCTGTTTCGATCTCTGCAGCTCTATGCAGAATTTTAATTTGGACGTCAACCTTTTTCAGTTTTGATTTCCGTGGTCATGCATTCCCTTGTATTAAGGATGAGCTCTTGGTTGTCCGTGATAAAAGAGCCCATCGGTTTTTCACTTGTTCTTCTGTGAAGTACAACAAGTGAAAAATCGATTATTTCCTGTAAAGCCTCGACTACTGTGCAAGTCAATAGGGTTTGTCCAGTTTGGCCGAGAGGTGGACGGGGAATACTCTTGGTTTGGATTTGGTTTAGATATGCTGAGGGCTGCTGATGAGAGCTATGCTCGAAACGGCGCTGCACAGCTCTGTGCAGAAAGCTAATTATTATATATAAGAAAAAAACATTTTGCCGTGTTGGGAGGTGTCATCCCTTCTGAACACCTCCTCTAATGGACAAACAAAACAATCAATATTTTGCTTTGTCATTTTTGACTTGTTGAAAGACTACGCCTATCTGTAGACAGTAGGCACGTGCAGAGATGGAACCGGTCAGGATTTTCTCGACCCGACCCGACCGGTAAATTTCAAAATCATCTCCGATTGACCGGCCGGTCGACCGGTTTCTAACCGGCCCGGTCGACCGGTTTTTTACAGAAGGTTTTTGTTCTCTGTTCAATGTATCTAATGAAAAATTTTCAAAAGGGGGGGCATGGTTGAGGTGTTAAAATTTGTGACTTTGGACGGGGGTCTCGGAAAAAAACGCAAAAAAAATTTTTGCGTTTTTTGCAAAAATGACTCAATTTTAAGACCTTTTTTGGTTAAGTTTCGGGTTTGAAAGTCCTGTTTTGAGCAACGCAAACCGTACACAAAATAAGCATAAAAAGCACTGGAGGGCACAAGCTAAACTATTAGACGTTCTTTGTAATGATATTATGCGAAAGACCAAAAAATGAAGTTACAATTTTTTAGCTATTGGTAACAGATTATTTAGATTTTGGCAGGCAGCAAATACTAAACTTTTTTTCGGCAGTGCTGCCTTTGCAGTTGCAAACAGATAAATGAGAAAAAAATAACTGCTGAAGATAGGTAACAGTAAAAACATACGAATATTACAATACTTGTACTATTACACCCAAAAACATTAAAATGATGGAGCAATAACATTATGTAATATTGAAAATTATGTCACTAACAGCGTGAAAAAAATAATATTGAAAAATTATGTCACTAACAGCGTGAAAAAAGGAATACTGAAAAATTATGTCACTAACAGTGTGAAAAAAATTAGTAACATTCATAACAACAAGGCTGCTTCACTAACAGTTTGAGAAAGTATGAAAAGGATCAATTGCAAAACATTATGTACTGGAAAGGTTTTTAGCTCCACAGAGATTTATATTAATTGTCCAGTCCGTATATAGATCTCTGTGGAGCTAAAAACCTTTCCAGTACATAATGTTTTGCAATAGATCCTTTTCAACTTTCTCAAACTGTTAGTGAAGTAGCCTTGTTGTTATGAATGTTACTAATTTTTTTCACACTGTTAGTGACATAATTTTTCAGTATTCCTTTTTCCACGCTGTTAGTGACATAATTTTTCGATATTATTTTTTTCTCGCTGTTAGTGACATAATTTTGAATTTTCAATGTTACATAATGTTATTGCTCCATCAGTTTAATGTTTTTGGGTATAATAGTAATTCGTATGTTTTTACTGTTACCTATCTTCTGCCGTTATTTTTTTTCTCATTTATCTGTTTGTAACTGCAAAGGCAGCACTGCCAAAAACTGTTCTGAAGAAGCTTCCCGGTTTGGAAGCGAAACGTCAAACCAATAAATAAACTCTTCGGTACTACAAAGTGGTTATGAATAACTATCCCGATGAACGCAACGCATCCGTTATTCTCATTGAAAACACTAAATTGTTATGACATTGGCTAGAAAACATTCGAAATATAATGTGCCCCAGCAGTTTGTAGAAATGCTGCTATTTCACAACAAGCCATTGCTAGTTAGATATGAAAAAATAAAAGCTTTATGTCGTTCTTGCCCAGTGTAGAGTGTGGTAAATTTAAGTTGAAAAAAGCTTTTCAAAACGGCAAGATTTTAGCATGTACTAAAAAATCTGAAATCTGCGCCACGTCTACTCTTAAGCTGATTAAAATGATGCTAAAATGCTAGGTAGCGCAATCCTCTTCCACATTCATGCTTTACTGGAATCTGATTACGCGATTTTGACGTATATTTTGCAGTTTTTTGCTTTGTGCCGTAGCCCAAAATGGGGGGGCATGGCACAATACTCCCACCCTACATACGTCCCTGGATGTGCGTGTCTTAATGGTCACAGCATATTAGTCACACCTTGAAACCATTCAACAACTGTTTTCGAAAGATGTGGTTTGTTTATACTGATTTTTTATAAAACGTTTTATTTATGATAAAATATATAAGTATATTTCGGTTAGTGCTTAGATATCTTTTAGTTGCCAGAAAGGAGAATTTGACCGGTTTTTCAACCGGCTTGACCGGCTGGTCGAAGAATCTCGACCCGACCGGCCGGTCGACCCGACCGGTGTCGGTCGACCCGGCCGGTTTCCATCTCTGGGCACGTGTTTCGTGGTATCACTACTTTTCATTTCAGCTGGGATTGAAGGAAAGAAGGACTTCAATTTGGAAACTTAATCGAAAATTTTTGACTAAGCAAGAATAAATTTCTGTCACTTTATTCTTCAACAAAATTTAAGTACAGTACAAAGTAAGAACAAATGAAGTTAAAAATCGTAAAACTTTAAGAACAGCCAGCTTCAGCCCAAAATTTACCGGTCCTTACAAAAATTGTAATGCAAAGACCGCTTATACACCGCAGGTGGCGCAAAGATTGCCAATCCGAAAATAAAGCAGTAGGTTGTTTGTTATTTGCAATAATGCAATAAACTCCAGGTTGCTATCTTAAACTGGAAACGTACACAACCGTTACATGAAAACATTTATGGTCCTCGAAGTTAAATATCTGTTGGTGTTTGCAGAATTGATGAATTTCACCTGTCCGCCCCTCAGGGCGCGTTACGTTCTGACATTTTTATAAATGAAGAAGGTCAAGCGGAGATTGAAGTGTCATGGCAGCCCACCCAGCAGCAGCAGGGCGCTCATATGTTCTGCGCTCGCGCAACACAAACAGATGGGTAAGCTCAGTCGCCTAGTTTGTTTCTACTATGTGATGCTCTTGTACTAAGCTCTGTTAATTACTGACGATAGATTTAGTTAGCGCAGCAAAACATTAACTTTAGAACTTATTACTTTCATACTTTGGAATATGATTATGGGTGGCAGGATCGAACCATGCCGCACCAAACAGCTCATTCCCCACCAAAAATGTAAAAGAAGTTACTCTACGTAAATGCTCAAATCAATAGCGTAATTTAATATCTGTTTCATTGGTTCAAGTTCAGTAAAAATTATAATTTAGATTCAATGACGTCATAACACCAGCTGACGTATTTGTGAATTCTAAGGTTAAATATTGTACTTCAAAATTCTGCGTTAACTGTATATTTTTTTAAACTTTTTTTAAATGACCAAATTTTTAAAAGTGACTCTGATAATTAGACTCATCAAATAGTAATATTACATTTTTATTCAACGAGTCCCTTTGGCCAGGAGGCAGCGAAGAAACTTTCGGTTTTAAAGCTGCCACCTTTTACAACACACGGTTGAGGCTTCACACTGTCTCTTTTTATTGTTGAAGGTCAAGCAGGAAAGTTTTGAGTAACAGTTTTATAGTCTTTGGTTTGAACCGACTGGGAATCGAATGCGAGTCTACCATTTCAATAGTAGACTCTGAAGTTTCAATTATCAAATTTGGAAGTCAATTCCCGTTGAAAATCAAACACTGTCCAAGTCAACTTTCAAAATCAAATTTAAAACACAATTGTACAAACTTATCTGCTGCAGAGAAGTGAAATGATTGTTATTCTGAATATATTTGATAAATTGATCAGCATACAACCTAATCAGTGGTCAAACTGGCCTTGCACTTCTCTCAGTAGATTATAACGCAAATTGGCGACCAGCAATGTTCCCTCTAATTTTTTGTGCTCTCTGTGCGCAGAAATTTTGGCGTGTGCACACTTTTTCTGGGAAATCACCCAGAATTAAAGCGGTTTTTGTGTCCGAAATTAGGTGAAAACCAGAAAATGAAAAAGAAAAAAAAGGTCTTCACCCAAAGATGGAGCGGTTTTTGTGTCCAAAAAGTGTTTTGCCTGTCTTATTACTGTAAATTTATGATCAACAACACTATGTCTGAGCAACAATACGTCTGTGCGCAACAAATTTATGCGTGTTCGCAGTGTCTGAAATCTGTGTGCGCGCGCACACGCGCACAGCCTAGGGGGAACACTGACAACCAGTAAATCGGTAGCTGCTCAAATCGATGACCCGAAAAAAATCCTTTTGCATTCTCTCAGTCTTCAATTGTGTTCATAAATCTGTATGTTCAATAATTTTGACTTTTTTTTTTCTTGTTTTGTCTGTATTCGTGAATAAAAACAAATTAGAACTTCTGTTATCTATGTCTCTTTTCTGTAATCCGCTCGAGCTCGTTCGTTTTGTGTGAATTACTAAACACTCTGCGCCAATCTAATCACATCAACGCAAAGAAACCATCTTGGGTTTTATTGACATATCTTTCTGCAAGCGGGGTATCACAATGCATAAGTTTACCAATTTGGTCCTAATCGGAAATTAGCGTAAAGTGTTTTCCCCAGGACACAACGACGTATTGCCAGTTCGAAAATCAAGCCAGAAGTCATCAGCCTTTCAATCACAAACCCAAGGCTCAACTAACTTGGCTTGAACTATTTATATCACTGATAGGTTGCCCGTAAATAGCTAAACAAGCAAAATTATCTTCGCCGACCAATGACGCTACATGCAAAACTTTGCTCAATTATATTTTTCTCGCAACTTAAAAGTAGAGTCAAAATTTTATGTTTGGTTTTTGTGTATACATGACTTCCTATATTTTTTGTTCGAAAGTGTATGTTATTTGAGTGCAACTCCCCTTCTCCATAACATAAATTTTCTTTTGCACTTTATTTCTTTAAACGCTGATATAATAATACATATCTGTAGTTTAAACCTTTCGTGTTAAAAATTTGTGTACATTACAGTAACCTAGATATACAGTACTTCTGCTGAGTTATTTTGTTTGCTGATATCTGTTATATTGTGTCTATTGTTTTTGATTTTACGATCCAGTTTGAGCCTGACCCTACCATTATGATTTTGCAGGATGACATCATATGAAGAATGCCGAAACTTAACTGTTCTGCCAGGTGAACTTTCGCTTGTTTGACTTCAACTTGCTTGTGAACTTAATGACGTTCTTATTTTAGCTTCCACTTGTTATCGGGTGTGTGAAAATAGTTGGGCAACGAAAATCAGAAATGTGAAAATTTTCTGCACCAAAATTAGTGCATATAAGGTGTTCCGGCTGCGAATAGTTATAATTGTTATTATCTTTTAATGTTAATCAAATGTATGCTTTATTCGCCAAAATAGAACTGAACTGTCAGTTATTTAAATATTTTATTTTCAAGAATTTTTTAAAATCTCAAGGAAGTTGAACCTCTGGTATAGTCTTTCAGCGTATAGGTTTGAAGATGTGAACCTTTATAAGGATCTATGATGTTTTATTCACCCTTACACTCGTTTTATAAAATCCAGTAAATTTAAAGTTGATGCTGGCTGTTTCTAATTTTTTGCCAATTTTTAGCCTCATTTGTTCTTAAATTTTGAGAGCATCTATGTCAATTATGGCCACCATGTTTACAAAACCGTATTATTCCCAATGCTCTGTCTGCTTTGAGTAAACGCTTTTTGTGCTGTTTTTGCAACATCGTAAACTCGCGAAAGTAAAAAAGCGAGATTTTTATTGGAACCAGAGTCAAAAAATTTTTTAGTTGCCTGCGCAGAGCGCAACAGCTCTCTATACTCTCAGAATTGTTACAAAATGCCAGAAAATCACTCAAATTTTATCGTTTTGAATGAGTACAGAATTTAGTTTCTTTTTTGATTTGAAGTTTATTCTTTTGCGTTTGTTCTTAATATTAGTTTTGTTGCTGAGGTTCGACATTGCTCTTAATTTGTTTTATTTTGAGCAGAAATAAGCCTCGTGTTCTTATAAAATTGTTTTTATAAAGAAAGTGTACTTGTAGCAATATTCATTTTTTCCGTTCAGATTTCCGCTACTGCCGCAGCCTGTATGGAACGCAATACGAGACATTTGATGGCTACCGGTTTAACTTTACTGACAGCTGCAGGTATCAACTTGCATCCACCTCATTTCAAGAAGGACAGGGAAGCTTTAATATCTCAGTGAGTGTTATAATGAGTAAATGACAATTAAAAAGAAAACAAAAACTATTTAGGGCTTGGGTTGGCGCAGTTATAATAAAAATATAGAACTTGCTTTCTCAAATATACTTCGCTCGTCTTCAACCATTCTAAGTTCTTGTACATGATTCGAGCTGTAAAAAATCAGTCATTGCAAAAATAATGTTAGTCCTGTATTTTATGATAATTATATCATTATTAATATCCTTTTTTTTAAAGTAACAAAACATAGCAAATCAATCACTAAGCGTGTGTAGTTATACAGTATGCTTTACAGTAAATTATAAAGCAAAAGCAAGCTTCATTAACGAAACACACTAAAGTTCAATAATGTCGTACATTTTAGCTACGTAATCGTTTTGATGAGGAAAGCGGAAGATTTGTGATTGAAACCATCTTCATTGATATTGCTGATATGAAATTTGAACTACACAACGGTGGAAAAGTTCTGGTAACAATTTGAATTTTTTTAGTTTTAGCAGATGGTAAAATTGTCAACTTAAAAGCCAATTTTATGAATATATATTATACACAACACTCATAGACGTAGCCAGTATTTTTAATTGGGGTGGAGGGAGAGCATTACCAGGATTTTGCTAAAGAGGGCGTGAACCAAAAGTTAAAAATTTTTTGTTCTAAAAATACCTTATTATGGCGTCGTGCTGAGCAAACTGGTGCAACACAAGCGTACAAAGACAGGGGTATGGGGCAGAGCCCCCAGCTGTCGGAGGCCATAATTGTCTTGGAGTAAAGTCCCAAGCAACAAGTAGATTTTTGAGATTTTTCCAAGAAAAAAAATAGCCGATTCAACGCCATTTCAATCCCATTTTGCAAGTTTTAAAGCTATTTGAGAGAACTTAATTGCTAAGATCTGGAATTATTGAAAAAATTAAATTGCCCCCCCAACCCTTTCAGTCCAAAACACATAATACTCGTATGTTTTTAGACGATGCAATTTCTATTGATAAAAATTTAGAGCTATATTTTTCAGATTTACGACTTTCCACTTCAACTTCCTTTCCGTAAACAAGGGATCGAGGTGAACAGGATCGGCAAATATCTGACCCTCAGCAGCAACGATGACGTCATGCTTCGCTACGATGGTGAAGCAGTGTTTATGCTTAGATTGGACACAAAATACAGGCAGAAAGTTGAAGGTAGTGTGCAAATGTGCATAAAAAATAAAATTAATGCCGGGTGTTTGGCATGAATTTTAAATGGGATCAAGTCAAACTTTAGCCGCAAAGCTCGGAATACAATCAACTTTCAAGCTGGCACGGACAATTTATCGCAAATAGAAGCGCCACCGTCGCTTCTTTGCTTGTGACGGATGAATAACAATTAAACAATTAATCAATTTTGGCCAGATTCTTCTACATTTTGAAATGAATAAAATGGAAACTAAGAAGATCGCCATTCCGAAAAACGTATAGTACAAAATTCTTATCCGGCCACCAATATGGTAATGCCAATATAATCCAAATAGAGATCATTGCTGCCTATTATATTGCTGTTAAACTGCACTGACTGCACAGTATTTTATCCCACCAAGATATTTTTCATATTGCACACTGTTTTGGTTTACCTGCGGCATTACCGATTTCAGTATACGTGCAGTAGCGCATACAAAGTCTTCCTAAGGCTCAGCTTCATACATTTTATTGGTTTGTTTGAAGACGGGATACCGTCCGGTGCATTAGTATTTTTGATTCGTTCGTCGGATTTAATATTTAATTGGGCACTTGCAATAACGCAATTTTTTAAAGGTTTGTGCGGTAATTTCAACGAAGATAAAAATGACGAAATGCTTCTGCTTGGAAAAAATGTAGTCGCTCTGCAAGATCCTTTCGATTTTGCGCAACTATATCGGCTTGAAGATGATTTTATGTAAGTTGCATCAGTCCCAGCTCACCAAAGTTGTAAACGGGTTGACTAGTTCTGGCCCGAACCCGAAAACTAATTTGAAGTCTACATCATGTCCAAAAAAATTCGAAAGTTAAGTCAGATCTGAAAAATTTAGCAACGTTGCCAAGTTATTTTGATTATATTTTTGTGCACCAAGACAAAAAGTACGCCTCAGGCCCGAATTAAGCCCGAAATTTTTCAACTTTAGGCCGAATTTGTCAACTTTAGGCCCGAACCCGACCCGAAAAGCCCGCCCCGACTTACAATTCTGCTGCACACGTCACTAATTTAGGTATATCCGAAGTCTTTGGTTTTGAACTTTTACCTTGTTGTTTTAATATTTACAAATTGCTTCATATTTTAACAAAGCTCTATTTTGCTGATATGTCTGCAAGGTAGCACGCCCGTGTAATTTGTGTATCTCAGGAACCACGAAGTTCGCTGTAATATTTTAATAGCGTTCTAATTAGTGGCAGTGCTCCTCTAGTTCAAGACTAAGCCGAGTTATGGATTGTGGCCCCAGCGCTGCTGACTTATTGACATGTTCCAGGTGTGATCCGCCCCGCCAAGTTTTTTCAGACAGTTCCTCGTGCAATGATCAGGATAGCGCCCTGGCAATCTGCTCTATTCTTACCGAAGAAGAAGGATGCTTTCAGGAATGTCACCTCTTCATCGATCCCGAACCATTCTTTGAAGTAAGCTTTTCAAAAATTTTGCGGTCTGAAATATTTTTCTTTAATGATGCCTTTGCTAAGACATACAAGATAAAATTACTGTTTTGTTAAATACTACAGTAATTGATTGCAATGTTTTGATGTTTGCGGTCCAAGAGATTTCGTTGTTTTAATCGTTTTCGTATTTTCTGGCTTAAAAGCAGAGGAGTAAAGTATCGAAAGTAGCTCTGTTGTTTGCATTACACTACAATTTGTCGATTGAATAATTTGTTTATTTTGCTTAAACACTTTCAGAAATACTTGTACTTGAGTAATTTTAAAAACTTTGTACTTTACTTCAAGTAGTTTTTGGTTCAGGTTACAAAACTTTTACTTGATTACAGTATTCGGGCACTTTTCATACCACTGCTTAAAAGCTACCAGCGCAAAAGCCTAGGAAAGAGCCACCAGAACAGCGACTACTTAAAGCAATCAATGCGAAAAAGTTGTCTTGCAGCAGGATTGGAATCTGCAGCCTTTGGATTACCCTTAGATTAACGTCCTCTCTAGCTCAAGTGGTAAGAGCAGTAGACCGGAAATCCAAAGGCTGCTGGTTTGAGTCCTGTGGGAGGACAACTTTTTCGCATCGATTGTCTCAAGCAGTCGTCGTTCTGGTAACTCTTCCCTACGCCAGAAAGCGCGCAAACGATAAAAAGATTATTGTTTTGATTACTCCGATTACTTCTATTCTATTCGAAGCATGATAATCACTATCTGCTACAGTCTGTTTGTCAGACGATTATTCCACGTTGTTATTTTCGGATAGACGCTATCCTGCTATTTTACGTTAAAAAACTTTTTGTAAAGTCTCGCTCGAAACAGTCTTGCTAAAAATGCAGTCGGTGCGAGTTACGAATAGCATTTAGACATAGAATTAAAATTGAAGAGGTATAAAGTAATACCACTGCTGGAAACCTGTTGGAACATGGTCATGTCAACGAGTTTGCTAATTCCAGAGCTGCATGAATGCGCTGTGCGGTGGAGATTCAATGATAGCTACTCGCGAAATCCAAGTGGGTTTCTACGCAGACGCCTGCCAGTTGGAGAATGTTACCATTTGCGACTGGAGGGAGAGGACTGGGATTGGTAAGCATTAGTTTGATTGAAGTACAGTGAACCCTCGTTTATCGCGGGGGATACGTTCCAAAATAACCCGCGATAGGTGAAATCCTCGAAGTAGTCAGCTTTATTTTTTGCTGTTATTTTACAATGCAGTACTGTACAGCAGAATGAAGCAAAAAATAAAACCTCTTTTCAGGCCCAAAATGTGTTTAAGAAATAGAAATAATAACGTTTTCTTACAAATAACTAAAATAGTTTAAAGAACGGTGTTGCAAAACAATATTTTTTTATTGTCATGAACTTCTAGACAACAGTAACGCCCCTAAGCCAATCACAATTCACTGTAAAAAAAGCATTGTAAAAAATTCCGCTAAACAGCGAAGCTGCGATAGGTGAAGCGCAATGTAGCAAGGGATCACTGTATTCTTTTATTAATACAGTATTACTCATCTTCCATGTCTGCTTGTCCAGGTCGATTTTTGATTTTTTTTGTTTCTTCTTCTGTTTTTGGGAAGAAATTAAAAACACTGTTAGTTGATGAACTATTTCACCGCAAAATTTTAATTTGAATAGAGTCAAACAAAAATGAGGAAAATTCATCTGCGCATTCTGTAATTGCTTTTAAGAATCAAGATTAGGGTTTAGGTTAGGGTTTGGGTTAGATTTGAGGGTATACTTTCAGAATAAGGATTTGAGTTTGGGTTAGATTTGAGTCAGAATGAATAAAAACTAAATAACTTGAGATATTTCCGGTGAAATAAAGTCTTCCAATATGGTTATATAAAAAGATTAAACATTCAATGTTAACGTTATCTGCATACATGAGTACAGCAAGGATGATAATTCTAATCGACATTTTCAAAACGTTTAAAATTGCCTATAAACCAGTGAAAATCTGTACCTTTATTTCTATAAGCCCTTGTCGTTTCGATAATTTCATACGGGTATTTAAGTTCTTTGGTTGTACCACGGTTGTTCAGAAAGCTATAAAGTAAAGAACAAAAACAAAAAAACTATTACTTGAAGATTATTATATTGTCGAAAATCTATTAGAAATATGTCATTTTATAACTAGATACTGTATGTTCATTTAGAGATGGAGTGCTCCGAGAACTCACATTACAGTTTGTGCACTACGCAAATGTCTCATACTTGCTCGAGTCTGAACGAGGTCTTCAATTCAACTATCTGTGCTGAAGGTCAGTGAAAGCGTAAGATGCTTGAGACACTTGCTGAAAGTGAAAATTTTATAATGTCGTCAAAGCAAACTCACTAAAATTAAAATTTGAAACCACAGCAGCAACTGTTTTGTCCATTTATCAGTCCAGTTGCGCAAGCAGCATTTTGCTAAGAGAGCTTCAACCCAAATCTATAATTTGTCTGTTCAAACTTATGTATCCAGCGGGTGGCGTGTCGAACAAACAGATCTTCTCCTAATAAGAAAGCTCTTCTCCTAAACCGCAAAGCACCGAAATTTAATTTTTGTGTGAAGTTGTTTAGCTGCAAACGCAGTTTTATCTCTTGAATGTTTTTAGTGCTATTCCTGGGAATCTCCCCAAACTTGGTCCCTCAAAACTCAATTTGTAGAGCGGCTTAATCAAGGAGGCTATTTTTTTTTTATATCAATAGGTATTTAAGCGACAAATACTTTGGTGGTGCCACCCTCTTGGACCTTCTCTAGTGGACCCTCAAAATTAATTTTTAAACGATTTAAGCTTGAGCACTAAGTTTTTTTGCTCTCATTTGATATTTAAGATATAATTATTTTGACATAGCTTTGGAGTGCCACCCTCCCTCGGAACTCCAAAATTGATTCCCTCAAAAATCAATGTTTTGCATGGACTGAGCTAGAGTGATAATTGTTTTTGATATCTATATAGATATTCAAAGACAGTAATCTTCGTTGTCGAGCACTAACTTTTTGTTATCAAGCACTTTTTGAAACCCTGATATCAACCACAGACTGATATTCAAAAAACAAATATTTTGACGTAGTTTGGGAGTGCCACTCCCGAAATGGACCCCTCAAAAATCAGTTTTTTCAATGGCTTGAGCTAGAGCGATCATTTTTTTGCTTTCGGTTGATAATGAAAAGACAATTTTTTTACATAGTTTGGGGTTGCCACCCCCTTGGGAGCTCTCCCAAACGAATCCCCAAAATCAAATTTCTGAACTGCTCAAGCTAGAGAGCTACGTAATTGTTAAGAAGCATTCATTTTGACATCATTTTGAAGTGCCACTCGCATGGACTTCCCGAATGTGCCCCCCCAACAATTGATTTTAAAATGACTTTAGCTAGAAAAACGTTTTTTTATTAGGTTCTGTCACTGTGCGGTGAATAAATGTATTTTGACGCTATTTGAAATTTCAACCTCCTTTATTGGGCTCGAAAAAAAAACTGCTTGAATTGCTCTGTTTACAGGAAACAAAAAACTTTTTCGAAAACATCGTTACTCAACATGCTTTCGTCCTTTTTTTGGGCTAAAATTTTCAACAAAATTTAATTACATATTGTCATTCTTCAGGCCACCTTTTTTGCTTGAGGTTTTGTCAAATATTCCCGGCTTTGCAAGCCAATAAGCAATAATCCAAGGCATCATGAGCATTTTATTTTTCTTTGAGCTAAATCCAAAGAGTGTTGTTTAGGCTGCGAATGCGACCAAGGCTTTTTTTTGTCGGATGGTACTTGTGCTCCGTTGACGTCATGTGGTTGCTACGTCAGAAAAAGTTACCGTTCAATAGGTAAGAACGTGAGGTTGAAATTGGTTGAAATAATTATACTGACTTTGTTTACGAGAATTGCTCAAAGGTTTCACAAAATAACTTTACTTTCTTTGCAAGTATTTTAGTTGTTTTACTTTTCAACCTAATCCCCATTACTATTCCTAGTAACGCACGTAGCTTACTGCAATACCTACCAGACCACTTACTAACAGTATAACACCACACAGTACATTCTCGATAAAACCTTAAAAACCCACATACTATATAAATCGTGGTAGATCATGATCCTCCGAGGTGCTTTATTTGGTTTAAATTTGGTTGGCCATCAACTTGTTTTAAAACTAATAGCTCTTATAAACGTATATAATCGACAATATAAACTTATATAATCGACAATCTTAGGGTCGCATGCACCAATGCAGATTAACTTTGATACGCGGATTATAAATACAGTACAAGCTGATAAGTTTGACGCCGTGGAACAAGCTGCATAAATATTGGTGTTTTAGCCCTAACACTACAGAGCAGATAATATTCAGAAGAAGCACTGAATTTTATTGAAAAACTAAAGAGCTATTGTTATGTTAAGCATTCTACAAAATGTTTCCATTTCAACCTTAAACCTTGTCAATCATCGTTTTTAAATAGAATCATTCATATTCCAGTGGAGTCCATTCTATTTGAATTATAATTGACTATGGTTCAAGTTGATCTTATTCGAAATAGAATAAATCTCATTCAATTCAAGTTCCGTCTACTTAAACAAGGTGATATACAATGGCTTAATTTGAAATCAAAACGTCTGTTAAAACGTTCGAAATAGAATTAGCTAATTAGTTAAAGCTGCAATGAGTTTCGTGCAGGATTTACTTTTCGCACCGATGATTGCGCGCATGAGTGCACTTGTAATGGAGCAAACATGACCACATGCACACCAGCGCCACCATGTGATGGCAATGACATCTGCCAAGCACAAGAGAACGGATTGTACGAATGCTCGCCAAGAAGGGCGGTAAGATTTCAAACTATCGGAATTTATCCAGTTTTTTTTTCGACTTTTGTTGATTGACATTTGAAAATGACATCAATTGCTGCTGAAAATTGGCATCAAATGAACATTGCCTGATTAAAATCAGCCAACGAAGAGTGAATTGAAAACAAACTATCCTGTGAGAGAAGCTAGATGCATTTTGTTTTTGAGTAATGTTAGTTTGAAAAGTTGATTGGTGGTACAGAACTTGAGAATTGCTTTTTAAATTATTCGTGTCTTTGAAGCAGCTTTTCGTCTGACACTTGTCGAGGAGAATCGTCAGAAAGGAGCGCAGGAAAAGGAGCGGCTATTCATAGGAAAAAGCCTTGCTGTGATTGGCTGGAAAGACTAATGAGAGAAGGTCACTAGCGTACAGTCTTTAAGCTGTGCAGGAATTCTTTTTGTCGGCAGAGAGCGGGATCAGAAGTTTTGATGAAAGTTGCTTCAAGAGCAGATAGGAGAGCAGATAGGTAGAAAGGAGAGCGGCCTTGGGCAAGAATAGAGAATCTACTGCCATCACAATGATGGGCACAGGAAGGATTTTGTAAAAGATGAAGTCCAACGGCTAAATCAAAAGCAAGAGACTCTGCTCATAAATGAGAAAGTTACAGGCATTATACCGTATTTGTATTTAATTAAAATGGGAGAGAGACGTATTCTAACATCACTGTAGCAAAATATACGCTCGAGTTAGCTCAGATTTAACTCATAGAATGCTAAAATGATCTGCCACAAAGGCGGGAAAACATGCATTAAAAATTGCAAAGAAGGTTAGTGCTTAGGACGCGTAAAAGGTATAACTAACGGTGGCGTACGGTGACTCTTTTAGTTGGGTGTTCACTTATTGTAAAAGTAATTATACTCGTCTGGGGAGCTCTGCTCGGCCTTGCTACCCTACAGTGCATCCAATCAGCTTGTTGGGTGATGGAAACTGCAGTACATGAGCTACTTTTCGACGGATGAACAACTTTTGCATGAAATCTTTCGATGATTATTGTTAACCATAGAGCTACAAGCTTTAGGTGAGCCAAAAAGCTGCTTAATTAATAATTTACTTCGTTAGGCCTCCAATTCACCCACTGCTACTTGCAGACTGCCACAGCAAGTTACCAACTTAGCAAGACTCTCAGCTTCCAAGATCTTGAGATTT
This sequence comes from Trididemnum nubilum, assembly GCA_963965965.1. Lineage (NCBI taxonomy): Eukaryota > Metazoa > Chordata > Ascidiacea > Aplousobranchia > Didemnidae > Trididemnum > Trididemnum nubilum. The sequence goes on from OZ014474.1 coordinate 26,417,557, forward strand.
AAAGCCTAGTGAATGTGGTTTTAAGCAATAAGCATAGCCTATTTTACTTTTGCTATTTTTGGCTAACGCCTAATAGCTTCTCACGTTGTTTTTAAATCATTTCTTCGCTTTTCTACTTTGTTTAACAGATTTTAGCTTGATGTCTAATTGCCTTCTACAGACTTTTTCAGCTTTAGATGAATAATATTAACCTAATAGCCTCAACAGTCATTTTGATTCTCCAACCGCATAAATAAGCAAAACAAAAAAAACTTCAACAAAGCGAGATGCCGTCATCTGAGTGTGCAGATTGCACTGCTTTCAAGTGCACACCTATTATGGCTAGCACGTGACTAATAGGCTGAGAACTGCCGATGAAATCATTTATTTTTTCTTCCAGCATAAATCTCAGTAGCAAAGCTCCTCATTAAACACGTTAAAAGCTACGTATGCCATTCCCACGAAGTCGCAAGTATTAAATTATTGAAAGGTATAAAGAATATAAAAGTTCATTTTTCCAACAAAAAAATACCTTCAAAAAAGTACAAAATTAAAAAAAGTTGGAAGTAGTTTTGTATAGATGGTTGGAAAAAAAATTGTCATGTCAGTCGGATTGTTATAACGTGTTCAGTGAACACGTTGAACAGCCTGAGAATACGTCACTGAAAAGTAATTAACTGTTGCAAAGCGGCGTAACGCAAAATCGCAAGTGAAGTGTTAAATTCGACACAACGTTTATGTTGTATGACATTGGGACTAAGGGGATACACTAAGACAGTCTAGATTGCTTGGGCATCGGACTACAGGAAAAAATAATGTTTATGAGAGCTACAAACTGCTGGTTATTGGGTAACATTGTTGCCCTTCACAGGTCAAAGTTGGAAACGGGCGGACTAGTTTAGGCCCGAACCCAAAAATATAAGCCCGGACCCGGCCCGAACCCAAACAATCATTCGAAGCTTAAACCAGCAGACCCGAAAAAACCTAAAAGTTACGTTGGGTCTAAAAAACGTATATGATTAGTTGTTCCATTTCTAGTAATTTTAGTCTGCTATGACCAAAAAATCTACTTATCGATGATGATGATGATTGATGATAAATAACTCTAATTCTTGCGTTCTTCCGGTGAAGTTATAGTCACAGCAAGCTTGATCTTAAAAGCTTTGTTTTTATTGACGTTTCGTTGGTCATGACGACCACCAGCATCAGAATACGAGCAACGATAAAGAACTACGACTGAAGCTACGTAGCATCAATATGAATCGTAAGATTTTTAAAGTTTTAAAATCCGAAAGTTAATTATTACATCACAACAATAAAAACAAATTTGTAGAAAAGCGGAGAGTGTTAAAACTTTGGTCACAAAGACTACAGTATAAACTAAAATGATATCAAAGCATCAAGACATCAAAGCAAAGAACGATAAACTATTGGAAAAGATTCACCATCTGAACGATTAATTACTTTTGGCCTGGAAAGAATAAACCAAGATTCGGCGGTTAATCTTTTAGAAAAATTACTTTAAGTTTTTAAAATTCGTGAGTTGGCCCAATCAATTACGTGATCAAATAATATTACATGTTCACACAAGGCGGAATTTTCTGGTTTTTGTTGCTCAATGGCACTTTGGTGCTCTTTTGATCGGGAATTTAGATCTCGTTTGGTCTGGCCAACATAAACAAAGTCACAGTCTTTGCAAGGAACTTCATATACAACGCAGGTAATTTAATCAGTGGTGATAGGATCCTTAGGGAAAGGTAGATATTGGCCAGTGGTCCGAATAGGTTTCATTGCAACTTTGAGGCCAACTTTATTTAAAAATCTCCTAATCTTTTCTGTAGTTCCTTGAATGTATGGAAATGATGTAAATCTGGTGAACGTAGGTAATTCCCGTTGTGATCTGGGTTTTGGGGGGGAAGTGTACTTACAGGGATAACCATTTGTTCTGAGGGTCTGGCGTACTTCCCTTCTAGCTATCTGTCGCTCCGTCTGGTCTGTGATGTGGGAGGATATCCTGTTGTGCAGATAATGGGTTATAGCCAACTTCTGGTGTTTTGGGTGGTGCGAAGTATAGGGAAGATAACGGTCGGTGTGGGTAGGTTTTTTATGAATTTGGGTGGAGATATTGTTGCCAGATTGAGAAACAAGAACATCAAGAAAAGGTAGGGATGATTCAAATTCTACTTCTTTCGTGAACTGGATGTGCTTGCAAAGTGAATTCAAGTGTTGATGAAAACTTTCCGTTTGTGATTTATCTAAGATACAGAAAGTATCGTCCACATATCTGCACCAAAGAATAGGGGGGGGGGTGGAAAAGGTTGAAATGGCCAGTTGCTCAACGTGTTCCATAAAGATATTACTTAGCACAGGAGAAATGCACGAACCCATAGGAAGACCAAAAATTTGGCGGTAATTAGTGTGATCATAAGTAAAAATTACAGCATTAAACAAATCTCTAAGCCAACTTTTATGTGTGATATATCGAGAGAGGTACAGTCATGCAAAGTGTTGTCATTAGCTAGTAACTGTAAAACGAGATCAAGAGCTTGAAGAGGCGAAACAATTTTGCACAAAAATTTGGAAAGATTATAAGTAGGCGAATTCGCAAACGACACAATGGGTCTGATGGCAAATTAGCTTTATGTATTTTGGGCGAACCGTAAAATCTAGGCATTACACCTTTATTACTTCGAAGACGGAAGATCAAAATAATCCGATTGACTAATTTTATCATTTTTACGCAGTTGCCACACGAATTTATTGACCCTCTGTACCACCGCGTTTAAAGGATTGGGTTTATCTGGTAGCTGCTTGTAGACTGAATCATTTGTTAAAAGCTCTTGAACTTTAAAGTCGTAAGCTGAACTGTCCATTACAACAGTAGAGTTTCCTTTATCTGCTTTCAAAGTTTTAATTGTAGTATCCGATTTTAGTTGTTGAAGAGCGATTTCTTCATCTTTGGTAGATTGCTTTTGGGAGTTTTGGCCGATTTTAAAATTTCTGTAATCTTTGATCTAGCAGTCATCAACCCTTGCAACCTTTAGGCCTAGTAGGCCTATACCTACGTTTGCAATTTTTAATTTGATGATAGATATTGATGATAAATTGTGATTCAATGATAGCAATTGCTGTGTTGCAATCCTTGCAGCTCATCATGTTAAGAAAGTCCAAGGGAAAAAAATTTCATGTTTTCCTCTTGGAATCCAAATTTCGGCCATCTTGTTTCAAGTAAATTGCTCAATAAATCAGTTTTGTAAATTTCTCCTAGTTCGAGTCTTGCTAAGTACCGAGCTTCTTGGAGCTAGATGCGCGCAAAAGTATAATAAGTATATGGATTAGTGGAACGACTGTTGTTTGAATTCAGAGAGGTTAGATGTTTTTCTAGAGCGTTTTGGCCGCCAAGAGCTAGCAAATTATTCGTAATCAAGATAAGATTTTAGTGCTTTAGGAGAAGTGCCCTATAGCCTATTGTGTCTATTGCTCATTATAGACATTAGATAACCTAACCGAAGAAATGATTGCATGTTGAAGAATCTTAGCTGACTAGATCTTAGACTAAGATTCCAGATTTTAGTAAACCAGAACGTTTTATTCTATTATAGCACAATTGGTTTAGGCTTAAAGGTCAGAACGCCAGTTAGTTTTTCACGTAATTATGCAATCGCTAACTTCAATGCAAAGCATTTTAGCGAACATTTTTTAGGCTAGCTACGGTAGAAATTCTAAAATACTACCAAAGTTGTTTCACCAAGGTTTCACAGTAATTTTTTTAATGAAAACGTCCTGAATGCCTTTTTAAATCAATTCTTCTTTTTAATGTTGCAGAATTGCTTTAATTTTGCTTTCAGAGCAACCTGAGCTAAAACACAAGGCACATATCTGGCCCGAATTAAGACCGAAATTTTGTTAATTCTGTGCTCGCACTCGACCCGAAAAGCCTTGCCTGACTATAACTCTGTCACAATTTGAAAACAGTTAGTTGTTTTCTAAAATGAGGATGTTAAATCAAAGTTCTAAAGAAAACTTCCGACTTAGAACGATTTTACATTTTAGATTGTATGTTGGAAAATACTACAGCATTAGTTGGTTGCTATGCATTTTGTTTTATTCCATTTGTTTTACTCACACAAACCTCAAAGGGTTAATTTGACTAAGCGTTGTCAGCAACAATCACATCAAAATAAGTATTCTTTTTGTTGCAGCCGTCAGCTACTTGCAAAGTGATTGGAGATCCTCATTATAAAACGTTTGATGGAGTATTCTACGACTCAATGTCAACTTGTGCCCATGTCTTAGTCAGGTAGGTTACGGTATTTTAAAACACAATTTTTGATTACGGAATCTAATCATACAGATCTTGACATGTATTATGAAAACAGAAATATGGGTATAGTTTGCCCAGTACTTTGCTTTGCAAAAGTTTGTCGAGAAACTGTCAAAAAAAATAGTTGGGTGGCAATAGTCAGTTACTTTTGGCCACTCTGTCCTTATCCAGGTTTTTCCTTATTCTTAGTTCGTTGGTAGTTTTTCGAACCTCACTGCATTGCAGTACGTAGTTAAGGGGTACTCATTTTAGTGTGCTGCGAGTGCAGAGCGTTGTATTTATTTCCACGGTTGTTGTGACGTTGTTAATGAAAGTTTGAAAGAGCTGCTTTATTATTTTTTTTTTGACTCGATCGGTCATGTTAGAATGTGGAAGCATATTTCTCTTTCGGGCTTGTTCCTGAAACATTAAAGAAAATCCCAAAAATAAAATTTTCTGTTAATCTCAAAGGTTTTGTTAATTTGGTAGATCTCGAAAAAATTCTGACTTAGTTTCTTTCACCGTGGTGGGAATAAACGAGGAACCGCGCCTCAATAACGTTGTATCTCATGTTCGAGAAGTGCAAATTCAGGTCGGAAACAGCACAAACATCACGCTATCTCAAGGCCCGATTTTAACGGTAATTTTATTTTGGCTGGATAATTAGGTTTGTCTTTGAGAAAAGTACTGTATGTATTTGAATGGTAATTAGCTGCAGCACTGCCATATAAATTGTTGTCAAGGCTCTACAACGTACTACCGGTAAGTATTTTTATAAAGTGTACCCTTAAAGTTACAATCTAGAGATTTTTTTTCTTCATTTTAAGTTGTTAAATGCAATAGTTTGACGATTCGACAGTGTCGTGGTTATGCTGTATTGGTTGACGGCGCGCGTCTTGATTCATTTTCTGCAGAGCCTTGCATTATAGGAATACGGTTCAAGCAGGATTATCAGCCTGAGAAACAGGCGCGAAGCCAAAATCATCGCACGAAAATTTAGTATTTTTTGTAAAAAATATATTAATTTTAGGCTTATATTGATGAAAATTAATGCTTCTGAAACGTGGCATAGAAATTAGCTGTGCTAGCACATGACTATACTAGTAGCATAAATAGGCTATGCGGGAGGTGGCTAATGGTAGAATTTCAGTTCTCTTATTTACAAGCTGCTGGTAAATCCTAAAATCCTATAGTTCAATAAAACTCACAATGAGTAATTTATTACGGCTATATTTTATAGAGAAAGATAATTGGACATGGGGGAGGTTAATGGAACGAGATGTGAGATAGTGATTGGTTATTAACTAATATTGAATATCCCCCTATGCCTGAGTTTTTTTGTTTTTTTTTCATGAAATCTATGTAAAGCATTTTTCAACAAGCGATTACGTTTGATTGCTTGTTTTTAGCCGTTTTTCAAAGTTTTTTTTTCTGATTTTTGAGTTTTATGTTTGATAAATTAGCCCCCTCTATATAAAAGCTTTAAAATAATTTTTTATTCAATTCCAGTTCAAAAGACAGTCTCTAAATGGGCCAAGAACGTGATGTTTTCCTTATTCTGCATTTCAGTCGGTAGGCCAATGGGGAAGGGGCCGATGCCCCCTCCGCCCCCTGGCTACGCTACTCCGGAGAGATAGTAAATTGATGTGCCACAAAGAAAAACATTTCGGAAATATACAACCGTAAAATCTCAAGATCGAAGCGGTGCGATAATTCTATGTGGGTCAATTAGTCCGTTTTGCTATTGCTATGCCCTAGCTTGTTTTGTTGACCTTTAGCGACCGCTTCCAATTCTTGTGACGTGCAAAGCTACGCATCTCAAAAATTTACACTATTTCTATTCCAATTTCCAACGATGCTTCAAAAACAAATGACACTAAATGTTTTTGACTTAGCTTATAACAACGTGCTCTTATGTAGTTCAACGGAGAGACTATAAATCCAGGAAGTTCTTTTAACGGAATTCGGTTTCGGAGAACCTCCACTTTTCTTGTGGTGACTTTCGATTTTGGCTTGGTCGTTCGTTGGGATGGAGTAGATAGGTGAGTCCGTATTGTGCCATTTGGTGCCTCACAACTTTAAAGATCAGGTTCTATTTAATAAAACAACAGGATTTCAAGAAAAAGTAAATAAATGAATACATAAATAAAGCTATCATGTGATCAACCCTTGCCCATATCAACGACCCCACGAATATTGATTTTGTTTAGTTTTTCGGTGTATGCTTAACTTGCTAACTCGCAACTCATTTAAAACTTCATTAAGATAAGCGATATGCCGAATTTCAATCTTGACGTGGAACCCTTGTTGTCCTGGATTGTTCACTTTAAGCAGCCGCAGCGCGATATTTTGCGATTGTGTACTAGAGATTAGGGTTTAGCTTTAAAGAAGTGAAAAATCTCAACTCGTTTTTAGAATTTAGCGCGGTTATTCAGAGTCTTTTTTCATCAGATTACGTTTGAATGTGCAACAGTCTCTGCGCAATAACATAGAAGGTTTGTGCGGAAACTACGACGGTAACCCTGACAACGACTACATGACGCCCGAAGGAGAATTAACAGATGTGGCTGGTTTCGTCAACAGTTGGCGAGTCACTGGCACTGATATATCAGGGTAAGTCCTCGAGCCCTTAAAAAAGACAGCTGTCTAAGTTACATAGGTATTGTAAAAATATTAAGCAGGCTACATTATAAATAGAAGAACTGCTCGGCCTAATTTTTGCGTGCATATATTTTTTACAGTGGCGTTTGTTTTATAATTGCATCAATTTCTTTTAAATACAGCTTACAGTGTATTTTTATTGCAGAAATTTATTTCCTTCGCCTCCTGTTAATGCTACGGAAATTTGTTTGGACGAAGGGTTCGCAGGTGAAGAATTGCAAGTCTGTATGGACCTCATGAGAACAAACCAAACTGATCGGTGAGTGAAGCAAACGCTTGTGAAATGGGTTCACAGAAATCACAGTGGTAATGCTACGGAACAAACTCAAGTGTAGAAGTGGAATCAACAACGTGTTGAGACAGTCACTGTAGATTTTTTCAAATTATTTATTATATTTTGCTTTTGCGACAATGTACTGAAACAGCCTATCCAGACGACCGATGAATACTCATCAGCAGTAGTCGCGTAAGCGACAATGGATACTCCTTCTGGTGTGACGTTGCCTTGCGCCATTCTGTCATCCATAAGACTTTCTAATCAATTCCAATAAACCAAATAGTAAATTTGTAGCACTGAGTGTCGGGATCGTGAGCCGAACGAGCTGCATCCTTGCGATGACCAGCCACCGGAAAAACTGGACCAGTATCGGATTGACTGCTCTATTCTGGTTGATCCGCTTGGCCCATTTGCTGCGTGCCACTCCGTTTTTGATCCATTCTTTGCATTCATGAACTGCATCTTTGACTTGTGCGCCTACAGCGGCAACGACACTGCTCGAGTAAGTAATGAGATGTGCAGCAATTAAGTGTCCAATCGTGTTTGAACTTGAATATATTATTTTATGTATAGGCTATATCAAAAACTATACGATTGGATGGTAATGAAATATTTATTTAGCAGTAAAACATTTTTATTCGTCAAGTTGCTTCGACTAGGATACTGCCAAGGGGCCTGCGTAAAATCTTGCAATAAGCCATAAAAATGGTATGTCGCTTTATCCTATTTTTTACTCTTTGCGGTCTTCAAGTCAAGCTGTCATCTGCTCACCTGATGTTTACCATTACGATGGAGCTTCATATTATCCCTATTGTTGAATATTCATTGCTTTTAGTTACAGTAGCTGCCAAACAGAAAATAACTTTGATACTATAAAAGTTAAAAATAAAGTTTAAATTTTGCAAAAAAAAAAACAACTTCAAATTATTTTACGATTCTAGCGTAGGTCTTTTCAAACTGCACTCTTTTGCCAAAATGTCGTTGTTACATTTTCATAATGGCTTGCCAAAAAATGGTATAGCCAAAGTAATCAAGGAAGATGAAGCTCAGTCATCCGCAACTGAACTTTTTCCACCGTTTTATAACGAAAACGTGTTTTTTAGGAAGTAATTTTGTCCTCGTACGATTTTGACTGCAGACAGGAAAACATCACAAACTCACAATTTCGCAATGATTCAAACTCAGGTGAGCCGCATAGATAAGCTTCAATGGAATTTTACTTAATAAACCACCGAGTTTCCAATTCAAATTGCATAAGTGGAATTCACAGAAGAGACGTTAGCTTAGCTGAAGCGGAAAAACGCACGACTTTTTTTTCGCAACTTCAATCAAAACCTTACCGAAAAAACTCAAGTTTTTAGGCTTGCTCTGTATTCTGTTACTTTATATAAAGCTGGAATCTGTGCTGCTGCTCTCGAGGGGAGGCTCTGCCTTTCTGGTAATTTTGTCATAGTAGGCTCGGGTTGGCTCCCGACTTCTAAACTGTGCGATTTCCGACTGTTCTCACTGATTAGCGATTGCTTCTGACAGAAATTTGCCCAAAAATTGTACTAATTGTCCGTCAAGACCTTTTATTTTCTTGGTCTTCTCCTAAATGCAGTCCAAAAATTACCCCAAACCTCGGTGAAGATCTTTTTTTGTCTTCATCTTCATTCCACTCACGAGGAAGATTTTCTTAGCTATTTTCACCAATTATTTAGCCGGATATTATTCCAGAGCCTATCCACCTCAAACAACAAAGCTTCCAGAGCCCACCCACCTTTTTGTTTAGGACGGCAGTACTGCCTGGAGTTGGCCATAGCCAATAAGCAGTATATTTCTTAAAATAAACTATTTGCATATACGCTCTTGCCTGAATTTTGAAGCTTTGTGCATGACGTAAAAGTGTTTTTGAGACATTCGCAAGTCTAGCATTTTTCCAACTCCTCAGCAACGATTATACGGTTTTTGTTGAATACTTTACTTTTTAAAGTAATAATTTCGGATAAATGCTACTTTTGAATTGCAAAGCTGTTTACATTTACGGTATACGAAGTCGCTTTTATTCTCAAGAAGACCCCTCACGATTTTTTGGTTTGGGCCTGCAAGCAGTCTCATCTTGCAGTATACTTGTTCGCTATCGTGATATCCCCAGCCAGACTAAAGACGTGCAAATAAGACCCCAAAAAAGTGCTTTGTGTTGGAGTGGTTAGACAGAGGTCGAAAGCCAATATTTCATGCACATGAATGAATCGATTCGAGAGAAAAAACGCACTTTGATAATCTGATTTATGCATCTCTGCGGCTTTAGAACAAGATATATAGGATGTGAACTTATTAGGTGAGCTACGAAGCTTCTTTTGGGGTATTTATTATTGGTTCATTGGCATTGGTTTCATAACAGTTACAGCTTCAAAAAATGAAAGTTTTTTTTAAGACTTGACTGCTATATCTGATGAAGCATAATATCCTAGCGATTTACGAGATGTTAGTCTTGATAATCAATTTTTGAGACAAAAATATGCTTTTGTGTTTAACCGGTAGACATAGATCCCGAATACATCCTTTTTCCAAAGCAACGCTGACGCTTTTCCGTGAAAGTGAGATCAAGATAATAACCGAAAGTACCAAAAACATTTTAGCATTCAAGTCAAGTTTTTCACTGTTGACCAAAATGTTGGAAAAGCCCCAAATCCATTCTCTCCGAATTTGAACTTTCTACATCTTCCAGTTATCAAGATATTGTAGTTCAAAGTTAACAATTTCCCTCTTGCTTCTATGTTGCCATTTTGCCAGTATTGTTCCTGAAGATTAGCTTTTTGAAAGTTGACTGGAATTTGCTTGAAAAGCAGCTAATTTGCCATTCTGACTTTTTACTTTGTTTTGATAACAGTACTGCGGTAACATTTATCGAGAGTTACAAACACGCAATATTTTTTGAACTTTTGTTTGTAATTGGCAACCCTGGTAAAATTTCTTTGGTGAAATCTAAATTGTCATATTTTGGGAATGGAAGGTTATAGAAAGCTCAAATTTGGTGAAAATAATCTTCACAACTGTTAAAACTTTTTTGGAGAAAACCAAGCAAAAAAATTTTCGACCTGGATGCCCTTTTAAGAACCAGTTGTTTCTGAAAACATTGAATCTGAGAAAACGTTTTTTTTTTCAGCAAAGAAAACGAACAATCCATGAATAAAAGCTATTGCGTTGCCTAACAAAGACCTAAGATCTTCTTTATCATCTATTTATATTATTTATCATCTAGCATATCGTTGTAGGTTCTTGTGGGAGCTCTGGCATATAGTCAAATTTTGGATAGCATTGCCTAATTATATTTCAAGGAAATCTCTCCTGCTGAAAAGAAAATTAATAAATTCTACACAAGAACAACTTAATATACCTTTTAAATTCAGTTAAGGGGGTTCAGGACAAGAGCACTTGGGACATTATTTCACGAAATGAATAATGATTTAATGACAAAATGACAATAAATGGATTCATAGGTGGGCAAGTTAATGCAAAACGTTAGCTTCGTTAACCACTAGTCCGTTAACAAACTTCACACCTCCGTTAACGTTAATCCGTTATTTTCAGCTTTAATTAACGGAAGTTAATAAAGTCCATTAATCCGTTAACATTTTGCGTGTAATTTACATTTCGTTTTATTCACTCGCTTCTAGAACACGTATTGACGATGTTGACCTGATTGTAAGGAAATATTTATTGCTATGGTGGTCTTTTTGTGTTTTGAAAGTTACATTTTACAGTCTAATCTAATTTCAAGATAAAAACAAGTTCAAATGCACAACGAAGCTGCAAGATATTAACAATAAAAACCTTAACGGAAGTTAACAGAACTTAACGGAAGTTACTTTAGTCCGTTAACAGCACTTAACGGAAGTTAATTTAGTCCGTTAACAAGAAAAAACATTTTAACGGATTAACGAGTTAGTGAAAAAGTTAGCTTCGTTAATAACGGATTAACGATTAACGGACTTGTGCCCACCTATGAATGGATTTGAACTTATTGTCATTTGTTGTCATATTGTCAAATCCATTTATTGTCATATTGTTATTAAATCATTATTCATTTTGTGAAACAATGTCCCAAGTGCTCTTGTCCTGAACCCCCTTAACTGAATTTGATTTACGCTCACCAAGTTAGTGGTTTGAGCACTCTCGGTTTAGGAATCTCTTGACTATGACTCTTGTCTTAGCCTTTGTCAAAATTTTAATATACTTTTTATTTAGATTTGGTTTGCGGCGCATCGAGCGAGTACTCAGAGTGTGTGAGCCAGTGCGAGCCCAGCTGCGATGATCCAGATGGTAGCGAGTGCCGAAACGTGGAAAACATCGGAGACTTTTGTGAGGAGGGTAAGTACTTAGCCATCCTGTGGCATGAGAGTAATGGGATTAATTTGCAATTTCGAATTCTGACTTAGCCACAAATTCTTCGCTAGGGTAATGGCAATTTTTAAAGATTAAGTGAAAGTAAATGCTTTTTATAGCACTGTTTGATGCAGATCACAGTGATCTCATTCGCGGCTGTTTAATGACAATGCAAATGCTTTCATTCAATAAATTTCTCTTCTATTGTTGAATAAAGTAGAATTTTACGTCATCATCGTGCTTCCGCATTTAAGTTGCACATTCAACTTTTTCAGCTCATAGATCTTGTTGCAGGCTGCAGGTGTTTAGATGGATTCATCAGGAGCGCAGAAGGCCCGGAATGTATCAGCCGGGAAAAATGTGGATGTTTGATAAAGGGAATGTATCAGGAAATCGGTTAGTCCTGCAATGGAAATATTGAGCCTTTTGTGTCACTCTTAATTTCTGTGCCCGTGCCTACTACTGAAATTTTTAAACCATCATTGAATAGTTGATGAGGTTAAGCCAGGGTTGCAATAAAGTAAATGTTTGCAGTGGCTCCACTCCAAGAAAACTTTGTTTTGGAAGGCCAGTACTCCAGAATGAACAGCACAGATATTCCACTGTATGTATGCAACTACAGCACAGCATACATGCCTTTTGAAGTTTTTGCGATTTTTAACTTTTGTGGATTGGCTGTCTCAACATCTTGCTCGAAAGAACCGTGCTTTTAAGAATCTTTATACTGATTTTGATAGGGGATTTCTTTGGCTACTTTATCATTGTTTATTTCAGGGTACACGTACCGCACTAATGAATGTGCAGAGGAGTGCACGTGTGTAGGTGGGGATACGGTGGTGTGCGTGGAAGTGCAGCCTTGTCGAGTCGGCTTAACATGTCAGCCAATGAAGTTCGGCTTTGAAGAATGTGCTGGGAATCTGAGGGTGAGAAACTGGAGTAAAAGCTGATGAAGCCATGTTTTCAAAAAATTGCATAAAGATTATATTTCTATTATATTCTCCGCGCATAAAAAAACGCAGAGATAAGTACTTTGTTCATGCATATTTACGCATAACGATAAAACACTACGCGGAAATTTGCGCGCGTTCTTTTTAACCTACGAGCAATATTTATTATACCGGTAATATGGAAATAATTGAAACGTGATCGGTAATAGCCGCGCTACTCAGATCCGAGTCAAAATGTCCAAATATCTGTCTTATCTGCTTTGAAATTCTTGTATAGAAACCATTTGATTTAATTGTCTGTATTACATTAATTTCTTTGCAGACCCAATCAACGTGTACCGTCACAGGAGGGCGCTATTTTACAACTTTTGATGGTGAAGCGTACGACTGGCTTGCGACATGCTCATACGTAATGGTGCAGTAAGTACACATTTAATCAACTGCTTTAAGGGCAAAACTTAGAACTGCTAAACATAAACCCTGACAATTTCGAAGCCGCACTTCTTGAAATAGTGGTTTCGTGTAACAATGTTGCTTAATATCACCACAAAGCTGGACCTTGATTAAGAAGAATGGAATGGTAAAGCGGTAACGCGTTTGTCTGTGGGACGGGAGGTCTGTAATTCAGATTTCGGACCAGTCAAATTGGACACAGTGATGCCAACAGCTCGCCATCGCTGCACATTTCTTCGAAAGGAGCTGCATTGCCTACAGGCGCAATAACGCGAAGTTGGGCCCCGCCAACTCGTTGCACGCTTTGGTGTAATACAGCGAGTTTGATAAAGATTTGATTTGAAAAAGATCACTTCTAGCTTAATGACCATCAAGTTTGCTTCTTAGATCCTCGCCTATAACTGGGGTTCCAGACTTCACAGTTGAAGTTGATTTCGAACGATCAAGTCAGCATTTCTCCATCATATCACAAATACGAGTAGTGTTTGCTGACGACAACAACACACTGGTGATCGATCACTCTAGCACAGTTAGTTGCTTTTTATTTTAGTTTGAGTTAATTGTAACGGCATTTTTATTTGCCAAGTTGTCTTGACCAAGAGACAGCAAAAGACCTTTACGATCTTCGAGACTTAAGCAGCTAGCTCCCCACAAATCAATACCAGCCAACGCGGAGGCTTTACTGTCCCTTTGATACTAAACTTCTAGCTAGAAAGCTGTAAATAGCTAGTTTAACTTTTGCTGTATTCTTTAATTTTGATGATCTAATCCGACCGAGAATCGAACCACTTTCTATCTCCTGGGCAATATTGATCTGTTGATTTGCTCATCATATGGTCAGTCTTCTTGAAGAGGAGGGCTTCTGCTCTTTAACAAAAAAGGAGCGCCACTCCCGCTTCTCAAAATAAAAGAGACGTGCTCCCGTTTTTTTTTTTAATGGAATACGATGATTAGATTGACTACAAGCCTAAGCCTATAACAGCTTTCTGCTTGCTGCTCTGACTAGCGACTGCGAACTAAACTATCACATCATTCATAATTTTCCAGTTAGTTCGCTGTTACACGAAAACAAATGACATTATCTGAAAACAATCGCGAATTCATCGGTCGCGAATTATTCGAAATTATCCGAATTTTCCAAAATCATCCAAAATTTCACTTAAAAATGAACATGTACAGACTAATGACTGCCATTAGAAAAGGAGCAAATGACTTTTAGAAAAGGAGTGCACTCCCGTTGAAGTTATTTTTTTGAAAAAGGAGCGCGCTCCCGCTCAGCTTTGGTCTTCTTGTCATTGCATATACGTTTTTTACGTACTGTAAGTTGCGCATATTCTTGCCAATCAGCCATCACCATGTATAGGTTCACGAATTCAAGTAAAATGTAATCTAAACGGGAGCACATCATTTTTATCATGGGTGATGGGAATCTCCACTCGAACATGATTCAATCATGCGTATGAACTAAGCACTTGTTTCTTTAACTAACCACACAATCGCTAAGCAGCCTTTTTTGGGCTCTGTTTGCAAATCTTTTGTCAGGCTGAGTCACTATAAAGGGTAGACTGCTTGGTCGCAGAGAAAAATATATGCTTGAAGTGTCGTTTCCAAAGCCACAACGACGCATTGCCAGTTTGGGAATTGAACCACTAGCCAGCAACCTTTCGATCACAAGTCCGGAAGGGGTCTGGTAGCGCTACCACCACAACAACTACCCTCCACGAACTGAGCGATCGCCGCCACACAATTGTATGTGATGATGCAGCTGTTTGACTGCAAAATTAAATATCATAATTTGAACTGAATGCAATACTACAGCTGGCTTTAGTTGGAGCTTTTTACGACTTTATATTGAGATGGTGACGCGTTCTGACGTATTTCCAACGTTCTTCTCAACTTTAAACTGAATCTTGGTCTTATACTCGTTCATAGGTCATCGGTAATCTTGTCCAAAGAACAACTACACCAAGATACGCGGTAAACCGAGTAGGAGATCACGTTGTGGTTAACCTTTCAGTTGGTCTGACTTTGATTTGGAATTTGAATAGCAGGTTTGTGCGTTCTTCTTCCATTACCTTCACCAATTTAGCTCTTAGTTTCATCGGTGATAAAGAAACCCTGTTTGAACTCTTTGAAGGAACCAAATTATCAATGTCTGATTGATAGCAGTGGCGTTGCTAAGAAAGGTGGCACCCGGGGCGGGATTTCGTGGTGGCACTCTTTTTCAGTCCAAAAATAGGTGAAGACCAAAAAAAGGTTTTCGCCGCTAAACCAGTGGGTTTTCGGTGCAATTGACGAAAGCGACCAAACAAAGTGAAAAAAGAAAGGTATACGGTGGAGTTATGGTGTCACCCCAAAATGGTGACACCCGGGGTAGGCCGATCCCCCCCCCCCCCCCTAGCGACGCCACTGTTGATAGTTCAAATAGATGTGGCTTTAATGTAGCGAAAGTGCTTACTTTAATAAACTCGACAGAATCAGTTTTTTATTTATAAAATGCTCTATAACCAATGCATTACTAACTAAAAAATTTTAATTGTCGACATATTTTGTACCGTAAGAAAAGTAGAATTTCCTCAATATGAATAGATGTTAGAGACACTTCAATTTAACTATTTAGTCAGGGTCGAATAGCTTTATGGTTGGGACAAAATTTTGAAATGACTTCAAACAGCATTGGATTCATGGTTTTCTTTTTCAAAAAGCGCAAATTTTTGAAAAAGACGATCATGCATTCGATGCTGGTTTGAGGTTCTTTTAATTAGAATCTTGGGGATGCTGGTTGTAACATGATTATTTATAAAAGTGAACCTGAAGCTAGTGAACCTTCTTTACGTTTCAGCTTGCAAATTGTTGCCTCTGAAGACTTACGGGGTACCCTTCGTGGTTTGTGCGGTGACTACGACGACATTCTGGACATTGAGCTCATTGATACCCGCTCGTTTGTGACACAATGGAGAGTGGACAGCAACGACATCAGGTAGCTATATTTGGAAATGATTGGGAACATTGCTATTTTTGTTTGTTTTCTTTCTATACATTGATAACTATGTAGCAATATTGCCATGCTGTGTGCCGGAACCATGATTGTTTTCAATTTTTTTTCCGCTTTTATTATCATTTGCATGGAAAAAGTTTGTACAGTAGTAGTAAATCCCGGCAACTTTGAGGTTTTCCACGCAACAGACTCCCCAAAATTTTAAAATGTTACCGCTCCAGCTAAACGAGTAGACATTCTATTTGAATAAGATTTTCTGATGCTGGACATAGCCAAGCCCGAAGCGTTCAGAAATTTTATAATAAGGCTTTACTGTTTTTAAACGAATTAAATTTTGATAAAAAGGAAATACAAAAGAACGAACGAACGAGTTTATTTTAGTTACCGCACCTGCGAAATAAAACAAACATCGACATTACAAAAAAAAATAGAAAAAAGTTAAAAGAAATGCAATGCAAATACACACAATGTTACGTAACGTACAGTTTAACCAAGGTAACTGGGAAAACCGCGAAGGGACCTTAAGGGTCTTCTAGTCGAGCGGTAACCCATTCGAATTTTGAGGATACGTGACAAAATTTGAGGGTGCCATGTTGGGAGATTTCCCAAATGGACTTCTTCTAACCACTTGAGTTAGGCAAACTTAATTTCAATCCAATTTAAATCTTAAATCGCAAATCCTCTCGGAAAAGCGAAACTTAAAGACGAGAGAGAGAAAAAGCGAGCTTTGTATTTTAAATTTAACTGAATTGGTACCAAATTTTTTGCTTTCAGCCTTTGTTCAACAAAAAGCTATTGATAATTTTAGATGCCAGAATGAGACCACACCAGTGCCAATAAATGGATGCAATATCAGTTACGCAAGGGAACAATGCTCCATAATCACCAACGTCGATGGTCCGTTAGCGCCATGCCACATCGCCCTCGACACACAGACTTATTACGACCGTTGCGTAGCAGTTTCTTGTGCGAGCAACCACAGTAGAGAAGCGGAGGATGAAGTCATAATCGCTTATGTGAGGAAATGCCGCGACTACAATATTTCCGTGGAAAGCTGGAGAGTGATGTCAAATCGAAGTGAGCGCTATAAACATGAATTTGGATACCGCAAACTTTAGTTTATTTTAATCTAATAACTTTAATAGTGTGGAAGATAGATAATGATTGATAATGCTAGAATCAAAGTTTTTTCCACGTCCAAGATTAAAGAAAAAAACTTATTTGCAAGGTGTGAACCGCCATGATGTCATCGAAAAATGGCAAAAATTGGCCTTGACGTCGTCAACTCGAAATCAATTTTTCTAAAAAAGATTTGGTGTACATCAACCCACAATCTAAATAGAGTGTTGCGATAATACTGCTTTAGAAGCATACATAATTACATAAGGGACGCTATAAAAGTTTAGAAATGGCATGCAATGAAAGTTCATCACTGTGACAGCGGTATCGATTTCTTATACAAACACAATTGCTTGATAAATCTATTACAAATTAAGCACTTTCATTTACAAAAATGGTTTTAAATACTAAGCTGGCAAACATTTTTCTTTAATCAACTGAAAACATATCAAGTGCTAGAATTCTTCTTTTGACAATGTGTTGTTTTTTTACTTTGGAGTATTCAATAGGATTTGATATTCCAATTTCTCAAAATCTTTATATCGTTTCAGCACTGACTTGTTCACCGAACAGCGTCTACACTCCGTGCTTCTCAACCTGCCAGCCGTCGTGTGATGATCCAGGTCGAAGGAGGACGTGCGACCAGATAGCGAGCCAACATTGCATTGAAGGTGGGTCCGGCGGTCAGCAAATGTTTTCAAAACGCTTCGTATCTTTAGGGATTGTGACAAAGTTAATATTCTTGTCAGCGTCAAAGCTTTAAGACCCGCAACCAGTAGCCTACTTGAATAGTAGGGGAAACGCGTCCCCCCGTCGAGATTTGAGCGTTGGATGATCAGAGGAAAAAGATTTACAAATTCCGGTCGAATATAGCACCAAATTCCGCGGAAAAAGTGATTCAGAAAGAGAAACACTTCAAACGTCGGTGAAGACTTTTTTTTTTGGTCTTTACCTGACTTTGGCGAGAAATACTTCAATTTTCGGCGAAGACCTTTTTTTTGATCTTCACCTAATTTTGGCAAAAAAGCTCTTCGATTTTCGGCGAAGACCTTTTTCTTTTTTGGTCTTCATTCAATTTCGTCGACGGAATTACGTAATCTTCACTAAGGTTTGGTCAAGGCTGCAAAAGCGTCGGCCAAGCAAAATTTTACAATTTAAGTACTGCACGCAACCACATGAACCAAGATTCGGTTAAAGCCAATTTTGTTCGAGCCGAAACGGTTTCTCACTAACGTAACCATACTTGAACAGTACCAGAATATTGTAACCGTTAAATCGCATCGTTATGGACCGAAATAACATACGTGCAGATCACTATTCAATATATGCAGTTGCAAATTACGCTGTCAAGTGTCAACTATCATGCAAGTTAAGAAAATGCTCCAAAAATGTTGTTACAAATCTACGAAAATAATGTCAGTTTACACTTTAACGGTTGCATTAAAACGTATTAAAATAAATACTAATTATGTTGTTCAAGTCAATTTACCTATAAAGTTAGCTGAAACGACGTAACAGTTTCGACGTTTTTGAAGTTTGTTACATCATAATATGTGCTGTTTACGATAATATAACAATATACATATTACCACCCATACCTCAAATTATAACAATCTTGAAACAATTTCAAATTAACCTCAGTAAAAATAAAAAAAGATTCGATGGCTTTCATCTTTTTACCGAAGTTAAGTCAAAAACCCGTCTGTATGCTCCTGATTTAAATTGCATGTTTCATTAAACATTACTACACTTAACTTTGTGCAATGATATGGTAGGAGCAGATCAAATATTGTTGCCTTTTGAATTCTGAAATGTAGTACGTTACAGGGATGAAAATACACTGTAAGCTAAAACAAGCTCTGCTACAGGGCCTGTCTTAAGTGTTTTAGAATGGGTTTTCCAACCTTAAAAAAGTCTGTTGCCCACTTTCGTTTTTAGTCATATCGTGGTATTCTTCGAATATGGGGTTTATAAGCCCTGAAGACATTTTTTGCTCGACTCGTAATTTATGTTTAGCTTGACGATGTGAGGCAAGGCATCTGAAAAATTGCCCATCTCATTGGCTAAATTCCTTGACGCTGCGAAATTTCTAAATTTTGCCTACCCTGATTCCTATTCTCAGAAAAAGTGTTGATCCACTAACAGCTATATATTTTGTTAAAATTGATAGCTCTCTTATCACATTTATTCCTTTCAGGGTGTGAATGTGAGCAGGGCTATCTGCGGAGCCGAGCGTCGTGTGTGCAGCCAAGAAACTGTGGTTGCACTTCAGCAGATGGCACGTACATTATGGTAATGTTGAAACTTTTTATTCCGTTCTTACTTGATTCTGCGTTCTTTGGATGATTCTGTAGGTAGCCACAACATGCCTTTTTAGCTACATTTGACCAGGCATTTGACATCGTCAGAATCAAAATCAACACAACCAAATATTAAACTACACTATTTTTGATAAATCCGGATTGGTGTATAGCTGCAAAAATGAAGTTGCTCTGAAACAGGTTGAATAGATTGAGATGCATTCACAAGTTCGGAAGACAAAATAAAAAATTGGACACCCATTGGCAAGGATAGAGCAAAAGCTGGCAAAAAGGACAAAAATTTCCGTTTTCTAAACAGTGGTTGTCTCGATTTTAACTATTTTCTCATAAATCTTGAGTAATGACATAAAAATAAGCTCGTTAGTGAAAATGTCCGAAACGAGATTTTACAAAAAATTGAAAGAGTTACTACGTTACTCAGCATGTAACTCTGAGTTTCGAAAATTTCCGTACACTGATCCGTAGATCCTCTTTTGAAATACACAAACGAACGGTAAACTCGTTTTTGGCCGTTTTGACTTACTTTCACATTACCGCAAAATCAAAAATTAGTGAAGCATTACACACTCTCAAATTCATGGTGATTTGCCTATTTTAAGAGACCAATCCTGCCTGCACAATTTCAAGGGTTGTTTGCGCAAGTGCCGTTCTTTTTTCTCATTTAAACACCGCCGTTAGTAATTATTGTAAGCCTACCATGAATTTACGTGCCTTTTTTTCAGTCCAACGAATCCCGCATGAACTTAATGTGTAACGAGTCGTGTCGATGTGACGGCGGAGTATTGCAATGCATCAGTGTTTCGTGCTTCGATGACCAATACTGCGGATTACGTGGCAATGAGCACGGATGCCACTGGATAGGTAAGTGTGGATGTCGAGTTGCAAAGGGAGCCGGTGAGAAAATCCGATTCGTATGCAATTGTATTTTCCCGAAAACCAAATCTTCTCTAACGCTCCTATCAATTTTTACAGCGCAATATTTATTAATCGCGATATTTCAAAACGCCATAAAAAAATCTTCCTTGTACTTACTCTACGACATCGAAGCGTGCAACAAGTTTGCGAAGCCCATTACCGCTTCACTGCGCTTGCGGGCAACACATCAGCTCATTTCGAAAAAATGTTGCAGCGGTGAAGAGGTTGGCAATAATACCGTATGTTCGATTTGACCGGTTTAAGATTTGAACCTGCGACCTCCCGCTCCTGAGACGATCAAACGCTTTATCGCTTTACCAACTGGATGGTATATTTCAAAAAGTGAAAATAAAACACCAAGCTACATAGGCGTAGCCAGGATTTTTGATTGGGGGGGTCCCTAACCACAAGTCACAAGCAATGACGTCATCAGAAATTTTCAAAAGAGCAACTTTTTGTGGATCAAAGATATCGCAGAATAGAAAATCTGAAGCCGTTGCCTGTTGGCACTTAACCAGGATTTTGGTAAAGGGAAAGGGCGAAAACTAGTAGTCAGAGAGTGCAAATGACTAACTTAGGATACGTGTTAAGTAAGCTAGTGTACTCAAACGTATCACAGACGGGGTCTGTGGCGAAGCCCCAAACCACCGGTGGCTATGGGGGTCTGAGAGCCCAGCCCCCAGCCGCTGGGCGATTTTTGTAAGTTTTTGGAAAAAAGCTATTTTAATCCCATGAGATCACATTTAGCACGTGTTCACAGCTATTTGAAATACTAGACTTTTAACGCTTGAAAGCCAATCGAAAAAATTTAGTTGTTCAATTCTTTTACTTGCTATTAAAGTCCAAGTCACGATCAAAATCTTGCATTATGGTGTAAAATTTTAATTGTAAGTGATGTAGTCTATGTAAGAGGAAGTAAGGTATATTGCCTCCTGCAATATTTAAGCAGTAAATAGTAATCCACTCAAACATTTTCCTTGGAGATTTTTTTTGTCATGAAGATAACCAGTAATAGGAGTACATGTAGGCCAACGGCCCAGGTCCCCTCAATTGAAATTCAATAATATTTTGTTCAATGAGCATTTTCCCTTGCTATTTTTTTAAAGTATTTTGTGCGTAAAAACTGGCGAGGTAGAAGTGAATCGTTATTAAAAAATAGTACGACAGATGGTTACGCTTACTAAACATGTTTTTCCTGGGCTGAATTTGTATTGCGCGGGGCCCCTGGCACTTAGGGGATTTTTGAAACGAAGACCAAAAAAAAGTCCTACTGTCAGAGTACGGAGCCATTGCACTGTGCCGTATGGCAAATACGGCGCTGGTTATTGCATTACGTTCATAAAAAGTTTAGATGAGTGCCTGAGGTAGCAACTTTTAGGACAAAAATCCTTCATTTCACCCTGGTTATACGTTTAAGTGGGTAGGAAAAATTGAATTAAGGGGGTGCGCCGGGCCCCCTGGTCGTCAATATTATTTATTGTTAATTACTCTTGTACGCGTGTACTGTTGTACTCAAAAATGATAAAAGAAACTGAAAATGAAGAAACAAGTATTTTTTGTCAAATTTTTGTCATTACTGGCATTTCGATTGTGGGGGCCCGGACCCCCTCGGCCACCCCCCTTGGCTACGCCTATGATTTTGAGATAAGATCGCGCCCTTAATTTCTTTCATAAAAAAAAGAAGCGTTTAAACCAAACTTAAAATAACTTTCTTCCAAAACGTGGAGGACTCGAGTCATGTCACTTGACAGTTTTTTGAAACCTCCAAGAATTTCATTACAGTATTTTGACGTGGACACGTGGTCGTCATTATCATTACTTACTTTTGTACGCGTAAATCCTTAACTAAAAAAAACTGCAATTCCGGACAAAGACAACATATTGGCTATGCTCTCATTATGTTTAGCACTGGTAGTATTTCAATTGGGGGGTTTGCATTACCGCCTGTGATATAGTATTAAGTTCATAATAACGTTAAACGAGGGCCTGGGGTTGCAACTTCTAGGACAAAACTCTTAGATTTCTCACAGGTTTTGTATATAAATTGTTAAAAAATTGAATTAAGGGGTTCCAGGCCCGGGACCCTTGGTTGTCAGTTAGGGGTCCTGGAGCTCCCTGGTTGTCAGTTAGAGGCCCCTGGGCCCTCTGGTTGTCGGTTAGGGGCCCCGGGGCCCCCTGGTTGTTAATTAGGAGCCCTGGGGCTCCTGGTCGTCAGTTAGGGGCCCTGGGGCCCCAAGATCGTCAGTTAGGGTCACTGGAGCCCCTGGTTGTCATTTACGGATCCCGGGGCCCCCTAGTTGTCAGTTAGGAGCCCCCTGGTTGTTAGTTAGGGGCATCGAGCCCCCTAGTCGTCAGTAATGGGCCCCCTGGTTCTGAGTTGAGGACCCCCTGGTTGTTAGTTAGGGGTCCCGGGTCCCCCTGGTCGTCAGTTAGGGGTCCCGGGTCCCCCTGGTTGTCAGTTAGGGGCCCCTGTTTGTCAGTTAGGGACCCCGGGACCCCTGGTTGTCGATTTGGGGCCCCGGGGTCCCCTGGTTGTTAGTTAGGGGCCTGAGGCTCCCTGGTTGTCAGTTATGGATTCTTGGGCCCCCTGATTGTCAGTTATGGGCCCCAGGCCCCCTGGCTGGCGGTTAGGGGCCCCCTAGTTGGCGATTAGGGGTTCCTGGTCGTTAGTTAGGTGGTCTGGGCCCCCTTGTTGTTAGTTAGGAGCCCGGGGCCCCTCGTCATTAATGTTATTGTTAATTACGAGCGTACTATTATGTGCGTAATTACTAAAAAAAAAAAAAAAAAAACTGCAACTCAACATCGCTAGGCTATGTTGTCATAATTTAATTTTTCATTGGTGGTATTGTAATTGGGGGGGGCGGGCCCCCTGGGCTCCCCTCTGGCTACGCCTATGCCAAGCTATGTACATTTTGTCAGCCACACTTCCGCTATGCACGTACAAGAAAGCCATTATTTTTCTTTAGCATATAAGGGTTATTTATTTTTTCATGATTCTGAATTCAGTTTTAGGATTTTTTATTTTCGACGACTTATTTGCTACCTTCACTTAACAAATTTAATGTGGGATTATTCTTTTTCGAGAACAGTTTTCCCTCTTTCAACACCAGCACGAAACATCAAAAACTCGAAAACTTTGAAGCAGCGATTGTAAAAATGCAGTTAATCATTATAGATAACATGCAGTAATACATAGATTCTTAAAAGTCAAACTCCAAAAAATTGAGGAAAATCAGAAATCTAACTTTGAGAGAGCAAATATGATTAAAAGGAGGTGAATAATTCAGCTAGGCTTACGTGCAAAATATAAAGAAACACAAAAGGAAATATTTACCAAATCGTTTTTGAGATCTTTCAGTTTAAGAAATCTCCTCGGAATGTTGCCAGTACGAATATAATTTCCTAGGAATTGGGATATCCTACCGAATTTGTAAAAGTATTCTGTTGCAACATTAATTCTTGCTGAAGCCTTGCATTCAGGTGCTTTCAAACCATTTGTGAAAGAAACCTTAAACATTTACTAGAAATTATGACATTTTCACTGTTGGAAAGATCTCCCAAATTTTAAAATGAAATACCTCAGGAACAATAAGTCGTAGAAAGGTGAAGTTTGGTGAAAATGTGTTTCAGATAATTCTTTATCTTTCGCTCATAATCCTAGCTGGATGCTTCACGCCCTTTAAGATGTATTTTTAAATCGTGGTTGAGAGCTCTTATAATTTTTGTTGTTTCGTTTTCTTCGTTGGAGAGGTTTAAACGTTCGCTTCTTATTATCGCTTTTGCCCCAACATAGCAATTTTGATGTTTCTTTTTTAATTTCAGACGAGTGCGAATACGAAAACGGCAGGTGCAGTCATTCATGCGAAACGATTGATGGAGAAATGGTCTGTACCTGCCCAACTGGTTTCCAGCTGGACCAAGACAACAAAACCTGTATTAAAAGTGATGATAGAGGTTAGGTTTATTAAAGTATATTGCTTTGCATTGCTGCTTTGTTGTTAATCAACTTATAAAAACAGGAGCGCTTGGCCGTCTCTTCTGATTAATAAATACTAAGACTAGGCACTTTTTTTTAATGCTTATTGTCTACTGTTTCGTTCTTTTATGATTTCTGATAGTCAAGAAACTTTACTATACAATGTAAATATCGGAAGAATAAAGCTGAGGAGAAGATGAATTTGCAGTAATTTTTCATCTAATAATAGTAAATCAAGAATCCTTATCCTCTAATAAACAGGTTGGATATGGAATTACTCAAGGTTCAGTCTATTGTAGAGCTAACTTAAATCTTACAGCTTGTTTAGAAAATGCATCCACATTTTTTGCTGATGAAACTTATTATTTTGCTTTCTAACAAATCTCTTTCCAATTTGCAATAATTAAAGGGATATTCCACGATATCGGTTTTATTGAAGATATGAGAACGACTTGAGCTAATGAAGGGGTACCCAAAACCTTGTTCCACTATTTCCTTATCTACGAAAATAGATTTGATCCATTTTGACGCCGTACCATCGGTAACCCTGCTATTCGAAATTTCGTGACATCACAAAAGGATGACTTTCCAAATTTCTGGCAGAATTTCGAACATTGCGTTGCTTATTCTGAAAGAAATTTTGTAAATTGGCAGTTTTTTGCAGAATAAGCAACGCGATGTTTGATTATTATCGATTGTCAGTTTGTCATCCTGCAAGAAATATTGCAAAGTCATCCTTTTTTGACGTCACGAAATTTCAAAACGCAAGGTTGCCAATAGTGCGGAGTCAAACGGATTATTTCTATTTTCACGGATAAGGAGAATAGTGGAACAAGGTCTGGGGTGCTTCTTTATTACCTCAAGTAGTTCTCATTTCTTCAATAAGACTGATTTTAAGGAGTATCTCTTTAACTCATTTTGAGCAGTATATCACTTTAACGCTGTTTTGTATCTTTTATAATTCGATTTTGGGCAAATAATTTTGTTATCAATGCAGCTAAAACGGTAGCTCCAATTCGTTCTCCTAAAATACATAAAACAAAGCCTGCACTGACTTTCGTTTTTGAGAATGAAACATAAAGCTTTTAGGATCTGTAAAAATTTTTAGGGCTTATGATTGATGATCATTATTGTCGTTTAAGTTTTATATTTTACACTTCTTAAAACCAAAATTGCGCAACCTTTCGGTGTCATTACAGAGTTGAGCTATTTCTTACAAAACACTTTATTAACATTGTATTTTGTTGTTGCTCATTGAACAATCTCATGTTATTTATGGTTTACAATATTATTGTTGGCATCAACAATTCTATCAGAAGTCTATCAAAAAAAATCTAAAGTTTGCGAAATAAATGCTTAAAATTTTTTTCCAAAATTTACCCTAATATTTTAATGTTGAAATTTTAAAACTAGATGATTTACACAATTTTGATATTGTTGAATTAATGCATCAATTCGATTATTACTAATGTATCAATAGCGAATTGCTCGAATAGTTAAAAAACACTACTGTTTCTTATTTTTTTGATGTTTACTCGTAATCAACGTCTTTGTCATGCTTTAAGCAACAATAATACAAAATATGTATTCCTCCTTTTTTGACATCGCGGACTAAACGAAAAATAGTTAAATACATCGGAGCTAATTTGTGGAATAGCATTCCATCTGACCTTAAACGTGTAAAATATTCTTAACTCAAAATAGTCTATAATATTCCAAAAAAATTCTTCCTAATGAATGTGCCATTTATTTAGTAACCCTATTAATTAACATCATTCTGCACCATTACTTTGCAAATTTGTAACTATATGTTTGATCACACTTCATAGCTTTGTTTGTATTTTGAATAATTACCTTTTATTTTCTCAATTTCTTTAAATTCCCTAAATTAAAAAATAATTATTCTAGGTTGCTGTTTCTCTAGAAGACCAATGGTCTTTTCGCCGCCTCCTGCAGCTAGTTTGGTTTTGTTTGTATTTTGTGATGAGTTGATGGTCTAAATGTGCATATTAAGCACCAAATGCTGTAAATAGTTCTGCTCTGTTCAATAAGCCTTCTATATTTCAAAAATCTTTTTTATCACCTGGTATTTAGCAATAAATTAGTAGCAATGCAATGTGCATATTGCGGAAGAACTTTGCTGTCTTGACCGAAAAATACGTGCTGTTTTGCTCATTTACGTGAACCAAATGCGCATTCGAACTCTACTAAAGTCTTAAACATGCTCATATTTAGCAAATTTTCTTCCCAAAAAATTCGGAACTTGACTTCACTTTTGCATAATTGAATTATTTCTTTGGTCTGCAGATAGTTCTTTATCGACATGTAGCGACGTTAACATGGAAGCACAACGTGAGAAAACAATCACCGAGTGGATGATGATTTTGCAGCGATATTTGGAAACTTTTCGGACGAATTCTCGGGACGAAAGTTTTGCTTCGAGTATGACAAATCAAATCTTTCATTATGCTGGCTGTACTACGCGGAAGCGTATAACAAGTTTGGGGGGCTCATCTACGCGTCATTGCGTGCGGGAAACACAGCTTCTTTCGAAGAAATGTTGCAGAGATGGCGAACCGTTGGCAACTTTGTGTCCATTTTGACCGGCCCGATAAGTGAACCTCAGACCTCCCGCTCCAGAGACGAACGTGTTATCTATTTATTAGTATCCATAGTTGTCACTGTTATTATGCCATATCGAATGTAAAGCTTCTAGTGCAGTGGTTCCCAAAGCTTAAAAAAAATTCACAGCGGACCCCTTGCAATTTTTAAATGTTTGACGGCATTTTGTGCAAGGCTAAAAAACAGGTACAAAAAGACTGAGCTTCAGCTAGGCCACAGGAGTAGCTAAATATAGTAGTAGCGGCGATTAACTGAACTTTTCTCTCTGTGACGTCATAGGGGAGTCGATGAGTGTGATCACAACAAACGCATAGGAAGCAAAAAATGAAACTCGCAAGCATAGATTGCGTACCTCCTGAACGCACAGAAGTCGGAAGCTAAATTATTAAGCTATGAGCCAAGTAAGGCCTACACCAAATTTCTTTTGCGGACCTTCTGAAAGTCCTTTACGGACCCTAAAAGGTCCGCCGACCCCTCTTTGGGAACCACTTTTCTAGTGGATAAATGCTCTTAGAGACAAAGTGGGAAACAGGAAATGTTGATTGCTTTGTATAAAAATGGAGTTTTTCTAAAACACATGCAGGAAAAGCATTGAAAACTCAAGAGGATGCAACGTGCTTAAAATTTTTGAAGAAAATGTGTACGCCTTACGCGAAAACTGAAAAGTAGCCTGAGCCAAAACGGTACACTAGCCGATGTAAAAATCTGTTGACCATAAGGTCAATAAATTTTCACTTCGGTATTAATTCGTTGGTTAAAAAGGAAAAAATATAGAGCATACTTTACAGTTGTTATTCAAAGAGATATGATAAAGCAACAGTCCAAACCTGATAATACTAGCAGCAGTTCTTAAATTTTATGGGAGACGCGTCCGCCCATCGAGAGTCAGCGTCCCCCCATTGAGATTTAGCGTCCCCCCATCGGGATTTCAGCGCTGGATGATCAGACCAAAAAGTGCCTGTTAGCACCATTAAATCCCACCAGTTCCGACCGAATATAGAGCCAAATTGCTGTAAAAACCTTTTTTAGGTCTTTACCCGATTTAGGGGATAAATATCCTTCATTTCTCGGTGAAGACCTTTTTTTTGTCTTCACTCGATTTAGGAGAAAGCATCTTGAGTCATAATTTCCAGTAAATTTCATTCGCATTCCAAATGCGTTTGGTCAAGGCTGCCAAAGCGTCCCCCCATGCAAAATTTTACAGTTTAAGTACTGACTAGCAGTAGCCCGAAGCAGCAATGTTCAGCTTTGTAAATTTGAGTTGACATGCAGCTACTTTTGATTTCGTAAAAAAGCTAAAATCAAACAGTCGTGTTATTTGAACTTGAACTATTTTCCGTTTTCGATAAAAACGCCTCGGTAGTCGCTACGTATAACAAAGTAGCAAATGAATCTAAATTTATTTTTATGAGCATTCCTGACTTTTAGGTTTTACACTAGAATATATGTATTTAAAAAATGGAGATGCGAATTCAGAAAATCCACTACAAGATCCTAGTCATTTTGCCCTCAAATGACTTGCTCCTGAGCCTCTCAGCAAAGCTATATTTTGACTCAGTCTTCTCTACAATCTTTAGCCTCTAATCTGGATTTTAAGGTGTGGACCATTTGTTGAGTTACTGCGCAGTTCCTCTGAGTCACTATCCCTTGGAATGAGTGGAGTAGCACTACCAGCACCGCCACCAAATTAGATTTGCGAATGCTATTTACTGTCACAACTTTGAGCGAAGAATAATTAGGAAAAAATTTTTTGGTATTTATAGTTATAATTATTGCGCTTCCCTTTTTTTACACTTTTTGCGTTTCGGCTTAATTCCGACTTTTCAGTTTGTGGAACCCGATGGACGCAATGGTTAGACCGGGATGATCCAGGAGGCGCTGGTGACGAAGAACGATTGGAACTCCTGCAACGAGAGTTTCCTCACTTGCTATGTAGCAATCCAGTTGCGGTGGAGGCGCGATTGAGTGACGGGAGGTAAGATTTTGTTAAACCAAACAGCAGAAAAATATTGTTGAGCCCAGGTTGAGCCAAACAGCCGAACACTTTTACCGAAATTTTCGAATGTTTTGACTTTTGAAGAAGCAACTTATCCGCTTTTTTCTGTTATCAGAAAACGGAAATATTGCGGCATGTTTGTGTTTGTGGTAGTCCAAATTGACGTGAAATTTTCCGTTTGCTTCTAAACTTCGTAACTAAAAAGAGATTATTTTAAAACGCATTTAAAGCTAGAGTAAAATATTATGTCACAAATGACACCAAAAAGTATTACTAAATACAGCTGGACACTTGGTACTTTAAAAGTAACAACGATATCAGTGCTGATAGCGAGCTAAAACAGAAACGACGATGATATTGCATGGTACCGATTTTTGGTACTTTTTAAAAGAAAAGTATGCACTGTATTGTTACTGTAATTCTTATATCGTATATTTTTAAATCTTAAACGGTAGTGAATACAGTATATTCTTAAATCGACTTGAAGTTGCTGTGAATGTTTTTAAGAACGTATTGAAAACGTTGTCTTCAGAGATTAGTTCTTTTATTAAAAAAAAGTTTGTCAAAAATCGCAATGATTTCCATATAGGCCTACCCTATTACGGTAAGTTAGGTAAACTATTATAGTAATTCTAATCACATTTCATTCTCCAAGTAGCCTTGGCCAGAAGATAGCAAAGGGACCTTTCGGTCTTTGAGTCAAGCTGCCACCTGCCAACCTCACTACCACACGCGATGGTGGCTTCACACTGTCCCTTTTATTGCTGAACGTCAAGCAGGGAAGCGGTGAATACCAATTTTTAAAGTTTTTGGTTTGACCCGACCGGGAATCGAACCCGATTCTAACATTTCGGTTGCAGAAGTCTATTCACTCGACCACTGATCCGTCATTAAACTTATTATTCAACCTCGCTGGCAGTTAAAGGTTTTAGTAAATATTTAACTGCAAGGTTGCACACAGGTGTACAAACAGGAACTTTTCTTAAGGAAGGGGAGAGTTGTCTCCTCCATAAAAAGTCAAGACGTTAATTTACAGATCGATGTTTTGGAGCACTTGATTTTTGTTGTTGAATTTTTGACTAAGGAGGGGGCTATAGCCTCAAATTGCTCTTGTTTTGGGAACATTTTTTTGCAAAAGTGGTTAAAGTTAGATTAAAATTTTTGGCTAATTAATTCCTTCTTCATGACGTATCTAGAAAAGTGCTTAGTGCTGGTGGCAGCTTCACTCGTTATCGTTTTTGTTTTTTTTCCTTGCCAAGTCCACTTAACTCAGTACTTGGTAAATGACATAGGTGGGCACAAATTCGTTAATCGTTAATCTGTTAATAGCAAAGCTACTTTTTTATTAACTAGTTAATTGGTTAAAAAGTTTCTTTTATGTTAACGGACTAAATTAACTTGCGTTCAGTTTCGTTAACTTACGTTAAGATTTTCATGTTTAATTTCTTGCATCATTCATTCATCGTACCGGTATAAACCAGTTTGCACTCGTAGCACTTGTTGCGTATTAGCAGGAGTTTTATAGAAAAAGCGAAGAAATGAGCGCTTTTTTGTGGCAAATAATAAGTTGCACCCTCATAGGTCTATTTATATTATTGTCGCTGTTCGCAACTTTCAAAGATTTTCCGATCGCAGCTTCGTTGGTGCGTATGAACCTATTCTTACCTTAAAGTTAGATTAAGCTGTAAAATGTAACTTCCAAAGCACAAAGGATCACCTAAGCGATAGATTTTTCCTTACAA
Source organism: Trididemnum nubilum (assembly GCA_963965965.1). NCBI lineage: Eukaryota > Metazoa > Chordata > Ascidiacea > Aplousobranchia > Didemnidae > Trididemnum > Trididemnum nubilum. Next base: position 26,448,234 of record OZ014474.1, read on the forward strand.
TCAGCTCAAGCCTGTCGTTACGTGTTTTAGAAGTGAGTGAACAAAAACAAATGTAAACTAGATGGGAGTTTGCCAGCAAACCCAGTGAACGACCGACGCGTAACTAATGCTGTGACGCTCCAAAGTACTTTTCGTCTACCGTAAAATCAGCAATTATTCAAAAATATCTGATTATGGAACCTCCAGAAAAGTAGAAACCCCAAACAATGTCAAAAAAAATCAACGTCATCGTTTTTGATTTAAAAAAAAAAACCGTCAGGTTAAGCCAGCGTTTCTCAAAGCATAGATCGCTACCCAAATGTAGGTCGCCAAAGCTTTATGAATAAGTTGCTGACACAAGTAGAGCCCTCAGTTCTTTGATTATCTTTAATTTGTAGTTAAGCAAACGAATATCCAATATTCTATGAAGAAGCCTTAAAAATTATAATCTCTTTTCCAAGTTCGTATTTACGTGAGAGGGGATTTTCTGCTCTGGATCTTATAAAAGAGAAATATAGAAACTATCTGGGTTAAGAGCATCCAATGTGTTTAGCGTTGAGTCACGATTTAAAAATTGTTGAAGCAAAATGGTGATAAATGTTGTGAAATAAAAGTACTGCTTTTTTGTGTTCTATTTTTTTGCAACTACTTAGTTAGGTCGTAGCTGTTCTTGTTGATAGCGTGTTTATTTAAACGAATTTGGGTCGCAGAAAAAAATGGTTGAGAAATACTGCGTTAAGTCATTGAAAAGCCAATTGTTACTGTGACGTTGCGTCAGCACTCTTTAAGTAGAAATATCCACCCGACGTCGTTTTGCAAAATACGTTTAAAAGATGAAAGATCGCATATTTGGCTTAAATCTTTTCAGCGAGTTGGTTAACAAGAGAGCTTTAACCCTTTTAGTCTCCCCTAACTGTGTCACTGATTGAAGCATATTCTATTTTCTCATAAATCATCGATAAGAAGGGAAATGTTTAGTTTGCTGCTGAGAAATCTGAGTTGCAAGTAATGTAAAAATGCAAGATTCTATACTATAACTGCAGTTCAGTAGCCCATTGCAGATGCTAAACAAGCTTATTTGAAATTGCTTTACCACCAACCAAAGTGTGTTTTAACCAGGCGCGTCGATTCCCGGGGGGGTCGGGGGGGTCCGGACCCCAAAGATATGCATTGGGGGGTCCAAAGAGTAAAGGACCCCTCAATAAAAATAAACATGTTTGCTATTTATCACGGATACTAACAAAATAAAATTTCTGTCTGGACTGATATTTCTTGCTCAAAATCTTGAAAACTGCATATCACTGCACTAGACCTAGATTTTATAGCAATAATCACAATACCAGTATGTTTATCACCTTGCCAATATATTTCACAAGTTTTATTTGTGTACGTCACAAACTCATTATTGTGACTGTGTGTCTGTCAGTGAAGTCTAGATTAGGGAAAGTCCTCACTGTTACAGCAAGGCACTGAGGAGCGAGGGCATGCTAATAATCGCAGCTTCAGAGCATATCAGCATAGTCACTCAATATTACAAAGGTGCCATTCGTGCGAGGACTTAATGGACGGAGCCATTATAGGTGATCCAGGATTTTTGATTGAGGGGGACCAAATCACATGCAATGACGTCTTCAAACATTTTTGAAATGAGGCACTTTTTACGGGACAACGATATCGTAAAATGGAAGATCAGAAGCCGTGGCCTGGTTTGGCACGCAACTAGGATTTTGCTGAAGGGGGAGAGTTTGAAGTAAATGTTTAAAAGTTAAAATGTGTGATTTGGGAGACATGGTGAGTAATCTAGTGTAACTCAAACGTATCACAGACGGGGGTGTGGGAGCGAAGCCCCTAACCGCTGGGCAACTTTTTGTAAATTTTTGAAAAAAATAGGTATGTTAATGCCATTGGATCACATTTCGCGCGTTTTTAGAGTAATTCGAAAGAACCAGATCTTTAACATTTAAACCCATAGTTGTAAATCGGACCAGGCTTTTCGGGTCGGGTTCTGCCTAAAGTTGACAAAAATTTCGGGCTTGAGACGTGCTTTTTGTCTTAGATGTACCAAAGTAAAACCAAAATAACAAGATTGCTAAATTTTTCAGACCTAACTAAACTTTCGTTTTTTTCGGGCACGATTTGTGCTTCAAATTAGTTTTCGAATGCGGGCTTATATTTTCGGGTTCGGGCCTGAACTAGTCGGCCCGTTTACAACCCTGCTTAGAAAGCCAATTGAAAAATTAAATTGTTCAATTCTCTTTTACCTACAATTCAAGTACAAAGCACGTTTAAAATCTTGCAGTTTGGGGTTATATCTTGTATGTGATTTGGCCCAGGTAGGCGGAAGTAAGTTACATTGCCTTTTGAAAAAATTAGCAGTAGATCATGAAAATAACCAATTGTAGGAGTACATGTAATGACTTAGGTGCCCAGACCCCCTTAATTTAAATTCAATAATTTGTTCAATGCGCATTTTTGCTTGCTAATTCTTTTTTTTTTCGAAAGCATTTTGTCGCGTAAAAACTGGCGAGTTGGAGGTGAATTGTTATTGAAAGTTAATTGGTACAAAAGATGGTTATTGGTAAGGCCTATAACTAATTATGCTTTTGCCCAGGCTGGATTTACATTGCGCGGGGCCCCTTGCACTTTGGGGATTTTCGCTGCAATTTCCAGTCTATATAGGTGAGACAAAAAACTCTTAGGCCCACCATTTAAACGCGGGACCCCCTGGCACTGCACCATTTGGTAAATCCGCTCGTGTTTTTTGTATTACGTTCATGAAAAGGTTAGATAAGTGCCTAAGGTTGCAGTTTTTAAGACAAAAATCTTCTCCCGGGCTATACGCTTAAATTGGGTGACAAAATTTTGAGTTGGGGGGGCTCGGGTTCCTTGGTGATCCATATTAATATCATTGCTAATTACAGTTGAACTCGTGCACTTTGTACGGAGAAATGCTAAAAGAAACTGAAGAAACTGTAGACTCTGTTTTAATATTTTTATCGTTGTGGGCATTTTAATTTGAAGGGGGGCTGTTGCCCCCTTGGCCACGCCTATCCTTGTCATCCCTTAAAGTAGTATAGGCAGGCTTGGCGGAACAATTTTCAAAGCTTTCAAAGTCGTAACATTGGAATTAACGCCCAAAAAACGCCCCAAAAGTTTGACGTGAAAGAGCTCGTAGTTAAAAAATACCGCAAAAATATATTTCACACGGTTATATATCTCAAGATACCCTTTCATCTCTACCAACCCACTTTTGGCCGCGATGAGTTTTTTTCCTTTTTCTTCCAAAATACCGTACGCTTATTTCCTAAACGGCTCAACACCAAAACAACAAAAAAAACTGCATCAAATGTGCTATTGCGAAGTACGAACATTGCAAACAAAGTCTACGATGGACAAACAATCCAAACAAAATTCGCGAGATGTCAAAAAAGTTCTGGTTATTAAGTTGTACCCCTCCAAAGATTTCGACAAATCGACGCGCCTGGTTTTAACGTACTACTAAAGCTTCCAACTTTTAAGATAACTCTGCATTATTCTGTTCAACACCCGGTCTTTATCAAGTATTAGTGACGATCGGTGAGGGTTATTGGGGTATTCTTTGAACACCTAACAAAATTGTCTGATGTACCTTAATTTAAGGCAACATGCCTTTTTCCAAATTATTTATATTTTGATTAAATTCCTACTTTGTTGCTACAGGGGAAACGCTTTACATGCATGCTTTGTCATATGGCGCATGCTAACGGCAGTGAAATATTGGAGTTTCCGGCATTTTGGCGCAAGAAAGTTCGCTTGTAACTTGTTTGCTCTGAAATTAGCGTTAAGCTGTAACAATTCGGGATTTTGTCCATTCTGGATTCTGTCCAATTCGGAATTTTGTCCATTCAGGATTTTGTCCAGTTCGGGATTTTGTCCATTCTGGATTTTGTCCGTAAACGTTCCCAGACACCAAGTGAAACGCCGTAGCTTTGTGAAATAAGAAAACATAGCGCTCCGCTCACGCACTAACCAATCACGTTTAGACGAACGCAGAACGTCACGACCGATGGGTATCAGTAAGTAGCGTACGCAGAATTTTGAAAAGGGGGGGGGGCAGAAACTTCAGAAAATTTGAGAAGAACAAAGATCTAAATTTGAAATTGTCCCACTCAATTTCAGTCAAATTTTTCGCCAAAATTAAGTGGAGAGCAAAAAAAAAGGTCTTCACTCAAATTTCGTCCCTATTTTCGCCCAAACTTAGGTAAAGAGCAAAAAAAAGGTCTTCACTAAGATTTCGACCCTTTATTCGCCCAAAATTAAATGAAGAGCAGGAAAAAAAAAGGTCTTCACCCAAATTTTGTCTTTATTTTCGCCCAAAATTAGGTGAAGAGCAAAAAAAAAAGATCATCACTCGCTTTTAGTCCGATTTCAAGCCCAAACCCCTGGAAGAAATGCACGCAACATACCCTTTGTGTAATCAAACCTAATGCCCAACTTGCAAAGAGGGGGGGGCCATGCCGCAATTTTGCTCACTTTTTTATGCAATTTTGCAATCCTGGCAACCCAAAGGGGGGGCCACGGCCCAATGCCCCCCCCCTAAATACGCCCCTGGTATCAGTTCAGGCACTAAGCGAGAATCCTGCATAAGCATCTGGTTTGGTTAAAGTGTATTTGGCGTAGTAATTTTTGTTTACTCAAGGGGAACTTTTTACACTAAATGGCGGTCTGTCTCTTTTTAGTGCCAAGCTCTGTTTTGCTCAGAAGTTTAGGATCGGATATGATATAAGCTTATCCATTACTCAATATCAACGGATACATGCTGTACATAAACACGTTTCTGTCAGCAATACTGTAGGTTGAACAAATAGAAAAATCTTAAAAGCGCAGTGAAAATCCTATGATATCAAATTACGTCCTAAACCAACATCTTTAGCGATTAACAGCAATTTTTCTGTCAACGCTTCTACCATCAGTACTATAAATACATATATCGTAGCGTAAATTCAAAATGAGTACAAAGCTATCGTGTAATGTCTAGTACGTATTATTTATTTCCATGAGACACTCTGCATTGTATTGGTCCCAAATGTATGTTTTTGCCTTTATAACAACGATTCTATACTTCTGTCTCGAACAGACGACGATTAGTATTTTTAATTCTTTGTCTTACAAATATCTACTAAAAAACTGTTTTAGTTTAAATGAAAAGTAAAGATTTGGGGAATCTATGTCTTTGGGAGGCTCCCGGGCAGGGGTGTCACCTCTTAACCATGCCAAAATATTTATTTTTTACAGACTTAGTATTAAAAACAATTAGCTCTCTAACAAGTAATTTAAAGAAATTGATTTAGGAGTGGTCCAATTTTTGGTTTCCCGAGGGAGTGGTACCCTTAAACTATGTCAAATAATTTGTTTAATATTATTAAAAACAGTTAGCTTCCCAGCTTTAGCCATTCGAAAAATTTATTTCGAGGGGTTTATTTGGGGAGGGAAGTTTTTGGAGAGGTACCTCCAAACTATGTCAAAGTATTTGTCAATTAAATATCTGCTGATATCATAAAATACTGGCACCTAAGTCAAGCCGTTCAAAAAATTCATTTTTGGGGGGTTCATTTGGGGGGATCCGGGGGGGTGGCTCCTCCAAACTACGTCAAAATATTTGTCCGTTGAATAGCTGCTGATATCAAAACAAACTGGTACTCTAGCTTGAGCCATTCAAAAAATTGATTTTTTGGGGTCCATTTGGGGGATCTCCGGGGGGAATGGAACCCCCGAACTATGTCAAAATATTTGTCAGTTAAATATCCCCTGATATCATAAAACACTTACACACTCTAAGTTACGCCGTTCAAAAAATTGATTTTTTGGGGGTCCATTTGGGGGGTCCTTGGGAGCGTAGCACCCCCAAACTATGTCAAAATATTTGTCTGTTAAATGTCAGCTGATATCATAAAACACTGGCACCTAAGTTGAGCCGTTCAAAAGATTGATTTTTGGGGGTTTATTTGGGGCGGTACCCGGGGGGATGGCACCCCCAAACTATGTCAAAATATTAGTCCGTTAAATATCTGCTGATATCAAAACAAACTGGCACCTTAAGTTAAGCCATTCAAAAAATTTGATTTTTGAGGGGTCCATTTAGGGGTCCCCCGGGGGGGGGTGGCACCCCTCAAACTATGTCAAAATTATTGTCTGTTAAGTATCTGCTGATATCAAAACAAACTGGCACCCTAGCTTGAGCCATAGAAAAACTTGATTTTTGGGGGGTCCATTTGGGGGGTCCCCGGGGGATGGCACCCCCAAACTATGTCAAAATATTTTTCCGTTAAATATCTACTGATATCATAAAACACTGGCACTCTAAGTTGAGTCGTTCAAGAAATTTATTTTTGGGGGGTCCCCGGGGATAGTAGCACCCCCAAACTACACCAAAATATTTGTTTGTTAAATATCTGCTGATATCATAAAACACTGAAACTCTAAGTTAAGCCGTTCAAAAATTTATTTTTAGGGGGGTCCCCGGGGGGGTGGCACCCCCAAATTATGTCAAAATATTTGTCTATTAAATATCTACTTATAGCAAAAAAAGTAGCACTCTAGCTTGAGCCGTTCAAAAAATTGATTTTTTGGGGCCCCATTTTGGGGGGTTTCGCGGTGGAGTTGCCCCAAAAAATTTCGGGAGAAAAAACTGCGTTTGCAGCTCAACAACTTTACACAAAAATTAGATTTCGATGTTTTGTGGTTTAGGAGAAGAAGAGCGTACAAAAATTAGGAAGAAAAAGAAAAAAAAAAAAGAAATAAACCTCATTGCGGCCAAAAGTGGGTTGGTTGGGACGAAAGGGCATCTTAAGACTTTCAACCATATGAAATATTTTTTGCCGTACTTAAGCCGTTTTTGAATGAGACCGCTTTTTACGCCAAACTTGCGGGGCGGTTTTCGGGTTCTAAAACCAAAGTCACGGGACCGATTGCCTCCAAATTTGGCACAAACATACAACTCATTAATCTCAAACTACTGTCCAAATTTCATGTAGCTAGACGCAAGCGTTCTCGAGTTATAAGCAAAAGTCTGAAATTTCGCACTCGTTAGTTGGAAAATGGTCGCGCAAAACCAAAGGAACACGCGACGCGAGCGTCGGTCGTTCCAATGATGATGTTACTGTATAACTATATATACTACGATTTACAGACCCGCTACATTGTCCGGTAACCACGTGATGATCAGTCCATCCGTCGGCCTTGAGTGTTTGAACGAGCTGCAGGGTGCCGAGAGATGCCAAGATTTTGAAGTTCGCTTCCTTTGCTTGGACACCATAATATGACTGCCATCGCATACCGGCGAATAGAGATATGCGAAGCTCTAATTTTTTCATCGGCTACAACCAACGCCCAAGCTCAAGTTCTTCTTTGAAGTTGCGAGATTATTGTTTTGCCTTTGTTATGAAAAATTTTTTTTGTAAAAATCTCTTTATTTTGTAAAAAAGACAGTAAGTTGTTGCGAAGCAACTTATTAAACGTTCAAAAAAAAAAATATTCATCAGCACGAGAAACGCATCTGTGACCGGAAAATACTTAAAAATAAGAAAATTTAAGATGTTTGCGAAGTGACCGTTTAATTTTAAATTGATTATTTGGAACGTTTCTTTTTTGTTACATAATTGGAGCTTTTCCTGTTTGTTGAGATAATTATTGTTACATCAGTATTTATTTTCTTGCATCGTGTTGCGACTTTGGTTGCGTTACTTTTTTCTTTTGAGAAATAATGGAAAAACGGTGCCTGGTAATAGTACGGAAATATCAAAACAAACACGTATGGAACAGGCCAGTTCAGTTAAGGTAATGCAGATTAGTAGTGGAACATTTTCATGGATTTTTCAAATTTAATAACCAATTCAAGTAATATCATTTACAACTCATTACACCAGCAAACGATTGCTGTTTATAAGCATAATGACTGGAAAAAGACGTCATTGCAACTTTTTCGGATTGGTTTTTCAAAAAATTGGTCCAGATTCGTACGAGCGGTCTAAAAACCACAGACCCAATTCCACAAAATCTTCCTAACCCTAGACACTAGGCAGGCTACTATGTCATAGAAAGTTCCCAATTCTTCCGCGTTCTGTGCAGTATGCTGTCTATTAAAAAAAAAATTTTAAATCGATTAAATAATTCGTAATTTATTATTCTGTTGAAATTCGTGTCAAAATTGTTGAATGTTTACTTAAAAACAATTTCATGTAATTAAACTTGCTTCGATTTGTCGAGTTCACGTAATATGTTGGTCATTACACTTCAGTGTGGCAAGAAACTCATAATTTAATCACCAAACAATAAACGATATACAAACCTTGATATGATTATTACGTTTCAATTACAAAAATTATTTTGTTTAACTTAATGACGTCAGCTCTCACAACAATTTTTTCAGTATCGGTCTCTAAAAAATTTTGCAAATTCGGCGTTGACTAATCTACTGACAGTATCTACCAATCAGTGTGTGGAACACGAGTTATGAATAACTCGGTGTTATGTAAAGCATGTGGTAAGTGGGTCCACGCAAGATGCACGGATAAGACGAAAGTTGCAGTTTATTTAAATAAAAATTTTGTTTGTAAGAAATGTAGAAGCGTGGTAAAGAATTTCAAGGGACCAGATGAAATACTGTGTGATAGTGTGGAAACTGTGAGCAAGTTCTCCAATCTTGGTGACAGATTGAGTGCAACTGGCGGGTGTGAAACAGCGGTAACAGCTGGAACAAGAATTGGTTGGATGAAGTTCAGGGAATGCAGCGACATACTCAAAGGCAGAAGGTTTTCATTAAAGATGAAAGCGAGAGTTTACAAAAGTTGTGTAAGATCAGCTATGTTGTATCGAAGTGAAGCATGGTGCTTGAGAGAAAAAGAAATGGCAATTTTGAGAAGAACAGAAAGGGCGATGATTCGAGCGATGTGTGGTGTGAGGTTATTAGATCGAAGAAACAGCGAAGAGTTGATGGACATGCTGGGCATAAAGGAGTCTTTAGATAGGATGGCTAAACCAAGTACTATGCGGTGGAACGGTCATGTTTTGAGGAAAGAAAATGAAAAGGTGATATTGCAGGCTTTGAAATTTGAAGTGAGCGGTAGTAGAGAAAGACCGAAACAAACGTGGAAAAAAAAGTCAGTAGAGAATAAGATGAAGAAAAATGGACTGGGGAAAGAGGATGCATGTGATCGAACAACATGGCGTGGCGTGGTAAAGACAATGATCATACGAAATCCGGTCAACTCCGTCGACAGGGACAACACCGGATCCAAAACGTGATGATGATGATAATGTTCCTTGTGGCAGTGGTCATGTCTTCTAAATTTAGTTTTTCTGTGCTTCAGCACCCAGTTGGTCGAGGGGTAACGCGTTCGTCTCTGGGAGCTGGAGGTCTGAGGCTTAAATCTCGGGCCGATCAAATCGGACACAATATTGCCAACGGCTCGCCACCCTGCAATATTTTTTCGGAAGAAGCTGTGTTGCCCGGGCGCAATGATGCGGAGATGGGTTCCTCATCTAAGCGTTTTTTGCTTTGTTTTAACTCACCGATTAAAAAAAATAAAAACATTAGTCTGTACTAAGAAAAAAATCTAGTCCTTAATGCGTTGACTGCGAGCTTCAAAAAATTATCACGATGGATGTGATATCTGATAATTTCTGCAATTGTACGAATAATATAATCTTTATTTACCGCGTTGGCTTGGCCAGAAGTCAACAAAAAAGGACATTTCGGTCTTCGAATCAAGCTGCCCAACTGTTTTGTGTTTACCACAAACAGCAAGTTTATACGTTGGGCGAGAAGGCTGTTAATACCAACGTTTACAGCTCAAACTGGTTCATGGTTTGACTAGACTTGTTCAGGAATGGAATCCGCGAGTCTAAAACTCTAAGGTTGCTTAGCGCTCGCTTTTGTCACTAAACCAATCTATACTTTTTCTTGCTGCAAAGACGAGTTTGCCGTAACGAATCCTCTCATCAATTCTCCGTCCATCTCTCGACGATGACACGAAAAAATGACAAGCTGATCCGCTCGGAATATCGGAGCATCTATTGCGGAGTCATTGTCTGATTTACTCTACACTCATACCTGCGGGGAAGATTTAAGATCAAACTAAGCAATTGTAAAATATTTCAGATATCACCATTAACTGCCTCTACAATAGAAACAACACATTTTAACAGAAGTAAAGCGCCGGCATTTACGAAATTAAGAGTCTCTTTTTTCCAATGTTTTAATGAAAGATTTTGGTGAAACTACTTTGAAACAATAAGTACTTGTGTGAATGGCCCTTTACTTGAAAATTAGCGGCTGCGGCACTTCACTCACAGTGTGCTGTTGTCGCTAACTTAATAAAATAAGCACTTAGACGGGATCGCTATAGTTGGACGCGACACTTGTAGCTTTCGTGTTCTTGTCCTTCAACAAAATCGAGTGCGCGGCTCGAGTGGATCCTTGGTGTGTGCAGCTGTCGCAAGGTTGAAAAGACTACGGGTTCGAAACCAACAAACCATTCTATTTTTCAGTGATGGATAATCCAAACAGAGGCTTTTTTTCGCGTTGAAATACGATGCAAACCAAGATTCGTAGATTTTAAGTTCATTCCATCCAAATAAGTGTGGTCCACGTACAGTCTACACTCTGAATATAAGAGTCGAGGTTTTCAAAAGTGTGGTCCCGTGGAAATTGTTTCGCTCGCCTTCCTGTGGACGTAGATCCACCACTGCCGATTCTCAATATTGGATGCTAGAATTAAATTGGTTCTTTCTGATAATATGGTGTAGTACGATAGGGCCCGCCCGTTTTAAGCTTTAAAAGAGCATTCAGGTCAGAAATCTTTTTGCTCAATTTTTTCTCCAAAAAATTTGACAGATATGAAAACTAACTTCACCAAATTTGAGCTTTCTACGACCTTAGGTTCATGGGATATAACAAATTAGATTTCCCTTTACAAATATTGCCAGGGTCGTCAATGAGAAACAAAATTTCAAAAAATTATTGCATGTTCTTGATTCTCAATAAATATTTTGCAGTAGAGTTTTTTTAAACAGAGTAAAAGTTTAGAACTGTAAAATTAGCTGCTTTTCGATAAATGTCAGCCAGCTTTTTCGAAATTAACCTTCTGTCAAAATGGCTACCCTGAAGTAGAGCAAGAATAAAAATTCTAATTTTAAACTGCAATATCTTGAAAACGGGAAGGCGTAGAAACTTCAAATTTGGTGAAAATATATTTTAAACTTGTCCCAACATTTTGTTCATGAGTGAAAAACTTAGTTTGAATAATCTCGAAGACCCTGTCTCAGTGCCATCGTTACGAGAGGGGCGTGCCCCCCGTAGCGACTGCTTGTGCCCCCCCCCCAGTTATGTTAATTCAGAACACGTTTTTGAAGCATCACGCAACGGTAAGGCAACAAGCAGCAGTAGAAAAAGGAATAATAGCGTTCAAACATAATTCTCGTTAGTAGTTTTCTCGATTCTTTGCAAAATTGCTGGCCACCAACGTACAAAAATGTGGCGTAATAATCTGTTGATGTGTTGCGGAGTAGGGATGTAAGCCTATAAAGTCGGTACCGGTACATCGTTAGTGATTATGACCTGAAACAATATGTCAAAACATTTTTTAAAAATAGCTGTTTTTGTTTTTTAGAGCGCACTCAAGATTTTTTTGGGTCGCAGTCACAGGCGCAACCAGGCAAAAGGGGCTAAAGGGGCTTCAGCCCCCTTTAGCCAAGTTATTTAGAAGATTTAACCCTAAAATACATTCCTTAAAACACGTTTTGGACTTGACTGCAGTATATAAAGAGGGCAGAAGGGGCTAAGCAATTTAATTCTTTCAATGACTTCTGAGTTTTAACAATTTACTACAGTTATTCATATGGCTTCGAAAACGTGCAAAATGTGATTGAAATGGCGTTAAAATTGCTATTTTTGCCGCAAAATCTCAAAATCACCCAGCGGCTGGAGTCTCTGCTTCCCTCTGCGATACGGTTGAGTTGCATCAGTCTCTTCAGCACGGGACCTAAATTAGACAATTTTTATGCAAAAAAAGTTTTGCTTTTTGGTTCAAGTCTTACCCCTCTTGGCAAAATTCTAGTTGCACTTTTGGTCGCATTCACTGCTGCAGACAGATTTTTCAAACGAATATATGGGCTGGATACGAAACTAGCGAAGAAACGCTGCCGCCTTATACCGGTACGCAGTACTGAAACTAAAATTTTGCATTGAGGGAAATTTTGTAATATTTCGCAGCCTTGCCCAAACGCAATCGGAATGCAAACGAAATTTCGTGGAAATTATGCTTCAAGTTCAGATGCTGTCCCCGAAGTCGATTGAACACCAAAAGCAAAAAAAAAGATCTTCACCTCAATTTGGTACTACATTCGGCCGGAATTTGGGATTTATTTTTGCTGACAGCCACTTTTTCGTCTAATCATCCAGACGCTTACTCTCAATGGAGAGAGCACTGAAATCTCAACTTTGGGGGAGACGCTGAAATCTCAATGGGCGGACGCTAAATTTCGATGAGGGGACGCTAACTCTTATTGGGGGGACGCGTCCCCCCGCGTCTCCCCTACAATTTAAGTACTGATTATACGTTCCTTTTTTCAGACAAGAATGCAAAATTGTTAAAAAAGCGTATAATTTGTTGTCGTAAAATATCAGTTTTTATGTGCAAAACTTGAGTTCATTTTAGTTCCCCCCCACTTCTGGCTTGTGCCCCCTCACTTCGGTTGCTCTGGCGACGGCACTGCCCGGTCTACGCTGTGCGTAAAATCGTGAGCGTACGAGCGTACTTTTAGGTTATTTTAAACAGAAATTCGGTACGCCGGCGTATCACCTTATCACCATACAAGCTCCCAGTTGATTAAACAAACTAAGGTTACGCTCGAACGCTCACGATTTTACGCACAGCGTAGACCGGGTCTTAATGTCACGACACTTTTTAAAACGTAACAGTTTGTACCTCAATTTTATCTGGCTACCCCGTTAGCACCGCACTTAACATTTCTGAACGAGTTTGCGCTATATAAAAAACTCTGTTTAAAAAACGGTAAGTCTAAATGGATTTTCAAACACAATATTTTACGACATCACTGTGGCATGGACGTAGCCAGGGAGGCCCAGGAGGGCTCCCCTCAGTTGAAACGTCACCAATGTTAAACATGTGACAAAAAGCCTATGGTTTTTTCAGTTTCTAATAGCATTTTCGCGCGCAACAGTACACGCGTATAACAGTAATTAACAAAAGTTAATATTGACGACCATGGAGCCTGGGCCCCTCAATTCAATTTTTGCCAATTAATTTAAATGTTTAATCCAAATGATATGACGGCTTTTTTTCTACGAAATTGCTACCTCAGGCTCTCATCTAACTTTTTAATTAACATATCGCAAAAACTAGGGCGGATTTACAATGCGGCAGAGTGCCAGGGGCTCCGCGCTCAGATAGTAAGACTTTGTTTTGATCTTCACCTATATTCGGCAGGAAGATGTTGCGAAAATCTTTAAAGTGCCAAGGGCCTCACGCAATGTAAATCCAGCTCGGGCACAAAGGCGTAGCCAAGATTTTTAATTGGGGGGGGCCCAAACCACAAATCACATGCAATGACGTCATCAGAAAGTTCGAAAGAGGAATTTTTTGTGGGGGCAAAGATATCATAGAATGGAAGATCAGAAGCTGTGACCTGGTGTTGGCACGTAACTAGGAACTCGTTCTAGGGGGGAGGGCTTAAACCAATAGTCAAAATGTGAAAGTGTCTGAATTGGGAGACGTATTGAGTAAAGAAGTGTCCTGAAATTCAAAGATATCACAGACCGGGGTCTGAGGGCGGAGCCCCCAGCCGCCGGAGGCTTCAGGGGTTTGGGGACGAAGCCCCTAGCCGCTGGGCGATGTTTCGTAATTTTTTGAAAAAAAAGCTGTTTTAACACCATTGGATCACGTTTCGCACGTATTCAGAGCCATTTGAAAGCCAATTGAAAAAATTGAGTTGTTCAGTCCTTTTTTTGCTAGCTATTTAAGTCCAAAACACGTTTAAAATATTGCATTTTGGGGTTAAATTTTGTAAGTGATTCGGCTCAGGTAGGGGAAAGTAAAGCCCATTGCCTCCTGCAATATTTTAGCAATAAATAACAATCCACTTGAAAATTTTCCTTAGAGATTATTGTTTGTCATGAAAACAACCAGTTATAGGAGTACCTAAATGGCCAGGGGGCCATCAAAATTTTGTTCAATGAACATTTCCCTTACTGTAGTTAATTTTTTTCAAAAGTACTTTGTTGCATGAAAGCTGGCGAGGTGGAGGTGAATTGTTATTGAAAAATGTGCAATAGATGGTTACACCTACTAACCATGTTATTGCCCGGGCCGGATTTACATTGAGTTGGGCCCCTAGCACTTTGGGATTTTCGCAATATTTTTCTGCCAAATACAGATGATGACCAAAAAAAAAGTCTTATACGAGCGCGAGGCCACTGGCACTGTGCCATATGTTGAATCTGTCCCTGGTTATTGCATTACGTTCATAAAAAGGTAACATGGGGGCCTGAGTTAGCAACTTTTAGGATAAAAACCCTTAATTTTACTCGGGTTATACGTTTAAATTGTTTGGAAAACATTAAATTGAGGGTCCCGGGCCCCTGGATCTATATTATTGCTGGGGGCCCATTTAAATTGGTTGGCAAAAATGAAATTGAGGGGGCTTGGGCCCCCTGGATCAATATTATTGTTGGGGGCCCATTTATATTGGGGGCCATTAAAATATTATTGTTGGGGCCCATTTAAATTGGGGACCATTTAAGTATTATTGTAGGGGGCCCATTTGAATTGGTTGGCAAAAATGAAATTGAGGGGGCTTGGGCCCCCTGGATCAATATTATTGTTGGGGGCCCATTTAAATTGGGGGCCATTTCAATATTATTGTAGGAGGCCCATTTAAATTGGTTGGCATAAATGAAATTGAGGGGGCCCGAGCCCCCTAGATGATTGTTATTGTTGGGGACCCATTTAAATATTTTTGTTCGAGGCCCATTTAAATTGGCTGCCCAAAATTAAATTGCGGGGGCTCGGGCCTCCTGGATCAATATTATTGTTAATTACTGCTGTACCCGAGTACAGCTGTTGTACACGAAGATGCTAAAAAAACTGAAACTGAAGAAACAATATTATTTTTTGTGACATTTTTATCCTTGGTAGCATTTCAATTGGGGGGGAGGGGGGGAGCCCGGGCCCCCTGGGCCCCCCCTCTGGCTACGTCTATGCTCGGGCAATAACATGGTTGGTCGGCGTAACCAATTATTATTGTTCAATTTTTCAATAATAATTCACTTGCAGCACCTCGCCAGTTTTTACGCGACCAAATACTTTTGAAAAAAAGAAGTAGCTTGGGGAAATGCTCATTGAAGAAATTATAAAATTTCTATTGAGGGGGTCTAGGCCCCTGACCGCACGTGTGGTCTACAACTGGTTATTTTCATGGCGAAACAAAAATCTCTAGAGAAAATCTTCTAGTGGATTATGACAGTATTTACTGCTAAAATATTGCAGGAGGCAATGTGCTTTTCTTCCCCACCTGGGCCACATCACTTACAAAATTTAACCTCAAAATGCAAGATTTTAAACGTGTTTTGGAATAAAATTGCAAGTAAAAGGAGGATTGAACAATTTAATTTTTTCAATTGGCTTTGAAATGCTAAAAATCTATTTCTTTCAAATGACTTTGAACACGTGCGGAATAAAATCCATTTGCATTAAAATAGCTTTTTTCCCCAAGAATTACAAAAAATTGCCAAGCGGCTGTTGTCTCCCCTCGCAGACCCCCTTCTGTAATATGTTTGAGTTACACTGGTTTACTCAATGCGTCTCCCAATTCAGACATTTTCATTTTGGTTCTAGCCCCCTCCCTTTAGCAAAATTCTGGTTAAGTATTGAAAACAGGCCACTACTTTTATTTTCCATTCTATGATATCTATCCATTGGTGGGCACAAGTCCGTTAATCGTTAATTCGTTAAAAACGAAGCTAACTTTTTCATTAACTCGTTAATCCGTTAAAAAGTTTTTTCATGTTAACGGACTAAATTAACTTCCGTTAAGTTCTATTAACTTATGTTAAGCTTTTTATCACAAATATCTTGCACCATTCATTTATCGTAACGGTACGAACCAGTTTGCACTGGTAACACTTATTGCGTATTAGCACGAGTTTTATAGAAGAAAGCGAAAAAAGGAGCTCTTTTTTGTGGCAAATAATATGCTGCAGCTTCATAGGTCTATTAATTATCGTAGTTCGCAATTTCCTAGATTTTTCGATCACAGCTTCGTTAGTGCATTTGAACTTATTTTCATTTTGAAATTAGATTAGAGTGTAAACTGTAACTTCCAAAGCACAAAAAGATCACCATAGCAATAAATATTTCCTTACAATCAGCTCAACAGCGTCAATACGTGTTCTAGAAGCGAGTGAATAAAAAGAAATGTAAATTACACGCAAAATGTTAACGAATTAACGGACTTTATTAACTTCCGTTAATTAAAGCTGAAAATAACGGTTTAACATTAACGGAGGTGTGAAGTTTGTTAACGGACTAGTGGTTAACGAAGCGAACGTTTTGCATTAACTTGCCCACCTATGTATCTATCCCACAAAAAGTTTCTGTTCCGAAAATTTTTGATGACGGCTTTGCATGCAATTTTTGGTTTGGGCCTCTCCCAATCAAAAATCCTGGCTACGCATTTACACTGTGGCATGGAGGAATTGATTATGATTGCTGTGTTGCAAAGCTGCAGCCTCAATATCCGATATCCGATGATTTATCCGAGTGAACCAAACTCCGAATGCTTAAACTTGTTTTTGTGTTAATGCTTAATCTTGTTTTTGTGTTAATGTTTTCAGGGGCGCCGAGAGCCGAGGGTGGGCCCGGGGACAACTCAAATATTACGCATCTCTGGTTTTGTGCAGTCCAAAACAGGCAAGGAAAATGGCACAGTTTTCTCCGGATTTGCAATTGATCTCCAAAAAAAAAAAAAGGTCTTCACCGAAATTGAAACGGTTTTTCTGTCCCAATTCACGTGATCTCAAAAAAAAAAAAAAGGTCTTCACCGAAATTGAAATGGTTTTTCTGTCAAAAAACAAACAAACAAAAAGGTCTTCGGTGTTTCATTTCGATGGACCCTATGAAGTCGATTGGGCCCTTTCGTGGCCCCTTCAAGCCCATGGGCCCCCTAAAGACCATGGGCCCCTTGATGGGCCCCCTAAAATCCATTGGCTCCGGGGTCATTGTCCCCCCCTGCTCCCCCTCTCTCATAAGCCCTGAATGTTTTAGTAATGTGTCATTGCTGCTCCATATTTGCTTGTTACCAGTAGCGTAGCTTGGGGGGGGGCGATAGCCAGTACTTAAATTATAAAATTTTGCATGGGGGGACGCTTTTTCAGCGTTGACTGAACCTTAGAGAAGAACAAGCACGTAGCCAAGATTTTTTGGGAGTGTGTTCCATAAACGAACTTGACCCAAACTTTCAACAACAAAAAAAAGGTCTTCGCCGAAATCCGAAGGCTTTTTCTAGCCGAAATCAGAAATTTAAACGGTTTTTCCGGCCAAAAACAGTAACTTTTTCCTCCCATAAACCAGCACTCAATCTCGATGGGGGATGCCTAATTCTCGATGGGGGGACGCTCAATCTCGATGGGGGGACGCGTCCCCCCATCCCTCCTACAATTTAAGTACTGGCTATAGCCCCAACCATTGGTCTGTCGACCAAAATGCAGAATAAGGAAAATACCACGTTTTTAGCACTTCTGAGACTGTTTTTTTTTTTTTTTTTTTTACACTGGAATGCACTAAAAACTGATTTAAAGAATCTTTTAAAACATATATTTGGGGGGCTAATTTGTCAAAAATAAAACTCAAAAATCAATAAAAAACTTTGAAAAATGGCCAAAAATTAGCAATCAAATTTAATCGCTGGTGTAAAAATGCTAAAACTGGCGAGGTGCAGCAGGCGAATTATTATTGAAAAATTGAACAATAATAATTGGTTACGCCTACTAACCATGTTATTGC
This sequence comes from Trididemnum nubilum, assembly GCA_963965965.1. Taxonomy (NCBI): domain Eukaryota; kingdom Metazoa; phylum Chordata; class Ascidiacea; order Aplousobranchia; family Didemnidae; genus Trididemnum; species Trididemnum nubilum. The sequence continues at coordinate 26,466,272 of OZ014474.1, forward strand.
CCGAGCTGGATTTACATTGCGTGAGGCCCTTGGCACTTTAAAGATTTTCGCAACATCTTCCTGCCGAATATAGGTGAAGATCAAAACAAAGTCTTACTATCTGAGCGCGGAGCCCCTGGCACTCTGCCGCATTGTAAATCCGCCCTAGTTTTTGCGATATGTTAATTAAAAAGTTAGATGAGAGCCTGAGGTAGCAATTTTGTAGAAAAAAAGCCGTCATATCATTTGGATTAAACATTTAAATTAATTGGCAAAAATTGAATTGAGGGGCCCAGGCTCCATGGTCGCCAATATTAACTTTTGTTAATTACTGTTATACGCGTGTACTGTTGCGCGCGAAAATGCTATTAGAAACTGAAAAAACCATAGGCTTTTTGTCACATGTTTAACATTGGTGACATTTCAACTGAGGGGAGCCCTCCTGGGCCTCCCTGGCTACGTCCATGCCACAGTGATGTCGTAAAATATTGTGTTTGAAAATCCATTTAGACTTACCGTTTTTTAAACAGAGTTTTTTATATAGCGCAAACTCGTTCAGAAATGTTAAGTGCGGTGCTAACGGGGTAGCCAGATAAAATTGAGGTACAAACTGTTACGTTTTAAAAAGTGTCGTGACATTAAGACCCGGTCTACGCTGTGCGTAAAATCGTGAGCGTTCAGCGTAACCTTAGTTTGTTTAATCAACTGGGAGCTTGTATGGTGATAAGGTGATACGCCGGCGTACCGAATTTCTGTTTAAAATAACCTAAAAGTACGCTCGTACGCTCACGATTTTACGCACAGCGTAGACCGGGCAGTGCCGTCGCCAGAGCAACCGAAGTGAGGGGGCACAAGCCAGAAGTGGGGGGGAACTAAAATGAACTCAAGTTTTGCACATAAAAACTGATATTTTACGACAACAAATTATACGCTTTTTTAACAATTTTGCATTCTTGTCTGAAAAAAGGAACGTATAATCAGTACTTAAATTGTAGGGGAGACGCGGGGGGACGCGTCCCCCCAATAAGAGTTAGCGTCCCCTCATCGAAATTTAGCGTCCGCCCATTGAGATTTCAGCGTCTCCCCCAAAGTTGAGATTTCAGTGCTCTCTCCATTGAGAGTAAGCGTCTGGATGATTAGACGAAAAAGTGGCTGTCAGCAAAAATAAATCCCAAATTCCGGCCGAATGTAGTACCAAATTGAGGTGAAGATCTTTTTTTTTGCTTTTGGTGTTCAATCGACTTCGGGGACAGCATCTGAACTTGAAGCATAATTTCCACGAAATTTCGTTTGCATTCCGATTGCGTTTGGGCAAGGCTGCGAAATATTACAAAATTTCCCTCAATGCAAAATTTTAGTTTCAGTACTGCGTACCGGTATAAGGCGGCAGCGTTTCTTCGCTAGTTTCGTATCCAGCCCATATATTCGTTTGAAAAATCTGTCTGCAGCAGTGAATGCGACCAAAAGTGCAACTAGAATTTTGCCAAGAGGGGTAAGACTTGAACCAAAAAGCAAAACTTTTTTTGCATAAAAATTGTCTAATTTAGGTCCCGTGCTGAAGAGACTGACACGCCATTGAGGGGGGGCTGTAGCCCCCCCCCGGCTACGCTACTGGCCGGTATGCAACTATACTTTGTACATTAACGAATATTTTGAGAAACATGAACAATGAGTTGCGAAACAAGCACATAAAAAGATGGTTAGTCGTTGTTGTTATCGCGCATATTTAAACTTCTCTCACCGGATAGCGTCAGACACTAGCTGTTTGACGATCCGCACATTTTTCATTGCATTGACTTGTCGGAGCAGATTTAGGTGATTTCGGTTTTTCAAATGAATTTTTTTGTTACGATTGTAGCATGTTATAGCATTCGTTATTCGTTATAGTTCAAAAATGTATTATTAGAAAAAAAAGCTTCAAATAATATATGAGAATAACGAATAGTGAATATGAATAATGAATTACAAATATTAAATATGAATAACGGAATACTACAGATGAATAGGGAATTACGTATTTAGATAATAAAATACCAAAATGAAAAACAAATGTTTGGTAAATAACGAAGACCATGTAATGTGACCCCCTGGTTCAATTACCGAACTGGAAATGCATCATTGTGTCTCGGGGAAAGACAGTTTATGCTTATTTCCTATTGAAGCCAAGCAGTCTTACTTTTTTGGTGGCGCAGCCTGACGAAAGATTTCCAAACAGAACCCAAAAAAGTGCTCTTTGCTGATGTGGTTTAGACCGCACTGAGACTTTTAGGCACCAATTTTTTCAAAAAAAGTGTTATTTCAAATAAAATTTTTTTTAAAAAGAATTTTTAAAAAGTTGTTTGAAATACAAATTTCTTCATATAAAAGTTTTTTTTCCCCAAAAAATGTTTTTCAAATGAAAAATTTTACAAAAAAAATTAATTTTTTCCTTATTGTATGTTTTTCATTAAACATTTTTGTTTTCCATTGCATGTTTGCGAAGTTTTCTTTCCTAAGCCGGACAGATGCAATCTCCAGCCCCGGTCTCAAATTCCTGGTCTCATCCGTGTAACCAGAATTTATGGGGAAAGCTGAACCAAACTATGAAGGTATCATTTTTTTCAATTTTTTGTAAAATTTTTTGTTTTATAAAACTTTTTTTTTTGGAAAAATAATTTTACCTAAAAAAGAATTTTTTGTTTTATAAAACTTTTTTTTTTGAAAAAATAATTTTACCTAAAAAAGAATTTGTATGTCAAAAAAAGTTTTTTAAAACGGTTATTTGGGAAAAAAAAATTTTTTTGAAAAAAAACTTTTGAAAAAAAGTTTTGTTAGCTCTGGCACCTAAAAGCAGAGGTGGAGTCGAGGACACGAGGCTCGAGGCCAAGGCCAAGGACACAAAAAAAATCCGAGGCGAAGGCCACGGCCAAGGACAGCCTTTCCGAGGACAGACCCTCTCGAGGCCAAGAACAGGAATGCTCGAGGCCAAGGTGTAAAAAGTACTCAAAGACTGTAATCAAGTAAAAGTTTCGTTACTGACGAAAAAACTACTTGAAGTAAAGTACAAAGTACTTACCAAAAAAAGCACTTGAGTAAAAGTAAAAAGTAGTTGTTTTAAAACTACTCAAGTAGAAGTACTTCCAAAAGTAACCAAGAAAAATAAACAAACTATTCAATCGGACAGACAACTGGTCGACTACCTTCACATTACTGCCACATAGCGCTTGGTCTTCTAACCCAAGAAGTCATAAATTACTAACTGCTGCAAGTTTTTTTGTTATTAAATTTCAGACAATTAATAAAAAAGAACAACAGTAAGACTTTGAGATTTGAAAATTATGCCATGGAATCACTTTATAACATCTTTGCTCAAATACTCATTCACTGTCACTATTAAATTATGCTAAAATTTAAAAACTCTGTGGACGTGTCTTACCGCTGTATCTACAGGGTGGGCCAAAAGTTATGACCATAGCTATTTCAGTGTATTTTGCGATAATGTTTTTTGGATTAGTTAATTAAAATTAATGTGGATTTTTTTGAATTGAATTTTATTTCACGATATACGAAGGCAGGCAGAAGTCTGAAAAACATTGGTCACTAAATCGTACAAAATTATTGTAGGTAGCCCATAGGGTCTATGGGACGAAATTGATCATCATATTAAGAACATTTAGTAATTACATCGCACAATAAATCAAAGCACCGTACAATAATGTTTATTGCATATACCGGTACGGTGTGTGATTTTTGGCAATGTAGAATTTAGTCATGGAAAGTTTAGTCAGTGGCGTCGCTAAGGATGGTGACACCCGGGGCGGAGTTTGGTGGTGTCGCCCTTCATAGGTCATATTTTAAAGAATGTATATAGTAGGTAATGTAAATGTATAGTAGGCCGCAAAAGGTTATATTTTAAAGATGGCGGTGCTACTTCATTACTGTAAATAGCGGTTGTTATTTGGCTAGCTCAATACCTTCTCATTGTAAGATTCTCATTTGTAAGAACTTGGAAGTATGCGCGTTTAATATCTCATCACACGTTTTATATCTAGAGAGTAACCAAAAATCTGCAGTTGGGAGGGGCTCTTTCGGAGGTCTGAAAGCTCCGCCCTATCCGCCGGATACCATTGGGGGTCTGAGTGCGGAGTCCCAACGCTCAAAAAAATTTAATTTTTTTGCAAAAATAACTTATTTTTAGCCTTGTTTTGATAAAAGTTTATGCTTTTAAAATCTGGTTTCAGGGAAAACTCTGGAGGCATAAAAATTAGCAGTGCAAAAACATGATTAAACTCAGGCACAAAGCCAGAAATCTGCAATGGGGGGGGGGGCTTTTTCGGGGGTCTGGGGGCGGAGCCCCCAGCGCTCGAAAATTTCGTCTATTTTTGACAAAAACTAACTTAATTTTAGGCCTATTTTGATAAAACTTAATGCTATCGAAACGTGGCATACAAATTAGCAGTGTAAAAACATGATAATGCTAGTTGCAAAAATGAGCTATGTGGGTGGTAGCTATTGCCAGAATTTCAATTCTCTTATTTACAAGCTGATAAATCATGAAATCCTATACTAGAGTTCAATAAAACTCTGAAGGAGTACTTTTTTCGTCTATAATTTATAGAAAAAGATATAATTAGGGGGCTAATGGAAGGAAGTTTGAAAGAAGTTATAGGTAATTGACTGATACTGATTAGCCCCTCTCTCCTACTTCTCATCTTATATTTCATTTTTTGATAAAACCTATATGTTCAGAGATGAATAGAAACAACAGCGTTTTTCGATAAGCGATCAAATCAAAAGACAATTTTTGGCCATTTTCAAAGTTTTTTTTTCTGTTTTATGAGTTTTGTTTTTGATAAATTAGCTCTTCTTCGTCTCAGAAGTGCTAAAAACATGGTATTTTCTTTGTTCTGCATTTCGGCTGGCTGACCAATGGGTGCGAGGGAAAGGCTGTATTCCCGCCTAGCAAAGCTACAGGTTCAATAAAACTCACAAGGAGTAATCCATATCGTCAATATTTAATTGAGAAAAATGATTGGGGAGGGGAGCTAATGAAAAAATATGAGTTGAAGTGCTTGGTAATTAACTATTACTGAATAGTCACCCCCTATTCCTTAGCTTATATACTGTATTTTTTCATAAAACCTACATTCAGCATGTTTCAACAAGCGATCAAATGATTGCTTATTTGGCAATTTTTAAAGGTTTTTACTAATTTGTGAGTTATATTTTTACAAATTAGCGCTCGTCCCTCTGAATAATTTTTTCAAAAGGGGCTTTAAATCATTTTTAGTTAATTTTAGAGTAATAAGCATTTCCAATGATATTAAACATATTGTTGTTTTCTTTTCTGTTTGACTGGTATTACAAAATAGTGTCACCCCAAAATAGTGACACCCGGGGCGGGCCGCCCCCCCCCCCCCCCCCTAGCGACGCCACTGAGTTTAGTAATCATAGAACACGTTTTTGGCAAATTTAAGTTATATCTCTGTTTGCTTCTTTCATGATTTGCTTTTAATGAAGTAAACTTTAATGAAGTAAACATCCATGCCAGTATGCGGCGAAGGGCAGACATCGAACGTGAAGTGAAGCTAAAACCATCTTAAACTGCTATTCGCCAGACTATAGATCTGGTACGTACTCGCACACGTAGAAAAAAGGTATTGGTGCAGTTGCTGTAGTGGTCTGACCTCTGACGCAAGAGTTGCCAGCCAAAAAAGGAGGAAAATGCAACTAACTTAACTGATTTATGCAGAGCTAGACAGCGCTGTTTTGAGCTGGCCTCATCAGCAGCCATCAGCATATCTAAACCAAATTACTCCCAAGACATTTTTCTTGGCCAGACTGGTCAAATCTTAACGGTTTGCACAGTGACAGAGGGTCTATAAGGAATAATCGATTTTTCGCTTGTGGTACTTCGCAAACAACAAGTAAAAAACCGACGGGTTCTTATTTTAAGGACAGCCATAAGCTATCCTTAATAGAAGAGCTTCCTCTCTGCGTGACCACGAAAATCAAAATTGAAAAAACTTGACGTCCTTCGTGGTCTTTTAGAGAATACCTTTGCTTTAGATATGCTGAGGGCTGCTGATGAGAGTTAAAAGCTTGAAACAGCGCTGTCCTACTCTGTACATTAATGACTCGAGCTGCTTGCGGCTGCAGGGTTGGTGGTTGATATTGCCATCTAACTGCCAGAGGAAGTCGTTCTAACTTTCCGGGAGTCGGCCACGAAGAACGTAAAGATTTTTTCAATTTTAACTTAACTGAATCGAACAATTGCGTGGCAAAGTCGACTGTTCTAACGAATTTGTGGTTCAAATTTAAAATTACAGTACTTTGTACTTTTCTTAATCAAATGCTACTTAAGTAGCGTTACTTCGCTCTAAAAATGATCAAGTAAAAGTAGCCACTAAAAAAAATACTTAAAAAGTACTCCTTACCGGAAAAAACTACTTGAGTAATCTACTCAAGTAAAAGTATTTCGTTACTTTACACCACTGCTAAGAACACGGCCGCATGTGTTCTCCCAAAAAAAAAGTCTTCAAAAAAGTTTTTCAGGTAATCTCTAATTTATAGGCGTAGCCAGAATTTTTGACTGGGGAGGCCTCAACCACAAATCACATGCAATGACGTCATCAAAAATTTGCCTTTTGGCACTTAACCAGGATTTTGCAAAAGGAGAGCGCTTAAACTAATAATATAGTTGAAAAGTGCAAATACGTAACTTTGGAGACGTTTTGAGAAAACCAGTGTAACTCAAACGTATCACAGACGGGGGTCTGGGGGCGGGGGCCCAAGCGGCCGGAAGCTTTAGGGGTCTGGGGGCGAAGCTCCCACCTGTTGGGCGATTTTTTGGAAAAAAAGCTACTTTAATGCCATTGAATCACATTTCGCACGTGTTTAGAGCCACTTGAAAGCACTAGATTTTTGACATTTGAAAGCCAATTAAAAAATATTAAATTGTTTAATTCTTCTTGTTCTTCTAGTTGCAATTTAAGTCCAAAACACGTTTAACATCTTGCATTTTGGTGTTAAAGTTTAGGCAGTGGCTGCTGTTACGTTACGTAACACTTCACTCGTAGGATAATATTATGTAATTTCCCTCGCGAATGGAGCCATTGCCTTTTTCATATCTTTGGTTTAAATACGACATTTTGTTGATGAAATGTTGCAAGCTGCATAGTGGGGTGGTTACAGCGCTCGGCTTCCAATCATTGCACTCAGGTTCGATACGCGTCTGACGTGCGAATGCGTGGAATGAAAGATAACGGAGTGTAGACGTAGGATCGGGGAAGAATTTGCACGGAGCAATTTTTTTTGCTTCAAAATCTTGCATTACAGTTAGGGTGGGGCAGCGATGCCATCCTGAGAGATAGCAATTACGTGCAGCAACTTTTCACAGCGCATGATCCATTCGCGAGGAAAAAAATACCGCGAGTGTTCCACGTAATATTATCCCACGAGTGAAGTGCTACGTAACGTAACAGCAGCCACTGCCTAAAGTTTAATTGTACGTGATTTGGTTCAGGTAGGGGGAAGTTAGATGTATTGTCTCGTGCAACATTTATTAGCAGTAAATGAAAACCCACTCGAAAATTTTCCTTAGAGATTTTCGTTTTGTCGTTAAAATAACCAGTTATAGAAGTGCATGTTAGGCCACGGGACCAGGCCCCCTCAATTGAAGTTCAACGATTTGTTCAATTATTTCACCGGAAATTTTTATCTAGTTTTTTATTAATTCTGACTCACATCTAACACAAACTCAAATGCTTACTCCAAAACTATTCCCAAATCGAACCCTAACCCAAACCCTAACCCTAACCCTAATCTTAAACCCTAAAAAAGCAAATGAAAAAAGCGCGGATGAATATTTCTCATTCTCGTTTTATTCTCTTTAAGTTGAAAATTTTCGGTGAAATAGTCACTATATACCTTTGTTCAATCAGCACTTTCCATGGCGAATTTTTTTTAAAGTCTTTTGTGCGTAAAAACTACCGAGGTGGAGGTGAAGTAATGAATTATTGAAAAATAGTACAATAGAATAGATGGTTACGCTTACGAACCATGTTATTGCCGGGCTGGATTTACATCGCGCTGGGCCCCTGGCACTTTGGAGATTTTTGCAACATCTTTCTGCCAAATGTAGGTGAAGACCATAAAAAGTCTTAAGATTTGAGCGCAGGGCCCTTAGCTGGTACTGCACCATATTGTGGTAAATCCGGCCTTGGTTAATGCATTACGTTCATAAAAAGGCTAGATGTGGTTCTGAGATAGCAACTTTTAGGACAAAAACTATCCATTTCCTCCAGGCCTACGTTTAAATTGGCTGGCAAAAATTGATTTGAGGGGGTTCCGGGGCCCCTGGTCTTCAGTATTGTTGTTCGCTACTGGTGTGAGCGAAAAACGCTAAAAAGAAACTGAAACTGAAGAAACAATAGGCTTTTTTGTCATTGGTGAAATTTCAATTGGGGGGGAAGGCCCGCTTGGCTAAGCCTATGCTCCAATTGCAGAAAACAAAAAGGCAGTGGCTATTTTGCCTCTAGAGGCAAAATAGCCCCATGTTGTTTTGCCATTTGGAGGCAAAATAGTCCTAATGGCTATTTTGCCGCAAGTGCCAAACTAGCCCTAATCCTAACCCAAACCCTAACCCAAACTGTAACTCTAATCCCAACCCTAGCCCTAACCCAAACAGAGAAAAAACACTATTTTGCCTCTAGATGCAAAATAGCCACTTCCAAACAAAAAAAGTATTTGCAAATTTTCCACAAGGTTTCTGGCGTTTTCCAACAAAATTTCAACAGTTCAAAAAATATTGCTGTCCTCGAGTCGAGGACAGGGCAATTTTCGAGGACCTAAGGCTTCGAGGCCAAGGACTTCAAAATATGTCCTCGAGGACTCCACTTCTGCCTAAAAGTTCCGGCATATAATAGTCTCAGTGAATAAATCAGATAAATGTCCTGCACCGAAACATCCGTTCCCAAAAGTCACAGTCCGGCAAGATAATGCCCCAAAACTGGTTGTCTTAAACAAAGTTTAATATTGAATTTTAGTCAACTGCTTTTATGTGCTGTGATGTCGTTGTGGTTGAAGGTGCAATAGCTCAAAATTGCTGTTGGTGAACCATGTTTGGGTTCAAATAGCCTACCTAGTCGGACATTGGTTTTTACTTAAACCACAAATACAGTAAATTAAAATTAAAAATTTTCTTTTGACCAGATAAAATCAAATTTGATCTTTTTATTTGAGCATTACATGTGATCAAGGTTTTCAGGTTTTATTCTCCGTGAAAGACTATTTTGCAATTATGTTTTTAATGCACTTCACACTAATTTATGTTCTTCTTTAGTTTCAGAATTATTTTATCAACCGTAGTGACTACTTCACCGAAAATTTTCAACTTAAAGAGAATAAAACGAGAATGAGAAATATTCATCCGCGCTTTTTTCATTTGCTTTTTTAGGGTTTAAGATTAGGGTTTAGGTTAGGGTTTGGGTTAGGGTTCGATTTGGGAATAGTTTTAGAGTAAGCATTTGAGTTTGTGTTAGATGTGAGTCAGAATTAATAAAAAACTAGATAAAAATTTCCGGTGAAATAAACAGTGTTGGGACTATTGCCACTTTCACGAGTCCGAGTGCGAGTCCTTAAGCTACGAGTCCGAGTCCACCAAAACTCAAAATCACGAGTCCGAATGCCACGAGTCCAAGTCCGAGTCCACCAAAACTGAGGATCACGAGTCCGAGTTTGAAAAGTTCGAAAATTTAACCGGAAAGTGAAATTTAAAATTTGGTCAAAGTTATTTCACTATGGACAAATGCTTTCAGAAATTCCGCAAGAGGACGTTTGAGCACCGTTTCTGCAAGCGTTGCACAGTCTTCTAACTAGGCCCTTTACACACAGAAAAAAGTTGCATTAACGCTTTTGCAAGAGCTCTTGCAAATAAAATTTAGTCGTCTACTTCGGCCTTAATTTACACCAGAGTTTGCAAAACTTCTCATGGTTGAGAAAGTCAAAATTCGAGGTTTTCCTTCTTTTATACCTGTATATTCAGCCAGTTCAGTTTTGACAAAGTTTTTTCAGTAAAAGTATGCGAGTGACGTCACATGAAACGCTCTTATATTGTAATTTAAATTTGCAAAAAACTTTGTAAGTTATTGGAACGACCGACGCTCGCGTCGAGAGCTTTTAGTTTTTACTCGGCCATTTTCAAACTAATGAGTGCGAAATTTCAGACTTTTGCTTATAACTCGAAAACGGTTTGGTCTTGCTACGTGAAATTTTGACAGCAGTTTGAGCAGGGGCGTCGCCAGCTTAGCGAGATCGGGGGGAGCAAAGCTGAAAACGAGCGTTGAACTAGACCCGAATTTTCATTGTTTCTAAATTGGATTTAGGCGAATTTTCAGTGAAAATCAGGTGATCTCCAAAAAAAAAAAAAGGTCTTCGCCGAATTCTGTAGGCTTTTTCTGGCCAAAATCAAATCCGATGCTCACTTTCAAGAAAAAACACAGTGGGGGGGGGCAAGAAATAAATCGGGGGGGGAGGGCAAGAACAAAAATCGGGGGGCAGCGCCCCCCCTACCCCCCCGCTGGCGACGCACCTGAGTTTGAGACTATTGATTTGCATGTTCGTATCAAATTTTGAGGGAATTGATTTCGTGACTTTGGTTTTAGGACCCAAAAACCGCCTTGCAAATTTGGCATGCAAAAGCGGTCCCACTCAAAAACGGCCAAAGTACGACATAAAATATTTCACAGGGTTATATGTCTTAAGCTACCTTTTCATCGCAACTAACTCACTTTTGGCTGCGATGAGTTTTTTTTCTTATTTTTCCTTTGTTTTTCTTTTTTTCTCTTCCTATATTTTGTGCGCTCTTCTTCTCCTAAACCACAAAACATCGAAATTTAATTTGTTTGTAAAGTTGTTGAGTTGCAAACGCAATTTTGTCTCCCGAAATATTTTGGGGCCACTCCCTTAGAAACCCTCCCAAAATCGGGTCTAAAAACTGAATTTTTTGAAAATGAACAAAATGAAAACCGCTCAAACTAGGGTGCTAGTTTTTTTGATATCAGCAGATACTTAACAGACAAATATTTTGACATACTTTGGGGGTGCCCCCCTACGGGGACCCCCCAAAAAGGACCCCAAAAATCAATTTTTTGAACAGCTTAACGTAGGGTGACAGTGTGTTTTGATATCAGTAGATATTGAACTCACAAATATTTTGACGTAGTTTGGGTGTACCAAATAATTTACCCTGGGACTCTCCCAAAAGACCATCCAAAAATGGATTTTTTGAACAGCTCAAGCTAGGGTGCTAGTTTTTTATGATATCAGCAGCTACTTAACAGACAAATAATTTGACGTAGTTTGGGGGTGCCACCTCTGGGGAACCCCAAAAATCAATTTTTTGAATGGCTTAAGCTAGGGCGCTTGTTTGAAATCTGTAGATTTCTTTGAAATCTGTAGATTTTTGCGTTGGTCGTTTAAAGGGGTTGCTACTCAGAAAGCTCCCATCTAGTTTTTCGCTGCAGTTAATTACTTTTCGGGATATCAGATTAAGAAAATAATTTTAAACAAATCAAATTTTTCTTTATACTCGTTGTTCCCCTTTCAATTTTTGTTTTATAGCCTACTCGTTGTATTACGCCGAAGCGTGCAAAGAGTTGGCACTGCCCAACTCCACGTCATTGCGGCCTGGGCGCAAAATTTTTTTTTCTACCATGGTTTTGCAGATTTATTACGTCACATCCGTTGTCCCAACCTTCTGATTCATACTCCGCTCTCGCTTTTCGCTTGATCCGCTATATTCACAGTCTAATTGGTACAATGGTACTGGGCAATTAGGTTATTATTCTTGCGCTTTAGTTTCGAATAAAGTCCTATCGTAGGCAGTGGTAGACTAGGCTTGAAAGAATAGCAAAAAACATTAATAGCAGTTAGTCAATAAGCCTAGACTTACGTTTTATAATCAAGTGAAAATATTAAGACAAAATTTGAGATACAAGCAAGTCAAAATAGCCTAGCCTAGTGATCTTTTTTAAGCTTGTAAAGGGTTGGGCTGCTGAGTCTTCAACGATTATTGCATTTTAGACAGAATAGGATTATCAGAGGGAAGCCTAAAACATATTTCATTAATTAATCCATAATTCAAGTTACTGTATGCGAATTGCAAAAATAAATACGTAGCAGATCTGAGATACCGGCACCAGTACTGAGGTCTGGATAGCCTAGTCAGACAGTGCAGTTGGCTAGGTAGGCTACCATAAATGACTAGCCTAAACTGTGTAGGCCCTGAATTTGGAAAAGTGAAATGTCAAAGTTATTTTAGTTTTTACTACTGTAATTTCACCAATGTTGTGATTGCTTTCAAATTTAGAGTCAGATTTAACTAGACAGATCCGCTTACTGACTTCATCACGCAGTCATTCATCTGCTCATACTCCTCAATCAGTACTGTCATAGTGGATAAAATTAGGACAAAGTTTACTTGATAAATTGATAAAGTATCAAACTGATAGATTGTTGAATCAGTTTGAAGGAAAACTTTCAAAAAAATTTACATGGGTTGCTAACTTTACCAGCTTCACACAGTAGCCTACTGCAGCACGTACACAGTCTGAAGATCTGACTGTTATGGTACATTTTCCAAGTATTCAATTCGATTTATTTGGACAGCGAAAAGACTGCATAGGTCATCAATGTCTACTGTCACGAAAAGAAACTTTATGCAGTAACATATATCAGTGAGAAACAGAGCAGTAGGCTAAAACCTACCGGTACTGCTGTCACAACTCAAAACAAAAACTCACAACATCAAACTTAACAATTATGCTTTGTATCAATGCATGGCATATGCTCAAAAACTTGATTACCTGGACCCCCTTATTCAATATTTTGTGTTTGAGTACTGTGATATATGAAGTCTTTAGTTCTTTCTTAAACTGCATGAGTTTCATCTCTCTAATTTCCTTTAGAATTTGATCCATTATACATCAGCAATTTTTGAGTTTGTGCTGCGTTAACGCTGGGAAGAAAGTAGTTAGTTTTGCTTTTTTTCAAGTGCTAAAAGAATGTATTTCATCCAGTACTATGAAAAGCCCTAAGTTTGGAAGTGTGAGATGATGTATTGCTTATTCTGTACATCAGTTTTGCTGTTTCCATTTTGCACATGTCATTCACTTCAGCTGTAATAGATATAAGCTTGAGAATAATGGTTTAGTATCAGGTATGTGTCCTGATGTTGTTGTGAGTTATTATTCTTACTGCTTTTTATGTAAATTAATCAAAGGTGTAAGGGTAGATGCTGATGCACCACCCCAGCTGCTAATACAGTAATTTAGATGAGAATGGATGAAGCTGTAATAAATCAACATTAAAGTTTTACAATCTCCATACTTTTGTAAATGATACAATACCGAACAACCACTGGCTAATTTTGAACTAACTTTCTGAATTTAGGGTTTCCAATTTAGTGAATGATCTATCAGGACACCCAAATATTTAACGCATGTATTTGCACTACATGTACTTTAACACATGTACTATACAAACATGTAGAGCTGTGCAGGGCATGGTATGGAATGGAATGAAAAATGGAATGGAATGGAACGGAAATTTCAGTATGGAATATGGAAGATGCCAGAATGGAATGGAAGATTTCAAGAATGGAATGGAAGACAATCTTCCATACTTTCATACCAATTCCATACTAGATTTCGCTCATGGCATTTACAAAAAATGCATATGGATAGTGATAACTAAAAATATTAGGAAGCGTATAGCAGCTAATTATCCATTGACAAATTAATGGGATAGTTCGGTCATGAACATTGCGCAAACAGTGTAGGCAGTGCATCATATCATACAATACGTTCATTGCAATTTGCAGCTGCATTGATGCTAACTGGCTTAATTTTGGTTTAGAGAATGACTAATTGTCTAGTGCCATTGCCAGAGCAAACAAAGTGAGGGGAACGAAAATAGAATAAACTTTTGCACATTAAAACTGATCTTGTACCTATGCAAATTATGCGCGATTTCAAAATTCTGTAATCGTGTCAAAAAAAGATATATGTAAGTCAGGTAGCGTCTCTTAGTTCCTTTTGTTTCCTGCCCATAGTCACTTGAAAAGTTTATCTGCATCCATGACTACGACCTAAGCAACCTTGAGTATGCTCTAAAAAAAACAAAACAGCTGGTTGTTCAAAAAACGAAATTAACGATTTTGTTGGTCTACATTTTTACTCTACACGACACACCCACAAACAGGCTTGCAACCAAGATTTTGCTGAAGGAAGGGGTTTGGATATTAAAGTTTTTTTGTTTGAAAAATGTCTGGATTGGGTGGTGAGCTGAGCAAAGAGCTGCATCTCAATCATCTCGTATAAATGGGGGTCAGGGCTGAAGCCCCTGTTGCTGAGTAATTTTTTGATAAAAGAAGTATTTCAACGCCATTTGGATCACATTTCGCATGTTTTTAGAAGCCAGTGGAAAAGTTTAATAGCTTAGCCCATTCAGCCCTTACTTTACCCACAAGTCAATTGAAAAACACGTTTAAACACTTCAGACTTTCATTTTAGGGTTAAATTTTTTAAGTGACTTGGCTGGGTGGGGGGGCTGAAGCCCCCTTTGCCCTTGTAGTTCCGCCTCTAAATCCGTAAACACTTAGCGGCTCGTTGTGCATCCCGACTCATAGTTTCAGAAACACTGGCTTCAGGCTTAGAATACTTTGAATGGAATATGATGTAAGCGTTCATGGTTTTGAAATTGATAAGACCAGCGCAATTGGTGTTTGATGACCTATTAGTGATTAGATTCAGAAGTGTAAACTTTGGATGTTTAATTTGGTGTTTGAAACTTGAACCAATAAATTTTTGGTATTCAAAAACTTTAATATACTGCTAATGTAGGTAATTTTAATCAAGTAGGTAGGATTGAATGTTATTATTACGTTTTGCACCATTGTCGATTTTCTTGACCTTACATGATGTTCCAAATACATATTTTTTGTAAACCAAGATGGAGGGTAAGGCCCCCAGTAGCAATGATACTGAATTTGCCAAGTGACAAAACTTTTTCTTCCACCGCAACAAAAATTTGTATGTACTTTTCTATCCTCGAATGAGCTGAATTCCTTGTTGTTGTTTTTTGCATTTAAACTTTTCTTCAGTATTTTTGTAGAATGTTTTTGGCTGTTTGGCGATGCCAAATTTCACAGTTGGTGTGATTACAAACTTGCAATCGTTAAACCCAGTGCATAGTTGCATACCCATCAACCTTTTGTCGGTTGATTAAGTGGTTTGTATTTTCATGCTGGGTGAATTTTTATGATAGATCTTTGTGATAGTGCTTCAAATATGGGATGAGATGCATCGTATCGTGCTGCTTATTTTTTGCAAGCGACTACTTGCAGAGGTATGCTTAACGTTGCAAAAGTAGCCTACATTACAAATTACACGTAGCTTCCGGTCTAAACTTACATTGGTAGGGAAGTATGGAATGGAATAAGGAAGAAAATTTTAGTATGGAATGGAAGATTTTTAGTATGGAATGGAAATTGAGTGGAAGAAAATTGCCAGTATGGAATATGGAAAAATCGTCTTCCATTCCATATCATGCCCTGGAGCTGTGTTCCCTCTAACTTTATGGCTAATTGGCGAGTGCCAAAATTTTCTTTAAACATTTGTGCCCAAAGCCCTAAAAAGACGTTTATGTGCCCTAAATTTCGTACCAATCCAGTATTAATGTATACCAAATGTCATATTTCCACAAATTTGTCAAGTTTTCTAAAGCTATGTTTACTGTATTGCCAAAAATATTTGCCCTTGCTCCAACAAATCGCCGATTCGCTGAAAAAAATCGGCTTGGTTGATGGTGGGGACACTGATGTAGAGTGTTTGCACAGACTTAGCTGATGTTTGCAAATTATAGCTATTCATATTCTATAATTGTTTAAAATACAAAATCGCATTTCAGGCAGAAAAAATAGCCTATTAAAGCTAGTTTGAAAGAAATCTAGTATGTAGATGTGCTTGTGAAAACAAATGGTTTCTGATGTAGAGATTAATCGCCCAAACTATGTAGCATTGACTGATTGATGCCATCTTTTAAGCCATTGTGTTACCCAGGAAGATTGATGAGCAATTCACAATTATCTGGCAATAATACAGGAAGGTTTTAAAAGATTTTTTGGATGAAAAAGATACAGCAGCAAGACTTCACAAGTGTTTGGGTATGTTCTTCAAATAATCGTTGGTAGCTTTGTTTCGTTTGCAATGATATTTCAAACTTGTTACAGTATTTATATCAGATACAAGTTTTGGTGCTGACTGCAATCTCACTTGCAGCAAGATTTAACCAGAATATTAAAACTGGCCAGTTGGTTGAGCAGTAACGCAATTGTCCTGGATTGGGAGGTTTGTATTTCAGGCCAGTCAAATCAGACACAGTGTTGCCAACAGCTTGCCACCACTGCAACATTTCTTCAAAAGGAGCTGTGTTTCCCTTCACAAATGTGAGGAGATTTCCTCCGTGTTACATACTTTGGCATAATATGAGTATCGTGAAAGATTTGATGTCAGAACCTCACAACATATAAATTGGCAACAGAAGCTCTTTTTTTTGCTGATTATTTTTTGCATTTAGCAAAACTTATAATGTTGTCAAGCCATGTTGTGAGTCTGATTATTGCAAGTGGGACATAGTTGCTCTAGCAAGAAAATATTTTATTAGCCTTTGCTGCTAATTGCTTTCATTTTTTCAGGAAAAATTTGCTGGTTCTTCAAGGATTATACCTTCACTGCCTTAGAAAGATCACTTGCCCTGCTGCAACCACTGAGGCCACTACTAGAATATCGCAAACTTCGAAAGTGGAATTTCACCAATTGCTTTTTGAATAGTGGAATTTCATTAACTATCAACAACAGTATTCAGAAAGGTACGATAAGGCATAATCTAAAATGTAGAATGTGTTTGATACTGATATGGTTGAGACCAGAAGCAATGCAGTGTTATGCTGATCTTTGCAATTGATGTAAGGCAACATGCAAAGTTGTTTTACATTGCTCTGTGTCCAATTTACATGTGCTTTTAAGTTTCAAGGTTTTGTAATGTTTTGTTTTTTTGTAATCATTTATTTAATTAATTAGGGTTATGCACACAAGCCAGTTAATCCTAGTTGTTTTTTGTTGTTTTTTTAAAGAGCGGTACTTCGTGACAGACTTTGGTTTACAAGTAAGATTGTGGTTTATCTGGTGATATTTACTTGTCAATTGTCATCCCAGTTAGACTACAGATTTGTTTGTTTTTGGTCACTTATACTCTATTAGTGTCACTGTGTGCATTTGCATTTTAAAATTGAAAATACAAAATCAAAGAATAGAGTTTCACAGATCATATCTTTTTAGAAGTCTTGGACCATGGATTTCATCCACAGAATGTACCCACTACTTCCCAACGACGAATCATCTGCTTTTATGTCTCTGTATTAACAATATCTTCAACTATGCAAGTGTGCATGCAGCATTTTGATCTTCACAAAATATCATCAAAATCTTGAAATGTACTAATGGAATATTATGAATAAATCATGGACTTCCAAAAAATGTGCAACGACAGAACTACAGTAGAAATAATGCCACGTGAATAGCAATAAAATCAGAAGAGAAGAAGTCTTGATAAGAAATGTTCCTCCGAAAACTAAGAGAGCACCAAATTTTCTTGAACTTGCATGCGATCTCCATGGTTTTTTGTTGAGATTTGCAAGCAGTTGTGGATTTTCGTTCGAAACGCTTTTATTAAATTTCCATTTTTCAGGCTGTCAAGCGTTCATTTTTTTCATTTTTATTTATATAGTTATTTTTTTATTAGTAATTTCTTTCATTATTTTTTCCGGATTTTGTTTGGTTGTAAACTAATTTTTAGTTTAGTTACCCTGTTTTTTGGACATAAGACGCAAGACCCACGTAAAATACCTAGATTATCTCAAAAGTACAACGTGCACTTTAATCTTCCAGTTCGTGTCGTGTATGGATCTTGTTTGTACCCTATTTCTCTCCAGGATAATATGTTTTTTGTGCACATACAGCAAGAACAAGCGAAAGCTCAAAAAGAATCTGCTAGTTGCACAAAAGCTGTGGGAACACGCAAGCGGAAGCTTATAAATAGCTGTCGCAAGTGAACACATGCCCGCCATTGAAGTGGCAAAAAGAAAGTGGTTTCTGCTGCGAATGCTACCTTGGAAAAAATCCTGCTCAACTATACAGCAGCATCAGAAAACGGGAAAAAAATTGCCGTAAAAATAAAAATGGCGATGTATAAACTGGTTCCGAGTGTTAAACAAAAAGAGTGAAGAGTGACTTTTGTACCACCCAGAATTAGCAACATTTTAGTTTACTGCTATGACATTTATTTGTTTTGAACATTTTGTGTATGTACGTGCTGTTCTTAATTCATTTAAATTGAGTTGTGCTATCAAAATTGTAAGCAACTTTTGTGTATGTAATTCATCAATACCTAGATGATTTTTTTAAAAAATGCTACAAAATGACTGTTGTTTTCGTTAGAATATCTTAACTTGTCACTCATTTTTTTCATTCGTTTTTGTTACAAAGTTCTTTTTCTTTTTTCAAAAGCGCCATCATTTTTTTGGTACTTGGCCGCTTGACAGCTTGCATTTTGTTATTTTAATTACGTGTAGTACTTTTTCGGTTAACAAATTCGTCTGTGATACGTCTGACCATAGAACTCTTTAGTAGTTGTAGGAAACTGACAGTTTTGTCGTTTTTTTCTTCACAATCCACTTATTCTTCGAATATGTCGAATCAAATCAGTCGAATACGCGTGACTGCAAAAAATCTTGACAACAAGAGCAACCTTTTTTTTGTTCAGTCCTCTTCCCTTTTTCTCCGTGCGTTTGTTTCTAGTCTACTAGATGAAGAGTCTATGATCTGACTTCCAAACCAAACGAACGCCATTTTGTGTTTTCGAGCTTAATTAACGCGTTTGCTGCTGACAATATTAACTCGCTGTTTATCGAATTCTTTTGAAAAGATACTGCTCGAGATCGGTTTCATTGAAGAAGTGAAAATCGCTTGAGATAACAAAGAAATGCTGCAAACTTTTCCCACTATTTCCTTTATCCGCAATAGTAGATTTAATTCGTTTAACTAGGTACCATTGACAACCCTGCATATCGAAATTTCGTGACATCAATAAAAGATAACTTTGCAAAATTTCCTACGGAATAGGTAACGCGATGTTCGATTATTATTGTAAACATTGCGTTCTTACAATAATTTTTTAAGTTATCCTTTTATGTTGTCACGAAACTTCGAAACACAGGGTTGCTAATGTTACGGAGACAAATAGATTAAATTTATTTTTGAGGATAAAAAATAGTGAAACAAGGTTTGGGGCACCTCTTTATTACCTCCAGTAGTTCTCAGTTGTTAATAAAACCGATTTCAAGTAGTAAATCTTTAAGACTTGTTAGTGTGGCAATTTAGTCTGGTGCAAAAGCACTTAGGTACGAAAATTCATTCCATAATTATTCCACAATTGCATGAGCTTAATGGCTAATGTAGAATTGCTGGTAATAGATGTAGGTTTAAGTAATGAAACGTTTCAAAAAGAATGCGAATGTGTTGGATCTGATTTTGTTTATGAATGTTCTATCGAAAAAACAAAGTTTACGCTTCTAAGTAAAAACAGTTTCAGCTTGAGCTTCTGCCAACCCATTACACAAATCTGAAATCAGACAACTGAACTATATATTGAAGGAGAGTTAAAGCTTAATTTATATCGTATCAAGTGTATGGCTTGCAGCAACTGCAGGGTTACGATGTTTTGTTCAGCTAGCCAGCCTCCAACATATTTGTGGTGGTGCATTGGTTGACCAGCGATTGCCGAATTTGAGATTAACCAAGCAATGATCTTTATAGACAATTGGACCCCCGTACATATGGCGATGCATCTAGATTTTATTGAAATGTTTTTGAATGAGATCTACAGTAGTTGGGTTTTTTTTTTTGCATATCTGAAGTTTTTCAAGTCGTTGTAGCACTTTTTAATTTACAAATAACACGTCATAGGTGGATTGATGTTATTTCATAAGAATCTTATCCATCAAATAACCTTCGTGTTTGCTAGAAAGTTGCGATTGCAAAACCAATTAAAAGCTAAATCAAAACAAATACTCTACTGCAGTATCTTCGCTCTGTGCACAGATACTGCAGGAGGATGTTACGCTCTGAGTGAATTATGATTGCTTTACTGTAAATATGCACTCATACGCAGAACTGCAGATGGGGACGAAGCACATGGTGTTGGTAAACTTTTTACCATGGTTTTAAAAGTGAACCGCTTCCTTTTGAACAATAACTACACTACATTGTGTGTCAGATCAGCATTTGCGAAGTCTTTGAAACGGCTTTAGTTAACGTAGATGGATAACGGCTAGGCAATACCTTCTCGTTGCAACTCTTTTCAAAACTCCGAGTGTTAGGTCACCTGGGTGTTCTGCCCTTCATTCCAATTCACATTCCTAGTTCTGTCTACGCAAAAACTTTAGATCTCTACGATGACAAAACCAATTACGCAATTCGATTCTTTTATGTCTAATAATAATAATAATGTAAACCATTTCGACGATTCCATCAAACTGCACAAAAAATACTTGCCAAAATAATTTTCTGAAAAAAATTCTACTTCAAAGCTTTCTTACGAAGTTGCTGAACCGTAGGTGGAAGTGGAAACGATTGGCAAATTGGCGCTTTATCTCTGGTCACTATCTGGGTTTCAGTGACACGTAAGGGCTCGATTCTCGATGAAGCTTTCCAATTCTACGTCGTTTACGACAGTGTGTAATGAAATCGAGGTTTATTAAGCAGTAATCAACAGCAACATAATGCAAGTCAGCAAACAAACGATCATAAAAGAATGAGCGAGCGTCGAGCGGTTTTTGTTTGCGAACGCAGGGCACCACAAAATTTCATATATATTCAGGCCATTTTTTTGAAAGTTTATGTTGAAAAATCAGAAACGCGAATTAATGAAAAAAATGAAACTCATTTTACAAGTCCGGCATAAAACTACAGAGATACAACAAAAATCAACATTTAAAACATACTTTAAAATCTTTCTAAATTTAGAATAGTTATCTGAAATGCTGAAATATACAGGCTAATCGTAGTCCTCAGGTACTATACCAATAAGGTTTCGCTGAGAAGCTGACAAATATGTTTAGCACCTGCGCAAAATTGATTAAGTAATAACAATGCGTTTGTCTTTGGAGCATAGATACTGCAAAAAAAGTTTAAACTTGGGGTCAGTGAATTCGGACACGGAGTTACAAACAACAGCAAGCCGTTGACGCAACCTTTCGAAGTAGTGTTGCCAAGGCGCGATGATTTAGAGATGGGCTCGGCTAAGTTGTCATACGCTTCGGCGTAATTTAGCGATTAAAAAGATTTGATTTTTGACACCCAAAAATTCTTTCAATACCACGTACGGTGCGTTGAAAAAGCTCATATATTTTAACGCAAAAAACTCATAGTTTCCGTGGGCCATCGGGGTTTCAGCCTGCAGAAAAATTTTGATGTACGGTTGGTTGGAAAAAAATAGTGACTTGCTCGTCAAAATAGCGGTTTTCAATAACTTTGCAAACAATTTAAATGAGTATGAACACAAAAGCAAACCTCGTTATACTGTTATTAAAGGTAAGCACGAATAAGATAAAGCGCAGCTTCACGTTCGCAATCAAGTTACAACACTCAGTGTGAATTTTGATTTTACGCAAAAAAAGGATTAATTGTTTACTAAGGAAGGCTAGCATTCGGCAATATTACGATAAACACAACACTAACTTTTTAAGTATAAACTTGCACGACTAACCGAAAAAAGTTAGAAAACGCAGCGCAATGAATTCGCAAAAAAATTTAATGGCATTAGCCTGCAAAGTTCAAATTTACATGCAGTTTACGTTCAAGCATACCTAAACTGATGCCACCAAACGACTTTCAATAAAGGAAAAGATACGATATGAGTAGTTGACAGCTCGCAGTCGTGGTTCACACACATCAATCAAATGCTACGGTGTATAATACGGTAAATAAATGAAAAGCTAATAAATATATAGGAGCATCAATACGTGATAATCCGAATAGAAACTAAAAAAAGCGACTTTTTAACTTTAGCAAATGGAAATACCAAATAAATAGCTAGTTCTACAGTGCAACAGTATAAAAAATTATAGGCGAAATCAGAGGTGGAGTCCTCGAAAACGTCCTTGGCCTCAAAGGTCAAGTACTTGACCTCGAAGCCTCTAAGTCCCCGAAAATACCCTGTCCTCGGCCGAGGACAGCACTATTTTTTGATTTGTAGACAATGGGCCAAGATCATGAACATTTTTTTCCTCGATTGAAATTTCACGAAAAATTTGCGACTTTCTGCGCGAAGACCTTTTTTTTTTCTTGGAGAACACTTGGGCTTTGTGTCCTTGGCCTTGAGCATTCCTGTCCTTGGTCTCGAGAAGGTCTGTCCTCGGAAAGTCGGTAATTGGTCTTGGGCTCGGATTTTTTTTGTGTCCTTGGCCTCGAGCCTCGTGTCCTCGACTCCACCTCTAAGAGGAAGCACTTCAACAAGCAAACTGAGATTGAGTTGCCTCCTGCTGCAGCGTTATAATTTCACAGCATAAGACACGACTCACGAGTACGGTTAATTAATATGAAATTATAACAATAAACGGAGGAGGGCACGAATAACATTTTACCAAACGCGCAGGGCAATGGTTATCTAATTCTAAATCACTTAAAGCAAAGTGCAAGATACGCAATTCAAAGTTTTTATCTCTGAAGGGTAGCGCAATTTCCGCAATTGCGGAACGAAATTCATATACCAAGTCAAAGAGTAATTTAACTTCCGGAAACAAACTAACACAACACGATGCAAACTCCACATTTTTACAATTCTAGACGGAAACAGAATTAGTAATTTGCTGAAGGCAAGACAAATTTATTTTATCGCTCAGTAACAGCACGACGTAAAAATTAATCAGCATTCGTTTAAGGCGACAGGGAAGTTGCAAAAAGCCTGACGATCATTCGAATCAAGCAACCTCCCTCTAGTCAGAGGCAATTTAAGCCAATTTGACAACATTACGATTGAAAATGGCCGACATTTGACAACATTAGGATTGAAATTAAACAAAATTAAGTTTATCGAACGAAATAGCGCTACTAACAAAACAAAAATTTGAAAGCGTAGCGCAATTCCTTTTAAGGGTACATTAGTCCGCTGCGCAACTTCAACAACATCTCAAAATAAAACATCAAGGTGAAACGCTTTGCCCACCTCTGATAATAAACAATAACACTTTGATCCAGCTCCAATAAAGTTAACCTCAAACTTAAACTTTAATCTCAACTTGAACGAGGACTGACGGTAAAATCACCGGGGGTATCTAAAGTTTGGCAAATCGTATTAGATTAGATCGGCGTTGACTTCATCCTTCTTGATCCAGCCCTTCCAGAGATATTCTACTTCAAACACGACGTAAGGACCTCTGTAATCATAATTTTTATTGGCAACCCTGGCATTGATAGCATCCGTGACGCCATCTTAGTCCTATCTTAAGGCAATGTAGCAATTACACTAAGCCACAGAAGCGTTTTAACCTATTTATAGTTAGGTTAATATAGACCTCAGTATGTTAGAATACTGCATTAAAATGTCAGAGTTGCCAATAAAAATTGTGATTTGGAGATCCCGACGTCGTGCTTGAAGTAGAATATCTGTGGAACGGCTGGAAAAAGAAAAATGAAGTCTACTCCATTGATGTTGCCTTCAGTCCTCGTTTAAATTTCAACAAAAATAATAACCCGCATTCCATTGAAGCTTAACTACCAACTGTTGAAATAGTGTGGTTGCATAGACGGGTCTACGACAACTGACCAAGAATAAGCTGACCGCGAACCAACTAACCCCGATTGGCCTAGAAGGGGGTCATAAAAATATTTTGCTATCCCTACAGCCATCGTTCCCAAACCCTCATTTTGTCACGAAATCTCTTTGTGACGAGATCACTGGTAACCTTTAATTCGCGGTCAGTTTGTTGCGGTCAGTTGATTTGGCTCGGAATAAACGCTGCAAACCGGAGATGTAAATGAAACGCAAATGCACAATCTTTAGTTATAGATATTGTTTGACTAGGCAATGTGTAGATATTGTTTGACTTGGACTGTGCAATGCTGCATGAACACTTGCACAAATGCACAGTCGAAGATATTGTTAATGCAGAGACATGAAAGCAGTTGATTCGACGTTGGGAAGTAGTGGGTGCTTTCTGTGGATGAAATCCATGGTCCAAGACTTCTAAAAATATATGATCTGTGAAACTCTATTCTTTGATTAATTGCATTTTCAATTAATGCAAATGCACACAGTGACACAAATAAACTAATCGAGTATAAATGACTAAAAAATGAACAAATCTGTAGTCTAACTGGAATGACTGACTATTGACTAGTATCTATCACCAGATAAACCACAACATTACTTATGAACCAAAGTTTGTCACAAAGTATCTCTCTTTAAAAAACAAAAAACAACTACGATTAACTGGCTTGTGCGTATGACCCATAATCAATTAAATCTAAAATTACAAAAAAATAAAATATTACAGACCAGGGGCTTATTGACTAGATGACCCTAATAGGTCCCTTCTATTCTACGGTCGTAAAAAAGTTATTTTGTATTTTTGCTATTGTTAACTATTTTTTGTGTAGTGTTTCGTTTATTGCCATGGTTCTCAACCAATGGGTCGCGACCCAAAGTTGGGTCGCCTAAAAATTCTTTTGCGTCACTTGCTTTTTTTTTGTAAACATCTACAAAGAGTGAAACTTGCACAAAAAATAATAAAATAAACGCAACGCCGCTTCATAGTCAGATGGTCATCAACCCTTGTTGCATTTTTGAACACGAAAAACTCAAACAGTGACATTTTGAGCTTTTGAAGACCGCTAAGTTGTAAAACGCTTCAAAGTAGTAAGCAATATATTGTAGTACTGATGTTAACAAAGAACTCCCGCAGTGAAGAAGGTTTGTGTGCGTGAAGACTAGAAATCAAAGGTCATATACGTCAGACTACGTCAAGCATGATTGATAACGATCAGCAGTATAACCAGGGGGCTATTGCCCCCCAATCGGCCTGCCGACCAAATTGCAGAATAAGGAAAACACCACGTTTTTATCACTTCTGAGACTGTTTTATGAATTGAAATAGACTCAAAAAATGATATAACGCATATTTTGAAACATTTAATTTGGGGGGGCGGGGTTACTTCGTCAAAAACAAAAATCATAGATCGGAAAAAAAACTTCAAAAATTGGTAATCAAATTTGATCGCTTATTGAAAAATGTTTAACAAAGGTTTTATCAAAAAATATATAAGCTCAAAAATAGAGGGGGATATTCATTTATTATTAGTTAATTACCAATCACTTGTCTCAAACTTTCTTCCAATAGCCTCCTAACCAAATTTTTCTCTATAACATATAGGCGAAACAGATTACTCCTTGACAGTTTTATTGAATTACCGGTAAAGGATTTTATGATTTACCAACTTGTAAACTATAGGCCTAAAATTAAGTTATTTTTGCAAAAAAAATTTTGAGCGCTGGGGGCTCTTCCCTGAGGTCCCGTGCCTCCGGTGGCTGGTGCTTTGCCCCCAAACCTCCAGGCTCTGGCAGCTGGAGGTTCAGCCCCCAGTCCCCTGTAACACCCCCACATTGCAGATTTCTGGCAACGCGCCTGGTACCAATACCAGAATGTCAAGTCTTTGAATTAAAAAAAATGAATAAAAAATGACTGCAGAGCATAAAATAATGCCAAATAATGGCAATTTTCAAGTATATTATAATTAGACTTACCATATTTTTTAAGACTGAAAACCGGGACAGGCAAAGAGATCCAAAAAACTAAACAGAAGACCAGTCAAAAAAGGTATTCGTGTAGTTTTAGCGAGATCTTTTTGGTTATCTCCCCCCCAAAAAAGGTTTTGATTTCAATGACTCACGACTTATTGCAATTCATCGAGTGATCTCAAAAAATATCAGTAGATTATTTAGAATATAAGAAAATAATGACAATGGTTCCAAAATAATGAAATTAAAAAACAATAATCAAAAAAATGAAATAATGACACACTTGACAGCCTGCAATACTCAAAGCTAAATAGCAAATATTCATAAATGTATGTTCAGTGAAAAGTTGTTTGTTGTATTTGCAACAAAGTTCTGTCATCACAAAAATTTTTTTGCAAATAACAGCTTTCAATTTAACTATGTACCAGAATATACTGTACATGGGTCGCAAAATTTTACAAATTTTATTTTTTCAATAAATTTGGGTCGCTTTGAAAAAAGGTTGAGAACCACTGGTTTATTGCATCTTATAATGACAAATAATACATTGAACGTGAACTTAAATGTGTATTTTGATCGGACATTGAGCAATGTGAAGCATCTTTGCACGTCCTTGCTGACATCACTTGCAAAGATCAGCACAGCACTGCAATGCTTCTAGTCTCAACCATATCAGTATAAAACACCTTCTACATTTGAAACAGTGGTGTAAAAAGTACTTGATAACTGTAATCAAGTAAAAGTTTTGTAACTTGAAAGAATAACTACTTAAACTAAAGTACAAACTTGACCAAAAAAGCACTAGAGTAAAAGTAAAAAAGTAGTCGTTTTTTAAAGTACTCAAGTAGAAGAATTTCTGAAAGTATTCAAGCAAAATAAACAAATTATTCAATCCACAAACTGTAGTGTATGACAACTAGTCGATTGCCTTCACATCACTGTCACATAATGCTTGGTCTTTCAATCCCCTCCTCTCTCAAGAAGTCATGGATGATACAAGTTTTTGTCATTATAATCAAATCAAAACGAACAACAGGGAAACTTCGGGATTTGAAAATCATGTCACGCAAAATTTGCTTGAAATCATTCATAAAACCGTTGCTTTGCCAGTAGAAAACTCAATTGTTCTGATAAATTTGTGATACATTTAAACCTACAGAACTCCGTACTCTTCTAAATCAAAATGCTGCTTAAGTAGCATTACTTCACGGTAAAAGTAAGCAAGTGAAAATAGAAAGTATCCAAAAACATAATTGCTTTAGAAGTACTTGTTACAGACAAACTCTACTTGAGTAGGCTAGTTAAGTAAAGATACTTTCATTACTTTACAACTATGATTTTAAATTATACCTTTCTGAATACTGTTGTCAATAGCAAATAAAATTCCACTATTCAAAAAGCAATCGGTGAAATTTCACTTTCATAGTTTGCGATATTCTAGTAGTAGCCTGAGTGGTTGCATCAGGGCAGGCGATTTTCCTAAGGCAGTGAATTATGCTCCTTGAAGACCCAGAAAATTTTTCCTGAAAGAATGAAAGCAATTAGCAGCAAAGGCTAAAAATAACTAGATGGGAGTTTGCCAGCAAACCCAGTGAACGACCGACGCACAGCTAATGCTGTGACGCTCAAAAGTACTTTTTGTCTACCGTAAAATCAGCAATTATTCAAAAATATCTGATTATGGAACCTCCAGAAAAGTTGAGTCAAAAGATTTGTCAGTTAAATATCTCCTGAAATCATAAAACACTGTCACCCTAGCTTGAGCCGTTCAAAAATTGATTTTTGGGGGTCCATTTGGGGGGTCCCTGGGGGGGGGTGGCACCCCCAAACTATGTCAAAATATTTGTCTGTTGAATATCTGCTGATATCAAAACAGACTGGCACCCAAGTTGAGCTTTTCAAACAATTCATTTTGGGGGGTCCATTTGGGGGGTCCCCGGGGGGGTGGTACCCCCAAATTATGTCAAAATATTTGTCTCTCAAATATCTACTGATATCAAAAAAAACTGGCACCCTAGCTTGAGCCGTTCAAAAATTTGATTTTTTGGGGCCCCATTTTGGGGGGGTTTCCGGGGGGGTGGTACCCCCAAATCATGTCTAAATATTTGTCTGTTAAATATCTACAGATATCATAAAACACTAGCTGGCACTCTAAGTTGAGCCGTTCAAACAATTGATTTTTGGGGCCCCATTTTGGTGGGTTCCCGAGGGGGTGGTACCCCAAACATGTCAAAATATTTATCTCTTAAATATGTACTGATATCAAAAAAAAACTGGCGCCCTAGGTTAAATCGTTAAAAAAATTTATTTTTGGGGAGTCCCCGAAGGGGTGGTACCCCCAAATTATGTTAAAATATTTGTCTCTTAAATATCTACTGATAACAGAAAAAACTGGCACCCTAGCTTGAGCCGTTCAAAAATTTGATTTTTTGGGGCCCCATTTTGGGGGGGTCCCCGGGGGGGTGGTACCCCCAAATCATGTCAAAATATTTTTCTCTTAAATATCTACTGATATCAAAAAAAACTGGCACCCTAGGTTAAATGGTTAAAAAACTTGCTTTTGGGGGGGTCCATTTGGGGGGGTCCCCGGGGGGGTGGTACCCCCAAATTATGTCAAAATATTTGTCTCTTAAATATCTACTGATATCAAAGAAAAATGGCACCTTAGGTTAAATCGTTAAAAAATTTATTTTTGCGAAGGTCCATTTGGGGGGGTCCCCGAAGGGGTGGTACCCCCAAATTATGTCAAATTATTTGTCTCTCAAATATCTACTGATAACAAAAAAAACTGGCACCCTAGGTTGAGCCGTTCAAAAATTG
Organism: Trididemnum nubilum; assembly: GCA_963965965.1. Classification (NCBI taxonomy): domain Eukaryota; kingdom Metazoa; phylum Chordata; class Ascidiacea; order Aplousobranchia; family Didemnidae; genus Trididemnum; species Trididemnum nubilum. The sequence continues at coordinate 26,494,964 of OZ014474.1, forward strand.
ATTTTTTGGGGGGTTCCCGGGGGGGTGGTACCCCCAAACCATGTCAAAATATTTCTCTCTTAAATATCTACTGATATCAAAGAAAAATGGCACCCTAGGTTAAATGGTTAAAAAATTTGTTTTTGGGGGGTCCATTTGGGGGGTCCCCGGGGGGGTGGTACCCCCAAATTATGTTAAAATATTTGTCTCTCAAATATCTACTGATATCAAAAAAAACTGGCACCCTAGCTTGAGCCGTTCAAAAATTTGATTTTTTGGGGCCCCATTTTGGGGGGGTTTCCGGGGGGGTGGCACCCCCAAATCATGTCTAAATATTTCTTTCTTAAATATCTACTGATATCAAAAAAAATGGCACCCTAGGTTATATGGTTAAAAAAATTTGTTTTTGGGGGGGTCCATTTGGGGGGGTCCCCGGGGAAGTGGTACCCCCAAATTATGTCAAAATATTTGTCTCTCAAATATCTACTGATATCAAAAAAAACTGGCACCCTAGCTTGAGCCGTTCAAAAAATTGATTTTTTGGGGCCCCATTTTGGGGGGGTTCCCGGGGGAGTTGCCCCAAAAAAATTTCAGGAGACACAATTGCGTATGTACCTCAACAACTTCACACAAAAATTAGATTTCTATGTTTTGTGGTTTAGGAGAACTCGAGCGTACAAGATTTAGGAAGAAAAAAAAGGAAAAAAAAGGAAAAAAAGGAAAAAAAAAAGGAAAAAATAAGAAAAAAACCTCATCGCGGCCGAAAGTGGGTTGGTAGGGATGAAAGGATATCTTAAGACATATAACCATGAGAAATATTTTTGCCGTACTTAAGCCGTTTTTGACTTAGACCGCTTTTTACGCCAAACTTTCGGGGCGGTTTTCGGGTCATAAACCCGAAGTCACGTGACTGATTGCCTCGAAATTTGGTACAAACATAAAACTCATTAATCTCAAATTGCTGTCAAAATTTCATGTAGTTAGACCAAACGGTTCTCGAGTTATAAGCAAAAGTCTGAAATCTCGCACTCATTAGTTAGAAAATGGCCGAGTAAAAACAAAGGAGCACGCGACGCGAGCGACGGTCGTTCCAATTAAGACATACCTAATGTAAAATGTTTTCTTGCTCGAGCAACTATGAGCCACTTGCTATAATCAGACTCACAGCATGGCTTGACAATATTACAAGTTTTGCTAAATGCAAAAAATAACACCAGTAAACAAAATAATAGTTTGTTTTTTTTAACAAGAACAAGATCCCTCATTTCTGGGTAACATAGGGGCACTGATTCTGAATCTGGCATTAGTTTTCTTCTAGCACATCAGGATTTTGAGATACGAGGGGCATGGTGAGTTACATTGCATGCATTTGGTATCCCATAAATGACAATACCTTTGCCGCCATTATCATGGCTGTTGTTCAGATTTTGACAAAGGCTACTAATCACATTAGCATGCTGTTGTACCTAATTAAACAAATTTGAAAAAAAAGGTCGAACAAAAAAGATTAAACAAGTTTAATGTACTGACCAGCACATTAAACTTGTTTAATCTGAAGACTGAAGATTGGACAGAATAGACTGAAGATTGGACAATGGGCAAACTCTTTTTTGCTAATTGTAGTCTTGAAAAAGACTGTTTATTGGCAGCTTTTAAACAGCCTGTAGTTGGATGATTTTGAAAAAATCTTTTTGGGGTAGCTTCAACAAAAGTGTTTTTCAGAATAACACATGTGGAAAATGTTTGCTCTTTATCTGGGTACCACTTAATACTGCAATCAATACCAGTTTAAATGAGGAAAACTTAAAAATGTTTGACATATGATTTCCGTTTGTATGGATGGTTCACATCATCACAGTACAACATCCAGCAATCATCACCCATCATACCCTCATTCCAAACTTCTTTATACCTTTTTTTCCATAGATTGGATATCTTGGCAAAATTTTTCACTCTGCTCATCACCAACCGCTCGTAGGTTTTCAGGGAAAAACTCAAGGTGTGAATGAAGAAAATGCATCTTTAAGGAAGTGCAACATTCAATCTCTTTGTATGCCACAAACAACTTTGCAACACCTTGATTTGAATTTGACTTGAAATTTTCAAAAAAATTGGAGCAAATCCATTTAAATGCATGCCAAGCTCGTAGATCCAATGCATTTAATGCATTTTCAAACTCTGGGTCTTCAAAAACTTCCAAAATCTGTAGACCAACAAAGATATCTTCTTTCAACTTGGCTTGGCTTAGCTCGGTAAACTTTTCACAGAGAAATTCAAAACCATTCGAATTCTGTTTTGCCAGAGCTTTCACAAAGTTCTTCATTAATCCTAGCTTGATATGCAATGGTGGCATTAAAACTATATCGAGATTTACTGAAGGGATGTGTTAGAAATTTTTTGCTCCAGGTGCATATGAATTCCTAATCGGCCATTGTTTTGTTTCATAGTGCTGTGCAGTGGTGCAATTGTCCCAAAACATAAAAAACAACAGTGTTTTGTACAACCCCTTGCAATCCCATCAAAATTCCAATTACCTTAAAATCCCCACATAAGCTACACTGGTAGTCAGAATAGTAAATTGTACTCAACAAAATTTCAATGCTATCATAGGATTCTTTTAACTCGGCAAAGTGTGCAATAGGGATGTCCAGAGGGTTTTTTATTTCCGATATGTAGAAGAACTGCCTTCAAGCTTCTCTTTGAGGAATCAATAAAAGCCCTCCATTCCTTCACAATGTGAACTACACCCACAGTTTGAAATAGCTCTTCCATATCATGGCAGTAACAAAGAGGTCTTTCAACTTTGAAGGCCAAAGATAAATCCCTATTGTGCTTCCTGTAGCAACTTACTTTGACATCTCTTTCAACCATATTTCCTTCTTTTAACCTTGATGCAAGGAGCTTCGCCTTTCCTTAGAAAGACATAAATCTCTAATTAAGTCATTTAGATGTTTTTGTGAAAATAAGATGGGATCTTCTGGGTATCAGAATTTGTGTAGTTGGAAGAAATTAATCCGTCAGAGTTGTCTTCATCAGCACTGCCATCAATAGCATCAAGCTCATGTTGAGAAGGCACTGGTGGTGGCATTGAATCATCACAAGGCACTGGGGTTCTTGCTGAATCCAAATTGGGATATGTTATTTTGTCTCTTTGTTTAAAGGAAAAACCCTTCGTTTTGGTGAGAAAAAATAGCAATCTCAACAGCGATCTTTAGGTTCACTCCAAATCATTGGGACAAAAAACGGCATTAAAGAAGACCATTTATTTGGCCAGTTGTGCAAGCCTAAATAGCATATCTTGCATATGTTATAGGGTGCCCAACAGCCCAGGCCTTATCTTAGTCACCTAATGGGCAACCAAAGTATGCCACATACATCTTCTTGATGTCATGAGTGACATCTTTCTTTTTTTTTGCTTTTGAACTTTTCACAGCCAAAGCAAAACCGATCTGGATGGTTTATGCACTTATTAGGTATTATGAATATATTTGAAAATTACTATACTTTTAGAAATACTGTGAATGTACATACATAGGCGTCGATTTTTTGTTGATCATGCAAATTCCAAGGGGGCGAATTGTTTTTGCGAAGTTTGGTTAAACTTCATAATTTTATTTCAGTCTCAAATTTTGTCCCCAAATTCAGGTGAAACCCAAAAAACCGTTTACGGACAAAATCCCGAAAAACAAAATCCCGAATTGGACAAAATCCAGAAGTACAAAATCCCGAATTGGACAAAATCCCGAATGGACAAAATCCCGAATTGGACAAAATCCCGAATGGACAAAATCCCGAATTGGACAAAATCCAGAATGGACAAAATCCCGAATTGGACAAAATCCCGAATGGACAAAATCCCGAATTGGACGAAATCCAGAACGGACAAAATCCCGAATGGAGAAAATCCCGAATTGGACAAAATCCCGAATTGGACGAAATCCAGAACAGACAAAATCCCGAATTGGACAAAATCCCGAATGGACAAAATCCCGAATCGGACAAAATCCAGAATGGACAAAATCCCGAATTGGACAAAATCCCGAATGGACAAAATCCCGAATTGGACAAAATCCAGAATGGACAAAATCCCGAATCAGACAAAATCCCGAATGGACAAAATCCCGAATGGACAAAATCCAGAATGGACAAAATCCCGAATTGGACAAAATCCCGAATGGACAAAATCCCGAATTGGACAAAATCCAGAATGGACAAAATCCCGAATTGGACAAAATCCCGAATGGACAAAATCCCGAATTGGACAAAATCCCGAATGGACAAAATCCCGAATTGGACAAAATCCCGAATGGACAAAATCCCGAATGGACAAAATCCCGAATGGACAAAATCCCGAAATGGACAAAATTCCGAATTGGACAAAATCCCGAATGGACAAAATCCCGAATGGACAAAATCCCGAATTGGACAAAATCCCGAATTGGACAAAATCCCGAATAGAAAAAATCCAGAACGGGCAAAATCCAGAATCTAACCAATTTCAAAGATAGAGAAAGTTAGGATTGATAGTGTACTCACAACCTTGGGCAAGTTTTTGCAACTTTTTTTTACAGCTTCCGACAGCTTTCTAAATACCAAGAATTTATGTAGTACAATGTTCTAAGCTGTTTTTAGGAATTTCATATTGCAACTTTTAGCAAGTTTTTTCTTTTTTACATGCAACTTTTTACTGCAATTTTTATTAAATATGGCGCAAAATGTTAGTGTGATTTACAAATCGTGCTATAAAACTATTTCAGTACTGTTCTATCATAGACTACTATGGTTCTATTGTCTTTGATTTGCATAACAAAGAGCTATGTGACGGATACCTGCGTCTCAATATTATTTATGACGCAAGAGTTGGCTTACAACTTTGTGCACTGTGGAGCGAAGTTTTAGCATGCTTTGCAAACTGTTGGCAAAAGATCGTCATTTCTCCCCAAGAAATGTTGGCAAATATTTGGCATTATAGGTAAATAAATTGCTTGAGTAAATCACTGTCGTTTTTAATGTTTGTGAATAAATGCAACTTTTTGCAACTTTTGCTGTAAATATATGCAGTTTTTTCAATTTTTTTAGTGCAACAAAAACTTGCCCTAGTACTCAGTTCTGGCATATAAGCACTAATAAATATAAATGATTAATTTGCCGACAAAACTGCATGTCTTTTATTTGCTTTTGTCGTGGCGACTTAGAAAAAGAGCGCATATACAAAAATAGAGTGATCAAGTCAAAAAACTTTGCGGTTTTGTCGAGTTAATTAGGTGCGAAGCAGTTTATCCTGTAGCAAAGGCCTCGCACTTTTTACGTTTGACGTCAACTCTTTCAGTTTGTTGGAAAAGAAACTACAGTAGGCTGTTATTAAAATAAATTAGCGAGTTTTGTTCTAGGCAAAAATGTAAGCAATTAAGAGATGAAAAAGAAGTTGGCCCACGAACAAACTCCCTGAAAATAAAATTTTCTATGTTTCCAATATTGCTTTCTTTTTTGTCAAGAACAAAATTTAGTATGGATGTTTACAAAATCAAATATTAAATGTTTTTTGCCGTGTCTAAAAGGATTTCCTTTGAATTAAACCAAAGCTGGCAAAAAAGGAACAAAGTTTCGAAAACTATACTATAGTTCAATGATTATGTGTTATGGTCATTAAATGTTATAATATGTTTTTTTTATGGACGCGAGTTGGTCGAGCGGAAACGCGTTCGTCTCTGGAGCGGGAGGTTTTACGTTTAAATCTCAGAACGGTCAAATCCAGAGGTGGAGTCCTCAAGGACATCCTTGGCCCGAGAACACATTTTCAAGTCCTTGGTTTTGGCCTTCGCCTCGAAGCCTGCAACTTCTTGTAAATGTCCTATCTTAGGTTCGAGGACAGCATTCTTTTTTGATTGGTTAAAAAGAAAAAACCAAACAAAAGACAACATATCTGATAGTCGGTCAATTCGTTGTTTCTTTTCCTTAGGCTACTTGAAAATACAATGGGATAACCAACTAAGCCACGCCATACTAAAACTTATTTTAAATGGCATTGTATGAAAGCTCTAATCGGAGAATAAGCACACAAAACGCATTGCCGAAAATTGTTGTTTTTATTTCGGCTAATACTTCTGGTGCAGGCGGTAAAACTGCAAAGCACTTCATTAAAGCCATCCAGAGCCATTATAAGGAATCCAAGTGTCAGCACAAACCATTTTGAGTTGCTAATGCTAAAACATGACCGAGCCTATTCTGTGTGTGAATTTAAAAGAAAGTATGTGTGTGATAATGAAATGTAATACAGTATCACCAGGGAAGGCAGTGACATATTACCGTAATTTTGTTAGTATATCTCGTTGAGAACGCCAACCAGTTCTGAAAACACGCGACTTTGAGATGAGGAAGAATATCAACTCTAATCACTGGCAAGCGGTCAGGGGGGGCAAAGCCACGTCCCCTGAACAATTTGTGTGTTGGAAATAACCGCTACGAATCCCAAATAACAAAGTAATGGATCACAAAAAAAAACAAAAAAAAAACGCTGCATGAAGGATTATTAAATTACAGTATGTGTGAAATCAAATATAACTAGAATTGTTCAAATGCTTGGACTACTTAACAAATTTTTTTACAAGCTTCCACAAAAAATTGGGCGTTTTTAGAAAAAAATTAATGGTTTATAATTTTTCCGTTTCGACGGGCAAATGTCTCCAATGCCTTCCTTCTTAATACGAACCTCCGGGGATCCTCAGATTTTTTGTAATTAAACACTATATATAAATTAAGTGTCTTTTGGCAGCGGAAACCTTCGCGCTCATTCATTGGCAGACATTATAGATGTGAGAAAGACATAATGCACTGAAATGTAAAGAAAAGATTGGCTCAAAATCAGAGTTGGGAAATTGTGAGAAAACTTTTTTTTTTCTAATTTAGCATTTATGGTATTTTTTTTCAAATTGTTTTGAAAGTTTAAATGTGTAATCTTCTTAAGTCACAAAAATTGCTACTTTTTTTCAAAAAAAAATCACTAAAATTGTTTAACGGGGGGGCATGGGGATATTGCCCTCGTCCCAAACCTCCGTTTTTCAATGCCAAAAACTTTTGAACTTACAAAAATACTCTTTAGGTCAATTCAATTCATTTAAAAAACATATATTCACAGTATTTTGCAATATTTTTAGAAAATACTTTTTGAAAAATTCGTCAAAAGAAATGGTTTAACCAAGCAATGGGGTTTGCTTTTAGGAAACTCCGAAAAAGGTGGGAATCCGTGATCAGTGGGCGTTTGCATCGAGGCCCTAACTGATGAAATTATGGCCTTAAAATTGACAATTTCTACGTTTATAATTTAGCTATATTCAGCATTTAAACTGAAATATCGCTGAGGGGGCCGCTTAAGCAGCCTGACCAGATGCATTCGCAATGCCGTAGCAACTTGGTTTGAATTTTGCCCCGAAATCAGAAGAAAAATAAAAAACAATGGCTTTCTGTTGCGATTTTTTCACAGCCAAATTCGAATGAAGACCAAAAAAACAAAACAACATCTTAACCCTAGTTTGTGCGATTTTTATCCGCTTAATTGAAATGAAGACCAATGCAAAAATGCTTTATTTGACAATTTTTTTGCTTGTGATTTTATTAGGCGATATTTGTTATATTGTGCGATATATGTTTTTTTGCGCGATATTTGACCACCAAATTCGAATGAAGACCGAGCAAATTAGAAAAAAAAGGTATTTTTCGCTATCCCTGTATGGAGGGGCGCTGAATTTTCCATTAGGGGAAGCCAAATCTCAATGGGAAGACGCTAACTACCGTTGGGAGGAAGTGTCTCTCATCTTATTAAAGTACTGGCTATATTTCCATTTACAGGTAATGCCATTGCATCATTACTGCAATACCGATACGGTGCGAAATCAACATCAGCTGCTAATGTGTCAAACTTCAAAATGGGAGTCTTTTTTAAAAAACTATTATTTTCAAATTATCATCTAAAACTTAACGAAATGCATTATCTTGAGCACTTTCGCGCTCAACAATTATGGAAAATTTACCCAACATAAATTAGAAAATTTGTGTCCTCGGTCCTTGGCCTCGACCATTTCTGTCCTTGGCCACGAGAGGGTCTGTCGTCGTTACTCGCTTCGGCGTAATGCAGCTAGTATAACGAAACATTTGATTTGATTACAGTATGCTGTACGCTGTACGTTTAAACAAATTACATCAACACGTGCGATCAAACGAATTCAACACTGCAGTTAGATGTTGGATAAGCGGGCGAAACAGTTCACTAAAGTTGTCAAAATAAATATTTTAAGTTTTAAGAAAACAAGTTATATTTGCTTTTCAAATTACTGTCACAACAAAATAAAAAGTGATCGAACGTTCAAACACTGCCTAAGCGATCAAAACACTTTTTACAGGAACTAAGTTTTTGATTTTGATTGCTTCGATAGTGTTTGATTGTTCTCACCATCTTGGGTTGACAGTAATTTGAAAATCAATCACGACAGCTACTGCTTCTCTTTAGATTTCAAATACATTTATAGCGACAACGTTAGTAAACTTTTTTGATTGTTTATCCAAGATTTAATTGGACTATTTCATTTATTAAATCGTATGCGTTGACGTAAGTAGTTGGTTGTAATTCGAACGACTGCAAAAGTTAGTGTTAATTAATTTTATTCTGGGTGGAAACCAGTGATTTGTTACATTATTTAGATGCTTTGACAAGGATATAATGTTTTTGCCAAAAACCTTTCGTGTAATTTTTGTAAATATAATAAAATTTAAAAAAAATTAAAATAAAGAAAAATTGCAAGTTTCGTTATCAAACTGTTTTGCACTCCTCTTGAATTCATGTTTGTCAGGTGTTTTTGCTGATGTTAAAGAAAGAAAAATCAGCATTAAAACATTTAATGATCATAACACATAATCATTGAACTATAGTATAATTTTCGAAACTTTGTTCCTTTTTTGCCAGCTTTGGTTTAATTCAAAGGAAATCCTTTTAGACACGGCAAAAAACATTTAATATTTGATTTTGTAAACATCCATACTAAATTTTGTTCTTGACAAAAAAGAAAGCAATATTGGAAACATAGAAAATTTTATTTTCAGGGAGTTTGTTCGTGGGCCAACTTCTTTTTCATCTCTTAATTGCTTACATTTTTGCCTAGAACAAAACTCGCTAATTTATTTTAATTACTGCCTACTGTAGTTTCTTTTCCAACAAACTGAAAGAGTTGACGTCAAACGTAAAAAGTGCGAGGCCTTTGCTACAGGATAAACTGCTTCGCACCTAATTAACTCGACAAAACTGCAAAGTTTTTTGACTTGATCACTCTATTTTTGTATATGCGCTCTTTTTCTAAGTCGCCACGACAAAAGCAAATAAAAGACATGCAGTTTTGTCGGCAAATTAATCATTTATATTTATTAGTGCTTATATGCCAGCAGTGAGTACACAATCAATCCTGACTTTCTCTATCTTTGAAATTGGTTAGATTCTGGATTTTGTTCAATTCGGGATTTTTTCTATTCTGGATTTTGTCCATTTGGAATTTTATCCATTCTGAACTTTGTCGAATTCGGGATTTTGTCCATTCGGGATTTTGTCCATTTCGGGATTTTGTCCATTCGGGATTTTGTCCATTCGGGATTTTGTCCAATTCGGAATTTTGTCCGTTCTGGATTTTGTCCATTCGGGATTTTGTCCCATTCGGGATTTTGTCCATTCGGGATTTTGTCCATTCTGGATTTTGTCCATTCGGGATTTTGTCCAATTCGGGATTTTGTCCATTCTGGATTTTGTCCATTCGGGATTTTGTCCAATTCGGGATTTTGTCCATTCGGGATTTTGTCCAATTCGGGATTTTGTCCATTCGGGATTTTGTCCGATTCGTTATTTTGTCCATTCGGGATTTTGTCCAATTCGGGATTTTGTCCATTCGGGATTTTGTCCAATTCGGGATTTTGTCCGTTCTGGATTTTGTCCAATTCGGGATTTTGTCCATTCGGGATTTCGTCCAATTCGGGATTTTGTCCATTCGGGATTTTGTCCAATTCGGGATTTTGTCCGTTCTGGATTTTGTCCAATTCGGGATTTTGTCCATTCGGGATTTTGTCCAATTCGGGATTTTGTCCATTCGGGATTTTGTCCAATTCGGGATTTTGTCCATTCTGGATTTTGTCCAATTCGGGATTTTGTCCATTCGGGATTTTGTCCAATTCGGGATTTTGTCCAATTCGAGATTTTGTCTGATTCGGGATTTTGTCCATTCTGGATTTTGTCCAATTCGGGATTTTGTCCATTCGGGATTTTGTCCAATTCGGGATTTTGTCCATTCGGGATTTTGTCCAATTCGGGATTTTGTCCGTTCGGGATTTTGTCCGTTCGGGATTTTGTTTTTCGGGATTTTGTACAGGATCCCCAAAAAACAAAGGTCTTCGCCGCATTCTGGTTCTATCTCAGTCTGGAATTTTGATTTCTTATAGCCAAGTGGGTATTAGTTGCCAAAAAACCGAGGGGGCCAGACATACTTCGTCCCTTCAGTGCCAGACGTGAGGAAGCGGTGCACCCCCCAAAAATCGACACCTATGAGTATATACCTGTTTTACACCTGCAGAAATAACTGCTTTATTTAACATAACATATTGCTATATACTGTTAATATTAATTCCCTCAGTTCCCCCTGCGTCTGTTCCTACATTTTTCATTCTGTACACTTACTGTAGACTACTAAAATAACTCGCAAAACTGCCAGCATCCATCCTTTTCCTGTCACTCAGAGCTTGCACTTACATTGTTTCACCACTTGAAAATGTTATTCTGTGACATCATAATGCAATGTTCTATTGTATTTGAACTGTAAAATGCTTAACAACAAAAGTTGAATTAAACTTATAAAAACCGAAAAATCTCAAAAACTTGATGTGCTGGAGTAGAAGTAAAATCCTTTTTGGAATCTGCATCAAAAATCCATCGAGATAAACTCACCCGAATGTCCGTTTAAAATTTGCTGTTGACCAGTGTAATCAGCTAAACAAGCAACTTTTCCAGCCAGTTTATATGTTGTGAGGTGCTGACATCAAATCTTTCACGATACTCATATTATGCCAAAGTATGTAACACGGAGGAAATCTCCTCACATTTGTGAAGGGAAACACAGCTCCTTTTGAAGAAATGTTGCTGTGGTGGCAAGCTGTTGGCAACACTGTGTCTGATTTGACTGGCCTGAAATACAAACCTCCCAATCCAGGACAATTGCGTTACTACTCGACCAACTGGCCAGTTTTAATATTCTGGTTAAATCTTGCTGCAAGTGAGATTGCAGTCAGCACCAAAACTTGTATCTGATATAAATACTGTAACAAGTTTGAAATATCATTGCAAACGAAACAAAGCTACCAACGATTATTTGAAGAACATACCCAAACACTTGTGAAGTCTTGCTGCTGTATCTTTTTCATCCAAAAAATCTTTTAAAACCTTCCTGTATTATTGCCAGATAATTGTGGATTGCTCATCAATCTTCCTGGGTAACACAATGGCTTAAAGATGGCATCAATCAGTCAATGCTGCATAGTTTGGGCGATTAATCACTACATCAGAAACCATTTGTTTTCGCAAGCATATCTACATACTAGATTTCTTTCAAACTAGCTTTAATAGGCTATTTTTTCTGCCTGAAATGCGATTTTGTATTTTAAACAATTATAGAATATGAATAGCTATAATTTGCAAACATCAGCTAGGTTTGTGCAAACACTCTACATGTTTGTATAGTACATGTGTTAAAGTACATGTAGTGCAAATACATGCGTTAAATATTTGGGTGTCCTGATAGATCATTCACTAAATTGGAAACCCTAAATTCAGAAAGTTAGTTCAAAATTAGCCAGTGGTTGTTCGGTATTGTATCATTTACAAAAGTATGGAGATTGTAAAACTTTAATGTTGATTTATTACAGCTTCATCCATTCTCATCTAAATTACTGTATTAGCAGCTGGGGTGGTGCATCAGCATCTACCCTTACACCTTTGATTAATTTACATAAAAAGCAGTAAGAATAATAACTCACAACAACATCAGGACACATACCTGATACTAAACCATTATTCTCAAGCTTATATCTATTACAGCTGAAGTGAATGACATGTGCAAAATGGAAACAGCAAAACTGATGTACAGAATAAGCAATACATCATCTCACACTTCCAAACTTAGGGCTTTTCATAGTACTGGATGAAATACATTCTTTTAGCACTTGAAAAAAAGCAAAACTAACTACTTTCTTCCCAGCGTTAACGCAGCACAAACTCAAAAATTGCTGATGTATAATGGATCAAATTCTAAAGGAAATTAGAGAGATGAAACTCATGCAGTTTAAGAAAGAACTAAAGACTTCATATATCACAGTACTCAAACACAAAATATTGAATAAGGGGGTCCAGGTAATCAAGTTTTTGAGCATATGCCATGCATTGATACAAAGCATAATTGTTAAGTTTGATGTTGTGAGTTTTTGTTTTGAGTTGTGACAGCAGTACCGGTAGGTTTTAGCCTACTGCTCTGTTTCTCACTGATATATGTTACTGCATAAAGTTTCTTTTCGTGACAGTAGACATTGATGACCTATGCAGTCTTTTCGCTGTCCAAATAAATCGAATTGAATACTTGGAAAATGTACCATAACAGTCAGATCTTCAGACTGTGTACGTGCTGCAGTAGGCTACTGTGTGAAGCTGGTAAAGTTAGCAACCCATGTAAATTTTTTTGAAAGTTTTCCTTCAAACTGATTCAACAATCTATCAGTTTGATACTTTATCAATTTATCAAGTAAACTTTGTCCTAATTTTATCCACTATGACAGTACTGATTGAGGAGTATGAGCAGATGAATGACTGCGTGATGAAGTCAGTAAGCGGATCTGTCTAGTTAAATCTGACTCTAAATTTGAAAGCAATCACAACATTGGTGAAATTACAGTAGTAAAAACTAAAATAACTTTGACATTTCACTTTTCCAAATTCAGGGCCTACACAGTTTAGGCTAGTCATTTATGGTAGCCTACCTAGCCAACTGCACTGTCTGACTAGGCTATCCAGACCTCAGTACTGGTGCCGGTATCTCAGATCTGCTACGTATTTATTTTTGCAATTCGCATACAGTAACTTGAATTATGGATTAATTAATGAAATATGTTTTAGGCTTCCCTCTGATAATCCTATTCTGTCTAAAATGCAATAATCGTTGAAGACTCAGCAGCCCAACCCTTTACAAGCTTAAAAAAGATCACTAGGCTAGGCTATTTTGACTTGCTTGTACAGGGTGTCCCATAATTTGTGAAACCCACATATTTTTCAATAGCTTGGAAAATTTAACACTAATTGCTTTAATTTTTTAGATTTAAGCTGTGGAATTAATAACAATTAAAACTAAGTTAAAACTGAAACCAAAATGCCTTGGACAACTAAACAAAGAACTTTTTGCGGGAGCACATATTTGAAGACAAAAAATCGTTTAAATCTGTTTAAGCCATATATCGGCGAAAGTTTGATTTCAATAAAATTCCTCAGAAAAGTCAAATCTATCGGTGGGTTAAAAACTTTGAAGCAAAAAGAACAGTAAATAAGCTCAGTAAAAAGATAACCACTAGAAGTGGCCTAAAAATCAAGGCTAGAACAGAACAGAATTTGAACGCCCTTAGAGAATCGCGGTTAAAAGAAGCCAAACAAAATCCAAACGCCTACGCTACATTAAAGTTCGAAAGAATTTTTACAAAGGAACACTACATTGAAGTTCTTAAGAAGTTTTACACAAGAATCAGATCTCGTGGTGGCATCAATAAAGAAATTCAATGGTTTCAGCAAGACGCAGCAACACCTCATACGGCAAACTTCACTGTGCAATGGCTTGATGAAAGATTTCATGAGAGGTTGATTAGCAGACGCCGCGATCCTGAGTGGGCTCCACACTCATTGGATCTGAACCCACCCGATTTCTATTTTTGGGGATTTTTCAAGGATACCGTTTATGATAACCACCCTACATCAATAGCTGAACTAAAGCAAGCCATCACTTCCAAGACTCGGAAAATCAAAAAAGCAGGTTATGTGAAAGTGATAAACAATTTAGCTCGAAGAATCAACAAGTGCCTGAAGCAAAATGATGGCCATTTGGAACATGTGCTTAAATAAACTAACAAACTGAGCTGTTGATATTAATTACTAAGATTTTTAATTGTTATTTCAAAACCTTTCAGAAAATACGTTTGTTTTTTAAATATAATGTTTATTTTAAAAGTTATTACAGTTTTTATGGGTTCCACATATTATGGGACACCCTGTATCTCAAATTTTGTCTTAATATTTTCACTTGATTATAAAACGTAAGTCTAGGCTTATTGACTAACTGCTATGAATGTTTTTTGCTATTCTTTCAAGCCTAGTCTACCACTGCCTACGATAGGACTTTATTCGAAACTAAAGCGCAAGAATAATAACCTAATTGCCCAGTACCATTGTACCAATTAGACTGTGAATATAGCGGATCAAGCGAAAAGCGAGAGCGGAGTATGAATCAGAAGGTTGGGACAACGGATGTGACGTAATAAATCTGCAAAACCATGGTAGAAAAAAAATTTCGCGGCCTGGGCAACACAGCTCCTTTGGAAAAAATGTCGTAACGGCGGCGAGCCGTTGGCAATAGTGTGTCCGATTTCACTGGCCCAAGATTTAAGCCTCGGACCTCCCGCTCCAAATATGAACGCGTTACCGCTCAACCAGCATACGAGCTTATTTCTATTTCAGTAGATTTGTCACAGCGTCCAATAAAATGTAGAGCTTTATTAGAACTTTTAAGTTCCGTATTAATCCGTTAATTGACAAAGCGTGCAAAAAAGTATTATTTTTTCGGAAACTGGGCAGACTGGTGGTGTAGTATTGCAATCGATTAATACTGAGGGAACCAAATTTATGTTCATTTTTTTCAGTAGTTTAACTACTTTTGGAAGTAATCTAAAGCAAAAAGTCGACCAGCTGAAGCTAAAAAATAGAAGGACTTTCATATTTTTCATCAGTTTAGGGACAAGGGTTGAGGATCATTAAGTTCGCGATCAAGCGCGCAACCAGATTTTGCTGGGGGGAAAGGGGCTTTGAATTTGTTGGGTTGCATAAACCCTTAAATTTGGGGGTTATATTTCTAAGTGATTTTGCGAAGAGGGGCTGAAGGCCCTTTAGCCCCTCCTGATTGCGCCACTTGTCGCCATGGTTTGGTATCTTTTGTCGTTTCATAACTAATAGGCTAGAATTGTTATTATTTTAAAAGAAGAATCTCGGTTTTAAATACATTTGTCATAATCTGTACATAATTTAGTGCATGCATTATGCAATTTTTGTTTTTATGGTTTATAATTAATTTGAATGATGAAAGAATAGGTTTTATTTTATTATCTTCCTCCGCTTATTATCTCCCTCCACTACCTGCAAATACTTGAATAGTGAATACCGGTACCTTCCAAGAATTTTTCAGCCATGCAATATCTTGAGCACATTTTACCTACAAGCATTATCGAAGCAAACGCAATCAAACCAATGACACCAAATTGCTATAAAAATGCGATTGCCAAAACATAAAACCAAATTGAATTAGGCTATTTTGATTTGGGTAAGAAATCTCTCCCTGCCAAAGATGATGCATTGCTTGTCACATTTATATTTTGTTGATACAAAGTAGCTCTGTAATAAGACATTACAATAAGAAATTTAACAAAAATCACGAGTCCGAGTCTAAGTCCTCTCAAATTCCACGAGTCTGAGTCTCAAGGGCACGAGTCCCAGTCCTTAAAAAGTGGCCTTGAGTTCGACTCGAGTCCGGACTCGGACTCGAGTATTCCCAACACTGGAAATAAAGCCTTCCTTTATCAACTGCTGCTGGATTCTGAAATAGAGCACTGAGTAGCATGACCTGGGTTCAAATACATATTGGAATAGCAAGATATTGCCCCAAAACTATTTCTCTCAAAATATACGGTATTGCCCCTATATCCGATGTGCTGTGGTACCGGTAGGTTTGTGGTTAAAGGTGCACAAGTGTAAAACGGTGATGGTTGAATAGAGCTGGGTTCAAATATCTTGTTGGTCATTGGTTGATCACAAATATATTGCAGTTAACATTAACAGGTATTCTTTATTTTACATCAGACAAAGTCGCATTCAAACTTTTTTATATTTTGGCATTGCAATGATTGATTTTTAAAGGAATATCGGCAACCTGTAAAGTATAAAGGGAAGAATGCGGGACATAGGTGAAAAGGAAGTGGCAGAAATCCTGTATTACTCAGTACGTTTCCCATCTTTTCTTCTTTTTTTGTCATTTTTTCCTTCCAAGTCTTGTTCATCAGTTGATATCAAAGTGATAAATTTTTGATATAGTAACCGTAAAACACCAAAATCAAATTTTTGTGTGAAGTTGTTGAGTTGCAAATGAAGTTTTGTTTCCTGAAATTTTTTGGGGCCACCCACTCAAGAACCCCTAAAAAATATATAGTTGAACGGCTTAAGCTATAGTGCTATTTTTTTTCTCTATTTAGTAGGCAAATACTTTGACATAGTTTGGGGGTGCTAACCCTGAAAAAAAAACAAATAGGCCCCTCAAAATGAATTTTTGAACAATTTGAGCTAGAGCGCTATTTTTTACCTTTAGTTGATGTTTAGGAGACAAGTATTTTGAAATAGTTTAGGGGTGCCATCCTCAAATAGACCCTCTAAAAATCATTTTTTTCAACAACTTGAGCTGGAGAGCTAGTTGCTTTTGATATCAGTTGATATCAAAGTGATAAATTTTTGATATAATTTAGAGGTGCCACGTTGAAGGACTTGAGCTACAGAGCTAGAGAGCAAATTACTTTGATATTAGTAGGTCTTTTAAAATAGTTATTTTGACATGATTTGTGGGTGCTCCCTTCAGAATCCACCCAAATAGACCCCCAATTCTTTATTTTTAATTGGAAGTGGCTATTTTGCCTCTAGAGGCAAAATAGTGTTTTTCCTCTGCTTGGGTTAAGGTTTGGGTTAGGGTTAGGGCTTGGGTTGGGATGAGGGTTAGGATTAGGGTTAGAGTTTGGGTTAGCATTAGGCTTAGGGCTATTTTGACATTTGCGGCAAAATAGCCGTTAGGACTACTTGAATAGCCGTTAGGACTACTTGAAGAGGGAACACAGTTAGGGAGACCCACCGACCCACTCTTTAGGAACTGTCCAAATTTATCCCCCAACAATTGATTATTAAGTGGCTTTAGCTAGTACAGGATAGTGTTTTTTTAAATTGTATTAAGTCACTGCTTATGTACTTGGTAAATATATTTTGAAGCTGTTTAAAATTTTAACCCCCTCCTCATAGTTGCTTCAGGAAAAAAATTTTGATTGCTCGCTCTTAACTTGAAAATGATCAGTTTTTTTCCCTTGAGAATTTCATTAGTCAGCATTCGTCGTTTGTTCTCTGAGCTTGCTTCTTAGCAAGCTCCCATCTAGTTTATAAATACAAACTAGAATATGACATCGCAAGCGATATCGGGGGACTTCGCAAAAGTGTTCAACTTACTGAACTAAAGAACTTCACAATCGTGTTAAGCGTGTTTATAGTTGTTGATAATCACATCTGAAATACATCGCTTTCGAATTTCAAAATGTTCCATTAACTTAGTCAAGTTTGTGCTTAACAGCTTCCAAAATTTAAATGTCTAGAAAAGGCATCTATAAATATCTATCTGATCTCATTTCAAATTTTAAGGAGTTAGTTGAATTTTCGCTTAGCAGCGCAATTGTTAAATTTGCGGTTACAAATCAAGCCCTCGTTATAACAAATATTTCGACAATAACCTTTTGCTGTGATTGATACACAGAAATAAAAACTTTAGATCTAAAAATGCCAATAGGATTTTTGGATTTTGCAACTTATATTATCTTGACCAGAAATTTGACACTTTATCCGAAATATCAAATCTACACCCTAACTAGCCACTGCAATATTTTTTTAAGACGAATTTTATTCAAGCACATGTATAAACAATTTGACAAATTTTTCTCAAAATCTAAGAACTAAATTAAACAATGCCTGCCTTAGCAATTAGCATGGGAAAAGATGCGTACACAAACAAAATTTAGAAACAAAAATTCAAATTCTTATAAATTTAGAAGTGATATTACAGAGTCTAACTTTACGATGACTTTACGTTGAAAACTTATAATAATTTACTCAACTCTATGCTTTCCAGAACACTAGGGGTAACGTTTAAAGTCAAACATCTATTCATCAAAAACCATCTACTTCTTTCACACATTGTGCTCTTTTTAGTTCATTTTAACAACTTGGAGGTCATTCGCTCTCAGTGCTTAAAGGTCTCAGAAAGCTATCAAAATAATCAAGTAACGTCAATCAAAATGCTACAAAGGAGTTCAAACAGTTTTTTTCTTTATTATGATATAACATAGAGCGATCTTTAAAATTCCAGCGACTTTATTACATCAGCCAAACTTAACTTTATCCACGGCCAAAAATAAGCACGCATTTTACAACTATTCTTATTCTGAGAACGCTATTTAGCAGTGCGACCCAATGGCCAACATATTAGACACAGTAGAGTATATTGTATTACATCCATTATTGAGCACCAAAGCTTTCTAAATAAAACTGTTCAAAAACTTTTTTTATGTTAAGTCCAAATTTGAAATTTCTAGGTTTTACTGTTTGTTAGTTGTAAGCAAATCAATCCTCATCTGCAAAATTCGCGAATAAAACCAATGATTTGATGCGCTTGCGCAAAGTCCCAGTTAATGCTTTTGTTGCATTAGCATAAAACGCAAATACAAAAAATTTTTGCATGCTTATTATTTTAGTGCAATCCCTGCAAATAATTCTCAAAATCGCTTGCACAAACGTGGATTAACTTTGATCTGTGGATCATCAAATTTTTATCTTTTAAACCATAGAATGCACTAGATTAAAATATACTGAATTTGCAATATTACATACTAAGTGTAACAATTTCTAGGCTCATTTTTTTGTAAAATTTTGTTACTCTGCAGATCAAAGTTAATCCACGTTGGTGCATTTGATCCTTAGTTTCTTCAAACGCACATCATTAATTGCAATTAACATTTAACGCTCCGTAATCACATGCAGATTTGTTTGTTACTTGGATGTGCAATTTTTTTGGCACATAATGTTTTATCCAGCAAAAAAATTTTTCACACTTGCCGCATCTCTCTTTGAAATGTCTCAAGTACCATAACCTTTACTGAAAGCAGGCAACGTCAAAAGTTTTGCAATTTTCTTTTAGTGTTTTAAAGACCTTCAGCTCTTCCATCTTTTGCATAAAAATTGAGCTTACAAGCTGGTGTACTTTCCACTATTTGCAGTTTAAAAATGCGTTTTCAGCAAAAAGGCAAGGTGAATTATTGTCAACATACCAACTGAAATAATTACAATCGAAAAAAGTTATGCATTATGTCACATTAACGTAAGAAATTTCATGCTCAGAAACTTGATTTTCTCTAAATGAGGTACCAAGCAAATTTAGTACTCTTGCTTCAAAGCATTTTTACACATTTTTTCAAAACTTAACAACCTCGAAATTCACTGTGCCTATTTTTTTCTGGTAAGTTAAGATTTTCTTTAGGAAACAAGCTTTTGGTTTCACTTGTTGAAAAAGTTAATTTCGATCCCTGTTTAAACCTTGTAATTTTTTGAATTTACTTCAAATTTTTTGAATTTTTGACCTTGTTTAGACCTTTCAATTCCTGTTTAGCCTTGCAATTTTTTGAAGTTTAAAACTGGCAGATATCAAAAGAATCAACTCTCTAGCTTAAAGGGGTTGAAGCATCCAGCCAATTCCAGTAGTTTATGATAGTTAAAATGAAATATAGTTTTTGAAATATTTTGCTTTCATTTTGTGGCTGCAGCTACAAATATATTTAACAAATATCAAAAGATATCCACCGAAAAGTTTTTGGAAACCCTGAGTTCGTTCATCAAGCCTGAATTTACAGAAGAAATGTTTCGCCAAAATTGGATTGCTAATATTATGTTACTGAAAGGGTAAATATTATTTTGTTTTTTTTTCCTGGAAGTTCAGGCTGAGAAAACATTCAGGGTTTCAAAAAACTTTTTCCCTGGGACATCTCTTTGTATTTGTTAAATATTTTTGCTACCACAGCCCCTAAATCAAAACAAAAAATATCAAAACTAATATTTTGATTTTAGGTATATATTGTAAACTACCAGAATTGGTTTCACTCTCTTAAAGCTGTTCAAAATATTGTTCTTTGGGGGTTTGTTTCTTAGAAATCTACTAACATCTAAAAAATTAACTCTTTAGCTTAAAAGAGCATTCACGTCAAGTTTTTTACTTTTGACCAAAATGTTGGGATAAGCCTAAAATTCATTCTCACTAAACTTAAACTTTTTACATTTTCCTGCTGTGAAGATATTGCGATTCAAAATTAACAATTTTCCTCTTACCACAGTGTTGTCATTTTGTCAGAATTGTTGCAGAAGATTAACTTTTGGAAAATTGGCTTACATTTACTTGAAAAGCAGCTAATTCACAGTTCTGATCCTTTACTTTGTCTTGACTACAAATTTGCTGCAAAGCACTGATTGAGAATGAAGAATATGCAGCAACTTTTTGACATTTTTTTGTAGTTGGCAACTTTGGCAAACTTTCTAAAGAGAAATCTAAGCCTATGTATCCCAGGAACAAAAGGTCGTAAAAACCTTAAATTTGGAAAACTTGGTCTTAAAATCTGCCAGAATTTTTTGAAAGAAAACCGAGCAAAAAAATCATTAAACTACGTTTGTAACTCATAAGCTTCACACAAAAATTAGATTTTGGTGTTTTGTTGTCTAGGAGAAAAGAGCGTACTAAAAAAAAAAAGGAAAAAAAGTTTGTGGCCAAAAGTTGGTTGGTAGAGATGAAAGTGTATCAAGATATATAACCACATAAAATATATTCTGCTAAACTTGTGCTGCTTTTGAATAAGATTGTCATATTTGCCAAACTTTCCAAACGATTTTTGGCCCTAAAACTGAAGTCATGTGATCAATTGCTTAGAAATTTGGTCCAAACAAAAACATTATTTATCTTAAACTGCTGCCCAAATTTCATGTAGCGAGATCTAGCCGTTTTGAGTTGCAAGAAAAAGGCCAAAAATTTGCTCTCATTACTTGGAAAATGGTCAAGTAAGTAACAAAGAAACACACGACGCAAGCGTGATCATTCTAATTATATCTTATTTACCAAGTTGCCTTGGCCAGGTGACAACCGAAGGATCTTACAGTCTTCCAAGTCAAGCTGCCCTCCTATCAACATTCACAGTGGAGAGTTTACACTTGCTAGACTCGGTTAATGTTGAGTGTCAAGCACTAAAGCTGTGAATACCAATTATTATAGTCTTAAGCTTGACTCGATTAGGAATAAAACTGGATTCTACCATTTCAGCGGCAGACACTCTATCCACTCGGCCATTGATTGGTGTGCAGGTGATCTCGAAAAAGGTGGCTTGGCCTCTGTTTCAGATAAATTGGTGCTGTACTGTGATTGATTAGTCACTTTGGGTGTTAAGAAAAACTCTGTAATTTTTGTGCTCCCACTATGAATACTAAAGTTGAGAGCAGCTTGACGGAAAAACGTATTTGTGTTGATGAATCCTTGAATTTTAGTGATGAGTCTGATGCTGAAACACGTGACAATATTGTGGCAAAACAAAGAGAAATAATACAAAAGAAAAGAGAAATGCTGAAGTCTATTATGAAAGATCTTGACCAAGACCCATTGTTTGTTTCCATAAAAACAGCAACACCTGAAGAATTCGTAAAACTGCACAGATCAAAAATTTACAAAAAACGTGCTCCTAAACAGCCTCAGTATTTTCACGATCCACCTATGACCAGGCAACGAGCTAGAGGAAGTAAAAGGCTCATCAAGCCATTGCATTCTACTTTAAAAATCAAACTTACTCGTCTTCCCACAAAGGTGAATCAAAGTTGTCACAGAAGAGTTTCCAGTTCTCCCAATATTATTCCTCATGTGATCTTGCCAGTTGAAGATGTGACTCCTGCTATGTTGGGCAAGATAGCTAAACACTCGTCCAACAAACAATATGATACAATCAATGGAACGTGCTGTCATCAATGCAGACAGAAGACTATGGATACGAAGTCATGTTGTCGCAATGAGAAGTGCGTTGGATTGCGAGGGCAGTTTTGTGGCCCCTGTCTTTTGAACAGATATGGTGAAAAGGTTGAAGAAGTGCTTCTTGATCCTAACTGGCACTGTCCTGTTTGTAGAGAAGTTTGTAACTGTAGTATTTGCCGCAGCCGTGATGGCAAATGCCCGACTGGTGTGCTGATTAATCTTGCTCGTTATCATGGCTTCAGCAATGTAAAGGCTTACCTTGAGTCAATTGCTGCCCAGAAGCAAGGCGAAAATTAACAAACGATCTTCTGCTTAAAAATGCTAGTCAGTTGGATTAGTTACTGAAGAGACACGGTAATAAATCAGTGACACATAATCTAAGTTGAAACATTTTGTATTTTTACGGTCGACCCTCGGATTTGACCCCATACCTGGAAAAGTCCACTGTTGAATGCTGAAAAAGATAGCGCAGGATACCAAAAATGCCAGACAAAATAGTAACATACTGTACCTCTTCAAGCTCTTGCTGGCAACATTAATAGGCAGAAATGCATTAAAAATACTAAGTAAAGTAGGTAGCGGAATTGCCATGAACAGCACTTTTAATCTAATATCATTGATTGCAAAAGTTGGCTAATTTTGGATGCCAGTGTGATCACCTTACTTTAGGAGTGAGAAACTTAAAATAGCCACTGTTATGGATGAGAAACTTCTCATCGCTAATGCTCCAACGTTGATTTCAAGTTCACTTAATTCAGTCAAGTCTTGATCTTGGTCTAGTGGTGATAATTTGTGGCATAGGCAAGAATTTCAAGATGGGTGCACGTGGCTCAAAGATTCATCTTACGTTAAAGGACTCTTGGGATGCAGACCGAGCCAAGGGGTCTGGGACGGAGCACTAACTGATTGAAATGCTGCTAAAGTAGAAAGAATGGAAAGCCTTTTCCAGTTTTGTTTTTCAGTTTATTCTGATTATCTTAAATATATTTCAAATAACCTGAAATGTGTAAATTAAAGATGTGCGGAGGGGAGGAGTAGATAAGTTTGAACGTGCACTCATACTACTGTAGTTGAAGTTTTTCTTTATCAATATAGTGAAGTGTAGTCGTGAACTAGACCTGTTGCGCCATAAAATATGAAGAAAGATGATCATAAAACAGGAATTTACGAGTCTGGTGGTAAGTCGATAGTGTGTTAATCTGAGGGTCGACTGTATTCTCAAAATTGGTTTGTGTTCATAAAGATGCTTCTGCAATTACTGTTTATTTTCATATGTGTTATCTTTGTACCACTAGAAGCGGTAGGCAACCATGTTTTTGTAATTTTATGCAACTGATAAAACTATTGGTGCTACCCCCTGGCGATAGTTTGCTTGCCACAAGCCTTTGAATTTGCAATTTTCCTTGTGTTTTAAAATTTTTCTGGTGTTACTGTCTAGCTAAAAGCATGAAACCATTGCAAAGGTTGTCAAACGTTTTCGTGGATTGACTTTTCTTTTAGAAAAAAGTTTTGAAATTGCACAGTCTTGCAACTTTGATAATAACGCAGAAATAAAAAGAATCAAAAATATGCAAAACCCCGATAATGCTTAAACAATGTTTGATAAAGTTCAGCAAAATACGACTATCTACGATTTAGACATCATGTAGTAGCCCCAGTGGGATGGCACCTTAAGCTTAATCCTATGTTACACAGGAGGCATTTTTGCCCCCGTTCTCATTTTTTTCGTGATAAATCTATTCAAGAAAAAGAATTTTATTTCGAATCAACTTGACTTAGAGCCACATTTTTCACAAACAACTGAAAATTTGAAGATGCTAAGGTGATGGAAACTTTCCCAATTTTGAAGCTTCCCGAAATAGCTTTCTGAAATCTTAGCATTTTTTGGCCAATATTAACGTAAATGATGACATCATACATTTTTGTGACGAACCGTAATTAGTTTGACTTAGTCGTTTGACGATTCAGTATCAAAAAACAAAGCTATCTACAAAATTTGTACTGTCTGTGACGTCATCTCAAAAATGACGTTATTTTTTAAAATATGACCATGACGTTATTAACTCAAAACCGATTTTTCTAAAAAATTCAAGTGAATATCAACTTCATGCAAATTTCGTGTTTTCATGGCTTTTGGTTTAGGAGTTAAATTGGATGCATTTTTCCTTCTCCGTATAAAATGCACTGGTAAAATAGCCTCTGGAAATAAGGTTAAAGCTCATTGCTCATACATACTTTATTAAGGCAACAAAAAACTTAAATCTAAGCTTGTGAATATTGTTGAACCGAGATCAATGGGCTAAATATTGAATGTGTTTGGCTAATGGCTATGCTACTTCAATTGAAATTTGGATGCAATTGTGACAGCTTTAAAATTTTTATCTTGAAAGGACAACAGAATAACTTAAAAAGATACCAAAAACTTTCAGCTTAAGCGAATCGCTTTGTTTCTTCGAGGCAATGTTGATAGTATACTTTCTCGCGCTTTGTTTAGCTTTTTGTGCTGCATCGCTTTTGAACGAATTTGTTGAATTAATCGAAATTGCCAACACACTTGTTAATGCTTATGAATATGCTGCTTCAATTTAAAGTGTATTTTCGGTGCTATTTTTTGAAATTTTGCTAATTATGCATGAATTTCGTGTAAATTTTGACTTGCTGTGTTACTGTTGTACCAATAGGGTGTTAAATTCAGGCCATGCCGTAATTGCCATATGTGTAGCTTGCAGAATGCTGGTGCTTGCCAGTTGTGTCTTTGTATTTGTTTCATGACAGTGTCTTTGTTGGATCACGAGTCTGCCACCACTAATGCAAATTGTCAGTGTATATGAAGCTTAGCCAAAGGGATCGTGGGGTTACTGTGCAGCTCAACCACTTCCTGAGTTTTTGATCCGCTTCCTCTGCTCAACTCCGTTTTTTTTGTAGAGTTAAGCCGCTGTGGCCCAAATTTCAACGAAATTTTCCAACAATGCGACATTGAAAGAATTAACGTTGGGTAAAAACATCTAATCGTGATAGCAATAAGTGGAGTTTCAATCCAACTGATTCAAAAACGTACTCGACAGCGTTGGTGTGCTGTATTACAATCGTTAAAGCTGTTTAGTGACTATGGTAAAAAACGCTCACCCTCTTTCAGTCTGGGCGTTGTACTATTTTATTTCCCGTGCGGAGGTATCTGATCTTAGTAGTTTTATACAGTCTAGTTGCTTACCATTGTAAAGCATTTTCTGTACCATTGCAATGAAATACTGTCAAGTCATTCTTGCATGTTGAGGCTCTTCAAAGTATGTCGATCGAGTACTGTCATAATTGACTGAAGGGAGCTGGCAGCTTGAATTCAAAATAAAACTGGAAATACTTGTGGGTGCCGGTAACGAAACAAACGATTGAAATCCACTAAGCAATAAAGTGAAATTAGCAACTGTATTATCAACTTACGTAATCGTGGTACCGAAAATGACTTAAAATTTCTGTAACTTTTTCCAAGCTTTGGATGTTGTACTGCTGAAATGGTGATAATAGTAACTGAGCGCTTTGCTCTCATAATGTCAAAAAGTTAGTTTCTCTTCAAAGCTTATTTTTGAAATTCAAATCAATGCATGTTCAGATTTACTTCGTTTGAATGAGCAACTGTTTTCAGTGAGATTAGCGTAACTAATGACCTATTGCTCTCAATGCGATTTACAGATTTGACGGCCAGTTGAACCGGAAGTGAGTTTGTTTGACATAGTCCTGCCTACTGTGCCTTTTTAAAATAGCCGCATAATTATTGTCTCTACTATTCTTAGCATTAATTGACCAATCAATATCGCGCATTGCAATAAAAATGAAGTAATTTTGATGCACATTTTTCGGCTGAGCCTAAAAGGCATTTCAGTGCGGTTAATGCTCTCGATACATAAAATTACTTGAAGGCAGTGTCTGCATCCACATATCCACCAAAAAAATTCAAATCCTTACTCTAAAACTTATCCCAAACGCAAACCGTAACTGTAAGCCTAATCTTCATCATTAAAAGCGTATTCAAGTCGAAAATTTTTTGCTCGTTTTTTTCATTAAATTTTGACAGATCTGAAGATTAACTTCACCACGTTTGAGCTTTCTACGACCCTCCGTTCCCGAGATATAACGGTGGAGATTTCCCTTAAGAAATTTTGCCAGGGTTGCCAATTAGAAACATATTTAAAAAAGTTACTGCAATTTCCTAATTGTCAATCAGTGTTTTGTAGCAAAATAGCTGTTTACAATCGTAAATTTGCTGCTTTTCATGTAAAATTTAAGCCAGCTTTTCTAAAGTTAATCTATCACAATACTGGCGAAATGGCAATTACTGAAGTAAGAGGAAAATTGTTACTTTTGAACAGTTATATCTTAAAAACGGGAAAACTTAGTAGGTTCAAATTTGGTGATAATACATTTTGGCTTCTGTCAACAGTGAAAAACTTCACTTGAACGCCCTTTTAAATACTGAATGAAAAATGTGTGGTTAAATATTCCTCATTTTCGTTTTATTCTTTTTAGCCTGAAATCCTTGGATCCAAACACTATCGAACTTATAACTGTGATTGATATCAGGGTTTTAGAAAGTGCTTGATAACGAAGAGTTAGAGCGAATATCACAGAAGATTACCTAATCTACTGTAATTTAAAACCTCTATAAAAGAAATTTCTGTATCATTCCATTTGTGCTTTCACTTGAAAGTTATGCTTTTACAGTTCAGTTGAGTTCCGTATGTGATATCTATCATGTAGGCAACGAAGTGATTACAGTAAAATTGTTTCGTTTTTTTTGCAGGTTTTAGCATTTGTTAGTTTCATTGCAAGAAAAATGACTGATGCCGCAAGTGGCGATGTGTTAGTACAGCAGAGGCAGCATCCTGTGCCTCCAGTTCTTACCCACCAGCAACAGGAAGCACTCTCGAGAGCAAAAAAGTATGCGATGGAACAAAGTGTCCAGCATGTCTTGAAGAAGCAGCAATTACAAGCTCAACAAGCAATGGAGACAATGGTGCGGAGCCACCAAATACCTGGTGTTGCAAATGAGACAATGTTTTTGCAAAAACAGCAGGCATTAGTTCTCATGTGTCGAACTTACGTGGGGTCCATTTACTATGACTTGAAGGAGGATGTTATTCGGAATGCTTTTGCTCCATTTGGTCCCTTTAAATCAATTAACATGTCATTTGATCCAATTACGGGCAAGCACAAAGGATTTGCTTTCATTGAATATGAATGCCCTGAAGCAGCTCAACTTGCACTAGAGCAGATGGGTGGAGTGATGTTAGGAGGAAGGAACATCAAAGTGGGAAGACCAGCAAACATGCCACAAAACCACCCTGTCATTGATTTGCTGTTGGAAGAGCGAAAATTACAGAAGCGACTTTATGTGTCATCGGTCCACACAGATTTGAATGTTGATGACTTGAAATCGGTGTTTTCAGCGTTTGGCAACATAATTGCCTGCAACCTTGTGCCCGACCCACTCACTGGCAAGCATAAAGGCTATGGTTTTATAGAATATGACACACTGCAATCTGCTAATGATGCTGTAGCCTCGATGAATCTTTTCGATTTAGGAGGCCAGTATTTAAGAGTGGGCAAAGCGATAGCCCCTGCAGGGGTTACTATTCCAGCTGGCAGCTCATTTAACAATAATCCCACTTCCAACATTATGCCCCTCCCCACAACAGCACCGGTAGTGCCGAGTCGATTGTCTAATGCTCCTTCTGCTTCCCCAGCAGCTATTCCCCCACCTGCAGTTGCCAACCCAGTTTTGGGTGGCAGTCGTGCTGCAATTCCACCGCCCGGGGTCGCTATCCCAACCACAATTGCTCCCCTGTCAAACAAGACCGATCCTTTAATCAAGATGAAAGAAACTATGGAGCTGCCGAACACTTTAAGTGCTCAGGAGGATATGAAATTGTCAGGAGTTGAGGCGCGGCACATGGTAATGCAGAAGCTGATGAGGAAGGAAGACTCCAAAGTGATGATCTTGCGCAATATGGTTGATGCCGACGAAATCGATGAGGACCTTGAGTCTGAAGTAACGGAGGAGTGTGGAAAATATGGGGCCGTTAATCGAGTGGTGATTTACCAGGAGAGACAAGGAGAGGAAGAGGATGCTGCAATACTTGTCAAGATCTTTGTAGAATTTTCTGATGTTGATTCCTGTTCTAGAGCAGTGCAAGCTCTCAACGGACGATGGTTCGGGGGAAGAAAAATCAGCGCTTCAGTCTATTCTCAAACTAAATTCGCTGCCAACGATCTCAGTGGTTGATGCGGTTGCTCTGTACTGCAGTGGAATGCGAAGAGCTCGCGTTGTTATTTGTTTAAATTCGATAATTGCTGTTACATGTGTTGTTGTTATCGAGGAACTCGCGCACGAAACCAGAATGACGAAAATGTTGCTTACGTTTGGCCTCTGTACGGATTCTTGTACCATCTGTTTAAATTAATAAATTTTAGTGTTAAACACTCTTTCTTAATAATGCTCGGTTGATGGTTGTAGGAAGGCAGATGGAAAATTCATCGTAAAGTTGGACTGTAGCTTATTCAAAAACAAAATTTCACGGTAGAATTAAACGTGTCTTGAATTTACAATGTGATTTTTAGGTGTAAAGCACTCTTTGCAGAATGTAAATACACACAAAACTGTTCTAAAACAGCAAAATGTGAAACACACGGACAACGTATCAAAAAAAAAAACTAAAATATAGTTGGTGTAGATTTTATTGATTTTCAGCAAAAACATTCGTTTTTATCTTGAATAGAGTTGGTCTTGCAATGAATTACTTGATTGGTGCATCTTTATTTTTCTGCCACGAAAAAGCGGCGGTGGCGCTATCCTTTGGACAAATCTGCACCCGCTTTGGAAATGACTATTTTGCTACTTTATTATTTGACTTCTTTCCGAGTAAATTTGCTGCTTGTTGGAAGCAACCACGCAGAGAATCATCGACGGTTAAGTGGTTGATCCAAGGATGCAACAACGTGATCAAGGCGCTGAGTGAACTCAGATCATGCGATTAGGATCGTCGTGAAATCGACGTCTTTGTCCTCTTACTGTACCATAAAGCAATTAATATTTTTTTATAATGTATCTTGTTAAAGCAAAATCTATGTTCTTGAGTCTTTTGGAATGTAATTAATAGCAAAGGGGGTCTGCATGACTCGTTTTAGTCGCGAAGTGTGAGATTTGGGTGGTTTGGTTTCTTGCAATTAAGCTGACAGTATATTGTTACGTCGCCAGCAGAGCAATTCAAGTGAGACTAATCGGACGTGTGTTTTATTTTTTTATAGAAAGACATATTCAACAAATTTAATGCATTCCGTATGAAAATGTTTATCTGATAAGAGGCTGCGAAAAGATCATTGTCCAGGTCAGTGAGGCAAATTTTTGTTGAGCATAGGGGGGGATAATTTGCAATTTTACCCCAATTTTGCCCTATTTTCAACATTGGAGGGGATAAACCTCGATCAAGACTTTCAGGTGAGCAAAGTAAGTGAAGACCAAAAAAAAAAGTTCTTCAACAGAAATGGAACACTTTTTCCCCGAATTCAAGTACAGACCTGCGCTCAGATGCACACCAGAGTCATAGTATTGGAGGGGATACAGATGAAGACCTCAAATTGTTGAGAGGGATATATCCCCCCGGGTTTCGGCAACCCAGGTCCAAGAAACTGGCGCGGTCACGGAATCTGCAATCTCTCACCTGGTGATTACATAAGCAATACATGACATGAAGCAATGCAGAAAGGAAAAAAACAAAACAGTGCAGCAATTTCATGTCGAATGGTTAAGAAACGGGGTAATAGTAACAACAACCACTTCTGAAATTTCAAGGTATTAAAACGCGAGCAAATACATAACAAAAGTTTATAACGAACATCTAAAGTGCTAATGGCAGCAGCTACGGATAAATTTAAACATAAAAATAAGCAACGAATAATACCGACAAAATATATACACCCTCATATCAGTTGTTTGTTTCGAAGAAATTTTTTCCAAATATCAAAGTTACTCTTGTATCGCTTTTGAGTTCAATTGGTAAATCGTTCCACATGCTAATCAACCAGGAAACCGGAACTGACCTTTTAGTCTTCGAGTGTACTCCACAGTCACCTGTGAGTGTAACTATTAGTCTCTGCCGATAAAAACTCGAATATTTTATCAGTTGGACAAATTGAATGTTTAAGAAATTTATAATTTTCTATAAGCAACGACATATTTATTTTTGTGTAGTTCCACTTTTTGAATCAAGTCCAATTTATAACGGTAAATTCACAGTAAAATGCTAAAAGCACAACAGTTTGTTTCGTCCTACGGACCCGTCAGGTGCCACTGTAATCTGTAGAAGAAATATTATAAACTAAAACGAAAGCTAAAACTGTGTATTATTGAAGAACCGTCAAGCTAAAACACTACCGAAGACTGTAAGTTGCAGTGTGGAAATACCGCACTGATTAAAACATCGGTTAAAAAATAAAAAACTGTGGTCGAATGTTTTTCAACTTGTATATGTTTTTCTGCATGCGTTTCCCTGTAAGCTCTGATCTTTTGTTAAGTGCAGTACGTTTGTCAGCTTAAAGAATTGCGAATTTTTCAGTCAGGCATAAATTGCAGGATCGAGACCCGGGTTGGTAAGCTGTGGTTCGATCAGCAATAGACCATTTGATTATCGGCTCGTGGCCAGAATCTTTAGCATTCCAAAATGCTTTTGAGAGTTCTGTCGCATTTCTTTTCTCTCGATATCTGAAGAAGTGGGTGTGACTGCAATAACGGGTCTTGAATTCCGTTTCGGTGCCCCCAATATAGAGCCAGCAGATGTGATCGAGCCTTTGTAAATGGCAGCCTTTTCGCGTCATTTTCCATTGAGAGGCCAATTCGCTGAGTTGCGCCAGTTGCAAGGAGGGATGGTGGTCTATTGCTCCTGCTTGTTACCGAGAAGGTTTTTGTGGTTGCATATAAATCTTCAAAAATATACAGTTTTAGCTTTCAGAGGTTAGACGTTTTAGTTTATAATATCTCTTACAGATTACAGTAGCACCTGACGAGTCCGTAGGACGAAACAGACTGTTGTGCTTCTAACCTTTTTCTGTGATTTTATAGTTATTGGGACTTCCGCGACGCTTTGTTTCGGAAGTCCTTATGTTTTTTCCGGGCAAAATTTCAAAATCGGCAACAAAAGTAAAAAACGCTATAACTTTGAAACTGCTAAAGGTAGAAACTTGAATTTCAAAACTTAAATGGGGCACATCTAAATCATTCTTCGCGCAAATTTTGGAGGTAATCGGTCTCGTGATGCAGGTTTCCGAGCCAAAAACTAAAACGCCGATCGGAGGTTTAAACAGCTCTAGCTCGAAAACTAATTGCACGAGTGGAATAAAAGTTTCGAATGTAGAAGCGTCTGAGCAAGCAGTTTCAGCTCTCAAAAATAAATTATAACGATTCCGACACTTTTTTTTTCTTTGTTTATTTATTTAGGCAAATTGCTCTCTGGTTGCAAAAACTCCGGAACCACCACAGACAGAAACTTAAAATTTGGACAGATGAGAAGTCTAAACATGAAGTTGTGTACCTGCATTTTTTGAGGCGCTACGTCACGTGGTTTGCGGCAGATGCACCCAAAGCTTGTGATAGCATAGTTTTTTAAGTGATTGTACTCACGTATGCGCGCGTGCTGCCGTGGCCGAATGGTTAAAGGCGCCAGTACGTGAAACCTAAGACCAGGATTCAATCATGTAGTTGACCATCGCGTTTATCAAAAAAAGATGACATTGATTCTATCGTATAAATTTTTTTTTTGATTAGGACAAAATCGCTGGTTATATGTTTTGTTTTGACACTAGATATGATCAGAGGGTATCAGTTTTCATTCTCAGAGAAGACGCCCTAAAAATTAGTTTTTTAAGACAGCAAGCTAGCCAGCTAGTTTTTCGTTGCTATCAGTAGAAATTTTAAAGACAAAAATATTTTGGCATAGTTTGGAGATAGTCACTAACGCGCGCGTGCTGCCGTGGACGAATGGTCAAAAGTGCCAGTGTTTGAAACCTAAGACCTGGGTTCAATTACTGAGTTGGCCATCGCTTTTATCAAACCAAGATTAAATTGAATCTAGCATATTAATTTTTTGATTTCGATTAGACGATTACGACAAAATCGCTTTCAATATGTTTTGTTGGACATTAGGTACGATCAAAGTCCGTATAACTCCGTACAAGTTATGCGAATCATTCGTTACATTGTTAAGCAGACAATGGAGACAAAAGTGGTTCCAAAATTTGCCATTTTTCCTATCTTTTATAATGGGAAACGGCGGAAAATTGTTACAAAAAATGGCATAACTTTGCTAATACTTGATATTTTTTCAAAATTCAAAATGCATGATGAACTGGACGCAATTCTGCGAGAAATTAACGTAATTTAATTCTTATGAAAAAACATGAATACCTAAATTTTGAATTTATTTCAGCAAGTAGGGCAAAATTTTGCCAATTTTCATTTTTAACGCTAAAGAATGCTATTCAAGTGGTTGAAGTTGCTGTTTTTGCTCATATATCTTGTAAAAATATGCTCTATTTGATCAGATTATAGTCACTAAATTACAATATGTAGTGAATGTGGTCAGAGTCTGTGACTTGATGATACTTTTTACGAAAATTGATTGCAGTATTTTTTCAGTGTTGGTACTATTGCCACTTTCACGAGTCCGAGTGCGAGTCCTTAAGCTACGAGTCCGGGTCCACTAAAACTGAAGATCACGAGTCCGAGTTCGACAAGTTAACCGGAAAGTGAAATTTAAAATTCGGCCAAAGTCATTTTAATATGGACAAATGCTTTCAGAAATTCCGCCAGAAGACGTTTGCGCAACGTTTCTGCAAGCGTTGCACAGTCTTCAAACTAGGCCCTTTACACACAGAAAAAAGTTGCATTAACGCTTTTGCAAGAGCTCTTGCAAATAAAATTTAGTCGTCTTCTTTAGCCTTAATTTACACCCGAGTTCGCAAATCTCCTCATGGCTGAAAAAGTCGAAGTTCGAGGTTTTCCTTCTTTTATACCTGTATATTTTATTCAGCCAGTTCAGTTTTGACAAAGTTTTTTCAGTAAAAGTATGCGAGTGACGTCACATGAGTGACGTCACACTCTTATATTGTTGTTTGAATTTGCAAAGAATTTTGTAAGTTATTGGAACGACCCACGCTCGCGTCGAGTGTTTTTTTT
This sequence comes from Trididemnum nubilum, assembly GCA_963965965.1. NCBI lineage: Eukaryota > Metazoa > Chordata > Ascidiacea > Aplousobranchia > Didemnidae > Trididemnum > Trididemnum nubilum. The sequence goes on from OZ014474.1 coordinate 26,528,336, forward strand.
GTTTTTACTCGGCCATTTTCAAACTACCAATGAGTGCGAAATTTCAGACTTTTGCTTATAACTCGAGAACGGTTTGATGTAACTACATGAAATTTTGACAGCAGTTTAAGACTATTGATTTGCATGTGCATATCAAATTTTGAGGCAATTGGTTACCTGACTTTGGTTTTAGGACCCAAAACGCCCCGAAAGTTTGGCGTAAAAAGCGGTTTCATTCAAAAACGACTTAAGTACGACATAAAATATTTCACACGGTTATTTGTCTTAAGCTACCTTTTTATCCCAACTAACTCACTTTTGGCTGCGATGAGGTTTTTTTCTTTTTTTTTCTTTGTTTTTCTTTTTTTCTCTTCCTAAATTTTGTACGCTCTTCTTCTCCTAAACCACAAAACATCGAAATTTAATTTGTTCGTAAAGTTGTTGAGTTGCAAACGCAATTTTGTCTCCCGAAATATTTTGGGGCCACTCCCTTAGAAACCCTCCCAAAATCGGGCCTAAAAACTGAATTTTTTGAAAATGAACAAAATGAAAACCGCTCAAACTAGGGTGCTAGTTTTTTTGATATCAGCAGATGCTTAACAGACAAATATTTTGACATACTTTGGGGTTACCACCCCTACGGGGACCCCCCAAAATGGACCTCCAAAAATCAATTTTTTGAACAGCTTAACTCAGGGTGACAGTGTTTTTTGATATCAGTAGATATTTAACGCACAAATATTTTGACGTAGTTTGGGGGTACCAATTTCCACAAGGACTCCCCCAAATGGACCCTCCAAAAATGAATTTTTCGAACAGCTCAAGCTAGGGTGCTAGTTTTTCATGATATCAGCAGCTACTTAACAGACAAATAATTTGACATAGTTTGGGGGTGCCACCTCTGGGAACCCCCCAAAATCAATTTTTTGAATGGCTTAAACTAGGGCGCTTGTTTCTTTGAAATCTGTAGATTTTTGCGCCGGTCGTTCAAAGGGTTGCTACTCAGAAAGCTACCATCTAGTTTTTCACTGCAGTTAATCATTTTTCGCGATATCAGATTAAGAAAATAATTTTAAACAAATCAAATCTTTCATTATACTCATTGCAGAGGTGGAGTCCTCGAGGACGTCCTTGTCCTCGAGGACACATTTTGAAGTCCTTGGCCTTGGCCTCGAAGGTCAAGTCCTTGGCCTTGGCCTCGAAGCCTGAAGTCCTCGAAAATTGCCCTGTCCTCGGCTCGAGGACAGCACTATTTTTTTAACCAGTTGAAATTTCATTGGAAAACGCCAGAAACCTCGCGGAAAATTTGCGAACAACTTTTTTGTTTTCCTCACTTGGAGCACAGGTGTAGCCAAGAAGGGAGGGGGGCCCATGGGGCCCGGCCCCCCCTCCCCCCGCAATTGAAATTTCACCAAAAATGCCTATTGTTTCTTCAGTTTCTTTTTAGCATTTTTCGCTTACTACAGTAACTAACAACAATATTGAAGACCAGGGGCCCGGGCCTTCCTCAATTCAATTGTTGCCAGCCAATTTAAACGTATAACCCGGAAGAAATGGAGAGTTTTTGTCCTAAAAGTTGCTATCTCAGGCCCTCACCTGGCCTTTTTATGAACGTAATATATTAATCAGGGCCGAATTTACCATAATATGGCGCAGTACCAGCAAAGGGGGCCCAGCGCTGAAATCGTAAGACTTTTTTGGTCTTTACCTATATTTAGAAAAAAAATGTTGCGAAAATCTCCAGAGTGCCAGGGGCCCGGCGCGATGTAAATACGTCCCGGCAATAACATGGTTAGTAGGCGTAACCATTTATTGTACCATTTTTTAATATAAGAATTCAGTAATTCACCTTCAACCTCGCCGGTTTTTACCCGCAAAATACTTTTGAAAAAATTTGCCATGGAAATGCTGAAATTAGCCATGGAAAATGCTTATTGAACAAATCATTGAACATCAGTTGAGGAGGCCTGGGCCCCTTGGCCGAACATGTACTCCTACAACTGGTTAATTTCACGACAAAACAAAAATCTCTTAGGAAAATCTTCGAGTGGATTATTATTATTTACTGCTAAAATGTTGTAAGAGACAATGCACCTTACCCCTACCTGGACCAAATCACTTACAATTAAAATTTAACCCCGAAATGCAAGATGTAAAACCTGTTTTGGACTTAAGTTGCAAGGAAAAGAAGGATTAAACAATTTAATTTTTTTCAGTTGGCTTTCAAATGTCAAAAATCTAGTGCTTTCAAATGGATCTGGACACTTGCAAAATGTGATTCAATGGCATTAAAATAGCTTTTTTTACCAACAATTACATAAAATCGCTTAGCGGCTTTTTTTACCAAAGCCTCCGGCGGCTGGGGGCTCCGTCCCCATAACCCCGTCTGTGATACGTTTGAGTTACACTAGCTTTCTCAACACGTTTCCAAAGTTAGATATTTGCACTTTTCAACAATTAATTTAAGCCCTCTTCCTTTGCAAAATCCTGGTTACGTGCCAGCAGGCAACGACTTCAGATCTTCCATCCTACGATATTTTTGTCCCACAAATACTTCCTTTTTGGAAAAATTTTGATGACGTCATTGCATGTGATTTGTGGTTTAGGCCTCCCCAATCAAAAATTCTGGGTACGTCTATGAATTGGAGATCACCTGAAAAACTTTTTTGAAAACCTTTTTTTTTTGTAGAACACTTGCGCCTGTGTCCTTGGTCCTTGGCCTTGGCCCCGAGCATTCTTGTCCTTGGCCTCGAGAGGGTCTGTCCTCGGAAAGGCTGTCCTTGGCCTTGGGCTAGGCCTCGGACTTTTTTTGTTTCCTTGGCCTTGGCCGCGAGCCTTGTGTCCTCGACTCTACCTCTGACTCGTTGTTCTCTTTTCAATTTTTGTTTTATACTCGTTGTATTACGCCAAAGTGTGCAAAGAGTTGGCACTGCCCATCTCCACGTCATTGCGGCCTGGGCAACACAGCTCCTTTGGAAAAAATATCGTAACTGCGGAGAGCCGTTGTCAACAGTGTGTCCAATTTCACTGGCCCAAGATTTAAACCTCGGACTTCCTGCTCCAGAGATGAACGCGTTACCGCTCAACCAACAAATGAGCTAATTTCAGTAGATTTGTCACAGCGTCCAATGAAAAGTAGAGCTTTGTTAGAACTTTTAAGTTGCGTCTTAATCGGTTAATCGACGAAAGCGCGCAAAAAAGTATTATTTTTTCGGAAACTGGGCAGACTGGTAGTGAAGTATTGCATTCGATTAATACTGAGGAAACCAAGTTTATGTACATTTTTTTCAGTAGTTCAACTACTTTTGGAAATAACCTAAAGCCAAAAGTCAACCACCTGAAGCTAAAAAATAGAAGGACCTTCATAATTTCCTTCAGTTTAGGGACAAGGGTGGAGGATCATTAAAGTTCGCGATCAAACGCGCAACCAGATTTTGCTGAGGGGGGGGCTTTGAATTTATTAAGTTATATAAACCCTTGAATTTCGGGGTTATAGTTCTAAGTGATTTTGCAAAGGGGGGCTGAAGGCCCTTTAGCCCCTTCTGATTGCGCCACTTGTCGCCATGGTTTGGTATCTTTTGTCGTTTCATTACTAGTAGGCTAGAATTGTTATTTTTATTTCAGAAAAAAAGAACCTCAGTTTTAAATACATTTGTTGTAATCTGTACATAATTTAGTGCATGCATTATGCAATTTTTGTTTTTATGGCTTATGAATAATTTGAAAAATGAAAAATAGATTTTTGCTGAATTGCCTGTATACATCTGTTCATGTTTTAACCAACTAACTCACCAACAGAAAGAATTTTTTTTTTTGCAAAAACCATAGAAAATTCAGGCCTAACCCAAGCCCATAAACAGAAAAAGTTAAACAGCACTGCACTGCTGGGTAATCGAAAAAACACTTCATGCTTCATCATCTGGATACGGTAATTTTTGTCTGTCACATCAGCAATTTTTTGGATGCAAGCTGATTCTTTTTAGGTTTTCATTCTCCATTGTTACGTTAAGGAATCTGGTGTAAAATTTAACATAACTTAACACAGACAAAACTTATTATCTCCCTCCACTACCTGCGAATACTTGAATAGTGAATACCTTCCAAGAATTTTTCAGCCATGCGATATCTTGAGCACATTTTACCTATCGGCATCATCGAAGCAAACATGATCAAACCAATGACACCAAAACGCTAAAAAAATGCGATTGCCAAAACATAAAACCAAATTGAATTATTTTCATTTTGATTTGGGTAAGAAATCTCTCCCTGTCAAAGATGATGCATTGCTTGTCACATTTATATTTTGTTGATATATAGTAGCTCTGTAATAAGACATTACAATAAGACATTCACCGAAAATCACGAGTCCGAGTCTGAGTCCTCTCAAATTCCACGAGTCCGAGTCTGAGTCCGAGTCTCAAGGGCAATAGTTCGAGTACGAGTCCGAGTCCTTAAAACGTGGCCTCGAGTCTTCCCAACACTGATTTTTTTGAGTTCGATGTAGAATAGACTTTAGCCTCAAGTTGGTTCTATTTTTTTTGAAAAAATACGTTATGCAATGCACAACTTAAATTTTACTCGTTTTTTTTTCTCGCCCTTTTTTAATTTGCTTTCAAAAAATACAAATAGATTAGGTAAGTTATTAAAAAGTCAAAACCGAAATCGTTGTCAGAAAGCAAAAAATATGTACCGGCTTTTTAATTGCATTACCGGTATAATTTCTGATTTTAGCTCTAAAAAAGTACATTTGTGTTGCAAGTTTTTTTTATCCGAAGTTAAGAACACGGGGCTCTTTTTTTCCCTAAATTTAAGAACAATGTCAGTGTACAGATCCCATAGGATCTATGGTCAGCCTCAGCGGTAAAAAATTAAAAACGAATGAAAAAGAATGAATTTCCAAACCTAAAAAATAATTACATTCCGTAGCGACTCAAGGCAATAAAATTTTAGCGATTTTCTAGAATTTGTAAGCAAAATGGCAACGATTCCAAATTTATGAGAGTGCAGTGCCGTCGCTACGGGGGGCCAGGGGGGCCGTGCCCCTCCTAACGACTGCTTGTGCCCCCCATTTCGGTTTACTTAGAATACTTTTTTGAAGCATCCCGCAACGACAAGATAACAGATAATAATGGAACACGGAATAATAACGCTCAAAGATAATTCTTGTTTAAAGTTTTCTCGATTCTTTGCAAAATAGCTGGCCACCACCTGCTGTACATAAATGTGACGCAATAATCCATCTTATTAGCACGTCTTTACGGATGTGCCGCGGAATAGGGACGTAAGCCTATAGAATCATTACCGGTACTCAGGGCCGCCGAGAGGGAGGGGGCAGGAAGAAATGACACCGGGGCCCATGGACTTCAGGGGCCTATCAGATATTATCATAACATTGGAGCAACGCTTTAACTCAAACAGGGTTTTCTGCAAACAGACATGTCTTCAGTTGAGAGGCGGAGGACTGTGCATATGAATATTACTAAATTTATCGGAAATAGACCAAACACAGTAATCAGCTAGCCATTTTGCCCTGAAAACATTTTTTTTGTGTGAGAATACTTTAAAATCCGAAGAGAATAAAGTCGGCATCATTAATCCAAAACATCAAAAACAAACCAATTCATAGAAATTTTTCATCCCTTGCTTTTATGGACGCTACGTTGAATTAAAATATAAAGGCGCCCAATATTTAAGCAGTCCAGCAGGGGCGTCGCCAGCTTCGCGAGATCGGGGGGGGGGGCAAAATTAAAATCAGGAGGGCAAAGCTGAAAACCAGCGTTGAACTTGACCCAAACTTTCTTTAATCCTGAATTGGATTAAGGCGAAGTTTCAGTGAAAATCAGGTGATCTAAAAAAAAAAGGTCTTCGCCGAAATCCGAAGGCTTTTTCTGGCCGAAATCACAAATTTAAACGTTTTTTTCGGCCAAAAACAGGTGATCTCCATAAAAAAAAAGGTTTTCGCCGAAATCCGAACTGAACTGAACTAAACTTTATTTTGTTACCTGTTATAAATAAACAGCACAAACCCACAAAGTAATGCAAAATGAAAATAAAATAAACACATTCAGCATAAATCAGAGCAAGGTAAAAATTATAGCAAAACAGGCTCAAGGAGACTGCGAAGGGACTGATTTTGTCTTCGTGTCTGCAGCCACCTATTGTTATTAAAGCTTTACTTTTTGTTCAGTAATATCTAATCTTTTTTTTCCGAAGGCTTTTTCGGGCCAAAATCACAAATTTAAACGGTTTTTCCGGCCAAAAACAGCAACTTTTTCCTCCCATAAAAATACCGTGGGGGGCAAGAAATAAATTGGGGGGGCAATGCCCCCCTGCCCCCCCCGCTGGCGACGCGCCTGAGTCCCAGGGTCCACGTTTGGACATGGGCGCCCTTGCCGGTTCTTCGTTAGTGATTAGGACCTGAAACAATACATGAAAAGTGAAAAAATTGTTTTAAAAGACCAGCTGTTTTTATTTTTTAGAGCACACTCAAGATTTTTTTTGAAGTCGCAGTAAGTCGCGCAACCAGGGAAAGATCCTTGGGGCTACAGAAGCACCAATTCCCTTTAGCCAAGTCATTTAGAAAATATAAACCAAAAAAAACAATCGTTTAAACGTGTTTTGGACTTGATCTTAAGTATAAGGGGGGCTCAAGAGGCTAGGCAATTTATTTCTTTCTGTGACTTCTGAATTTTAGCAATTTGGTGCATTTATTCATAAGGCTAAAACATGTGCGAAATGTCATTGAAATGGCGTTAAAATTGCTATTTTTTGCCGCAAAGTCGTAAAAATCACCCAGCGGCTGGGGGCTCTGCCCCCAGGCCATCTTTGTGATATGCTTAAGTTGCATCGGTTTGTTTGGCACGGAGCCTAAATTAAGCCTATTTTGGTGCAAAAAAATTTACTTTTTGTTCCAGCCCCTTCCATCAGTGCAAAATCCTGGTTTCAGCTTCTGGTCGCATTCACTCCGGCAGACAGATTTTTTAAGCAATTATAGGCCTACGGGCCGAGTTAACAACCGCTGTTGCGTTTATACGTCTCTTTTTTCAAACATGAATACAAAATTTTTTAAATAGCGCATAATGTGTAGCCGTAAAATATCAGTTTCTTTGTGCAAAGTTCAGTCTATTGTAGTGCCCCCTCGTTTTCGGCTAGTGCCCCCTCACTTCGTCTGCTCTGGCAACTGCACTGTAAGAGTGGTGTTGTGAACTACGCAGGCGACTAAGAAAATTTTTGGCTGACATAACTGTTATTCAAATTGAACTCGCTTATGCAATTTTGCGATACTGCAAAAGCAGCAAAAAAGCGTTTACTCAAGCTGACCAAGCATTCACAATTAAGCAGCATGGCAGGGGCGTATTTAGGGGGGGGGGCCATTGGGCCATGGCCCCCCTTTGGGTGGACAGGATAATATAATTAAGATGGAATAGTATGCAAAATTGCGGCATGGCCCCCCACTTTGTAACTTGGGCAGAGGGTTTGAGCACAGAAGCGGTGGGCGAAGACCTTTTTTTTGGCCTTCACCTAATTTTGGGGCAAAAAAACGGACTAAATTTGAGTGAAGACCTTTTTTATTTTTTTTGGTCTTCACCTAATTTTGAGCAGAAAAACGGACTTGGTTTTGGGCTGGAAAATTTTCATTCTGGTCTTTATAATTCTCAAATTCCTAGGTCCCCCCCCTTTCGAAAATCCTGCGTACGCTACTGAGCATGGTCACTAAAATTGACGTCGATGTTTTCAAACTTTAAGAAGAAATGACGCTGAAAATGGGAAAGAAATTAAAAACAGCAAGCCTCAACTCAAAACTTACTGGTTCTTGTAAAAACAGTTGTTTCAGAATCACAAAATCAAAGTGCCTCGTGTGTAATTTAATGACGTGTCTGACGGACTTCTTCACGTGTTAGCCTTTGGTCCTTATTTGCAAATTTCATTTCTTTTTGTAGCATTTTGTAATTAAGATCACGTGCAAACCTTTTTCTGGCTTTTACAAATTTCACGTGGACCTAGGCTCATTCATTCTTGATTTTGCTGGAACAGTGCGCACTATTTTATTTTTCTGAACGTTTTCTGGATTTAAGTTTGGACGTCAGTTGGGACAATCTTGGTAAAAATTTGCTCCATTTTTGAGTTGCCTGCTTTTATTTTCACACCATATTTAAATACATTTCTTTTATCAACGGATTGTGGTTGTGATCTTTCTTTGGATCAGGTAATTAGAGAATTGGAGTGAAGACCCGTTGGGCTCCCCACGGGGTTACCGTCATTATCCGCTTCAACTTGTTACGGTTTCGTAACAAAAAGAATTTTTACCTTCAAAAACCCAGCTTGACTTTTTGAAACTCAACGTAAAGAAAATTGACGAAGAAAATCTCAACTTGTCGCGAAGAAGAAATTTCAAGATTACAAGTCGAAAAGTTTTTATTATTTTTAAGAGGCCTTCAAGAAGCTAAAGTCAACTTGAAGAAGTCCATCAATTATCAGGAAAGAACGTTTTTATATCTTATTTCCGCACTAATTTAATGTACTGTATTGATTTAGTTTCTTTTATCATTGCTTTAAAATGAGTAGAGAATCTGGATGTAGTGACGATGTAACTGATATTGCTTTTACCGACCGTAACTTAAAACCTGCACAGCCACTTGCCGAGGAAACTGCCGGCCCTACTTTTCAGGATGGGGGGACAAGTAGATCGGGTTTTGGTGGTTTGGGTGGTTCAGGGGTTAGGCTTCCCGCAGTTTCGCATTCTGAAAAAGCAGATGTAGCTAGGAAGCTCCTAACGTCCCACCGCAAAATTATTAATAACTTTAAAAGCTTGTCGCAAAGTTTTATGAAATGCAAAACTAGCGATTTTTTTGCTACTTACAGACAAAGGTTCGATTCCCTAAAAGGCGAATATAGCCGCTCTCAAAATGACCTTGAAAAAATTAAAGATTCGGAACTCTTAAAAGAGCTCACTGACCGCATCAGTGAGATGCACGAAATGTGTGCAAATGCTTTTGAATCTTGTGAATGGCGCTTGTTCGGAAATGAGTTCGGCAACGAAAATACTTCGGATCAAACTAAATTTTCCCAGGATAGTACTAAAAGTAATAACAGCACTTCTCTAAACAAGCTTATGCGCGAAATCGAATTAGAAAAGAGGCAAGCAGAAATTGACGCGGAATATGAGTTAGCTCGCGCTCGCGTGAAAAAGGAATGCGAAGAGGCGAAGATAAAAGCCAAGCAAAAGCTATTAAACCGTTCTGAACGGTGCTTGTCCGCATTCTCTCGAGGAGAATCGATCAGTGTTCAATCACGCCGAAGGTCTGACAGAGGTGCGCAGGCGAGTAAAGCCAAGCTCGACATGGATCAAAGTCTTGATTTCAATGCCTACGAAGTTAGAGCCAATTCGACAATGCGCTCTGAAATCGAAACTCTTACTAAAACTGTTTTGATTCCTAAACAGCGTTCTAAACCATCATCGCCAGTTAAAAATAATTTGTCAGCTGTGCACCAATATTTAGAACGACAGGGAAGAAATGAATACATTAACCTGGCCTCGCAAATTGCTTATAATGGAACCAACATTGCGTTTGTGTTTTACGAAAACCAGATTCGCAGGCTAATGGAGGAATCGCCTCACCAAGATCGACGGCTCGAGGTATTGCGTGCCTCTTGTGTTGGTCAACCTCGTGAGATGATCAATTTATTTTTTGCACCCTTTAAAAGTATGACGACCGAGCAGCGTATTGACAGAGCCTTGGATAGGTTGCGCCAGAGATATGGGGTCTCTGGTGGTTTCCTGTCAGAACCTAAGGTTTTAGAGATACGCAAAGGCTCAAAAGTCACGCACAGTATTACTTCATTAAAATCGTTCAACGAAGACTTAAATACGCTCGAGGTATTTGCGTATGCACATGATCAAGCAAAAAAGCTTTCAGGAAAATTGTTGCTCGACACCGCAAACCGTCTGCCAGGCAATTTTAAGCGACGTTTTTTGGATTACCTCGATAGGCGTTTTCTAAACATGAATGAACCAGGATTTAAAGAGTTCGAAGCTTTGCGACAATTTGTTGTCCACGAGCTCGAGATTATGACGTCAGATTGCGCTCAGGCTTTATTTCCGTTCGATGACAAAATAAAAACTCGCGACTACACTAAGAGCAATGATCGCTTAAACTCGGTTCGAGTCCGTCGTACTGCTGTTGCGTCGCGCGAACCAGGTAATAATCACGATTCTCAAGACAAACCCCGTTACGTGGATTCGGTTAGTGCTAGTGTGCCTGCTAATCAACGGATCACTAAACTACCACCGGAATGCTTCGTATGCGCAGAAAATGGTAAAAGACATTACCTTGCTGATTGCGTTAAGTTTAAAGAGTTAACTATCTACATAAAACGACAAACTATTCTTGATTTTGGTAGATGCTTAAATTGCTTATCGTTAGGACATACTGCCAATAATTGCGCATGTCCTAGTAAATGCCGTAAATGTAAATCGGATTTTCGCATCAAACATGCTACTGCATTGCATGATTGTTATCGCTCGACCACAGAGAACCTCGGGGTCGCTGATAAAGCACTTCCAGTATCATCTGAGACCCAAGGTCCTGCTGGATCTAATTCTCGCGTGGTTTATAAAATGAGTTCTGGAGAAAATCGTGTAGTTCTTTTACGTACCATTGCTGTGAGGGTCATAAACCCAAGTAACGGAAAGTCAACCCTGGCATATGCCCAACTTGATACTGCGTCACAAGCCACGTTAATTTCGGAACCTTTCCGGGCTGAACTTGGCCTGGAACAAACTGAAAACTTTAATACTGTTCGCACCCTTGCTGAGGATACTGTGCGTTGTAACGGATGCACTAATTTTGATTTGCAATCACTTAAATCCGGCGAGAAGTTCACGATTAAAATTGCTTTAGTTGTGCTAAAATTCGTCGATGATGAAAATACTTTGCCACATCAAGTAGATACTTCTAATCTAAAACACTTTACCGGAGTTAAAATCCCGACCCTACCTAATCGTAAAAACGTAGACATTTTAATCGGACAATTTGATAAGTCGCTCCTCATGGTCCTAGAGGAAAGAGAAGGTCTTGATGCAGATGAGCCCAAAGCGAGTGGAGGCCGCATGAACGTGCGCTCGGACCAGCTTCAGAGTAGGAGGGTTGAGGTTAAGCCATGCGGATGCGATATCCACAAGTTTCAGGAACTTAAACAAGAGATTGGAGGTTTAAAAGAGACCTTACGTGAAATTGAATTTCAAAATGAAGTAATTCAACCTTCGAAAAACGATGAAAAAGCTCGCAGTCTTGTTGAACCGCATATTAAAGTAGTAAATGAGCGCTATGAAATACCGGTTCCTTTGAAACAAGACATCATCGATGATTTACCGAATAATTATGATTACGCCTTAAAACGCACCAACACTTTACGTGTGAGCGCTCTTAAGAACCCTACGCTAAAGGACACTCTTACTAAAACTTTCCAAGGGTTACTTGATGAGGAATTGATAGTGAGTGTTAATGAGTTGAGTACTGGCCAACCCACCTGGTATCTCCCTTTTTTCGTTACTAAACAAGACAAACCACGTGTTGTTTATGATGGTGCTGCTAAAGTCGGAGGCACATGTTTAAATCAAGCTGTGCTGGCCGGACCTAATCTCCTTAATAACTTAATGGAAGTTTTGGCACGTTTCCGCTTAGGCAAATTTGCTTGCAGGGCAGACCTAAGTAAATGCTTTTTTCAAATTGCAATGCCAGAAGAGCAAAGGGACTTGTTTAGGATAATTTGGTTCGAAGATAATAATATAGATGGCGGAGATATGCAAGTGTATCGTTTTGTTAGACATGTTTGGGGAATTAACTCGAGCCCTTACATTGCCCTTCTTTCTATTCAACACTTGCTTTCGGAAAATCCCACTAGTGCTTGTGAAAAAACGTTAACTGTTCTTGAAAAAAGTCGTTACATGGACGATGTTTTGTTTTCTAGTGATTCTTTGTCCGAGCTTGTAATTATGTCGCGTGAATCGATTGAACTTTTCAAAAGTCGAGGTTTTATACTTAGAAAATGGGTAGCTAATTCTAGTGCTAAGTCTATCCTTTCTGAAATCCCTAAATGTGATCTTGCTACAAATATTTCTGAAATTGCTATTGGTTCGGAGCCAATGCCGAACTCGAAAGCATTGGGTGTTGTTTGGGATGTAGAAAACGATAAGTTGAAGGTTAATTTGAATAAAAACTCAGTTGACGTGACCACTAGACGCCAAATGGCGAGCCAACTGGCAAGCTATTTCGACCCTCTAGGCATGATCGCACCTCGTATCCTAGGAGGAAAATTAATTTTGCAAAGGGTTGCTCAAGCTAAATTTGACTGGGATGACAAACTCCCAGATGACATTTTACATAGTTGGAATTTGTGGATTGCTGAATTCAATGCGCTCTCTAGTGTATCACTTGATCGTTATTGTTTTCCGGAAGGAGAAATTCCTAGTGCTGACGATAACATAAAATATCAACTTCATGGATTTTCAGATGCGTCAAACAATGCGCTCTCTTGCGTCGTGTATTTGCGCCGCATAGTAAACGGTAAAGCTGCAGTAAGTTTTGTTTTTGGTAAATCCCGTGTGGTTTTGTGCCATCAGACCAATTGGATAATCTCGTGAAAGGAACTAGAGGCTGCTAAAATGTGTAGTGAGTTGATGTTGCATGCTCTGGCGGCTTTTAAAGATCTTTCTTGTGAAGTAAAATTTTGGACCGATTCGCAAGTCGTTCGTTCACAAATGGATCGTAAATCCCGACTTGCATCTTTCAAAGTTTGTTAAACGTAGAATTGATAAGATAAACCTTGTTTCTTCACCTGACTCATGGAACTTTATCGGGACTTCGCAAAACCCCGCCGATGTTGGCACACGAGATAAGAACAAAAATTCTGATGCGTTAAACGTGTGGTTGTTTGGGCCTGAATTTCTGACGCTTTGTGAGGAGAAACCTAAATCTTGTGACTCTGCTTTGGCTGTGCGTTCAGTTTTGGGACCTAGACAAACTGCTGATGATTGCGCGCAAGATTCGCTTGAAATTCTTATAATAACCGTTCCTAATCTTGATACCTTAAAAAAGCGCGTCGCATATCTGATTGCGTTTAAAGACTACTTTGTTGCTAAGTTTAAAAAACGCGCTGAATTTAAAAAGCCGATACTGAATGCTTCGTATCTTGATCGTGGTTTAATGGAAGCGGTTAGGTACGTGCAATTTCTAAGCTTTGGGGCCGCCATAAAGCTCTTACGAGAAGATTCTCCTGATAAATTTGATCAAATGCTCTAAAGGTTATAATCGAACGCTAATGGCGCATATGAAATGCGTAAAATTAACGAGCTAAAAACTTTGCGTAACCTTCGTTCTTGCGTGGACACCGATATGATGTTACGAGTAGAAGGACGTTTAGAGAACGCTGAACTGCCGATTGATACTAAACACCCCTTCATTCTGCCGAGCCGACATGCTCTTACTCGTTTAATTATTCTTCATGAACATTCACAAGCTGGACACGCTGGCCCAGCATATACTTTGATGCTTTCTCGCCAACGCTTTTGGATTGTTTTTGGCATTGGGAGCGTAAAACATTACATCGCAGAATGTGGTGAGTGCGCTCTTCGTAAGGCTAAACCTATTCGACAATTAATGGCAGACTTGCCCTCGTTCAGGGTTACTATTGCAAACAAACCCTTTCAAATCTGTGGTACAGATTTTCTGGGTCCGATTCTGTACCGGCAATATCGTAGTGAATGTAAAGCATGGGGGTTGTTGTTTACTTGCTTAAGTACTCGTTGCCTTCATGTCGAAATTGTGACTGGATTGGATGATAATGCTAGCACGTTTTGTGCTGCCGCGAACGTTCTCCCTGGGCTTCTTGACTCTACCGAATTCGCCAACTCTAAACGACAAAAAGGGATAAATTGGGTCAAGATTCCGCCTTATGCCCCTAGCCAATGAGGAGTCTGGGAGAGCATGGTAAAGCTGTTTAAAAATGCTCTTCTACAAGTGATGGGACGCGCTCGTCGCAAGCCCACGTTAATCGAGCTTCAAACCTTTGCTTCAGATGCTGTGCGAATTGTAAATGATCGCCCTCTTACGACTCCTAGTGATCAACCTAATGATCTGGAACCTATAACTCCTTCATGTTTTCTTGGGCAGCATCTAGCTCCAAATACCCCCCTGGGTACCTTCCATGACAAGGGAGATTTACGTAACGATTACACATATAATGCTACATTAGCCCATGAGTTTTGGCTGAGCTGGGTAAAGGGATACCTGACCAACCTGCAGGGCCGTAAAAAATGGCGGACCGGTAAAGAGAATCTTTACCCTGGACAGTTGGTCCTCGTCGGTGACTCGGTGGATATTGCTCAAAGAGGTACTTACCGTCTCGGGCGCATCCATGCTGTGCACCCATAAATCCGCAATGGTAAAGAGCTTGTTCGCCGTGCCACCGTTGCAGTGCTGGCAGGGGCCTCGGCGGGTGGACCCGCAAAGGTTGAATACATACTGAAAGACATCTCAAAAATTGCTCCTGTGTAAAATTTTGTATGTTTTCTTTTTTAGTATATTATTCGTAGTGCGTTGTGAAATCCGAACTTAATTGCCGATGTAATAAAACTTGCGTTTATATCGTTTATAGTGTTATAGTACCGAATTATTATTCTTATCAACATATGAATATAGCTCTTATCTCTGGTTCTTAGTCCATCAACGAATATTGGAAGCTTGTTATGTGCACTTACCCTTATAGAATCTATTTGTCACTTTTTTGTGATTGCTTTCACATGAAATATATCCTTTATGTATGTTTGAACTTCACCTTTATTTTCGTTCAAAGGGGCCGCTTATGTTTCAGAATCACAAAATCAAAGTGCCTCGTGTGTAATTTAATGACGTGTCTGACGGACTTCTTCACGTGTTAGCCTTTGGTCCTTATTTGCAAATTTCATTTCTTTTTGTAGCATTTTGTAATTAAGATCACGTGCAAACCTTTTTCTGGCTTTTACAAATTTTACGTGGACCTGGACTCATTCATTCTTGATTTTGCTGGAACAGTGCGCACTATTTTATTTTTCTGAACGTTTTCTGGATTTAAGTTTGGACGTCAGTTGGGACAATCTTGGTAAAAATTTGCTCCATTTTTAAGTTGCCTGCTTTTATTTTCCCACCATATTTAAATACATTTCTTTTATCAACGGATTGTGGTTGTGATCTTTCTTTGGATCAGGTAATTAGAGAATTGGAGTGAAGACCCGTTGGGTTCCCCACGGGGTTACCGTCATTATCCGCTTCAACTTGTTACGGTTTCGTAACAACAGTATTGAGCTTGCTTTTGGAATGGGAGGTTATTGCATTGGTTTCATTCCTGCAGTAAACCCAAAAACTTGTAAACGGTTTTTTTTTTCTTGGCATCGATTACTGATACATTAAAGCGCCCGGATAGTTACTGTAGCTACTCTAACCTTTGTATTGCGATATTTCAGTGAGAAACCAATTTTGCTTCTTTTGAAGAAAGTGAGCCGTTGCATCACTGCTGTGCCGCCTGTGCGTAATTGAACTCGCTGTATTGCGCCTAAGCGTGTGTCGAGTTTTTGGGGCCTATATTTGCGTTTTTGCGCCTGCGGGAAACTAATTCCTTTCGGCGAGCTATTGGATTAAATTTGATCGGCCCGAGATTTGAACCTCATCCTTAGACCTATGGTTTCAGAGACGCAAACGTTACCGCTCAATAATTTGAGGTATTTTTCTGTCCCATAAAATTCAACCTTCATACCCATTAGTATTCTTTAAAAACTCTGCGTAGCGAGTCAGAGATCTGGCATTTAATTGGAGAACAAATTTTTCCTTAAGCCCCCTAAAACGGTAGATGTGTGCAACGTGTTAACTTAATCAAAAAAATAAATAAATCATGGTCTATCTGAGTGTGGACTCTGCGAAATCTTTCATTATAGCCTACTCGCGGTATTACACCAAATCGTATAAAGAGTCCGCGAGACACCAGGCGCGTAGCCAGAAATTCGCAATGGGGGGCTGTTTGGGGGTCTGGGGGCGGAGACCCCAGCCGCTGGAGGCCAATGGGGGTCTGGGGGCGAAGCCCCCAGCTGCCGAAGGCTGTGGGTTTGGGGGCAAAGCCCCAAGCCGCCGGAGGCACGGAAGTCTAGGGGCGTAGCCAAAATTTTGCATTTTTTTGCTCCAAAATTTTGCATTTTTTTGCAAAAATAACTTCATTTTAGGGTTATTTTGATTAAAAAATAATGATTTTAAAACGTGGCTTAGAAATTGACAGTGCAAACAAGATCAAACTGGTAGCATAAATGGGCTATTTGGTAGGTGGCTAATGGTAAAATGTAGTTCTCTTGTTTAGATGCTGTTAAATTATAAAATCGAATAGTGCAATAAAACTCACTCGGAGTAATCTATTTCGTATAC
Organism: Trididemnum nubilum; assembly: GCA_963965965.1. Classification (NCBI taxonomy): domain Eukaryota; kingdom Metazoa; phylum Chordata; class Ascidiacea; order Aplousobranchia; family Didemnidae; genus Trididemnum; species Trididemnum nubilum. Next base: position 26,544,760 of record OZ014474.1, read on the forward strand.
AGTTTATAGAGAAAAATAATTGGGGGGGGGGAGCTAATGAAGAGATTTGAGAGAAATGATTGGTAATTAACAAATACTGAATAGCCCCCCCTATTTCTTAGTTTATAGTATGTTTGTTGATGACACCTATGTTCAGCATTTTTACACTTGCGATCAAATTTGATTGCTTATTTCTTACCATTTATTAAAGGTTTTATTTATTTGTTGGTTTTATTTTTGACAAATTAGCCCCCCCCTGAACATATGTTTCAAAAGATGTTTTAAATCACTGTTTAGTCCACTCCAGTGCATAAAACAGTCTCAAAGTGCTAAAAATGTAGTGTTTTTCCATTCTGCATTTTGGTCGACATGTCAATGGGGGGGGGGCTGTAGCCCGCCGGCCCCCCCTGGCTACGCTACTGGCTAAAAACGTGGTATTTTTCTAATTCTGCATTTTGGTCGGCAGTTCATTAGCCCCCCTCTAAATAAACGTTTCAAACTATACTTTAAAGCTTTTTTTAGTCTAATCCAGTGCAAAAGAGAGTCTTAGAAATGCTAAAAGCGTGGTATTTTCTGTATTATGCATTTTGGTCGGCAGTCTATTAGCCCCCTCTCCCCCTAAATAAACCTTTCAAACTATGCTTTAACGCATTTTTTAGTCTAATTCAGTGCAAAAGAGAGTAGTCTTAAGTGCTGAAAACGTGATATTTTCCTTATTCTGCATTTTGGTCAGCAGTTCATTAGCCCCCCTCTAAATAAACGTTTCAAAATAGTCTAATCCAGTGCAAAAGACACTCTTAGTAATGCTAAAACGTGGTATTTTCCTAATTCTGCATTTTGGTCGGCAGTCCATAAGCCCCCCCCCCCCCCAAATAAACCTTTCAAACTATGCTTTAAAGCATTTTTTAGTCTAATCCAGTGCAAAAGAGAGTCTTAGAAATGTTAAAACGTGGTATTTTCCTTATTCTGGATTTTGGTCGGCAGTCCATTAGCCCCCCCCCAAATAAACGTTTCAAACTATGCTCTAAATCATTTTTTAGTCTAATCCAGTGCAAAAGAGAGTCTTAGAAGTGCTCAAAACGTGGTATTTTTCTTTTTCTGCTTTTTGGTCGGCAGGCCAATGTCATATAAAACTGTCAATTTTATTCATATACTGTAAATCTAAATTCTAATCTAATCTAAATTCTAATTCTAATCTAAATTCATATAAAACTGTCAATTTGGATTAAACATTTCCTATTAGGCAGAAATTTTTTGGTTTAAGGTCAAAAAATCTAAAAACCTATGTCAGATTTACGCCCTTCAACAACCCTTCTAATCTGTTTGTAACAAAAAAACTTGACCTAAAATACAAATACGAGAAGAATTTGGCATAATTTACAAATAAAATCAACAAACAACACCCTCAGACTTCTCATTTTCTTGCAATTCACTCAAACGTTACGTTGTACCTGCAGACTCAAAAACGCGATTTTGGAACCACTTTGAGCCCCATGATTTCCCGCCAAATCCCATCCGCATGACTTGTGGGTACGAACGTACGATCAGAGGGTATTGAGTTTCATTCTCTGTGAAGACGCCCCCAAAATCACTTTCTTAACACCATAAGCAAGAGCGCTAGTTTTTTGTTGCTATCAATAAAAATTCAAAAGGCAAAAATATTTTGACATAATTTGGGGTTACCAAACCCGCGAAACCCCCAAATGGACCCCCAAAAAAATCAATTTTTTGACGGCTTAAGCTAGGGTGCTACTTTTGTTGATATCAGGAGATAATAAAGAGACAAATACCTTGACATAGTTTGGGGGAACCACCCTACCGTGGACCCCTCCAAATGGACATCCCAAAAATCAATTTTTTGCACGGTTTAATTTCGAGTGCCAGTTTTTTTTTATATCAGTAGATGTTTAAGAAATACTTATTTTGACGTGGTTTGGGGATACCACCCCCCTCGGGGCCCCCCAAAACTAATTTTTAATTGGCTCAAGCTAGGGCACTATTTTTTTTTTTTTTTTTTGTATCAGCACATATCTAAGAGACGAATATTTTGACATAGGTTGGGGGTGCTAACTCTTGAGGACCCCCACAAAATGGATCGCTCAAAAATTAATTTTGATTGGCTCAAACTAAGGTGCCAGTTCTTTTTGATATCAACAGATACTTAACAGACAAAAATTTCAACATAGTTTGGGGGTGCCATCCTCCCCCCCCCCACCGGGGATCCCCCAAAATCCAATTTTTTGAACGACCTAATTTACTGTGCCAGTGTTTTTTGATATCAGTAGATATTTAGAGGGAAATATTTTGACAGAGATTGGGGGTACCACCCCGCGGAAAACTCCCAAAAATTCAATGTTTTGAATGGTTCAAGCAAGTGTAATAGACTAAAGGCGGTAAATCATCCAGCCAATTCCAGTGGTTTACAATAGCTAAAATTAAACTTTAATTTTTGATGTTTTTTGTTTTAATTTTGGGACTGCGGTTGCAAAGATATTCAACAAATACAAAAAGACGTCCCCCCCGAAAAAATTTTTTGGAAACTCTGAGTTTTGTTCTTCCCGCCAAAACCACAGTAGGCCTAATGGTTTAGAGAACTGTGGTAGGCCTAATAGTTTAGAGATAGTTATTAGTTTAGGCCTAATTATGCCTAACTTTTTCTAACCTATTAGGCCTAATAGTTTAGAGATAGTTAGCAGAGGTGGAGTCCTCGAGGGCGTCCTTGGCCTCGAGGACGTCCTCGAGGACACATTTTGAAGTCCTTGGCCTTGGCCTTGGCGTCGAAGCCTTAGGTCCTCGAAAATTGATCTGTCCTTGGCTCGAGGACAGCTCTATTTTTAAACCGTTGAAATTTCTTTGGAAAACGCCAGAAACCTCGCGGAAAATTTGCAAATACCTTTTTTATTATGCGCAATTGGAGCATAGGTTTAGCCAACCGGGCCTCCCCCCCAATTGAAATTTTATCAATGACAAAAATGTGACAAAAAAGCCTATTGTTTCTTCAGTTTCAGTTTTTTTTTAGCGTTTTTCGCTTACACCAGTAGCGAACAACAATATTGAAGACCAGGGGCCACCAGGACCCCCTCAAATCAATTTTTGCCAGCCAATTTAAAGGAAAAACCTGGAAGAAATGGATAGTTTTCGTCCTAAAAGTTGCTATCTCAGGATCACATCTAGCCTTTTTATGAACGTAATGCATTATAACCAAGGCCGGATTTACCACAATATGGTGCAGTACCAGCTAAGGGCCCTGCGCTCAAATCTTAAGACTTTTTATGGTCTTCACCTACATTTGGCAGAAAGATATTGCGAAAATCTCCAAAGTGCCAGGGGTCCAGCGCGATGTAAATCCGGACCGGCAATAACATGGTCAGTAGCGTAGCAAGGAGGGGGGCGGGGGGGCTATAACCCCCCCATTGGCCTGTCAACCAAAATGCAGAATAAGAAAAACACCACGTTTTTAGCTTCAGAGACTGTCTTTTGCGCTGGAATTGACTAAAAAGTGATTTAAAGCATTTTTTGAAACATAGATTTAGGGGAGGGGGCTAATTCGTCAAAAATTAAAGTCACCAATCAATAAAAACTTTTAAAATGCCCAAAAATAAGCAATCAAAATTGATCGCTAATGTAAAAACGCCAAACATAGGTTTTGTCAACAAATACATTATAAACTCAGGAATAAGGGGGGGGGGGGCTATTCAGTGCTAGTTAATTACCTATTATAAACTACAGACGAAATAGATTACTCCGTGTGAGTTTTATTGAATAATAGGATTTTATGATTTATCACCATGTTAACAAGAGAACTGCAATGTTATCATTAGCCACTTCCCACATAGCCCGATAATGCAACCAGTTGAATCATGTTGCACTGCCAATTTCTATGCCACGTTTTAAAAGCATTATTTTTTTGAAATTGCTCCAAAATTAAGTTATATTTGCAAAAAAATGCAAAATTTGCGAGCGCTGGGGGCTCCGCCCCCAGATTCCCGTGCCTACGGTGGCCGGGAGCTTTGCCCCCAGGCCTCCCAAACAGCCCCCTTTGCGAATTTCTGGCTACGCGTCTGAACATGGTTAGTAAGCGAAACTAACAAACTATTGTACTATTTTATAACAATTCTGCTGATTGAAAATGTTGATTGAACAATTGTTGAACTTCAGTGGAGGGGGCCTGGGCCTCCTGGCCTAACATGCACTTCTATAACTAGTTATTTTCATGACAAAACAAAAATCTCTAAGGAAAATCTTCGAGTGGGTTTTCATTTACTGCTAAAATGTTGCACGAGACAAACTGCACCTAACTTCCCCCTACCTGGACCAAATCACGTACAATTAAACTTCTTCTTTCTTTTTCTTTCTTTCTTCATTGCCCGCTTTTCCGTGAGGGTTGCGGGGGCAGTAGCTCAAGATTGAGCCGCCACACCTCACGGTCTTCCATCACCTCCATCATTTCGCTTGGGCGAAGTCCCAAGCGATTCCATCCAAGATCCTCAATGTAATCGGTCCATCTACTTCTAGGCCGTCCGACTGGTCTTCTCCCATTTGCTTTGGCATGTAAAGCTTGTTTGGGAAGTCTTTCCTGAGGCATTCTGCTTACATGGCCAAACCATCTAAGCTGAGATCTTTCAATTCGGAGAAGTAACGGCTTGATGTAAACTTTAACACCAAAATGCAAGATGTTAAACGCATAGGTGGGCAAGTTAATGCAAAAGGTTAGCTTCGTTAACCTCTAGTCCGTTAACAAACTTTACACCTCCGTTAACGTTAATCCGTTATTTTCAGCTTTAATTTATGGAAGTTAATTAAGTTCGTTAATTCGTTAATATTTTGCATGTAATCTACATTTCTTGTTATTCACTCGCCTATACAACACGTATTGACGCTGTTGAGCTAATTGTAAGGAACTATTTACTGCTATGGTGATCTTTTTTTGATTTGAAAGTTACATTTTACCGCCTAATCTAATTTCAAGACAAAAATAAGTTAAAATGCACTAACGAAGCTACGATCGGAAATCCTTTGGAAATTGCGAACAGAAATAATTAATAGCCCTATGAGGTTGCAGCTTATTACTAGCCACAAAAAGAGCTTCTTTTTTCGCTTCTTCAATAAAACTCGTTGTTATAGATTGATGGCTGTGTCCTAGGCGGAATGCCTAGGTCTTCACTGTCCTGGTCCTTGCGCTCAAGAGGCTAACACAGGAGATTCAAAGCAAACTTGTATTAACAAAAACCAAATTAAAAAAGACCAGTCCAGCAAAAAATTTATCGAGGATTGCCCGGCTGGGCGGAAAACACTTAAACTAAAAAACTGAATTTTTCACCAACAAATTAAAAACCTCTTGACGCTACTGTTAAAAATTAAGACTGACTTAACTGCTGTGGTAGAATTAAAACATTGCTACAAAGTGATCAACAAAAAGCGAAACGGCGCGTCTTTCAGGCAACTTTGCAAAGTTTCTTTCGAGCGAATAATGAAAGACGCGCAACACAAAAGTGAGATGCAAATAAGGTAAATGAACGTGTTAACGACAGAACATAAAACCTAGGTTCGAATCTAGAATCTTACTATAAACGATCGTGCTGTAACACTCGTGCTAATGCGCAACAAGTGCTACCAGTGCAAACTGGTTCGTACCGGTACCATGAATGAAAGGTGCATGATATTAACGATAAAAACCGTAACGGAAGTTAACAGAACTTAGCGGAAGTTAATTTAGTCCGCTAACATGAAAAAACTTTTTAACGGATTAACGAGTTAATGAAAAAGTTAGCTTCGTTATTAACGGATTAACGATTAACGGACTTGTGCCCACCTATGGTTAAACGTGTTTTGAACTTAAATCGCAACTAGAAGAACAAGAAGGATTAAACAATTTAATTTTTTTAATTGGCTTTCAAATGTCAAAAACCTAGTGCTTTCAAATGGCTCTAAACATATGCGAAGTGTAATTCAATGACATTAAAATAGCTTTTTTTTTCCAAAAAATTACAAAAAATCGCCCAACAGCTTTGCCCCCAGACCCCCGTCTGTGAAACGTTTGAGTTACACTGGTTTTCTCAAAACGTCTCCAAAGTTACGTATTTGCACTTTTCAACTATATTTGTTTAAGCCCTCTCCTTTTGCAAAATCCTGGTTAAAAGCCAACAGGCAAATTTTTGATGGCGTCATTGCACGTGATTTGTGGTTTAGGCCTCCCCAATCAAAAATTCTGGCTAAACCTACAAATTGGAGATTGCCTGATAAACTTTTTTGAAGACCTTTTTTTTTTGGAAAACACTTGCAGCTGTGTCCTTGGTCCTGGGCCTTGACCTCGAGCATTCCTGTCCTTGGCCTCGAGAGGGTCTGTCCTCGGAAAGGCTGTCCTTGGCCTTGGACTCGGATTTTTTTGTGTCCTTGGCCTTGGCCTCGAGCCTTGTGTCCTCGACTCCACCTCTGGTGATCAGCAAAGGCAAAACGGCGCGTCTTTCAGACAACTTTGCAGAGTTTATAACGAGCGAATTATGAAAGACGCGCAACACAAAAGTAATATGCAAAGAAGGTAAATGGACGTGTTAAAGACAGAACATAAATACCTAGGTTCGAATCTCAATAAAAGATCGTTCTGTAACAGCTAGGGTGTCAGTGTTTTTGCCGTCAGTAGATATTTAAGAGCCGAGTATTTTGACGAGGTTTGGGAATACTACCACCCTCAGGGTTCCCTCAAAAACCAATTTGTTAACGACGTAATTTACGGTGCCAGTGTCGTTTGATATCAGTAGATATTTAAGAAACGAATATTTTGACATACCAAAAGAACAACTGCATGTGGGGCGTAGGTGGGAGTACCGCAGTACTTTCTTGTACCGGTACCATTGGTACTTTTGTGGTACCGGTACCGCGGTACTTTGTTATTTTTTGGCGGTACCGGTACTTTAGTTTTGTTTTAGTTTTTAGTTGGGATTTTAAGAAGCTAATTAAAAACTTGAAACGTTGTAAAAATGCTTGCAAATAAACCGGATAAACAGCGAATCTTTTTTCATAACTAGATGGGAGTTTGCCAGCAAACCCAGTGAACAACCGACGCATAGTTAATGCTGTGACGCTCAAAAGTACTTTTTGTCTACCGTAAAATCAGCAATTATTCAAAAATATCTATCTGATTATGGAACCTCCAGAAAAGTAGAGTCAAAATATTTGTCAGTTAAATATCTCCTGATATCATGAAACACTGGCACCCTAGCTTGAGCCGTTCAAAAATTGATTTTTGGGGTCTATTTGGGGGTCCCTGGGGGGGGTGGCACCCCCAAACTATGTCAAAATATTTGTTTGTTAAATATCTGCTGATATCAAAACAGAATGGCACCCAAGTTAAGCCATTCAAAAAATTGATTTTTGGGGGGTCCATTTAGGGGTCCCCGGGGGGGGGGGGGGGGTGGCACCCCCAAACTATGTCAAAATAATTGACTGTTAAATACCTACTGATATCAAAAAAAGGTAGAACTCTACCTTGAGCTGTTCAAAAAATTGATCTTTGGGGGGTCCATTTGGGAGGTCCCCAAGGGGGTGGCACCCCCAAACTATGTCAAAATAATTGTCTGTTAAATATCTATTGATATCAAAAAAAAACTAGCACCCTAGCTTGAGCCGTTCAAAAAATGGATTTTTTAGGGCCCCATTTTGGGGGGATTCCCGGTGGAGTTGCCCCAAAAAATTTCGGGAGAAAAAATTGCATTTGCAGCTCAACAACTTTAAACAAAACTTAGATTTCGATGTGTTGTGGTTTAGAAGAAGAGCGTACAAAAATTAGGAAGAAAAAAAAGGAAAAAAAAGAAATAAACCTCATCGCGGCCAAAAGTGGGTTGGTTGGGATGAAAGGGTATCTTGAGACATACAACCATATGAAATATTTTTTGCCGTACTTAAGCCGTTTTTGACTGAGACCGCTTTTCACGCCAAACTTGCGGGGCGGTTTTTGGGTTCTAAAACCAAAGTCACGTGACCTCTTGCCTCGAAATTTGGTACAAACATACAACTCATTAATCTCAAACTGCTGTCGAAATTTCATGTTGCTAGACCCAACCGCTCTCGAGTTATAAGCAAAAGTCTGAAATTTCGCACTCGTTATAGTTGGAAAATGGCCGAGTAAAAACAGAGGAACACGCGACGCGAGCGTCGGTCGTTCCAATTAGTGTTTTACTCTTGGTCTTACTCGCTACTACCATCGCAGGGACTTAGCGTTAGCAGTTTGCTGGCCCATTTGAAAAATTGACGTTTTCTTGCAACAGCAAAATGATGCATTACCAGTATTCATGCACCAGCGAAACAAAAGTAAAACCGCTAAGCAAAAATTGTAAGAGACGACTTACGTTATGAATACTCATCACATCAGGCGTGAATACAGTAGCGTAGCCAGGGGGGGCGCGGGGGACTATAGCCCCCCCCCATTGGCCTGCCGACCAAAAGCCAGAATAATAAAAATACCATGTTTTTAGCTCTTCTGAGACTGTTTTTTGCACTAGAATGGATTCAAAAAATTATTTACAGCATATTTTGAAACGTTTATTGAAGGGGCAGGGGGCTAATTTGTCAAAAACAAACCTTATAAATCAGAAAAAAGACTTTAAAGAATAACCGAAAATTGGTAATCAAATTTGATCGCTTGTTTAAAAATGCTTAACGTAGGTTTCATCAAAAAAAGATATATAAGCTCAGAAATGAGGGGGGGGGGGCTATTCAGCCGACCTTCCTTCGATTAGCCCTCTAATTATATATATCTTTCACTATAAAATATAACCGAAATAGAATACTCCTTGAGAGGTTTACTAAACTAACGAAATAGGATTTCATGATTTACCTACTTGTAAATAAAAGAACTGAAATTCTATCTATAGCTACCTCCCACATAGCCCATTGATGCAACTAGTACGGTATAACCTTTTTTTTGCACTGCTAATTTCTATGCCACGTATCAATAGCATTAATTTTTATCAAAATAGGCCTAAAATTGTTATTTTTCCAAAAAAAAAATTCGAGCGCTGGGGTATCCGCCCCCGCGCCTCCGGTGGCTGGATTTTTGCCCCCAAACTCCAATTGCCCCCGGTGGTTGGGGGATCCGCTCCCAGACCCCCTCAACATCCCCCCTCATTGCAGATTTTTGGCTATGGGCTTGCATGAAGAAAAATTTACAGCACGTTACTGCAGGTCTCCATTTATATTAACTTTTGGCTGTAAATATGCCTGGAACGTTTGGCGAAGAAGATGTTCTCATTCACAAACGTTGTATAACACGGCCAAAAGTATTTCACCCGGTAATACTTAAACAGAAAAATTATCTCAAAAAATCTTTTTATCTGCACCAACTCCACTTTGGTCGCGATGAGGTTTTTTTCTTTTTGAATATTGTACGCTCATCTAATAAGTTTTAAAAGGCAAAACAACGCAATCTAATTTTTGTGCAAAATTGTCGAGTTAAAAACACGGTTTTTTCTATTGAAATTGTTGGGTGCCACCTCCCCGAAAACCCCGCAAATTAAACTCCCAGAAACCATTTTTTATGAAATTATTCCTCTTTTAGAACCTCCCAAATTGAACCTTACAAAAAATAAATATTTTTACGGCTGGCTGAAAAGCTGATTTTTTTATAATCAGAAGAGACAAAGAATCTTTTTGAGAGTCCCCCAAAAGCGTGGCCAAAAGTCCCAAAGCTTTTTTTTGGGACAACCTTAATTGCATAATCTGGGTTCACCCCCTACTCTGATTACGTTGTTGCGTCCTTGGATAGGGCGCTTTAGGATGATTATCTTTGCTAGTGGCTTCGAACAAGCAACAAATTCAGTGGCAAGAAATCGAAATTCACGGGACATTGGAAAACTAGAAACTCTTTAGCAGATGCAAATTCCTCCTAGCACGAAGTAATTATCACCAGAGGTGGAGTCCTCGAGGACGTCCTTGGCCTCGAGGACACATTTTCAAGTCCATGGCCTTGGCCTCGAAGCCTCAAGTCCTCGAAAATTGCCCTGTCGTCGGCTCGAGGACAGCACTATTTTTTGAATAGTTAAAATTTTGTAGATCGGCTGAAAATGTTTTTCTAGACCGTTTTTTTCGGAGATCCACGAAAAAAAAATTTTGTAAGACCTTTTTTCTTAGGAAAACACTTGCATTTGTGTCCTTGGTCCTTGGCCTTGGCCTCGATCCATGTGTCCTCGACTCCACCTCTGATTATCACAATGAAAGTGTTTGGATTGTCGGATAATTAGCGTCTAACGCTGTGCTGTGACAAGAGAATAAATATGCTATACAACAGCAACAAAAAATGCTGTAATTTTGAAATTGTTCTCATTACGGGGAAACAAAAGGCTTTTTTAAAAATCACCATTAACATGCGTCGTTTGTTTATAGGCTGGCAACTGGTAAGCTCCCATCTAACTGGTAGGCTTGCTGGCTGTTAGCTGGTAAGCTCCCATTTAGCTTTAAATAAGAAATGCAAAAAGTAACTGCAGCAACGAATCAACTAAAAACAAATCAAAAGTACAATATTTTCCCCCCAGTTTCTAAGTTTTGTGTGAATGTCACTTGTGCAATAATTGGGAGCTGATGTATCGGTAGAGTATCCTACACTGCCAATTTACGCACGTGATGCTTTAGAGATGATTGCTGTTTGGTTATTGCTGGTGGCAAGATATTTTAGTACAAAACGTAGCCCGGTGACCGTAATCCATATAAGTTAGATACTTTATCGATTCAACCCCATCACTAGTTAGTACTTTGTACTCACTGTAGTAGTAATGCTAATACTGCAACTGCTTACTATTCTACTGCAAACGTTCTCTAAAAGGAACTGTAGGTCTACGGAGTTTACACTAGTCGCGGAAACGAACCAAATTGCTATAAGTGATGATTTCCAACCCCGTAAACGAGGTCATTCAGTCCAATTTTTTTTCTTTTAATTTTTAAAAAAAGTACCGCAAAAGTACCGTGGTACTACCGCGGTACTTTTAATTTGAAAGTACCGGTACCGGTACCGCGGTACTAGTTTTAGCAAAGTACCGAGTACCGGTACTGCGGTATTTTTGCGAAGTACCGTGCCCACCTATGATGTGGGGCCCGATTGGGGCCATAGTGGTCCGACATGTGGGCAGGGCATGGTATGGAATGGAATGGAACGGAAATTTCGGTATGGAATATGCAAGATGCCAGAATGGAATGGAATAGAAGATTTCAAGAATGGAATGGAAGACAATCTTCCATACTTCCATACCAATTCCATACTTGATTTTGGGCATTGTATTTACAGAAAAATACATACCGATATCGGGTAGTGATAAAAATATTTTCACAGAAGTATTCAACTTCAATATCTGCGCATATTATTTGTCGACATATCGCGGTACTTTGGTTGATCACATTGCGCAAACAGTGTACGTCTTGCATCATTGTAAGTACATTGCAATTTAACTGAAGCATTGATGTTACAGTTGACGACCTTGATAGATTTGACTTGTTGTTTTTTTTTGTTTTTTTTGAGGCTGACAATTTGCCCTGTCGTAAATTTTGTTTTCTTACATCGTCACGAAAACTCGTATTTGCTATTTCATCCCCGTTTCGATTAATTTTATTTATATTTTTAGTTTTTAAACTTATAGTAATTCTTTTTGGTGTTAAAGCTTGGTATTTCTATTACGGTAAATGTTCTAGTTGATGTGAGGGCAAACTTGTACGGTAATCATTAAACCATAGGCATAGCCAGAAGGACCGAGCCTTCTGCCCCCCCCCCCCCATTTGAAAAGCTACCAACGATAAAAATAATCCTACAAAGCCTATTTATTCAGTTTCTTCTAGCATTTTTGGAGTGCAGCAGTAGATGCGTACAACGGCAATTAGCAATAACTTAATATTAATATTGACAACCAGGGGGCCCATGCTCTCTCAATTTAAATTTTTACCAACCAATTTAAATGTACAAGCCAGGAGAAATTCAGCGGTTTTGTTCTAAAAGGTGCAATTTCAGGCACTCATCTAACTTGTTTATACAATAAAATGTTTCGGCCTCCAGTTAACTTTTATATCACAATAACATGATTAGCGACCATTTATGGAATTTAATGTACCTACTTTAAATTACCAACCTTAAATAACAATCCACCTCCATCTCGTCCGTTTTCACGCAACAAAATGCTTTTGAAAAAAACTAGTTAGGGGAAATGCTTATTGAACAAATTATTGAAGTTGAATCGAGGGTGCCTGGGCCCCTGGTCGTACATATATTCCTAAAACTGGTTATTTTCATGACAAAACAAAAATCTGCAAAGGCAAATCTTCGAGTGCATTATTTAATGCTAAAAATGTTGCACAAAGCAATGTACCTTGATATTCCTGACTTGGACCAAGTCACAAAATTTAAACTCAAAATGCAAGATTTTAAACGTGTTTTGGACTTGACCTGAAGTAAACGGAGGACTTTTTTCAATTGGCTTTCAAACATCAAAAATTTTGTTCTTTCAAATGGCTGTGAAAAGTTGAGAAATGTGATCCGAATCCATTAAAATAGCCATTTTTTCCCAAAAAATTACAAAAAATTGCCCAGCGGCTGGGGACTCTGTGACATGTTTGAGTTGCACTAATTTGCTCACCACGTTTCCCAATTTTGATAGGATAGAAAAAATTTTAACTTGCGGTTCTAGTCCTTCCACTATAGCAAATCCAGCTTGCGAGCCAAATCAGACGTCCAGCTTTTGATCTTTATTCTTGGTTCCATAAAAAGTCCCTCTGTTCAAGAACTTCTGATGACGTCATTGCATGATTTGCGGTTTAACCCTCCTCCCAATTCAAAATCCAGGTATGCCTATGCATTAAACCAAGTGCAATATGCATAACAGATACCGGTTGTTGCATCATAATATTGTTGGCGCACCTTCTCGAGCGGTTGCTAACAACATTGCAAAGGTGCAAAGCAACAAAATATACGTTGCATCGCTTCCAGTCTAAAATTTCTTAGGTATGGAATGGAATATTGAATAAAATTTTAGTATGGAATGGAATATGGAAGAAATTTTAGTATGGAATGGAATATGGAATGGAAGATTTTTGGTATGGAATGGAAATGGAATGGAAGAAAATTGCCAGTATGGAATATGGAAAAATCGTCTTCCATTCCATACCATGCCCTGCATGTGGGGCCCATGCGGGCTACCCACATGGGGTCCATGCGAGTTACCCACAGGGGGCCCTCTTGATTTTGTCTGCGGGATAAACTGGGCCCCATCTGGGCAGCCCATTGTATAGTGGGAAAACCCACCCACATCCCATGCTTTTACCACTGGGATTCAACTGGGTAGCCCATTAATTCAGTGGGCAAACCCACCAACTTCCCATGCTTTTACCACTGGGTTTCAACTGAGTAGCCCATTAATTTAATGGGCAAACCCACCCACATCCCATGCTCATACTACTGAGATTTAACTGGGCAGCCCAATAGTTCAGTGGGAAGACCCACCCGCATTCCATGTTTTAGTACTCGACATTCCAAGAGGTGTAAAACTGGAGCAACAAGAATTACAATAATGCAAAAACACTACGATCATCAACACTTGAGGGTTTATTTTTACTTACTTACAGTGCTTACCAAATTCACGTACAACAACAGTACACGAAAAAGCCAAAACATTTCAGATCATTTTAACTTAGAGCTGGCGCAGGAGCGCTTTCAAATCTCCTTCTTTTGGACCGTTGTCTGCCTCGATCTCGCGCAATGGTCAACCATTTGACCACTTCGATTTCCAAATAGTTTGGGGGTGCAACCCCCCGGGAATCCCCCAAATACACCCCTCAAAAATCAATTTTTTGATTGGCTCAAGCTAATGCACTAGTTTTTTTAAATTTCAGCACATATCTAAGAGACGAATGTTTTGACATCGTTTGAGGATACCACCCCCCGGTGACCCCCCAAAATGGACCCCCCAAAATTTAATTTTTTGATTGGTCAAACTAAGTTACCAGTTTTTTTTTTATATCAACAGATACTTAACTGACAAATATTTCGACATAGTTTGGGGGTGCCACTCCCTGGAGACCCCCACAAAGTGGACCCAAAAAATCAATTTTTTGCAGGACCAAATTTACGATAACTGTGTTTTTGATATCAGTAGATATTTAGGAGGAAAATATTTTGACATAGTTTGGGGGTACCAACTTCTCCTAAACCTTTCCAAATAGACCCCAAAATTCAATTATTTTAAACGACTTGAACTAGAACACTTATTTTTTTGGATATCAGTAGATATTTAAAAGACAAACTTTTTTTACATAGTCTGGGGACACCAAACATACTATCCAAAAAATCACTTTTTGAAAGCTAAATTTTACAAAAACTCTGACACCACCAAACCTAGAAACTTGAAAGTTGGAGATATGGTAAGTCTATATATAAAGCTGTGCAACTGCAGTTTTGGAGTTGTTACTTTACGTGGTTTGTGGCAGACGCGCCAAAAACGATTACAAAGTTTAATACATGATTTTAATGATTGATTTTGGTCATGCGTACACATGTGCTGCTGTGGCCTAGTGGGTAAAGGCGCAGCATAGAAAACCATTGTGATTGCATAGACCTGGGTTCAATCATATAGTTGACCATCGGTTTTCTAATTCCAAAATCATATTGATTCCAGCACATTTTTTTTGATTAAGACAAAATCGTTTTGAATTTTTTATTTTGACATTAGATAGGCCTGTGACCAGAAAGTATGTGGTTTTATTCTCCATAAAAATCCCTCCAAAGTCAATTTTTTTTAACGGCTTAAGCTAGGGTGCTGTTTTTTTTGATATCACTAAATATTTAACAGACAAATACTTGGACATAGTTTGGGGGTATCCTCCTCCCAGAAACCCCCAAAAGTCACATGTTGAACGAGTTAAGCTGAGGCTCGAGCTTATATTGATATCAGGAGTTACTTAAGAGACAAAATGTCGACATAGTATGGGGGTACCACCCCTCCAAAACCTTCCCAAATGGGCCGCAAAAATTATGGTTTTGAACAGCTTAAAGGCGGTGAATCATTTAGCCAATTCCGGTGGTTTACAAGAGCTAAAATTGAACTATAATTTTTGATATTTTTTGTTTTGATTTTGGGGCTGCGTTTGCAAAGATATTCACCAAATACAAAAAGATGTCCCCCGAAAAAGTTTTTGGAAACTCTGAGTTTTGATCTTCCCGCCAAACCACAGTTCTTTAAACTATTAGGCCTACTGTAATCTTATTAAACTATTAGGCCTAACTATCTCTAAACTATTAGGCCTAATAATTTAGAGATAGTTAGGCCTAATTAGGCCTAAGCTATTTAGAAATAAACTATCTCTAAACTATTAGGCCTACCATAGTTCTCTAAACTATTAGGCCTACTGTGGTTTTGGCGGGAAGAACAAAACTCAGAGTTTCCAAAAACTTTTTTCGAGGGGACATCTTTTTGTATTTGTTGAATATCTTTGCAACCGCAGTCCCAAAATTAAAGCAAAAAATATCAAAAATTATAGTTCTATGTTATCTATTGTAAACCACTGAAATCGGCTGGATGATTCACCGCCTTTAAACTAGGGTGCTAGTTTTTTTTTTTTTTTTTTTATTTCAGTAGATGTTTCAGACACAATTTTTCACATATTCTGAGAGTATCAACCTTTCAGAACCCTTCCCCCAAACATCACTGTTTGAAAGCCAAATTTAGCAATTGATTTTAGTCAACTGGGTTCATATGCTGTGGTGGCACAATGCTTAAAGACGTCAGTATTTGAAACTGTCGTGATTGAACAAAGCTGGGTTCAAACACTTAGTCGGACATCCGTTTTACTCAAACCACAAATGATTGAAAATCAACATTTTTTTTCATGACGTAAAATCACTTTGTTTGAATTACGTAGTCGGACGTCTGTTTTACCCAAACCACATATCACCTTTTTTTTTCATCAGACAAAATCACTTTGTTTGCATTGCATACGAGTGAGTTTTACACAAATATCAGTAGAGACAAACTTTTGTGCATTGTCTGTGGTTACCAAACATCTATCCAAAAAATCACTTTTTGAAAGCTAAATTTAACAAAAACTCTGACACCACCAAACCTAGAAATTTAAAATTTTAAGATATGATAAGTCTATATATGAAGCTGTGCAACTGCAGTTTTGGAATTGCCATGTCACGTGGTTTGTGGCAGACGCGCCAAAAACGATTACAAAGTTTAATACACGATTTTAATGATTGATTTTGGTCGTGTATACACATGTGCTGCTGTGGCCTAGTGGGTAAAGGCGCCAGCGTAAAGAAAACCATTGTGATTTAATAGACCTGGGTTCAATCACATAGTTGACCATCGGTTTTCTAATTTTAAAATCACATTGAATCCAGCACATTTTTTTGATTAAGACAAAATTGTTTTGAATTTTTAATTTTGACATTAGATATGATCAGAAAGTATCCAATTTCATTCTCCATAAAAATCCCCCCAAAATCAATTTTTTTAATGGTTTAAGTTAGAGTACTAGTTTTCTTGATATCACTAGATATTTAATAGACACATACTTGGACGTAGTTTGGTGTTACCCTTCCCCCAAAAACCCCAAACGTAATTGTGTTAAACGGTTTAAGCTAAGGCTCCAGTTTTCTTGAACATAATATGGGGTTACAAAACCCCCGGAAATTCCCACGCGAACCCCATAAAAATCAATTTTTTGAACTTAAGCTAAGGCTCAGGTTTGTTCTACATCAAGAGATATTTAAGAGACAAAATGTTTAACATAGTTTTGGTACTTCCCTCCGGAACCTTCCCACATGGACCCAAAAATCAACTATTTTGAACGGCTTGAGCTAGGGCGCTAGTTTTTTGGATACCAGTAGATGTTTAAATGACAATTTTTACATGGTTTGGGGGTACCAACTCCCAAATGAACCTCCCAAAAATCCCTTTTTGAAAGCTAAATTTGCCAATTGATTTTAGTCAATTGGGTTCATCTGCTGAGCTGGCATAATGACTACAGGCGCCAGGGTTTGAAATGGTCGTGATTGAACTGAGCTGGGTTCAAATACTTAGTCGGACATCGGTTTTACCCAAACCACAAATGATTTAAAATAAACATTTATTTTTTGCATGAGAAAAAATCACTTTATTTGCATTGCATACAATTGAGTTTGACAGAAATATCGGTAACTTTCAAAGTATGCAGGGTGAATGATGGTGAAATGGAACTGGCGGAAGTCTCGTATTATTTTCCTCCATGAAAATGAACATCTAGTATTTTGCTCTGATTTTGCTTTGTATATTATCAAGCACTGTTTCAGAAGATCGACTATCAACCATTTTCAAGTCCAATTTATATTTTTGCCTAAATTTGTTGAAGGTAAATTCTGATCTTTAAAGGTAAATCATTTCAAATTTTAACTCTAATGTATTTGATTAATTTTTGAGCATGTTTATTTTGTAAAGGGGTGAGTGCAAACCATCATTGTCCGCTTTCCTGGTTTGGCGAGAGGTGACAACTTTGATATAACAAAAATAATTGCGGTAACTTGTTCCTTTGAAACAAAAACATGAATTTAGCTATTGATTAATCTTGAATTTAGTTGTTGATTATTCTTAAATATTTCAAATTTTATGAATAAACGTTCAAGTTTTTGTTTCATCTGCCAGCCTTCTATTATTCTTAGACATTTGTTCCAGAGCATCAGGACAAATGAGAAATTTTCATTTGAAGAAAACGAGTTGAGTATTTATGGTTTTGCATGGCTCGTTGAAACTAATCATCAAAACACTAAAGAAGAACGATAGCTTAAAATTTTAATACAAATTTTAGAACTGCAAGACTAAAGATATTGTTAAGCTTTTGCAGATTTTAGTCCGATTAAATTGGCAAAAGTTTAGTTTTAAAGAAAGATGGTTTTGTAATTATTTTAATGATATATTTTTGGTGCACTTAAATTTTTTGCGTGTGTATTTGGATGCAGCGTTATCCCAAAATGTTACACCATGTTGAAAATAAGAATGCACAATACCAAAATAAACGTTAAAAACTGTTGCTGGTACATAATGTCTTAATTTCGAAAGAAGTTCTCTAGCGATAAACAGTTGTGCTACAACGTATTAGGTATGTTGTTTCCGACTTAACTTATGATCAAATAGAACTTCTAGATATTTGATGACATTGCTGTTTGCTAACGAGCTATTGGTGGTGTTGATGGTGATGTTCTTAACGGAAGACTTACCTCGAGAGAATACCACCAATTTTGTTTTATTATATAGAGAAATTTTCTTGATTTTGGTCCACTTTTCAATTTTATAGATTTTTCTTTCAGTTTTATTTTAGAACCTTTGTATGTCACTATCATCACAGAGCTTTACGGAGTCATCGGTGTACAGCATCATTTTGGCATTAAAGGCGTTTGCTGGTAAATCATTAATGTAAACAAGAAATAGAAATGGTCCTAACACACTACCTTGGCGAACGCCTAGAGTGATTGGAAGACGGTCAGCTTACCGAGATACTTAAGTAGTTTTAGTTATTTTGGAGCAGTCATTTTGAAACCCAGTTTTTCATCAACTCTTACAAACCCAGTTACAAACTTTCCGTTACAAACTGTGACAAACTTTCCGTTACAAACTGTGACAAACTTTCACCTACTGTTACAAACCAACTGTTGCAAACTGTTACCAACGAAGGCGCTAATCCAAAGTGACCGAGCCAGGCCCGGCGCCAGGATAGCGTGACTGGGGGGCAGAAATAAATTTTGGGGGGGCACGAGAAGTTTATCTCTGTGAATTTGAGAGGGGCACGGGGGCACGAGTAATTTATCCCAGTCTGGATCATACGAACAAGGTGACCTTCAAAAAAAAAAAAAAAAAAAGGTCCTCACTGAAATTCAGACGAATTTTTCGGCCGGAATCAGAACTTCAAACGGTTTTTCCGCCCGAAAATAGGTGACCTTCCAAAAAAAAAAGGTTATCATCCCAAAAATTTTGCCAAATCTGGTGTAAGTCCACAAAAATAACGAATATGCGGGTGCCAAACACCAATTTCGGCCTAGATTTGCACTCCAGCAGCCCCGATCCTGTTAATTTCTTCGGCGCACAGTCCTTGCTTGGGGGGGCACAAGCACTCAGTTGGGGGGGCAGGCCCTGGAATGCCCCCCGTGGCGCCGGCCCTGGACCGAGCAATATAACGAGCACAATTTGCTCATCAAAGCTTATTTTATTACAAGGGCTATGATGTGCAATAATTTTTATTTGACTTTGTACTTTTGTAACGTCAAAAAATTTTACCATGACTTCCTTCATATTACGCCAGCAGGCATCGATGTCATAATCATCAATTTGATAGTTTGAAATTTTAGCTGCATAAACGCTATGGGTGAGGACTGCGTAGAACAGCGGCTAGAAAAAATTGCAAATTTCTGATATTTCTCACCGGCGTCTCTAGATTTCCAAGAATCAAAAAATATCTGGCTGCGTTTTAAGAATCAAAAAATATCTCGTTTTGAGCGCTAGCATCCAAAATACGTACTGTACCACTATCAGGTAGCATTTTAATGAAGTGTACCTATATATTAACAATATATTGCTTTTTTCTCATTAACTCGAGTTAAGTATGACACTTTGGCAATTTGATAACGTCACCTCTGCGGTGTAGTAGTAAGGGCGAGCGTCTGGCAAGCCTGGGGTTCGATTCGCGCTGCGTTCTTTTATTAATTTTCTTCAGAACCTTGCATTTGAGTTGGGTTCGAGCAGCGATGCCAGTCTGAGAGATAGCAAATTGAAGTGCAGAAGAAAGCTGCACTCCGTAATTATGCCTCCCAGTACTATTTGAATGAAAACGAATTACAAAATAGAAAAGTATGCAGAAATTTGCTTTTTCAAGATTTACAATTGTTTTGGTCTCATTTACAATTGTGCCCTGCATGGTTATTTAAAATTATGTCGAAATTAGAAATCCAAACTCGGTTTTGGTTTCATTTACAATTGGGTCTCATTTACAATTGGTCTGATTTACGATTGAAATTTGGTCTCATTTACAAATGTGCCCTGCATGGTTATTTAAAATTATGTCGAAATTAGAAATCCAAACTCGGTTTTGGATGAAAAATAATTCTTTGGAATTGGATCACTGCGCAATAATTATTCTATTTAAAATGCAGAATTTAGACTCTATCAAAACAGAGGAAAGAGGAGGCACTACAAACTGCCGTTAAGAGCACTATGTAGAATCGGCTATGAATATTGTATTGTAATTACATTTTATTTACCAAATTGCCTTGACCTGGAGACAGCGAAGGGACCTTTCGGTCTTTGAGTCAAGCTGCCACCTGCCCGCCTGTCTACCACACATGGCGGAATTTCACACTGTTTCTTTAATTGTTGAACGTCAAACAGGGAAGCTATGAATACAATTTTTATAGTCTTTGGTTTGACCCGACCGGGAATCGAACCCGAGTCTACCGCTTCAGTAGCAGACGCTCTATCCACTCGATCACTGTATGTTAGCATCTCAGTCATTTCGAGAAGAAGGTCAATCTAACAATTAGTTCAAGTCTAACTACTCAGTAATAAAAGTCGCTGGACTGTTGCGTTGAAGAAGTCGTTTAGACTCTATCAAATAGGCAACAGTGTAGTACTATCGTGTGCGGCAAAAAGGTAACATGGTAGACTTCTTGTTTCGAGAAAATCAAGTTTTTATGCGCCATTGTTAACTTCATGTGACGCAATAAGTAAGTTTTTTCGTATATTTTTTTCATTGTTTTTCAACAATAGCAAAAAATTTATTGAAATCACGTTTTTATTTTGCAGCACTTAGCGCCAGAGGTGGAGTCCTCGAGGACGTCCTTGGCCTCGAGGACACATTTTGAAGTCCTTGGCCTCGAGACCTCAAGTCCTCGAAAATTGGCCTGGCCTCGGCTCGAGGACAGCACTATTTTTTGAATTGTTAAAATTTTGTGGAGTGCTTGAAAAATTTTTTTGAAGACGTTTTTTGTGGAGATCGCTTGAAAAATTTTTGTCACGACTATTTTTTTTTTTTTTTGGAGATCGCCTGAAAAATTTTTATGAAGACTTTTTTTTTTTTGGAGAGCACTTGCGCATGTGTCCTAGGTCCTTGGCCTTGGCCTCGAGCATTCCTGTCCTTGGTCTCGAGAGTGTCTGTCCTCGGAAAAGCTGTCCTTGGCCTTGGCCTCGGATTTTTTTTGTAACGTTGGCCTTGGCCTTGGCCTCGAGCCTTGTGTTCTCGACTCCCACCTCTGCTTAGCGCTATAAAATGCGAAGTTATTTTCTTTTTATAATTTAACGTCAATATCGCTGAAAGTATTGAACATACTAAGCTCAAATTTTCAAATTCGGTTGAAATGAAACTGAAATTTAACATCACAAAAAAATGAAAAATAAAGGAAAATGCTTTTTTGCAAGATACTACGCGTTTGCGTTTTAGCTGTTTCTTTTGCCTTTTGCCGTAAGAAATTAAGAATTATTAGTCAATCAAGTTTCAAGGAAAGAGCAATCATTTCGATGTAAAAAAGTACTTTTACTTGTTTTTGTTTTTCTGAGAGTGCATTTTTTTTTCGGAAAGTGCAACAACAAAAAAGACGTTTTTCAGAGGAGTGTATGCAAAATTTTTAGGCAGAAAGTGTAAACAAATAATCTTCTAAATCACAAAAAGTTGCGCTGTAGTTTCGGGGCTTTAGGCGTTTTTTATTTATAGCATCCCAAGTCCGATAGACTTGAGATCAAACGAACTAACGGAGAGTTCGAGTTGATTCACGCGATGTTTAAGTACCCGATTTTTTCTTTTAAAAATTTTCTAGCGACTAATTTGTTTGATGTTTTCAAATTGTGATAAGTTAGCAGTGTATCATGATATCTCTTCTTTCAAATCTCGATGCATTCTGAAAATTCTCGAACCTTGTAAGGGGTTGGAGAAGGGGCCGTTTCTCCCCCCCCCCAATTAAACTATTGTTAATAAAGTGGCAATTGTAAAAAAACATATAATTAAACGTGATATCGCAAGAGATACTTTGAGGATTTTGACGAACTTTGCGACAGTATCCAACTTTCACTGAGCTTTATTAACTTTTAAAATAGTGACGCAATTTCGTTAAGCAAATTATGGCCGCTGAAAGTCAGATAAAAAACGTAAATTCGCTCTTTTCAAATATTGGTTCACTATCTTTAACAGTTTTGCGGTTATTCGCTTTTTAAATATCTAGAAAAGTTATCAAAAGAATTAAGTAACCTCAATCAAAAAGCGAAAATATCAGTTTTCAACGCCAAAACTCCATTTTTGGAACTTCTATCAGTTTTCAATTTATCATGAAATAACATAAAGTAGTCTTTAGAATTCCAGCGACTTCTGATGAAAACGTTATTACACGAACTAAATTCATTTACCTATCACGGTCAGAAATAAGCGACAATTTATGCAGTCAATTTTTGATTAGAATTACACTCTGTAGTATTGCAACCAACATATTGGAAATTGCATTTTAAGTCGATTAGCACTAAAACTCTCCTAAGTAAAGAACCTCAAGGTGCTAGAGAAATTTTTTCAAAGTAATAGATGACAGTTTATTAAAAAACTCTGCAATCTATAGCTCCAATCTGTTAAAGCCAATGAGCTCAAGCACTTCATTCAACACCTTAAGTGCTGAAAGAAAATCTCCCATCTTGAAATTCCTTAGTCCGTTGGTATCAACTCATTATGACTGTTTTAACCATCTAGCTTACGGCAGTTAAAAATCTTATACTTTTGGGTGGGTTTATTTAAGATCTTTCAACCTGATATTACCAAGTTTTGTCAAAATTTATCTTTCTTGTACAGTATATTATCCTACGGTACTTTAATTTGCCTAGCTAAAATTACCCCCAAAGTAGCACAGCATCAAATTTTGATTCCTTTTATATTTGTTTTATACTAAACTATCCTAGAAATTTATTTGTTTACCACAAATAGATAAAAATTTAAAATTTTTGAGAGGCTCCTCCCAAACAAGACACCCCAAAAACTTTTTTCGTGTTTCATCTTTTTTTTCTATCAATTTATCTTAGAAATTTAACTTGTTTAGCTCGAGTGATTATTTTTTTCAATCTTGAAGGCATTTTTGGCGGAAAACCCATTAACGTGGATTCACTAAAATTTTTATGTAAATCAACTCAGTATATATCCCTAACATTTTACCTTTTTAGCTCAAGGGTTTAAAATGTCTTAAGTTTGGGAGGAAAACATTTTGAGAATTCCCATAGCATCGACAAATTTTGTCATGTTTTACATTTTTATTATTTATCTAGCCTAAAAGTTTCGTCTGTCTAGCTTGGAAGTTCAAAAATTTTTAAATATTGTGGAACCCGTTTAAAAGAGATCATTCTCATATTGGCACAATCCCAAATTTAAAAAATTTTACTTTTCCTTTATATTTTTCTATCCTAAAAATTCATCTTCTTTTCAGATTGAGAGGTTAAAGTTTTTAAACTTTGGAGGATCCGCTTAAGAGGAACCCCCCCATTACGGCAAACCCAGTTTTTGCCTTGTTTTACGTAGTTTCAATTCCTACCTATTCCGAGAATTTAAGCCATCTACAGTTACTTGAACGGTTCAAAAGTTCAAAATTCTTGAGCGCTCGTTTAAGGAGAATCCTCTAGCGTTTCACTCCCAATTTTAGGCGGTTTCCAGCTCTTCGTGATATCTATTCTACTATCGATCAAAGTTTGATATCTCTGAGTTTTCGGTTTAAAAGTAAGATGAAGAAAAGAGATAATAAAAAAGAAAGAAATAAAGAAAAAAGAAAAAAAGGAAAAAAATAGTCTAAATGAACAGAAACAAAAGAAAGGTGGCCGATAGTGTGTTCAAAAAACACAAATTGTTTTTCGTTAATATCGGTACTTATCAAGATTAGTATCCGCTTTTTGCCGAATTTGAGTCTCTAAAATGAGGTCACATGACAGCGCGGCATATTTTTGAAGTGTACCCTTTCTTTGAGAACCTTGTTTAAAAATCTGTCAGGCTGGCATTGGTGCCCGAACTCTATAACTCTAAAGCAAAGTTTTGAAAAAAAAGACTTAAAGAACGCAGCAGCGCCAATCAAACTTCGGACATGTCAGATGCCGAAATTGCCCCTTAACCACTACACTTTCCAGGTTTCAGTGATTTTTGGTTTATTAGCAAATTAATAATTTTTGGACCCAGAAATTGTCGTTTGAAGCGGTTTCTGGTTTCCTGAATTATGATCACGCGACCTAAGACCCATCAAATCGGCATTTATGCCGCTTTAGTTATTCCCAATATGTCCAATATTCAATTTTCCAGGTTTGACCGTTATAAACAAATTAATAAATTTTGATATTCATTGATTAAAATGGCCGAGTAAAAACAAAGGTCCTAAGCATGCAAAGTTCCAACTAAAGTTACATTCTGTTCCGCAACCAAGATTTTGATAAGGGAAGGGCTTAACCAAAACTTCTACGTCTCGTGGTTTGGGGCAGATGCACCCAAAGCTTGCGATAGAGAAGTTTATTAAGCGATTTTACTCACGCAAGCGCGCGTGCAGCCGTGGCCGAATGGTTAAAGGCGCCAGTACGTGAAACCTAAGACCAGAATTTAATCATCTAGATCTATGCTCTTCAACCGGTGTGCACGGTGCACACTAGGGTGCACCAAAAATGGTAGGGGTGCACCACCACGAAAGGGTACACAAGGGTGCATCACAAACTTACCGATTATATGTGCAGAACCTTTAAAAAAATTGAAAATAAAAATGAACCATGATTAGACAAACCGACAGTAACCATAGGTATATGTCCTCAATGCTACGAGTGAATATCAGGCTTTTGTGGATGAAATAAATGATGCTTTTCTGCAGGTATCACCTACTAAATCTGCAGTCCTTATGTATTATCGCATGGATTTTACCGCTCATGTTGGAACAGGCACAGATACGTGAAAAAGTATGATCGAAAAGCATGGAGTCACTGGACTGAATGAAACTGAGACTTACGGATCAAACGGGAGTCTTTGGAGACAAAGAAGTAACGAAACAGTTTGCATCCAGTATTTCATCTAAGTTCAGACAACTTCCTGATGTATTCGAGGACATCGAGGAATGGCTGCTGTTCAGATAAGCAATCATTTCATCAGCTGCTGAAAGTTGTGGTCAGAAACGGCTTAGAGTGGCTGGCGATAGTAAGAAAAGAACACCTTGGTGGAACAAAGAGGTTGAAGAAGCTACAGTATTCGAGCAAAGAAAGATGCGTTCAAGGTCTTGCTACAGAACAGATCGTCATCTGATTTGCAATCCTGGAACACTGATGCGCGAAAAGCGGCAACTTCGGCAGTAAAGAAATCTCAGAAGAAGTCATGGGAAGAGTTTGGTCGTCGGTTGGATTCCAACTATTTTTTGGCAAAAAAAGTATTTTGGCCGACCATCCGCCGTTTACGTGGCAAAAGATCGAGTGTCACGTACTCCATCCAAGATTCTGCAGTTAACATTCTAACGGCTGAGAATGAAATCCTTTCACGATTGGAGAGAATACTTTGAAGATCTTTTGAATCCTGTAAAGGCATCGACTCGTGACACACAGGAAGTGACAAATTTAGGGGAAGAGGAAGTTTTCACTGCATCAGAAGTGGCAACCGCAATTAAAGGGATAAAATCTGGAAAAGCTGCTGGTGAAGATGAAATCAGACCCGAGATGTTGAAAGCGCTGACTGGGGAAGGAATTCTCTGGTTAACGCGAGTGTGTCAAATTGCGTGGAAGTTTGGCAAAACTTCAAGAGATTGGCATATAGATGTGATTATTCCGATATTCAAGAAAGGAGATTGCAAGCAATGTACAAACTACAGAGGGATATCACTTCTCAGTTTTCCTGGGAAAGTATATGCCAAATGCCTTAAAAGGAAATGACGAGAAATAGTGGAATCAAAACTACAGGATGGTCAGTGTGGTTTTCGTCCGGATCGCAGCACCACGGACCAAATCTTCACTCTGAAGCAAATCTTCGAGAAATCTTGGGAGTATGGCAAAGATCTTTTTACATGCTTTGTCGATCTTGAAAAAGCATATATGACCGAGCTCCTCGGGATAAAGTTTGGAAGGTTTTGCAGGACGATAGCGTTTATGGTCAATTGTTACATGCCATTAAGTCATTCTACTGCCGACCGGAGGTTTGTGTTTGGGTTAATGGGAAGCAATCAAAGCCTTTATGTGGGCATTGTATTCTGGCAAGGATGCGTTTTGTCACCTCTCCTTTTCATTGTTTACATGAATTGGATCGACAAATGTAGCCAAGCTGATGAATGTGCCATGATTGGAAATTGCAGAATCAGTCATCTGCTATTCGCTGATGATTTGGTTCTGCTTTCTTCCACAGAATCTGGCCTTCAGCGCGCATTAAATAGCTTTGCAGATGCATGCAACACCGCCAGAATGAAAATAAGCTCGGCCAAAACTGAGGTACTTCATCTTTCAAGAAACCCTGATCAGTGCGTGTTCCAAATGAATGGAGCGACACTGAAGAAGGTAGAGAAGTTCAAGTATCTTGGGGTTGCATTTACGAGTGATGGAAGGCAAGATGAAGAACTGGATACCCGAATAGGCAAGGCTAGTGTAATATTGCGAGCTTAGCACAATTCGGTTGTTGTCACGAACAATAATTTTGAATGCCTGATATATGATTATTTGCTGTATTTTAACGAGTACGTGACTGATTTACTACTTTTGCCACTTTTTTTTGATTTAGAATATTAGAGATATTCCAGATAATTCTTTTCTAGTATTTTTTACTGTCTTCTATTAGTCACCTGAATAATTAGTTGTTTACTTGTCTTAATTGTTATATTTAGACTTGAAGTTTGTGACGTCATAATTATGTCGAAATCTGTTATCGTAGCTCGTGTATTTTTCTATTGTGACTAATCATGGATTGTTCTGGGATATTAGATAGCTTTTGCCGTAGTATAAATTGGCGGGTCGTTTTTCATTCTATTATTCTAATATTCTAAAAGTGGATGATTTTTAGGTACGGTATTAGTTTCGTAGGCAGTTGAGCCAAAGTTGTGTATCAGGGTTTGGCTCTTATAGCCGTTTAGTAAGAGGTGTGAGTGGAGTAATTTTGCTCAGTTACTTGGTTTGTGTTTCAATCTTAAATAGAAGTTTTATTTAAGATTGGTGTGCTGCTTTCTGAGATTCAGGAAGCTAAAGGAACTGTCAACTGCCATTTTCGATTCGTCAATTAACATGTCAGTCGTTCTCTAGTTTCAGTCGACGTGGGCAATTCTAGGGATTAAACAGTAGTACTCTAGCCAAGTATCAACGATCGCGACAGTTGTCATGAAACGAGAATTGTCAAAAAAGGCTGAACTCTCAATTTTCAAATCAGTTTCTGTTTCCATTCTCACTTATGATCATGAATCTTGGGTAATGACCGAAAGAGTGCGATCACAAGGGCAAGCGTTTGAAATGAGGTTTTTACGAAGAATCGAAGGAGTTACACTGTTTAACAAGGTGCGTAGCTTTGGGATTCGAAAATCTTTTAACATTGAGCCATTACTTCTCCGAATTGAAAGATCTCAGCTTAGATGGTTTGGCCGTGTTAGCCAACAAATGCCTTAGGAAAGACTACCCAAACAAGATATACTTGCCAAAGCAAATGGGAGAAGACCAGTTGGACAACCTAGAACTAGATGGGCTAATCAAATTACATTGAGGATCTTGGATGGAATCGCTTGGGACTTTACTGAAGCAAAATGATGGATATAATGGAAGGCCGTGAAGTGTGGCGGCTTAATCTCGAGCTGCTGCCCTCGCAACCCTCACGGAAAAGTGGGCAATGAAGAAAGAAGAAGACAGTAACCATAAGTTTAAAACTAGATAAACACATTTTGTAGCAGTAAGGCAATTATTAGGATTCAGACTTTTTCCTACTATTTGTTTCGGGAATCGTCATGATTCATTTTTGGGAGCTGAAACTGTTAGCCCAGACGCTTCTAAAATTCGAAACTCGAGCGATTATTTTTCGAGTTATAGAGCTATCTAAACCTCCGATTGGCGTTTTAGTTTTTAGCTCAGAAACCCGTATCATGTGACCGATTGCCCGCAAAATTTGCACGAAGAATGATTTATACGTGCCCCATCTAAGTTCTAAATTTGAAGTTTCTACCTTTAGCCGCTTTAAAGTTATAGCGTTTTCGGCTTCATGTTGCCGAATTTGTAATTTTGCCCGAAAAAAAAAAAAAAACATAGGGACTTCCGCGAAAGTCCCAAAAATACTTGTTGGGAATAATGATTGATGCCCAGAGGTGCCATTTAAAGATGCGATTCTGGACTTTAAAATGAAAATAGAGACTATATTTTACCAAAAAAAAAAACTGGACGTATAAACGATTTTTTGAGGCAAATAAGGAGTAAATTAAACGTTTCAAACGTATTTAATTTTGCGCGTAGTCTCATCTAAAAATAGCTATCTCTGGAACTGCTAAAAGCAACTTTAAAAATTGTATGCATGTTGCCAATTATTTTTCGCAGTTCAGCAATATGCTAAAACTGAAGTCAATTAATCAATTTAGAGAGACTATTTATTGCTGTTTTGACTTGAAAGTTAATGCCCAAAACCCTGGCAGCTTTGCTTAATTTTGTTTTGAATGTTTACTTGTATTTCTTTATTTTTATCTTTATTCGAAGGACCGCTGCTTGCTTTGCATGTTCCTTTGTTTTTACTCGGCCATTTTCTAAGTATTGAGTGCGATATGTTTCAGACTTTTGCTTATAACTCGAGAACAGTAAGATCTAGCTTCATGAAATTTTGACAGCAGTTTCAGATTATTAATTTGCATGTTTGCACCAAATTTGGAGGCAGTTGGTCTGGTGACTTCGGTTTTAACCAATCAGTGGTCGAGTGGATAGAGCGTCTGCTACTGAAACGGTAGACCAGGCGGGGTCAAACCAAAGACTATAAAAATTGGTATTCACAGCTTCCCGGCTTGACGTTCAGCAATTGAAGGGACAGCGTGAAGCCCCCACCGTGTGTGGTAGAAAGGTGGCAGCTTGACTCAAAGACCGAAAGGCCCCTTCGCTGTCTCCTGGCCAAGGCAACTTAGTGAATAAAATGTAATTACAATTACAATTACAATTTTAGAACCCAAAAACCGCCTCACAAGTTTGGCGTAATAAGTGGTCTCATTCAAAAACGGCCGAGTACGGCAAACAATATTTCTCACAGTTATACGTCTTAAGATATCCTTTCATCCCAATTAACCCACTTTTGGCGGCGATGAGGTTTCTTTTAATTTTCCCCTTTTTTTCTTTTTTTTTTTTTTTCTAAATCTTGTACGCTCTTCTTCTCCTACTCCACAAAACATCCAAATCTAATTTTTGTGTAAAGTTGTTGAGCCTGCAAAAGCAATTTTTTCTCCCAAAAATTTTTGAGGCAATGCCGCAAGAACCCTCCCAAAAAATCAATTTTTTTAATGGCTCAAGCTAGGGTACCAGTTTTTTTAATATCAGATATTTAAGAGACAAATACTTTGACATACTTTGAGGAAAACCACCCTCGCGGGGACCCCTCCAAATAGACCCTCCAAAAATTTTTTGAAACGGCTCAAGCTAGCTTGCCAATTTTTTTTTTGATATCAACAGATATTAAAACAGACAAATATTTAGACATAGTTCGAAAATGCCACCCCCCTCGAGGTCGCCCCCAAAATGGACTCCCAAAAATAAACTTTTTGAACGACTTAATTTCGGGTGCCAGTTTTGCTTGATATGTGTAGATATTTAAGAGACAAATATTTTGACATACTGTAGTTTGGGGGTATCCCCCTCCCGGGGACCCCCCAAAATGGTACCCCCAAAAATCAATTTTTTTGAACGGCTTAACTTCGGGTGCCAGTGTTGTTTGATATCTGTAGATATTTAAGAGACAAATATTTTGACATAGTTTGGGGGTACCATTCTCCCGCGGACCCCCAAAAATCAATTTTTGAACGGCTCAAGCTAGTGTGCCAGTGTTGTTTGATATCAACAGATACTTAATACACAAATATTTTGACACATTCCGGAGATGCCACCCCTCCGAGGGCCTCCCAAAAATAAATTTTTTGAACGGCTTAATTACGGGTGCCAGTGTTGTTTGATGTCAGTAGATATTTAACTGACATATATTTTGACATACTTTGGGGGTGCCACCCCTTGGGGACCCCCCAAAATAGACCCAACAAAAATTAATTTTTTTGAACGGCTCAACTTTGGGTGCCAGTGTTGTTTGACGTCAGTCGATATTTAAGAGACAAATATTTTGTGATAGCTTGGGGGTGCCATCCCTCCGTAAACCTCCCCAAAACAGACCCTCCAAATATTAATTTTTTCAGCGCCTTAAGCTAGGGCGCTAATTTTTTTGATATTAGGAGATATTTAAGAGACAAATATTTTGACATAGTTTGAGTGGTACCACCCGCCGAAAATCTACCAAAATGGACCCCCAAAAATAAATTTTTTGAATGGCTCAAGCTAGCGAGCCAGTTTTTTTTTTGATATTAACTGATACTTAGCAGACCAATATTTTGACATACGTAGATCTTCCTCCCAAAGCTTCCTCCCCGTGGACCCCCCCAAAATGGACAACAAAAATCAATTTTTTGAACGGCTTTACTTTGGGTGCCAGTGGTTTGTGATAACAGTAGATATTTCACAGACAAATATTTTGACATAGTTTATAGGTACCACTTCCTGGAGACCCCAAAAGGTACCCCCTAAAAAACTTTTTTTTAAAGGCTCAAGCTAGGGTGTTAGTTTTTTGATATCAGCAGTTGTTTGAGAGACAACTATTTTGACATAGTTCCAACGGCTTAGGCTTGGATAGGATATTTTTTAATATGATCAGTCACTATGCTTGTTTATGATCAGCCAATTAAATATATACGAGGCATAGGCGTAGCCAGGATTTTTGATTGGAGGGGGGCCCAAACCGCAAATCACATGCAATGACGTCACCAGAAAGTTCCAAAGAGGAATTTTTTGTGGAGGCAAAGATACCATAGAATGGAAGATCAGAAGCCGTGGCCTGGTGTTGGCACGTAACTAGAAACTCGTTCAAAGGGGAGGGCTTAAACCAATAGTTAAAATGCGAAAGTGTCTAAATTGGGAGACGTGTTGAATAAAGAAGAGTACTGCAATTCAAACGTATCATTGATGGAGTTCTAGGGGCGGAGCCCCCAGCCGCCGGAGGCTATGGGGTCTAAGTGCAAAGCCCCCAGCCGCTAGGCGATTTTTCGTAATTTTTTGAAAAAAAAGCTGCTTTAACACCATTGGATCACATTTCGCTCGTATTCAGAGCCATTTGGAAGTACTAGATTTTTAACATTTGAAAGCCATTTGAAAAAATTAAGTTGCTCAGTCTTTCTTTTGCTTGCAATTTAAGTCTAAAACACATATAAAATCTTGCATTTTGGGGTTGAATTTTGTAAGTGATTTGGCCCTGGTTAGGGGAAGTAAAGTACATTGCCTCCTGCAATATTTTAGCAGTAAATAACAATCTACTCGAAAATTTTCTTTAAAGATTATTGTTTTGTCATGAAAACAACAAGTTATGGGAGTACATATACGGCCAGGGGACCCACGCCCTCTTAATTCAAAATTTTGTTCACTGAGCATTCCCCTTACTGTAGCTAATTTTTTTCAAACGTGTTTTGTTGCATAAAAACTGGGGAGGTGGAGGTCAATTGTTATTGAAAAATGTACAATAGATGGTTAGGCCTACAAACTATGTCATTGCGTGGGCCGAATTTACATTGTGTTGGGCCCATGGTACTTTGGGATTTTTGCAATATCTTTCTGCCAAATACAGTTGAAGACCAAACAAAGTCTTATATGAGCGCGGGGCCCCTGGCACTGTGCCATATGTTAAATCCGTCCGTGGTTATTGCATTACGTTCATAAAAAAGTTACATGGGGGCCTGAGTTAGCAACTTTTAGGTTAAAAACCCTTAATTCACTCGGGTTATACGATTAAATTGGTAGGCAAACATTAAATTGAGGGGTCCCCGGCCCCCTGGATCAATATTATTGTTAGGGGGGCATTTAAATTGAAAACCATTTAAATTTTATTGTAGGGGGCCCATTTGAATTGGTTGGCAAAAATTAAATTGAGGGGCCCAGGCTTCCTGGATCAATATTATTGTAGGGGGCGCATTTAAATATTATTGTATGGGACCCATTTGAGTTGGTTGACAAAAATTAAATTGAGGGGGTCCGGGCCATCGGGATCAATATTATTGTTGGGGGCCCATTTAAATTGAGTCCATGTAACGATTGTAGAAGGGGGCTCATTTAAATTGGTCGGAAAAATTAAATTGAGGGCCCGGGCCCCCAGGATCAATATTATTGTTGGGGGCCCATTTAAATTGGGGACCATTTAAATATTATTGTAAGGGACTCATTTAAATTGGTTGAAAAAAATAAATTCAGGGGCCCGGGCCCCCTGGATGAATATGATTGTAAGAGGCCCAGTTAAATTGGGGACCATTTAGATGTTATTGCAGGGGGCCCACTTAAATTGGTTGGCAAAAATTAAATTGAAGGGGCCCGGGTTCCCTAAATTAATATTATTGTTGGGGGCCCATTTAAATATTATTGTAAGGGTCCCATTTAAATTGGTTGGCAAAAATTAAATTGATGGGGCCCGGGCCCCCTGGATTAATGTTATTGTTAATTACTGTTGTACGCAAAGATGCTAAAAGAAACTGAAACTGAAGAAACAATACTCTTTTTGGTGATATTTTTATCATTGGTAGCATTTCAAATGGGGGGGAGGGGGCTCCATGCCCCCCCACTGGCTATGCCTATGATAGGACGTATTGACAATGCTTGAAGTTCAAAACCTTCTTTTCCTAGAATATATTTCTAATTAATTTTTTTAACGGGAGAGCGAAAGTTTTTTTTTAGAATCTCATTGTTCAACATGCGCCGGTCGTTCACTGAGGTTGCTTTTCAGCAAGCTCCCATTTAGTTATTGTTGTGATTGTTTTAGATAATATACTACAGGCATACCATGCATGCGCTGCATGCACGGAAAATACGCCTTTGAGAAGGGTATAATCATCAACGCTGCGAACGCTGCTATCTTTGCCTCACTGCCAAAACAATTCGCGCCAAACTTGCAACAAAATCTGGAGCTTGGTGGCAACGCACATGGGCAGCCGAGAGCTTTAAGAGCATTCAAATTATAAAAAGGATTTGGATCAAAACACAAACCAAAGCCATTGTAATTTTATGTAGCCTACTGTTTGATACTGTAAGCGCTTGGTATGTTCCTTAGGAGGGTTTGAACTGCTTTATACTGCCTTTGTAAGCTTTTTGAGAATAACCTTCGATTTGAATGTTCGTAAGGTAAATTTAAACAGCGAGTGCTGGAATTGCGCGACACGATCGTTTATTTTACAACAGTTTTTTGTTGCTTTCAGTTGGAATAGGGCATTCCATAATAAACATCATCATCATCATTTTTCATTGCCCGCTATTCCGTGGGGGTTGCGGGGTAGCAATCGAAATTAAGCCGCCACAATTCACGGTCTTCCATCACCTCCATTATTTTGCTTGAGTGAACTCACAAAGGATTCCATCCAAGGTCCTCTATGTCATTGGTCCATCCAGTTCTAGGTCGTCCAACTGGTCTTTTCTCAATAGCTTTGGCAAGGAAAGCTTGTTTCGGAAGTTTTCCTGAGACATTCTGCTTACATGGCCAAACCATCTTAGCAAAGTTATGGTTTTTTAATCCGGTGTGAAGTAACGGCTCGATGTTGAAATTTTCAAATTTGAGAGCTATGCATCTTGTTAAATAGCGTAACTTTTTCGATCTTCGCAAAAACATCATTTCAGACGCTTGCACGTGTGATTGTACTCTTTCTGTCATTACCCAAGATCCATGACCATATGTTAAAATGGGGACAAAACTCAGTAAAATCACAAAAAATTATTCGCCAACCCCGTTACTTTGCTGCAAGGGACAAAACTATTCTGAAAATTGAGACTTTGCCTTTTTCGACAATTCTCGTTTTATGAGAACCGATTAGTGCTCGCTTTACTGAGCATCTGCTCTAGCCTTGCTAATTCGGGTATCCAGTTCTTCGTCTTGCCTTCCTTCACTTGTGAATACAACTTCAAGATACTTGAACTTCTCTACTTGCTTCAGTGTCGCTCTATTCACTTGCAATGAGCATTGATCAGAATTTCTTGAATGGTGAAGACCTCAGTTTTGGCCGTTCTTATTTTCATTCCGGCAGTGTCACTTGCAGCTGCAATGTTATTTAATAAGGTATGCAGATTAGATTCTGTGAAAGAAAGCAGAGCCAAATCATCAGCGAATAGCAGATGATTGATTTTGCATTTTCCAATCGTGGCACACTCCTCAGCTCAGAGTTGTAAGTCCGGCCGAGCTTTTCGGGTCAGATTCGGCTTAAGACTGGCAAAATGTCGGGCTTGATATACGTAGTTGACTTGTGTTTTCACCTTTGAAATGTTATGAAAGCGTAATTTAAATAACTCCGCAAAACTGAATCAAGACTTCGTTTAAACCAGAGTTGTAAACGGGCCGACTAGTTTAGGCCCGAACCCGAAAATATAAGCCCAATTCAGAAAACTAATTTGAAGCCCAAATTATGCCAGAAAAAAACCCGAAAGTTAGATCTGAGACATTTAGCAATGTTGCCAAGTTATTTTGGTTATATTTTTGTGCACCTAAGACAAAAAGTAAGTCTCAGGCCCGAATTAAGCCCAAAATTTTTGTTAACTTTAGGCCCGAACCCGAATCGAAAAGCTCGGCCCGACTAACAACTCTAGTTTAAACATCAGTGTGATAATCATTACACTAGTTTTAGTATTACGTCTCAGTTTATCAGCAACGAGTAGTTTCATTAACGAGCAGTAAGGTCTTGTCTCCTCCGAGAATTTCCCAAATCTTCCAATATGCGGAAATCAATCGAATCAAATCTTTCATTATACTCGCTGTATTATGTCGAAGCGTGTAGCGAGTTTGCGGGACCCATCTCCGCGTCGTTGCGCCCGGGCAGCACAGCTTCATTCGAAGAAATGTCGCAGCGGTAGCGAGCCGTTGGCCACACTGTGTCCGATTTGATCGGACCGAGATTTGAACCTCAGACTTCCCGCTCCAGAGACAAACGCTTTACAGCTAGACCAACAGCCGGTTATATGCGGAAATTTCGCAGCGAAAATTAACAAAAATTACCATAAAATTTGGTGAAGCAGATATCCGCCAAAATAT
The DNA here is from genome assembly GCA_963965965.1 of Trididemnum nubilum. NCBI lineage: Eukaryota > Metazoa > Chordata > Ascidiacea > Aplousobranchia > Didemnidae > Trididemnum > Trididemnum nubilum. Next base: position 26,579,998 of record OZ014474.1, read on the forward strand.
TCCAACAGCAATTTTGATAATTTTCGCTTCGAACTTTCCGCGAAGCGGAAGATGTAAAAAATTCTCGGTGAAGCATACATTACTTGTGAAACTGTGCTTAAATACAACTGCAGCAAAGCTGACTGTAAGAATAGCAAAATAAAAGACTATAATTTTAGTAAACTTAGTTAAAATCTAATAAAAACTATTTTGCAAATAGGCCTAATCAAGTCTTGCCCAATCATCAATCGTGCCCAAGCATATTTTTTTGGAATCATCTCTTTGTAAGTAGGGAAACTCTTGTCGTAAAGACAAGGGTACGTCTATACTTCACACGACAGCTTTTCCAAATCTTGCATTTTTTATGCGCCGAAAGTTTCTCAACTCTGGCACAAAACACCAATCACAACAAAAGAAATTATCAAGTTATTCTTTTCCATGTCGTGATCAAACAACAGTTACGTCCTAAACATCCATTTCTTTCTGCAAGTTTGATCTAGAGTAACATGAATAATGAATATTTCTTCACAATGTAGAGGAAAAAAATTATGGAAAATTATGCTGGAAGAATATTCAAAAAGTTTTGATATTACTTCAAGCATAATTTTCCCTAGTTTTCGCAAAAATTGTCACGATTCCGAATATTCTCCGTGGAGACATAATTATGCCAGCGGAAATTCCGAAATTTTCCAAAGCACGTTTTAGAAATATCCCGGAAAATTTGTCGCACATGTTTGACGCAAATCTTACGCATTTCTGCCGGAATGGAAAATTTATGTCTCCACCGAGAAAATTATGAAAAAATTATCATCGGAATTTCTTGCCGAAATTCCTAGTGGAGACAGGGCCTAACCGTTCACATTTTTAGATTAAACATGATAACTAGGGCAAGTTTTTGCAACTTTTTTTTACATGTTCCGACAGCTTACTAAATACTAAGCACTTTTGTAGTACAATGTTCTAAGCTGTTTTTAGCAATTTTACGTCGCAACTTTTTACTACTTTTTTCTTTTCTACATGCTACTTTTTACTGCAAGTTTTATTAAGAATGGCACAAATTGTTTGTGTGATTTAAAAAATATGCTATAAAACTATTTCAGCACAGTTCTATTGTCTTTGATTTGCATAACAAATAGCTGCGTGACGTCAATGTTATCGATGACGCAAGAGTTCGCTTACAACTTCGTGCACTGTAAAGCGAAGTTTTAGCATGCTACGCAAACTGTTGGCAAAAGATCGCCATTTCTCCTTTAGTAACGTTTGCAAATATTTGGCATTATATGTAAACAAATTGTTTGAGTTAATCACTGTCGTTTTTAATGTTTGTGCATAAAAGCAACTTTTTGCAACTTTCGTTAAAGTGTAATTTTTTAATTTTTTAGTGCAACAAAAACTTGCCCTCATGATAATACTAAAGTAGCTCGCCCATTTTAGCGTCAAGTAGGTTTACAAAAATTTACGGTACCGTATGTGTTTTCGATTTCATGACAAAAGGTTTTTAAAAATTATAACAAAACTGAACTACGCTTAAGCTAGGTAAAAAAACTTTCTTTTTCACGTAAATTCACTTTGACAGCAAAAGCACCACAACGTATAACAATAATTGGTGCAATATTCAGTTTTTTAAACAAACAATCAAGCAAACGTTGATTGTGCTAATACAGTGATTAGTAGGCCTACTTGAAATCAAAGCAATTTTTTGAACTCTATCAAGGCTCATTTGCTTAAAATTTGTGAAAGTGTTTCATAACCAAGAACACGGGTATAGTACTATATTGTATTGGTGACGAAATTGTTTTTACAACTGTGAGGTAGCACTTACCTCACATATGGCGAAACAACCGGGTTCTTGCAGACATTGATTCTGCCAAAAAACTCATTGCAAAATCCATTCGCATGCTTGCCATCTTCGCTTTTTTGCACGATCTCTGCAGTTTAGCAACCACAGCCACTGGACTGTAGTATTGTTTTGGGTGTTTTGTTTCAGCAGGTTTTAAATTCGGCATTGCCATTGTTGATTAGTCCACAAACTATTTTTTAGTAAATATGATCAATTCCAAAAAGTGTTTCATTCCAGCTGAAGTGGATTAGTATCCCTTTATTCTCCGATAAATTTAAGAACAAAGCAAGAACAAACATTGATTCAAAATTTACTGGTTCTTGAGAGTGTATTTATTATTTCTGCATTGTTATTTGTTGAATTGGGTATTTCCATCAATTGGGCTTGATCTTTTCAGAAAGCTTTAGCGGTGAAGCTGAAGATGAAAATATACTGTGAAAAAATTTCCCAGCAGAGTTTTTGGTCCGACGACGCGCACTACGTATAATTAACTTATATTATTCTTAGTTATGTATATATTTTCATGAGATTTAAGTTTGAAATCGAATCTGTCTGCTACGTCACCCTAACGGAGATCAGAGTTGAATGAAATAAAAGTTCACGATCTGCCCGTAGGCAGTAGCTGCAGATACTCTAATGTGACTGTCACTCGTCATCGAAGAACTTACAGCTTTGTGACGTAGAAATCCGCTCTGTACCATATGTAGCAGGTGCTTGTGCTACAGTGGCTAACTGTCTAATGTGTTCTCTTTTTTTTCATAGTTTAGCTGAGTTTTTATACTGATCCCCCGGGTGAAAAATAATAGATTTACTGAAGATAATCGGTTTGTTTGACTGGAAATCGGCAGAGAATTGATGATTCCTCCTGTACGAACCCCTATAGTAAAAAACATGGAGACGCCTAATTCCAAAAAATATTTTCTCTGTTTGTGGCCGTCGGTACAATTTAAAATCGGTGCGCATTTTATTCGATTCTTATCCTACTTTCATTTTTTGGACAAAAAATTAATTTTAATCGAGCGAGTCATCCTCTGTTATCTTATTTGAATAGCATATCTTATTGCATGGCATGCAATCAAGTCCTAACAATAATAATTAATTGCGTTATGTGATGTTAAGAGGAATTGCAGTCTGAGCATTGGCTGCTTTTTGCTACGTTTTTGTCTACAGATATCCATAAAAAACCAAAAAACTGAAATTATCAATCCTATTGTTACGAAATCCGTTCTACTCTTATGATTTCAAAGTTAAGAGTCTTTCCCTTACACGTCAGTCAGCGCTGCTATTCAAAAACAAACTTTTAGAATGCTAGATATTAATAATTTTCACTGACTTGCGAAAATGTTTTCACTGCAGTCAGAGCCGTCGCCAGAACAAACGAAGTAGGGGGCTACTAATCGAAAGCGAGGGAGCACTAAAATAAACTGAACTTTTGTACATTAAAACTGATGTTGTGCGGTTACAAATCAAGCGTAGTTTAAAAATTGTGTGTTCATTTCTAAATAAGAGCCATATTTGGCCGGTAGCGTTTCTTAGTTCTTTTTGTCTGCAGCACATAATCGCTTGACAAGTCTATCTGCAGCAGTGACTGCGACTAAAGCTTGAGTCTGCTCTAAAAAACAAAAACAGCAGGTCTTTTAACAAAAAAAGGTTTTCACGTATAGGCGCACAACCAGGATTTAGTTAAAATATTTTAGTTGGAAAAATGTCTCAGTTAAGTGGCGTTCTGAGCAAACTGCTGCAACCAGGGCCAGATCGAACTCCACCATCCAGTACTAATAGCCTGTATATTTGCGCGGTGTTGCGTAAAATAAAAGCATTTGTTTAATTGTTTGCACGCTATCTGGCCTAAAAGCTACCAGCGCGGCAGCCTAGGGAAGAGTGCCTCTACTTAAAACAAGCAATGCGAAAAACTTGCTTGTTTTAAGTAGTCGCCGTTCTGGTGACTATTCCCCAGGCTTCCGAGCTGGTAGCCTTTAGGCCAGATGGCACGCAAACGATTAAATATTAAAATCTCTGGCCAGCAAACGTCAAAAACATCACAACTAAATTTTAAATATTTGTCTTGTAGTAAACTAGCTAGTTTGATCAACTTTTCCCCTTTCTTTCGTCATACGTTATAATTGTGGCATTTTGATGTCACGCACGCATTAATACTCCAAGAGCAAGTAGTGGGTCGGAATGAAATAATTCCGTGATCAGCTTGAAGTAACAATCATTTTCTCTCGCTGTTTGTGTTGACGACTCAGTGGCGCAACCAGGGGGGGCTAAGAACTTTTATCCCTCCCCCATTTAGCCAAGTCACTTAGAAAATTTAAACCAAATTTTAAGCCTTTAACCATGTTCTGGACTTCCCCTGTAAGTAGCGAGAGAGTTAGTATGGCCGGGGCAATTTAATTCGTCAACTAACTTTTAAATCTTATTAATTTAGGTCTTTCAAATGGCTCTAAAAAGATACGAAATTTGATTGAAATGGCGTTAAAATGGCTATATTTTTCTATAAAGTTACAAAAATTGCTCAGCAGCTTGGGGCTCCGCCTCCAAATCTCCGTCTGTGATATACGAGTGAGTTGGTGCACTTTTCTTAGCATGCTGACCAAATCGAGACATTTTTAAAGCAAAACTATTTGAACTTTGTGTTCAACAAAATCCTGGTTGCTCAACAAAAAATCAACAAAATCCTGGTTGCTCGCCTGCGACGACTAACCAAATAACCTTTCAAGCATTTTGATAATATTAACTTGATTTATGTTTTGCACCATCAAAAAATGGGGCACCAACAAACTGCAACTCTGGCCCAAGGACACTCAACCACATAAATCCGGCACTGGGTACAAATCAAGCGCATCATAAACGGAGGCTTGCACCGGAGGCCATAAAATCTGGGGGCGTAGCCCCCAGTCCCTTGCGATTTTTTTGATTTCTTGGCGCAAAGTAGCCATTTTAGCGACATTCGAATCACATTTTGTACGTTTTTACAGCCAGTTAAAAGAACTAAATTGCTAAAATTTGGAAGTCATTTGAAAGAATTCAATTGCCGAACTCCTTTAGTCCCCTTTACAAACAGGTCAAGGTCAAAGCATGCCTTAAACCATAAGCCTTAAGTCAAACCATAACCGATCAGTAGTCGAGTGGATAGAGCGTCTGCTACTGAAGCGGTAGACTCGGGTTCGATTCCCGGTCGGGTCAAACCAAAGACTATAAAAATTGGTATTCACAGCTTCCCTGCTTGACGTTCAGCAATTACAGGGACAGTGTGAAACCTCAGCCGTGTGTGGTAGACAGGTGGGCAGGCGGTAGCTTGACTCGAAGACCGAAAGGTCCCTTCGCTGTCTCCAGGTCAAGGCAACTTGCTGAATAAAACTTAATTACAATTACAATTAAACGCTTGTACAGTATCTAGATGTTAAATGTTGCCAATAATTTTATTAGTGATTATTGCACAAAAGCAATTAAATTATAATCCCATTATTAGCTCTTCTGCTGTATTGCGAAGCGCGAAAGACGGCTTCGCACCTCAGGCACGTAGCCAGAATGGAATTTTTTCGAGAGGCGAGAAAAAATTCGGGGGAGTAAAGAAAGTTTTTGTGGGGGAAAAAGCAATGTATTTAGGCATGAAATGCACGAAATTTTGTTAAAAATGACGTTTAACTGAAATTATTTGGGGGTCAAACCAAATTTTGGGGGCAGTTTCCCCCTGCTCCCCTCTTGCTACGTGCCTGTCGCACTTCCTTGTTGCCTAGAATGTCTAGATTCTCTGCCCTGGTTCTGCCACTGTTCACCTGTTGTTTCAGGTCATAATCACTAACGAAAAAGCAATTCTGTAGAGCTACATCTCTACACTGCGACTCACCTGTAAAGGCTAAACGACCCAAATGTGCATCGCGATCCATGATTTGGAAAACACTAATTTGAAAACACTTGTTAAATAGGCCAAAATGAAAACATGTCCACCGTGTTTATGAAACGGATTATTGCGTCACAATTATGGTACAGCAGTTGGTTGCCGGCAATTTTACAAAGAATCAAGAAAACGTTAAACGATAACTATGTTTGAGCGTTACGATTGAACGTTATTATTTCATTTTGCATCATTGTCTGTTATCTTGCTGCTACGTGATGTTCCAAAAAAGTATTTTGAGGAAACCGAAATGGGGGGGACAAGCAGCCGTTACTTCAAATTCTAGATGATTGCGTAGATGATAATTTTTATCATTACACTGACAATTGGCATGGTTGCAGTAATTGCGCGAATAGCTTACTCTAAATTTTAAAACCTGTAGTATCGTACTGGATCTCAAAAACAGTTAAAAGGGCATTCAACTCGGAGATTTTTTGCTAGGTTTTTTGCCAAAAAAATTTAACAGATTAAAAGACTAACTTGACCAAATTTGAGCTTTCTAAGACCTTTTGTTCCCTGGATATGCCAGCTGAGATTAAGGTTTCCACTTAAAAAGGTTTTTCCTTCAAGAAATTTTGCCTGGGTTGTCAATCGAAAACAACATTTCAAACAGTTAGTGCATGTTTCTAATTTTGTATTAGTGTTTTGCGGTAGAGCTGTTGTCAAGATAAAGCAAAGTGTCAGAATTGTAAATTAGCCGCTTTTCTGATAAATGTGAGCCAGCTTTCTAAAAGTTAATCTTCAGTCACAATCCTGACAAAATTGCGACACTGAAGTAAAAGGAAATTTGTTGATGTTGAAGAGTTGAATTCATTTATTCACGCAAAGACATCGAAAGTTAAAATTAGGTGAGAATGCATTTTATGCTTTTTCCAGCATTTTGGTCAGTAGTGAAAAACTTGACTTGATTGCCCTTTTAAAGCTACAGAGCTTAAACTACTAAATGCGGTGCCATTAATAAAAATCAGCTGTTTTTGGGCACGTATAGCAAGTTTTTTTGTACAATAAAAATTTGTGTTAGTCAGTGGCGCAACCATGAGGGCAAAAGGGACTTTGTTTGTTGTTTTGCCTGTGTTGATAGCCGGGTGGCGTGAGCATGGCAGTCTCTATCTCTATTGTAACTATATTATATTTTATTGCTATGATTTGGTTTTTGCCATGTTATAACGTAAGTTTGCGTTTTTCTTGCCTCTCCTTTTTTGATGTCAACGTTGTGACTTGGCATTCAAAATAAAACTCAGAAAGAAAGAAAGAAAAGAATCCATTAGAAAGTTTAAACCAAAACTCCAAAAATACCAGCATTATCTAAACATGTTTAAACACTTTATCAAAGTCACTTAAAAAATTTAACCCAAAAGTACCAGCGTTTAAACATGTAAAGGGGGCTGAAGAGGCTGGGCAATTCAATTATTCAACTGGCTTTCAAAGCAATGCAATCGTTTTCAATGGCACTAGTAACTTCCCAAATTTGATTCGAATGGTGTTAAAATGGCAACTTTTTCCCAAAAAATATCAAAACTTCCAGCGGCAGAGGGCCTCGCTCCAAATCTTCATGAACTCCGGTTGCTAGGGGCTCTACCGGCAATATGCAATGCGCTGAAGTTGCACAAGTTTGCTCAGCACGCTGCGAAATTCAGTCATTTTTCAAAAAAAAAATTCTAGCTTCAGGTTTTATCCCCCTTTCCCGTAGCAAAATTATGGTTACATATGCCATAATCTTATGACAATGCAGCGAACAAGAGAATTTTTTGTTTTTGGTTTTAGAAGAACGCTGTAAGTTAGAGATGCAACAATAAATCAATATTATTATTTCAACTATAAGAATTAAAGTAAAAATTTAAAAGCACAACAGTCTGTTTTGGCCTAAGTCTCATCAGGTGTTATTGTAATTTTATTCGAGAAAAATCATGAAAATAGTGCTCTGATTTTACTTCAGTGTATCATCGAGCACTGTTTCAGAAGATTGACTATCAACAATTTTCTATTATTATTTCAATAAATTAGAATTTTTTGATTAAAAAACGAAAATTTCTAGTATATCATATCATGTAAGTTACAAAAAATTTTTTGATTTATTAGATAAAAATTTTCAAATATTCTTACTGTCGCAGTAGTTTAATCAAATCTTTTATCATACTGACTCATAGGTGGGAAACTTAATACAAAACGTTAGCTTCGTTAAACGTTAGCTTCGTTAACCTGTAGTTCGTTAACAAACTTCATACCTCAGCTAAAGTTAATTCGTTATTTTCAGCTTTAATTAACGGAAGTTATTGAAGTCCGTTAATTCGTTAACATTTGAATGTAATTTATATTTCTTTTTATTCACTCACTTCTAGAACACGTAATGATATTGTTGAGCTGATTGTAAGGAAAAATTTATTGCTGTGGTGGTCTTTTTGTGTTTTAAAAGTTGCATTTTACAGTCTAATCTAATTTTAAGATAAAAATAGGTTCAAATGCACCAACGAAGCTGCGATCGGAAAATTTTTGGAAATTGTTAACGGCGATAATTAATAGACCTATGAAGCTGCAGCTTATTATTTACCACAAAAAAGAGCTCCTTTCTTTGCTTTTCTTCCACAAAACTCGTGCTAATACGCAAGAAGTGTTACCGGTGCAAACTGGTTTGTACCGGTATGATGAATAAATGGTGCAAGAAATTAACGATGAAAACCTTAACCTAAGTTAACGAAACTTAACGGAAGTTAATTTAGTCTGTTAACGCAAAAAAATTTTTAACGAATTAACGAGTTAATGAAAAAGTTAGCTTCGCCATTAACTGATTAACGATTAACGAATTTGTGCCCATCTATGTACTCATTATCAAGGATGGCAGTACGGTACGGTACGTAGGTGCCGTACGGTACGCCTCAATTTTTGCTAAGAAGAACTGTACGCCGGTACGATACGCCTTTTTTGTAATGGTACGGGTACCGAACGTTGGTACGCTGTTTGAATTAAAAATCCCAGACTTTTCGCCCATTGCACCGGCTTTTTGTATGCAGAAGCAGAAAACAGCTGAAGCCGATGCTAAATGTGTGAATTGAGATCGCTGATTAATAGGCTAGTGATTTCAAAGTCAGTTACAGTTACAGTAGTTAAAAGCAAGAATGGCAGTACGGTATGGTACCTAAGTACGGTACGGTCTGCCTCAATTTTACTTAGAAGTATGGTACGCTGGTACGGTACGGTTTAAGGTGCAATACGTAGTACGCAAATTCTGAAGGTACCGTACCGTACTGCCATCCTTGCTCATTATATTCCCCCGAAGCGCGTGGCGAGCTTGCGGGCGCATCTTCACGTCATTGCACCTGCAGGCAACACAGCTCCTTTCAAAGAAATGTCGCAGTGGTGGCGCGCATTTGGCTACAAAGTGTCCGACTTGACCGGCCCGAGGTTTGAACCTCAGACCTCCCGTTCCAAAGACGAAGGAGTTACCGCTCGATAGTTGAATCGAAGAAAACAAATTGGCAACACAGTATAACGTCTTTTTGACAGATAGATTACGTTAATGCTGATCATCCGCCAAAAAGTGACGAAATTAGCGCAATTTGACTAAGTAATTGGCACTTATTTAATTACTAAATTATCTTTTTCTCACGCCTAGTATTTCTCTCATCAATTAGGATGTGGCTAATTAGGCTAAGATTAAATTAAATTGGTTGAACCACGGCCAGGTTGAGCTCAAAAAGCTCGTTGTTAAATAAGTTTAAAATCAAAAGTAATTCTGCACAACATATTCCAAATTTTACATGAAGTAGCTAATTGATCCAAATCAAGAGGTGTACCCTGTACTAAACGACTTTGTTTTCCTATTTGAGGAAAAGTGCAAAGCTTTCGAAGCGGGATAAATCCAAAACGAAAACAACCAAAAACGTCGATGCACAGTTAGATTATTGTACGGTGAATGCTATACTATGCAATTCTTATTGGATCAATCAGCTGAGCCGTGGCGACTGAGCTTGCATGTGTAGCGTCAGCTCCAACGTAGCCACAAGTTAAAGTTCAATCGGATTCATTGGTTATTAAACCAACCCGGATAGCTCTATAGGTTGTTCAACCAACCCAGTTAACCGCATTGGGACGCGACTTTTTGACACGGATGTTACAATGACGAGCACGCCAGGACGTTGGAGTGGTGGACGCCCTCCATTGCGCTGATTGGAAGTAGCGTCAGACTCCAAAGTAGCCACAAGTTAAAGTTTAATCCGATCAACTGGTAACTAACTCAACCATGAGAGTAGCTCGATAGGTTGTTCAACCAATCCGGTCGACCGCATTGGAATGCGTCCTTTGGACCCGGATGTTACACGTGAAATACAATCAGAGCTGGGCAGGTACGTGATCTTGCAGCGAACTTTGCGTAGAAGTGGTTTCTAACGCGCCGCTCCTTTTTGAAAAAAGTGACGGCAACGGTAGCATGCACCTTTTCCAGTGGTGCCGATCTAGAGGGGGGTGCTTACCTCCCAAAATTTCTGCTGCACCCTCCCCAATATTTGGCGTCGGCTGTCGATACAGTATTGTTTCGAAACAGTTTTTCATTTTTGTTTCAAATCTTATCTGCTTAAAAGCAGGGTTAAAAAAATTACTTGGTTTTGCTTTAATTACAATTACAACCTAAAATTTTCAATTACAATTACAATTATTCAAGTTCAAGTAATTGTAATTCAGTAACAATTTCAATTACAATTACAATAAAAAGATTCTCAAAACATTGCAATGTATTCACTTACATACGAAGCCTCGAGTTTTGCTTATGTCAACACTGTGGATTTGTTTTGTATTTCTATACCAGACCTGTCAAAGCCCCATTTCTCTCTATCGTTGTTCTTCGATCAATCGTTGTTTAACTTTAATTTTTGCAATACATTATTTCGTTAGGAAGCAATGGTCAAGTATGTTATTGAATTCATATCGCTTCCAGCAACATTATGGTTTTAGCCAAACCATGGTAGATTTGTACAAAAGAAAATAAGTTTTAACACAATTAAAAATTGTAAAAAAGTTGAAATTGTGTGTGTTGCAACTTCAAATTACAACTACTATTTAACCAGAGGTGGAGTCGAAAAAACTACCTTCGAGACCAAAGCAAAAGACTTCAAAAAAATCCGAGGCCAAGGCCAAGGATCGACTTTTCGAGAACAGACTCTCTCCAGGCCAAGGACAGAAATGGTCGAGGCCAAGGACCGAGGGCACAATTTTTTTAATTATGGTTGGCAAATTTTCCATTATTTTCTTGCGCGAAAGTATTGGCGAAAATTGCATTTCGTTTAGTTTTTCATGATAATTCGAAATAGTAGTATTTTGAAGTTTAGCGCGTTAGCAGCAATGTTGATTAATGATTATCTTCCGTAGCGGTATCGTGGCAATAAAAGAATTAAGGCCGTATCTAAACGTCTAACCAAAATCTAAACGTCTAAATCAGTGTTTCTCAACCTCTTGTGGTTCACGACCCCTTTTGAAAGTTCCATACAGCTAGCAACCTTCTTTCTTCTCTACCTTTTGCGCAAATAAAATTTATCACAAAAACACTTCGAAGATATTTAATTTCAAATAACTGCTCAACTTTACATCGATAAGTGCGACGGTTGACTTTGCGACCGCAAAACCAATTTTGGAGATTCGTGGTTTAGCGTTTGATGAAATCAGTCTCAAGTCATATTCAATTTTTCGTGCTTTGCTTTTGATATGTACAAGAGCTGAAAAGCCGCTCACGCAGAGGTATCTTGTGGCAAATGGAAGCAGGCGCGTAGCCAGAAATTCGCAATGGGGAGCTGTTTTGGGGGTTTGGGGGCAAAGCCCCAAGCCGCCGGAGGCACGAGGGTCTGGGAGCGTAGCCCCCAGCGCTTAAAAATTTTGCATTTTTTGCAAAAATAACTTCATTTTAGGGCTATTTTGATTGAAAAATAATGATTTTAAAATGTGGCTTAGAAATTGGCAATGCAAACATGATTAAACTGGTGGCATAAAAAAGGCTGTTTGGGCGGTGACTAATGGTAAAATGAACAGAGCTGGACAGCGCTGTTTCGAGCTTTTAGCTCTCATCGACGTCAAACTTGTCGGTAATGGTAAAATGTTAGTTTTCTTGTTCATATGCTGGTAAATTATAAAATCGAATAGTTCAATAAAACTCACATGGAGTAATCTATTTCGTATACAGTTTATAGAGAAAAATAATTGGGGGGGGAGGGGGGCTAATGAAAAGAGATTTGAGAGAAATGATTGGTAATTAACTAATACTGAATAGCCCCCCCCCCCCCCCCCCTATTCCTTAGTTTATAGTATATTTGTTGATGACACCTATGTTTGACTTTTTTACACTTGCAATCAAACGTGATTGCTTATTTCTTACCATTTTTCAAAGTTTTCGTTTATTAGTTTTATTTTTGACAAATTAACCCCCCCTGAATATATGTTTCAAAAAATGTTTTAAATCACTGTTTAGTCCACTCCAGAGCCTAAAACAGTCTTAAAAGTGCTAAAAACGTAGTGTTTTTTCCATTCTACATTTTGGTCGACATGCCAATGGGGGCTATAGCCCCCCCCGTCCCCCCCCTGGCTACGCTACTGAATGGAAGCAATATTCGAAAAGCCTGTTAGGATACTTGTGGGAAAGATTTGCGCATAGCAAACCAGAACTGAGAGAGTGCCTTTTCCCGAAAAACATCACGTGCAAACGAATCTTTTTGAAGATCATAAAATTGGTCTGGTAATTCATCAAGAATATCACTAACACCCAGAGCAGTCGAGAATGGATTTCGCACAACTGCGGCTCCGGTTTCGTTAAGCTCAGGAAAATATTATTTACACCAGGAATATGGAAGTAGCAATTTTTGAATCGCTTCCGCTTCCACTCTTAGCATTTCCGTTTCCAATACTTGATGACGTAGTTTTTGCATAACTTTTTTTGATCTTACCAGATAAGAAAAAACAGCATTGTTATCATTATATTAAAAACATCATAAAGGACCAGATTATACAATTGTATTCAGTGGTTTGTCATCCCAAGAATCTGTGCTTGGCATAGTCAAGAATTCGACCCCTTTCTGCTCTAGTTCAATCACTTAGTTGTTGTGTTTCAGTTGATGCGAATTTTTCTGAACGTTCACCCAGAAGTTTAAAATAATGAGCGATTATTTGGGGTCAGGAGACGGGTCTCCAAGCGCTCGGAATTATAACTTGTTTCAATTGCATCTGTGCTGTTAAGCGCAATTCTTTACTTGGCTATAATTAGATAGTCCTGGGGCGAAACTTCCACACTGTCGCGTAGAATTTTTTTTTTTTTTAATAACTTGTTTGTGTATGTGATTTGCTCCAAATTTTTACTAGCAACATATACTTTTAGAGCAGCAAAATAAAAACGCAGAATTGCAAGAATTATGCGGTTATTTGCAGTACCATATTAGCGTAATTCTTGTAGCAAACGGTACTTAGCAATAATTAAGACAGCATTATAACATCATGTTTAAAAATCATACAATATTAAACTTTGTTTGAGAGATGTTAGGATGCTCTATTCTGTTTGCGTTTCAAGCAGTAGCGTAGCCAAGGGGGCGGGTGGAGGGCTATAGCACCCCCCCATTGGCATGTCGACCAAAATGCAGACCGAGAAAAACACTACGTTTTTAGCACTTTTGAGACTGTTTTATGCACTGGAGTGGACTAAATAGCGATTTAAAACATCTTTTGAAACATATATTCAGGGGGGCTATTTTGTCAAAAATAAAACTAACAAATAAATGAAAACTTTGAAAAATGATCAAAAATAAGCAATCAAATTTGATCGCAAGTGTAAAAATGCTAAACATAGGTGTCATCAACAAATATACTATAAACTAAGGAATAGGGAGGGGTTATTCAGTACTAGTTAATTACCAATCATTTCTCTCAAATCTCTTTTCATTAGCCCCCCCGATTATTTTCTCTATAAACTGTATACGGAATAGATTACTCCGTGTGAGTTTTATTGAACTATTCGATTTTATAATTTACCAGCAACTAAACAAGAGAACTAACATTTTACCATTAGCCATCTCCCAAACAGCCCATTTATGCAACCAGTTTAATCATGTTTGCACTGCCAATTTCTAAGCCACATTTTAAAAGCATTATTTTTTAATCAAAATAGCTCTAAAATAAAGTTAATTTTGCAAAAAAATGCAAAATTTTGGAGCGCTGGGGGCTACGCCTCCAGACTTCCGTGCTTCCAGGGGCTGGGGGCTTTGCCCCCAAACCCCCAGCCTCCGGTGGCTGGGGGTTCGGCCCCAGACCCCCATTTGGCCTCTGGCGGCTGGGGGCTCAGCCCTCAAACCCCCAAAACTGCCCCCCATTGCGGGTTTCTGGCTACGCGCCTGGTTTCAAGAATTATTACCACAATGAAAGACATTAAAATGCTGGAACTGGAAATTTTGTTTATTTAATCGTGTGCGTGCTATTTGAGCTTAAAGGCTATCAGCATGGAAAGCATGGCTGAGTCACAAGAACGGTGACAACTTAAAACAAGCAATGTGAAAACTTTATTCGGGTGACTCTTCCCTACGCTTCCACCATGGTTGCTTTTAGCCCAGATACCACGTAAACAATTAAACATTAAAATCTCTGGCCACCAAACGTCAGAAACATCAAAACTAAACTTTGTTTATGCTGGTGAATATGCTGTGTTCCTTGACTATGCTTTATGAGTACCGCCCCAGATTTTTAAAAAATGGGCAAAGCCATATTTAATTTTTTTTTTTTGTTGAGAAAGTCTTTAAATTTTTTGGACTAAAATTGAAGAATCTTTGAACACTTATAATTTTGAAAATGAGTTGGTTAGCAACATAGTTCATCTTTGAATTGATAAAGATGGGGGCAGTTCCGGATCTAAGTGAACCATAAGCTTTTAAAAACGTTTCTTTGCAAATGATGATCGACAAAACATTCATTTTTCGTCGTATATTTTACAAAAAATTGCATCAAAATCAAGGATTTGACGTTTAATGTGAATGGTCAAAGCGGAAGCGGTACCCTTTTACCGCTTCCAGATTCTGCTTTCACGAAAATTTGCCACTTCTATGGCTTCCACTTCCACATCTCTGGTTCGATCACAGTTTCAAGGGATTGAAGGTGCTGTCTAATCGATGTCTTTAAACGCTCATTGAGTTCTTCATCTTCTTTAATAGCACTGGACAACTTTTCAAACATGGCGATATTTCCTAGTATCACTGAGCCAATTTGGCTTTCCAACTAACCTGCACATAGCATTGAAATATTTGCAGTAATAGGCCTACAACCGGTTAGCAACTTGCAACAACATAGACGAAAAGCAACTGCTGTCAAAATTTCAGAATTCTTTTCGATTAAGGAAATATTTTGTTAATAATCTTGCGACCCTCCTGAAAAGACCTTCGCGACCCCCAGCAGGTTGTGAAACGCTGGTCAAAATGGTCACTTTTAAGGTCCTAACTTATCAGGTAGGACTCCAGTGCAAACGTCCACTGATTGATGATTATAGATCCCCACTTTTTTATAGTTTCTCCAAACACAAACCTTATTGTTTGGTTGAACGACTTCTTTTTACAGAATTTTTTAAACATATAGCCATAATTTTAAACATTACATAGTGATTGGTGAATATAATATTATTATCTAAAAGTATTGCAAAATACTGTAAATTTATGTTTTTAAAATGAATTGAGGTACTGTACCCGATATTTGCAAGCTCAAGTCCTTCGAAAAAAGCAGTGGGGTTCTGGGGAAGAGGGCAAAGTCCGCATGCCTCCGTTGAACAATTTTAGTGATTTCTTTTCAGAAAATACTAATTTTAGTGACTTTTGAAATAAATTACTCAATTAGAATTTGAAACCAATTTGAAAAATGGAAATACCGTAAAAGTTAAGTCAGAAAAATTTAAGTTTTCCTCCATTTTTCTTTATCTTTTTAAATTTTAAACCATTTTAAGCCAATCTTTTCTTTACGCTTCAGTGCACGTGATGTCTCTCTATTTTCTTCATCTAATGCCTATTGCCTATCAATGAATGAGCGAGCTCGTTTCGGACGCCACAATACACTTGATAAAATGTAACATAAGGTATTTGACTGCAAAAAGAGTAACCTGAAGATCTCAACAGGGCTATATTAAGGAGGAAGGCATTGCAGATATTTGCGATTTTTCCCGGGGCCCCCCTTCGAAAGGCCCACAATTTGCAGAAACGTAAAAATAATAAATCATTATTTTTTCTAAAAATGTACAAGTTTTTTGCCGGAGCTTCGCCTCCTAATCTTCATGACGTCTTGTGAAAAATTGATTTTACGTGCTGCGCGCATCTTTCCGGGCATTCAAACAATTATTTTATTTCTTTATTTGTGTCAAGCACAAAAGCGCTCATAGAAAACGAAGAAAAAAATAAAAGAAACACACACACACACAAAAAAAAGGTTTACAGTCATGCATTAATAATTCTAGAGCGCCAATGAAGAACACTAAGCTTCTCCCAAACCATTTACACTAAGCAAATCTATAAAGCGAGCAACATATTTCGAACAACAAAATCTGCAGGAGTGAAGTAATGAGTGAACAAACACATTGGTAGACCTGTGGCAACGATTCATAAAACGGAATAAAAGTTTGCGAACAAGGGCATCAAAAGTATCAACATTAGCCTCCACTTGATATTTACGGACACTGCAATAACGAGGAATACCATGAATACTGTGGTAATAATCATTGTAAGACACTCGAAGACGTCTATAGCTCTCATGGGTATAACAACACCACAGCTGACTAGCATACAATGCACAAACATGAGCACGAAATAACATATTTTTGATATAAATAGAACACTTATGAAATTTACTGCGAAGTGAGTTACCTACAGCATACAAATACTTGATTTGGCAAGTGATATCACAATCGTCAGATAATGTATCAGTTAGAAATACACCCAAATATTTTACAGAATCAACAAATTTAATGATTTTGCCATCCAGAGATAGTTTAGGCTTAAAGTCCTTACAGTATTTTGCTCCAAACATCATGCCATATGATTTACACGCATTGAAGACAATATTATGTGCAACAGCATATTTCGAGCAAACAGCTAGTAGTTCATTGAGACCTGTTAGAGAAGGACAAAAACAACATAAATCGTCAGCATACATAATATGATTAAGCTTGAGATTTCCCACAATGCAACCAGCATTTCCTTATTCAGTTCACTAGACAGATCATCCATATAAACAGCAAAAAGATATGGACTCAAAACACTACCCTGACGAACACCGTTACTGACATTGAAAGAGTCGGACATACAATTACCCCATTTTATCATCATAGTATGGTTAGTATATCAGAAGTGAAGCAAGCGTAAAAGGCACCCAGGTACGGATCGGGCCATAAGTTTGCGAAATAACATAGTATGACTCACCCGGTCAAAAGCTTTCGAAGCATCAAGGAACACAAAATAAACTGGAGTATTTTTTGTAGTATATGAGCGAACAACTTCTTTCAATAAAAATGTACACATGTCAGTCCCATGAAGAGGTTTGAAACCAAATTGATTATCACTAGTTGTGAGCAACGGTTTGAGTTTAAACAAAATAAGGTGCTCGAAAAGCTTAGAAACTACCGATGCAATTGCAATAGGTCTATAGTTTCCAGAGTTTGATATATCACCAGTAGGACTCTTAATAATAGGTACAATAACAGTTTCTAGACTCTGAGAAGGTATAAAAGAATGCAAGATGCACAAATTAAAAAATACACTCAAATATATGCAGATGTTAGGATGCGCAAATCTGATAAATTCAGCACTTATATTATCACGCCCAGGAGATTTGTTCAGTGGGAGTAGAGGTAAAAGACGTTTAACATCTGCAACATTACAACCTATCCCTTGCAAATTATCGCTAGCCCCAGCAGAAAATATTTCTCCAGCATCAGGAGTATTCTGCTCATTTAGCAAGTTTAAAAATTTATTTTTCCACATTTCAGCAATAGCTGCTGTACCACTAATGTTATCAATGCTTGAAGCCAGAGAGTGCGATTTTTTGGGACCGGCAGCTCGGACTTTCTTCCAAAAGTTAGACCTATTTCCACAATTTAGGGCTTCTGCCATTGCATCTGCTTTATTTGTTTCCTTTGTGTATTTACATTGACGTAGTTTTGCCTTAAACAGCTTTTTTGTGCGCAACATTTCCTCATATGTAGAGCCATGTAATTGATTACCACAAGTTCTCCATGTTAGGTATGCATTTCTTGCTAGAGAATGAGCTTGTTTACCTTGCCCATTCCAGCCAGGTATATACAATGATGTAGACAGCTTTCTTTGATTACCAGTACCAATAATTGATTCTTTGGCCGATGTGAGCAAGACGTGGGTTATATCTTGATAAAATTTTGTAATTTCTGCTGCATGTATTTCATTTGTACACAGCTCATTTTTGCAATAAATAGCAAAGCTTGGGATTTTTAAATTTAGCATGCGCATCTCAATTTCTTTAAAGTAGGCTTGCTTTTCATCCTCAGAAACAGATGCCCATTTAAAGTTAGTGGAGTTTAAGGATTCTACACTGATGTTAGGTAATTTTGAGCAGACATATGAAATACTCAGAGGATGATAGTCCGAAGATATACAATCATATACCACAGGTATTTTACCTATGGAATCGTGAACAGCTGTAGAAGATAGACAGTATAGTTATATTTAATTTCACACTCGCTTTGGAATTCTAAGCAGCGATTTTCAACACAAAAATTGTTCAGCGGATAAGGCTTTGCGCCCAGGCCGCTTGTTAGTGGTTAAAGAATTGCTCTTTATTTCAAAACAAATTCTTCGCAATATTTGCTCGCCTATTTTCAGATCAAGGCGTTCTCAAGACACATTTTGCTAGATATATCAGAGATATTCTAACGTATTTAGAATAAGAGATTACTGTATTACATTTCATTATCACGTACATCTGAATCCGCACTCAGATAGGTACGGTAATGTTTTCGCTTTAGCAACTCAAACATGCTTGCGTCTGGACCCCTGGATCTCTTGTCATGACCCTGGACGGTTTTAGTGCTTTGCTGTTTGTACGACCTGCATTGGAGAAATAAAAAAATAAAATAAAAAATTCTATACTGTCTTTGCCTCCTCGTTCTCCGATTAGAGCTTTCACTCAAGGCCATTTAAAATAAGACTTATTATGACTTTTCTATCGCATTATTTTATTTTTTAAATTAATAAAAAAATGAAACGAATTGACAGGCTAGAAGTTTAGATTATTGTTTGTTCAGTTATTTCCCTTTTTATCCAATCAAGAAATAATGCTCTCCTCGAGCCGAGGACAGGACATTTTCGAGAACTTGTTTGCTCCGAGGCCAAGGACTTAAGCTTCGAGGCCAAAGCCAAGGACTTCAAAATGTGTCCTTGAGGCCGAGGACGTCATCAAAGACTCCACTTCTGCATTTATTTTGATGTTCGGTTTGTGACGTCAGATGTGATTGCAACCGATAGAAAATATCGATATTGATTTGCAACCGGAGGAAAATTGATTATGCAAACGCATTTTGTTATCATCTATCGTATAGAATAAAGGAGTAATTGTAATTGAAAACAAGCAGAAAACTTTTCAATTACTATGGGAATGACAATTATCGACTTTTGAAAATCTTCAATTACAATTACAATTAGAGCAAAATCGTGTAATTAATTACAATTTTGTCAATTACAATTACAATTTTTCCAAGCCTGCTTAACAGTAACAATAAACTACTTTCCAGTTAAAAATAAGCTTATCAACATGATTACCTTACCAGGGTCGAAGTTTAGAAGAAGACACCAAGACCAACGCTTTATTTCTAACAAACTAACCAGTAACCACTACCGGTATGATATCGCGCAGCGGTAATTTTGTTAGAAAAGAATGTTTTTAGCTCACTGTCTCAAAAATCATCTGATTTTACGTTACTGAAATACTTGGCGCATTGTCATTTTCTGCTATGATGACAATTTAGAAATTTTTTTTTTTGTAATTCTAGGAAATTTTTATTCTTCAGAGTGACACTGTTTTATTCTTCAGAGTGACACTGTCTTCAGAGTGACACTGACACTGTTATCTTTGCTAGCCTTCTTCTGCCGTTTTGCGTGAAATTTTGTGGTGTTTTTTGTTTGCTTCTTTTCTTGTTTCTGTAAGTTTGTGAAGCTCTTCACTGAAGTCTGTAGTGCTGATTTAAACGTTATTTCATCAGTAGTCTAATGCCGTCGAGTTCTGGGAAGATTGGAGTTGGCAAGGGGCAGTCTGATATAACTTCACAACTCGCTACTCTACTTCGAGCGGTATCCGCCTAATGTTCAAAATTGACAAAAATGGGTAAAATAAGTAAATCATCCCCCAATTAATGCTCAACATGGATCGGCACTACTGACCCTTTCTAATGGTCAGTTGCACTCGCCCCTTCTAAAGCGGAACTTTCGAATAATTTTGGATAATTCGCAACGGATAGTTATGATTGTTTTCAGATAGGAACAAAATAACGGGAAATGAATGATTTGACAGATCAGTCAGTAGTCGGTATACAAACGTTAATAATAAAATCGTACATTGATTAAACGGTACATTAAGATATCAAACGGAGCAGGAGCGCGTTTCTTTTTACGTTGAGAAGCGGGAGCGGCGCTCCTTTTTTCGCTAAGGGGTGGAGAGGAGCGACGCTCCTTTAAAAAGAGCGGTTGCCCCCCACCGCATACAATAACCAAAAATTTTTGAGTGGATGAAACTTTATCACTCTGGAAAGTAATTTCAACAAAACGCTGGCAAAACACAATTTTTTTCTGAGATTGTGATCGGAAATTTAACTAGCTTTGATATAAGTAGTGTGCAAAAATCTATCACAGATAATACTGCTTAATTTGCTGCAATGTAAAAATTGTAGCTGCTTTGTCATAGCCGAAGTTTAAATACAAATGCAATTAAATGACAAAATTTTTCAGTTTTACGCTTTCGAGCAAATATCTTGACCTGAAAGAAAGCTTATATAGTTTTGAACAGAGACCTCTAAGCATATTACGAAATGCTGCGTTGTGGTGACGGGCTGTTTGGGAGTTGTGCCCGAAAAGCAACAACGAAAGGGCATTGGTGCAAGAGTAAGCAAATAGGAATTTTGATAAAAGAAGAAACTTGTGGTTCAATACACTTCTTTTAAGTGTAAGGGCTGTATTTTATTTGAATTGTTTGCTGTTGCAAAACTTTTCATATTTTCAATATTTTCTCTCTTGCAAAATTAATCTGCTTTTGCGCTCAAATACGTGCTAAAACTAAATTTCAGCTGCAACTTTTTATTTGTTTTTTGAAAGGCCAAATATATTATATATCCTCCTTTACCATGTCAATTTTAGTGCGCTTGCAACTGCTTAAACTAACAATTTAAAAATTGAGCAGGTGAAATTAATGGTAACAATGGTGAAACCAAGGGGAGGGAAACTATGGGGTCTGAACCAAGTCCCAGACCTGGCGCCACGGGGGGCATACTGAGGCCGTGCCCCCTCAAATGACTGCTTGTGCCCCCCAAACAAAAATTTTACCCCCCAACCGAGGACTGTGCCCCAAAGAAATTAACAGGGTCGGGGGCTACTGGAGTGCAAATCGAGGCCCAAATTGGTGTTTGCCACCGGTGTATTTCGTTATTTTTGTGGACTGACACCGGATTTCATGACATTTTTGGGATGAAGACTTTTTTTTTTTGAGACCTCTTGTTTTCGGCCGTATAAACCACTTGAATTCCCAATTTCGGCCGGAAAATCCCTTTGAATCTTTCGTCTTCACCTTGTTCATTTGATCCAGACTGGGATAAATTTCTCGTGCCCCTTTCGAATTCACATAAATAAACTTCTTGTGCCCCCCCCAAAGTTTATTTCTGCCCTCCCAGTCACGCTATCTTGGCGCCGGGCCTGCTTCCCCCTTCCCCTTAGCAGAGCCATTTAAAAAATTTAACCTCAATAGTCAATATGCAGGCGTTTTAAAGCGTTTTTCACTTGACCGGGAAGTAAGGGGGCCTGCAGGGACTAAGTAATTTCTTTCGGTCAAAAGGTTTTCAAATATTAGCAATTAGTTTTTTCAAATCGCTCTAAAAACTTGCGAAGCATCATCCTAATGGCGTAAAAAGAGCTAGTTTTTCAAAAAGTTGCTCAACGGCTGGGGGTCTTGCCCCCAGATCTTCGTAACTTCCGGCTAAAGGCCTACGCCCCCTAAAGCCCCTGGCTGTGATACGCAAGCAAATTTTGCTTTGAGTTCAAGCCTCCCTCTCTCCTTCGCAAAAATCGGGGTACGCGCCAAGCATAAAGTAACGTAACCAAGTATGAAGTAACAAATTTAAACGCCAGTATCTCAGACAACAAACTACAAAATTGAATTTTGCAAAGCGAAGTAGAACTGGCCAATTGGTGCGGCCAAGAGCGGAAACGCGTTCGTTTCTGGAGCGGGAGGTCTGAGGTTCAAATCTCAGCCGGTCAAATCAGACGCAGTGTTGTCAACGGCTCGCCACCGCTGCGACATTTCTTCGAAAGGAGCTGTGCTGCCCGGGCGCAATGACGCGGAGACGGGCCCCTCCAACTCGTTACACGCTTTGGCGTATCACAGCGAGTATAATAAAATATCTTATTTGATGTGCAAAGCAAAATATTATAACCGACGCACAAGGCACGTTAATGTTGTTTAAAGAAATTCAGGAAATGAAAACAATAAACAAAAATAATAAAAATTGTAAACAACCAATATTATGAGTACGGTGCTGTTGAAGTAGACCGAGCGCATTAAAGCAGATCAATTAATTTATTAGCAGAGATTAATATTTTTCTATTGGCTTAGTTATCTTTGATATGAGCTAAGTTTTGAATCGCTCGAAACAAAATACCAGACTTTCATTCCTCTAAATTTTATCGATCTTTGCAGGCAATTAGTTTGATACCTTGGCAGGCAAATACAGTAGATTGTTTTCCGTAGAACGAGTTGATCGATTATGCACACGCAAAGCTATACAAAAGCAAGAATGAAAAATTTTTGGCAACGAACAATTTTCAAAATTAATCGCAAATTTACCTATTTCTAGGCTAATAAAATCTTCCAGTTTTAAAATTTTAAGTTTGTGATGTAAGCAAGAGTTTAACACTCTAATTTCACTGACTGTTAGAAATAATTCTCTTGGCTTGGTTTGGGAGAATTTCCAAATCATTTACTGTTTTGCAAAATACAATTTGCTATTGTATATACCAGCAATTGTAATCCCAATACAAGATAAGTACAGTTTGTTTCTTGCAAGTAACAGTTCATTGTTTGAATGTTTGAGCATTTGGTAAATTGCAAATATACTAGTGATTGATTGACTGTTCGAAGCCCTTTGGTATAGAGCTTTACTCGCCCGCGGCTCATACACAAGGACATGAATTCAATATTTTGCTAAAGACTGCAGCAATTTTTAAAAAAACTTTTTTTAAACTACAGCTAAAAAGCTTTTGACAATATTATAGCATTATAACTAAATATTGCGTACAGGTACGCCAATTGTAATTTTAGTATTCTAATACCGAATAACCAATTTTTTTAACAAAAAAAAACAAAAATCCGACAAACAAATCTTACCTCATAAGAAATAATTTAACCACCATTGAATTGCATTAAGTTTCTGGTTGTTTTGGGCCAAAAAAAAATCGTGTTCTTACAACGGAGAGCTCCAAAGGTCATTTTCAAGATGATTTCTTCTTTAAATGCCAATACATTCCAAAAAAATGTACCATTTCCGAAGTTGTCTAAATTTTTTTCAAGAGATTTTTTCAGGTTCACTGGCAGTCACATTACGAAATTCATGTAAATAGATTTTTGGATTTGTCAATTTGAAAAGGCAAGCTTTTGTGCTGTAAATTCTGATGCAGTGCCACATTCAAGGAGGATTCCCTTCCTGAAATATTTCCTCCCCCTCTCTATTAGTATTAGATTGCTAGCAAAACAAGACGAATTTTATTTAATCGCTCATTAACAAAGTAATGGCAGTCACAAAGATTACAGTTAGAATTGCGCCAGGGAAGTTGCGAAAAGTCCTCGCGGTTATCAAGTCGAGCAACCATCCTAATTGTCAAGAGAACTTACTGATTTAGTCAGTAATATTGAGGTTTGAATATTTTTTAGAGAAAGGCGTCGTTGTTAGATTTGATTTCCTTGATGTTAATGGCACGTCATCGAACAAACCATGCCTCATGAAGAATCGGAAGAGCAAAATAGTTATTGCTAAAAGTGCAGGAGAACCTACTTGCTACTGATTTAGCAGAAAATTTTTTATACTGACTTATAAAATTTTCATACTGCGAATTACAAATCTTTTATGAGATACACCATAATTTCTTGAGGAATGGAATTCCAGACCTTGACTCCTTAATATTTAATGCATCTTTGTAATTTGTTTGTTTGGTAGCGTTGAATATGAAGATTAGAATTATCACTGGATTGTCTCGTCACAAGGCGTGAATGTTCAAAATGCTCCTACCACATCTGAAGCTATATGCTGTTGTAGCGCATATTTATCTTCCTGCCCTCGAACAGCGTCAGACGCTAACTGTTGGACGATCCGCGTGCTTTCATTGCAATGACTGTACTTCGTGGTTGGAGGAATCCGCACCTAGTTAGAAGTTTCCAGTGATCCTGTGTTAGGAGTTTCTGTGGATTTCTTCAAATTCTTGTCCATTGAATTGGTTTCTTGTTCGAAACCATCAAGCAAAGATAATCATCGTAGAGCGTCTTATCCAAGAACGGCAACAACGTGACCAGGGTCGTGTTGAACCCAGATCACGCCATCAGAATCGTAGTAAAATCGACGCCTTTACCCTTTTGGCCTCGCTGTTTTCCACATTCATTTTAATTGTTAAGCAGGTACAAATTTTTTCAAAATCTATTTAAAGAATGATTACATTTAATAATAATTGGCTGCTTCAAACCTCAAGTAGTGTAAATTTTGTTAGATCCCAATCTATGTTTTTGCATGCATTGCCCAAGGTAAGGAATTTGTTGCGACTATCTCTACATGAAATTGAAAACTTGTCTCTTGTCAAAAAACGTTTAAATGCATCTTACTTATTTTAACTTTTTTGGGCGTTACCATTGTTTGATGCCAGTATTTTGCAGCTTATTGCAGTAGATACCTCAGCTTTGTATTGAGTTTAATTCTAAATCACATAAAATCTTTCATTCGACTCGCTATATTTGGTCAAATGATGTAACGAGTTGGTGGGGCCCATCTTCACGCCATTTCGAAGAAATGTCGCAGCCGAAGGCAACACTGTGTCCGATTTGACCAGCCCGAGAATTCAGCCTCAGACTTTCCGCTTCAGAGACGAACGCGTTAACGCTCGACATTCTGGCCGGTGAGTTTAATTCTGTAAAGCTATTTTGTTTGAATGTTGCTATGGCCTCTTTGTCAGATGCATCTACACTTGTTGCTGTTATCTCAAGGGGAATATAAATTCCTTATATTATTGTTGGTATGTTATTGTTTAAATCTTTTCTTGAAGCCTTATTTTTTTTCATCAGTGACTTTAATTTGTATTTAAAACAAAGTGCAAAATTAAATTGCAACTGCGTTATTGGATTTTTTTAAGCAAATGAAAGAAAAAGTGCTTTTAAGTTCAATGAAACAGAGTGACGTAGCAGGCTGAATTTGAGTCACAGGTGGCATGTACTGTAATCTAGGGATGGTTTTGCCTGGGGCGAAGCTGAAAACAGTTTATAAACACAACGTCTCACAAAATCTCGCTAATCCTACGGTCATACATAAAAGGCAATGTGCAAAATTTTAGAGTGCAGTATTATAGATTAGACAGGACTTCAAAATGCATTCACCGTCAAAAGCGAGAATGTCAGAGCAAGAAAAAAACAAAAATTTTGCTGTCAACGCTTGGGCATGGTATGGAATGGAAGAGAAATTTCGGTATGGAATATGGAAAATGCCAGAGTGGAATGAAATGGAAGATTTCAAGAATGTAATGGAAAACAATTTTCCATACTTCCATACCAACCAATTCCGTACGGTACTAAAGTTCGTGCATGCTATTTACAGAAAAATATACACGGATAGTAACAAATAATATTTTTACGGAAGTGTGCAACACCTTCTGGAACCGGTTCTCTATCATATTTGTCGACAAAGGGAAATATTTGTATTGGTTGCGTGTATTGAGCTACACAGCGTACAAATTGCGTTATAGTAAGTAGGTTACATTCAAATTGCAATGTGCAGCAGAGTTGAAGTCCTCGAGGACACGTTTTGAAGCCTCTGGGCTCGAAACTCAAGTCCTTGGTATTGAAGCCTACAAGTCTTTGAAAATGACCTGTCTTCGGCTCGAGGACAGCATTATTTTTGATTTTTAAAAAGAAAAATAACCGAACAAAAGATCAAATAAATTTCCAGCCTGTTAATTCCTTTCCTTTTTTTATTTGAAAAATAATAAAATGTGATAGCCCTGTAGCCAAGTCATACTGAAACTTTATTTTAAATGACGTTGTGTGAAACTTTTAATCGGAGAAAGTGGAGGCAAAAGGCATTGTAGAAAATTGTTGTTTTTGTTTCTGCTGATATACTTCTGGTGCAGGCTGTGCCATTTGAAGCACTTAAGCCATGCAGAACCATAATAGGCATTCTGGGGGACCGGCCACAAACATTATTGAGTTACCAATGCCAGAACACGACCGAGTCGATCTGAGTGCAGATTCAGAAGAAACTAAAAAGTAAGTGTGTGATAACAACAATAATGTAACACTGTGTATTACCATGGAGAGCCTATTATATTAAACATGGTAATATATCGCTGATATAACTAACAAAACATATCTTGAGAATGCCAACTTGTTCTGAAAACATGCAAGCGCGAAGAATTTGTTTTGAAATAAGAACAACTCTAATCACAAGCGGGCAATCTGAAGGCAATGCCACATCCGCTAAACAAGGTTAATGTTGGAAATCGCCGCTAGGAACCTCAAATAATAAACTACTGTATCAGAAAAAACACTGCAAACCAAAAACAATGTTTTTGAAACAAATTTAAAGGTGAACACACTTCACTATCAACTAATTACAAAAACGATGATTTACTGTAGTTTACTTCCACATAGTAAGGTATGCATTCGATCTAGATTGTTGACTGCATGTTTTTCAAATTTGCCTTTTAAACTCAGTATTGAAAACACTGACTGAACTTGATCTGTATAATACTAAAATTAAGCTAAAATCTTGCGTACCTTCTGTGTTAAACAGTAACACTTGATTATTTCCGATTTATGATTTTTTTGTTCCTTCATTTTTTCTATTATGCTTCTCATGTATTGAAGTATCTTACCTTTTCATATTTTTTGATTATTATTATCACTAATTTTTTTTTGTTATTTTTTATTTTTTGTTAATTCCTTTTTCTCTTCTTTTTTAATTTTTTTTTCCGTTTTTACTTTTTGTTTTATTTTCTCAAAACTTGCTTTCACCTTTTTTTTTAATTACTCGGCGTTATCAGGAAGCACCTTGACTGAATAACTTTAGGGTTTTTTGGTGTTTCCCGGCTTAGTGGTAATATTGTGTTGTTGGGTAAATTTTTGACACCATGTCATAGAGATGGAGATGCGAACTACGAAACTCCCCGCAAAAAATTTTGGTATTTTGAAAACTAATGAATAATACTTTTTCGTTTCTATGATTGTGGACCCTTTGACGGGGTCCCGGGGCAAGTGTATTCAGGGGTGCCGAAACCCGGGGGGGGAATATATCCCCCCAATAATTTGGCTGTATCCCCCCCAATAATTTGAATGGGCGTATAGCTGAGCGAAAATTTGGGGGAAAAAAGTGTTCTGTTCTTGCTGAAGACCTTTTTTTTGGTCTTCACCTAAAATCGGGGAGAAAAATTGTTCTATTTTTGATGAAGACCTTTTTTTTTGGTCTTCACCTGAATTCGCGGAGAAAAAGTGTTCTATTTGCATTTTTCTTTTGGTCTTCACTAAATTTCCTCACCTGAACAAAATCGTGGTCGAGGTTCATCCCCCCAATGTTGAAAATAGGGCAAAATTGGGGTAAAATTGCAAATTATCCCCCCCAATGCTCAACAAAGATCGGCACCACTGAGTGTATTCATTGTCTTTTCATGAATACCGTCCTTCGCGGATCCTCAGGTTACTTTTTGCAGTAAAATACCTTGTTAAATTTAACAAAGTTTCTTTGGTGCCCAAACGTGCGCGCTCTTTTATTGATAGGCATTTGGCGAGACTAGAAAGAGATAACAAGTAATGCATTGAAACGTAAGCCCTTATAAGGAAAAGACGATGGATAAAATTAGGATTGGAAAAGTTTGGAAAAATTGCTGTTTTTCTAATTTAACGTACTTTTTTCCAATCGCTTTAAAAATTTTAATTGTGAAGTTTTTAAAAGTCACAAAATTTGCTATTTTCCGAAAAAAATTTCTAAATTTGTTCATTGGTATGAAGGTGAGAATGCGGGTAAAAAGGAACTGGCGGACGTTCCGTATTATTTTCCTCGGGGAAATGAATATCTAGTTTAAAATGTTATTTTAATAAAAAAGAATCATGCAGCTGCGTTTCTTGATATTTTGCTAGTTGCTGCCTTCAATACGTGAGGTACATGTAGACAGACAGAAACTTTGTTTTAATTAATACAACAATATGCAATTATCCAATATGATATGTTTTTATGCAAAATTAGAAGGATCCAGCGATATCTAGGCCTATGCTGCACGCTATGCAGGCAAAAATTTACTACAGATGTCCTGCTTTTGATTGATATCATATACACATACAGTTTTATACCAAAAAAAGTTTTTTGTGGTGCTCCACATTGTGCTCTTAAACTTGAAAATATTTGAGGTCTGAATGCAAGACGAAGAGCTCAACTTGCATCTTAAACGATGTATTTTGATGGTAGCGACTACATTACACCAAAAATTGGTAAAACAGAATAAATGAAAACAAAGAATAATCATCCGCGGAGTTTTCATTTGCTTTTTTAAGGTTTAAAATTAAGGTTGGAGTTAGAGTTTGGGTTAAGATTAGGTTTGGAGTTAGTTTTAGGTTTGATGTTAGTTTTAGAGTAAGAATTTAAGTTTGGGATAGATTTTGGTCATACTCATAATTAATAAAAAACTAGAAAAAATTTTCAGTAAAGTAGTCGATTCCTTTTTTTTCTTCCCGTTTGTGCTACCGACTTAGCTTCGAGGAGACGAAAAATGGATCAACACTCTTGAAACCGAAAAAAGAAATAACTTGCTTGGTTGTGTATTTTCTATTTCCTTGTAATTATATTTTTTAACAAGTGAGCAAAATCAAAGCAGGGATTTTTATAACGTAATTGAAACTGCTAAAAGCAACATGTTGCGGCAAAATGATTTACTCTTCGGAGTGATAATATTTTTTGATTAGGCCTATAAAAAAACTGAAAAAGTAATACTGAGCTCTTGAAATAAGTGCCATAATTTGACTGAATTTTCGATTTCTTTTAATTCCAGTTGTTTTTTCCTGCCAAATAATTGCCTTCAGCATCTGAAACTGTGTGACCGATAGTTTGAAAAACAACATGATGAGCTGTTGACTAATGTATTATTCGCTTTCGCTGTACTTCATCAGAGACCCATATGTCCAAATCATTGTAGTGACCAGGCGCGTAGAAAGAAATCTGCAATGTGGGGCTGCTTCTGGAGGCCATTGGGGTTTGGGGGCGGAGCCCTCAGCTTTCGAAAAAATGTGTATTTTTTGCAAAAATAACTGAATTTTAGGCTTATACAGAATTACGATAAAAATTAATACCTTTCATATGTGGCATAGAAATTAGCATCGCGAAAACATGATTAAACTCGTTGCATAAATGGGTTATGTGAAAAGTGGCTGATGGTAAAATTTTAGTTCTCTTACTAGCTGGTTAATCATAAAATCCTATGGTCAATAAAACTTAAATGGACTAGTCTATATTTCATAGTGAAAGATAAATGGGGACGGGGTATAGCGGAACGAGATTTTAGAAGTGGTTCGTATAATTCAATTATGCTAAATGTTCCCCTATTCTTGGCTCTTGTATGTATACATATTCTCAATGGCTTTACTGCCTGCCGTTTTGGGGTTTGTCCCTTTATTTGCAGCAAACAGGTTACAGGAGTACTGGTTGCATGAAACACAAAGTTTTAAAGCCTGCACGAAAATTATCATTTGTGGTAACTTTCGTACCCAGCCAGTGTTCAGGCGCGTAGCGAGAAATCTGCAATGTGGAGCTGTTTCTTGAGGGCATTGGAGGTCTGGAGGCGGAGCCCTCAGCACTCGAAAATTGTGTATTTTGGGGAAAAATGACCAAATTTTGGGCATATATCATGATAAAAATTAATGCCTTTAAAACGTGGCGTAGAAATTAGCATCGCAAAACATAATTAAGCTGGTTGCATAAATGGGTTATGTGAGAAGTGGCTAATGACAAAGTTTCAGTTCCCTTACCAGCTGATTAATCATAAAATCCTATGGTCAATAAAACTCAAACGGATCAGGTTATTTTGTCTATATTTCATAGTAAAAGATAATTGGGGGGGGATAGTGGAAAGAAATTTGAGAAGTGGTTGATATAATTGCCTAATACTAAACACCTCCCTGTTCATATATATTCTTTTTTTTTTTTGTTTTGATGAAACCTATGTTTAGCTATTTTTAAGAAGCAATCAAATTTGATTTCTCAATTTTGGCCACTTCTCAAATTTTTTACTGATTTGTGAGTTTTGGTTTAATTTCATTTTACTTGGTAGGCATTTTTGTTCCCCTTCTCGATATTTTTGTGATAAATCCTTTCAACAAAAAATGTTTGTAGCAAATTAATTTGACTTTGAGTCAAATTTCATCAAAACCTATAAGTTAAAAAAAATCACCCAATTCTGAGGTTTCCCAAGATCACTTTCCCAAATCTGCGCATTTTTTGGCCAAAATTTAACTAAAATGACATCATAATACGTTTTTGTGACGTAACTGCTTTTACTAAGGCATTTTATGATTCAGTATTAAAAACAAATATACGTACAAAATTTGAGCCGCTTATTGTGACGTCATCGCAAAACGTCAATTTTTGAAAATATGGCCGTGACGTTGCAATGATGATGTCATCAACTCAAAGTCAATTTTTCTAAAATGGTTTCTTTGAACACCAACCTGCATGCCAAATTTGGTGTTTCCATGACTTTTGGTTTAGGAGTTAGATATGGGGGCATTTTTGCTTCCCTCTCCGAGTAAAATAAAGTTAAATTATTTTTTCGTCCGTTCCAAAGCAAAAAACAGTTTCAAAAGGGTTAAAAACGGGGCTTTTTCCTTATTCTGTTTATTGGGAAAAGGGGGGGAATATAGCCTTCCGTCTGGCTACGCTACTGCTTGTGTTTGTGAAGTCGGCTGATTTAACCCCAGAACGAATTTGCTTTTTAATCCAAACCTTATCCATTTTGGAAGTGATCTGCTTTGTGTGCGGTATTACGGTGTTGATACAATAAATTTTCATTCAATACTTTTTGGGAAAAATTTAAGTCAGTTTCGTTTGAAAGAAAGGACGGCGCAGATTGAGATATTACGTAGCCATAATTTTTCGCAAGTATGCTACGGCTGTGATTATACGGTTATAGCTCAGCCAACTCAAGACACGGTCGTCCTAAACATATAGCTTAGGGGTTTTTATACGAGTAGATACCAGTATTGTTCTTGAAAATAAAACTTTTAAAAGTTTCAACAGAGAAGCGTTTCGATAGGGATAATTGCCTCTTTGTTTAACTGCATCTCATCATGGCGGACTTATTTCGATTTACCGGTCTTATATTCATCTACTCCTTCCTGTGCGGCAGAGCTGAAGCAAATCTAGACGATCTCCTTTTCCAAATGTTTGGCCTCCCCCCTTCCTCTTCACTCCCTGGGCCGGACCTCTTCCGAATTTCAAACTTATCCAGTATGATATTTTGCTAGCTTACAACTATAGAAATTGATTGAATCTAATTTCAAAATCTTCTTATGTTGCTGTGCCACTTGCAATAATTCAACCTGCGACAAAGTTCGATAAGCTACCACTATTCATCATCTAGATGATTAATTTTGATAAATAATTCGTTAAGTGAAAAACTCATCAGCTAGAAAAAGCTTAGAATGTCGGATTTTTGCAGCAATTTTAAAATATTTAGTTGCAGACCAATGATGAGTTTTTGCCAACAATTGGAGTTTTGATTTTGTCGAAACCTGTCGTAGGTTAAATTGTTGTAATTGTAATTTAATTTTTTGTGCCTCTAAGAGTCTGGATACTGTCTGTAGGTAATCGTTAACTTCTCAATACTTTATTCTAAATAATTTAACTTTTGTTCACCAGGTTGCCTTGGCCAGGGGACAGCGAAATTCTAGAATTCTAGAGCAGACCATTCGGTCTTCAAGTCAAGCTGGCACCTGCCCACTTGTTTGCCGCACGTGGTAGACTTCACATGCACTGTCTCCTTTAATGCTGAACGTCAAACACGGAAGCTGTGAAAATCAAGTTTATAGTCTTTGGTAGGGCCCGACAGGAATACCAATTTATAAAGGAATACCAAATACAAATTTATAAAGGAATACCGAAAGAATACCAATTTATTAACCATATCAGATACCAATTTTTATAGTGTGTAAAAATGTACATGTTCACGTAATGTGAACGTATAATGATACGCAAACGCACCACTTGGTGGCTAGTGCCAGAGAACACTTGCAGTACAACTCCAACTCAGCCAAAAGTGCCATAAGCCACCACATTTCTTTTTGCCAAAGTTGTTAAAATCATAAGTTGGATGTTAGTTCGTTTAAAGTTATTAAAAACACAATTAATAGAAAAGATTAATAAAATATATCAGTAGATTCACCAATTAATACAGCAGGATGCGTATGGATATAGTTCGGGAGTGCAGAAGTTAGAAAACTCCGGTATACAAAAATGATAATTAATAAAATCATATAAGCGGCGACGATGGACCACTGCATAGCTCAGCTGGTAAGACGTCGGTTAGTGGTAAAAAGGTTTTTGACTCCAGGTTCAATTTTGGGATTGGCAATTCGTCGTTGTGTACTCTGTAAAGACCATATTTTTAGGGCCAAATGCCAACCAGTCTGCTCGTATAGTGATGACCCGCCTGCTGAAAAAAGAATTGTTAGCAGAAACCCAAACAAGGGTGCTCTGCGTTGGTGTGATTAGAGTAAGACAGACGCAGAGTGGGTGGCTTATACGCACGAATGAATGAGTTATATCAATCATATTACCAACATTATCTATACCAGCTAAATTTTGTGAAAACTGTATGCTGCCAAAAATGCTGAGAATTTAACATGTGTTAAAAGGGCGGTCAAGTAAGTTTTTTTACTGTTGACTAAAACGTCGGGAAAACTTGGCTTTTCTACGTTTTCCCGTTTTCAAGATATTGCAGTTCAAAGTTAACAATTTTCCTCTTACTTCAGCGTTGCTATTTTGCCTGTATTGTGACAGAAAATTGACTTTTTCAAAGTTGGCTTGAATTTTCTTGAAAAGCAGCGAATCTACAAATCTGCCCCTTTACTTTGTTTTGACAACAACACTGCCGAAAACACATTGAAAGTTACAAACATGCAGTAACTTTTTTAAATTTTATTTGAAGTTGGCGACCCTAGCAAAATTTGTAAGGGCAAAAAGCCTTTCAAAGGGGAAATGTAAATTGTCATATCTTGGAAACGGAAGATCGTAGAAAGCTCAAATTTGATGAAGCTAGTCTAAAGAATCGTGAAAATTTTTTCAGAGAAAACCGGGCAAAATTTTTTCAACTTGAATGCTTTTCTAAAGATCGCATTTTATCAGAATCACTTTTTTCAGCTTCTGGGAGGAATTTCACCTATACAACGTGGAGTGAGTTTTCGCAGTGTGACAAGGCATGTGGGGGAGGTTACGCGCAGAGGTCACGAACTTGTCGCGATGAGGTCGGAAGTCAAGTTTCGATGACATATTGCGACCGATCACAAAGCAGTAATCCGCTAGAAGCGCTGAGAAAGTTCTTGAACGGGCATGATCTGTTGACGGAGGTTGAAAAGATCAGCTGCAACATTCGGCCATGCGGTAAGCAGGCGCGTAATTTTGGGGTTTTTAAATTTTAATCAAGGGGTTTTGAACCCCAGACTAAAATTTGTTTGCCTATAAAACGCCATTTGGATGACATTACGCTTGTTTGTGAAGTTATTCGGAAAGAATCAATAGTTAAGATTTGGAAGCCGTTCAACAAAATGTGATTACTTCGTCCCTTCAGCACACGTTTAAAAGCATGCATTTTTGGGTAAATTTTCTTAGTGACTGCGCAAAGAGCGAGAGAGTCCTCAGCTCCCTCCCCTTGGCTGTCCCTCTGGTGGTAATCTATGCTGTCTGCGTTTAGTCCCATCACAGTTAGTAGCGTACGCAGGATTTTGAAAAGGGGGGGGGGGGGGGCAGGAACTTCAGAAATTTGAGAAGAACAAAGATCAGAATAAGAAATTGTTCCACCCAAAATCAGTCCGATTTCTCGCCCAAAATTAGGTGAAAAGCAAAATAAAAATAAAAAAAAAGGTCTTCACTCAAATTTGGTCCGATTTTTTGCCCAAAATCAGGTGAAGAGCAAAAAAAAAGATCTTCACTCAAATTTGGTCTGATTTTTTGCCCAAAATTAGGTGAAGAGCAAAAAAAAGGTCTTCACCCAAACCTAGTCCGAATTTTTGCCCTAAGTTGGGTGCAGGCCGTATAGAACATACCCTTTGTGTGATCAGCGTTTCTGACCAACTTGCAAGGGGGGGGGGGGCATGCCGCAATTTTGCATACTATTCTATGCTAATTTTACTATCCTGGCGACCCAAAGGGGGGCCATGGCCCAATCCCCCCTAAATACGCCCCTGATCACAGTTAACAGTTTAGCGGCAGCAGCTTGAATAATTTTTATGGAGCAGCAATACGGCAGCTCGCTTGACATATTTAGCTCAAAGTATGCGCAATACAACAACTTCTTTAATCTTACTAAACTTTTCTGAACGAGTATCAAAATCTCT
The DNA here is from genome assembly GCA_963965965.1 of Trididemnum nubilum. Taxonomy (NCBI): domain Eukaryota; kingdom Metazoa; phylum Chordata; class Ascidiacea; order Aplousobranchia; family Didemnidae; genus Trididemnum; species Trididemnum nubilum. The sequence continues at coordinate 26,614,779 of OZ014474.1, forward strand.
AGACAAGTTAGTCCTGTTTTCACCCTGCTTCTGCCGAACGATTAACGAACCACAGTTGCACAAATGTTTTGCGTTACATTTTGTTTGGAGGAAGTATAATGATGTAGATAATACACAATGATGATAATGAACAATAAATGTAAATGTCATCTTTAGAAAATTACGGAGATTTTTCAAACTTGAACGAAACTTTATCCACTCAAGAGCTTTGAGACAAACTACATAATCTTAAATCAGCATTCAACATAAAACAATTTAAACGATTTTAATAACTCATTTGATAAATGTATTAATACCACTCAATTGATAATTAGACAAATCTGTGCCAACAAACATAGCTTCGTGCAACAAATAAAAGGTTAGAAGCAAAGCCATGTAAAGGCATACAAAAGGTATCCTTACCCCAGTTAACGACAAGCGAAGAATGTGCAAGGCAAATTTTATTAATGGAAGTCTTGCACAAAAAACTTTATTCAAAATAAACGTTACCAAACGAACAAAAATAAAAGCTCTAGCAAAAACAAAATATTATATTGATGAGTATGACAAAACATTGCCAAATTCGCGTGAAACTTAGAAAATCATTAATTTCTTCTTGTACAAAAAAAAGCTCTTTGCCAACACTCCTCCTAAAATTCAATTTCATAATAACTTCTCATGTGAAAATCCCTTATAAATTAAGCAACAGTTTAATGATATTTTTTGTATTATGGGTTCTAATTTTTCTAACAATATAATTAGCGATACTAAAAATATACCTCACCTCAATACAGTACGTCAATCATAACATTACACAGTACACGTCAAAAATTAAAATTCTACAGTTTGTTTCACCCAAACTTCAACCATCAGGACGTCCATCAATATTTTTAGATCCAGTTAATCCAAATTGTACGAATAATCAACTCCTTCTTCAAGAAAAATTCGTGCGGACATGATGAAATGTCTAAGTATATAATTAAGACTTTAGCTCATGTTATATCACAAACACTAGCGCATTCGTTATAATGAGTGTTTCCAATATGGGCCTTTTCCTAATTTTTGAAAAGTTACCCAAGTCATCTCTATTTTCAAGTCAAATGATGAACACATTCTACATAATTATTGACCAATCTCCTCACTAACTTGCTTTTCGAAAATTTTTGAAAAAAATATTTTTGATAGATTAACAAACTTTTTTGATAAAAACAACATTTTCATACCTACACAACATGCCTTTTGATCTAATAATGCTAATCATGCTGTGCTTGATATAATTTCTTCAGCTTATGATAATATGAAGTAGGCTAATTATACTGGTTTAATCAGTACCAGAGGTGGAGTCCTCGAGGACGTCCTTGGCCTCGAGAACGTCCTCAAGGACACATTTTCAAGTCCTTGGCCTTGGTTTTGGCCGCGAAGCCTCAAGTCCTCCAAAAATGCCCAGTCCTCGGCTCGAGGACAGCACTAGTTTTTGAATGGTTAAAATTTTGTAGATCGGCTGAAAAATGTTTTTCTGGACCGTTTTTTTTTTTTTTGGAGATCAACCGAAAAAAATTTTTAAGACCTTTTTTCTTAGAAAAACACTTGCATTTGTGTCCTTGGTCCTTGGCCTCGAGCATTCCTGTCCTTGGCCTTGGCTTCGGATTTTTTTGTGTCCTTGGCCTTGGCCTCGAGCCTTGTGTCCTCGACTCCACCTCTGATCAGTACTTAAAAGGGCATTCAACCCCAATTTTGAAAAACTGAGAAAAAAATCTTTAAATTATGTCTACCAACATGACCCTACTGCGATTCTTATAACTCATCAAGTTATGGAAGTTTAAGAGAAAAAATTTTATGTTTTCCTCTTAGAATCCAAATTTCGGCCAACTTGTTTCAATTAGATTGCGCAATAAATCAGTTTGTAACTTCTATTTCGAGTTTTCTAGGTACCGGGGTTCTTGAAACTGGGTGAGTGCTGAAGGTATAGGCAGGGGCGTATTTAGGGGGGGCCATTGGGCCATGCCCCTCCCTTTGGGTCGCCAGGATTGCAAAATTGCATAGAAAAGTGAGCAAAATTTGGGCATGCCCCCCCCCCCCTTTGCAAGTTGGGCATCAGGCTTTGGGCTCGAAATCACCTGATATTGGGCGAAAAATGGGACGAAATTTGAGTGAAGACCTTTTTTCCTTTTTTTTCTTTGCTCTTCACCTGATTTTGGGCGAAAAATGGGACGAAATTTGAGTAAAGACCTTTTTTTCTTTTTTTTCTTTGCTCTTCACCTGATTTTGGGCGAAAAATGGTACGAAATTTGAGTGTGATAATTTCAAATTCTGATCTATGTTCCTCTCAAATTTTCTGAAGTTTCTGGCCCCCCCCTTTTCAAAATCCTGCGTACGCCACTGGGTATAGGAAAATGAATCAGTGGAACAACAGCTGCTGTTTGAATTCAGAGAGATTAGATGTTTTCTTAGTATGCTTTGTCCGCCAAGTGCTAGCAAAGAATTCAGAATCAAGGTAAGGTTTTAGTGCTTTAGGCGTAGTAGCCTATAAGCCTATTGTGACTATTACTTACTATATATAGCCTATCCGAAGAAATGATTGCATGTTGAAGGCTAAAGCATCGTAACAGACTAGATCTTAGACTAAGATTCCAGTTTTTAGTGAGCCAGTAAGTTTTAGGCGATTATTACGCAATTGGTTTAGGCCTAAAGGTCAGTAGGGCCAGTTAATTTTCCCCGTTAATATGCAATTCAAGTTTCAATGCAAAGCATTTTAGTTAGCATTTTTCGTATAGGTTTGCTACGGTTATCAACAGGTACCTAAGAAGCCACTTCCTAGACAGCTGTTAATCTAGTCAATCATTTGGAACGATTTTAACTCACATCCGTTCAGTTTGGTGATGTTCGGAAAGTGTTTCTCCTTAGTCTAAGGGGAAAAATAATTGCGAATATCTTACAATTTCTCGGCCGAAGAGAATCAAAATTGATGCGAAAAAGTTCTTAAAAATTGACAAAGTTGTTTCACTATGGTTTCACCGTAAAAATTTTTAAACAAAAACGTCCTGAATGCCCTTTTAAATTGTAGGGGGATACGAGTCCCTCCACCGAGAGTTAGCATCCCCCATCAAGATTTAGCGTCCCCTCATCGAGATTTAGGTCTCCCCCAATCGAGATTTGAGCGCTGGATGATCAGACGAAAAAGACCTAATTCTTTACCTAATTTTGGCGAAAACACAACTTCAATTTCCGGCGAAGGACTTTAAATTACTTTCGCATGCCAAATGCGTTTGGTCAAGGCTGCAAAAGCGTCCCCCCATGCAAAATTTTACAATAAGTACTGGGTTTAATCATGCTTGACCAAACTAAACCATTTGATACTGCTTGCCATGATGGATATTTAACAAATTTTATCATTATGGAGTTTGAGGTAATATTCACAGTCTTCTAGAATCCCGTTTATCTGACAGACAAGAGCCAATAAGCTTAGCATTATTCCATCAAAATCTCCGTTGCTAATCATCTTACCTAAATTAAATCAATCTCCTTTTAACCTAAAAAAGTTAAATTACACATTTCGACTTGTATTAAATATTTAGGTGTACATATTGACAACAGACAATAATTTAAGAAACACAAAACCCTCATAGCTATTAAAACCTCAGGAACAATAGAAATACAGTAATGCCTAAATTAAATTACACGATGTCAAGTGATGTTCTTCAATCTTCATAAATTTTGCGTTTCGTTAGTACAGTACATTCCAGGACGTATTTGGGGGGGGGCATGGTGCCAAGGCCATCCCCTTTGGGTGGCCAGTATAGTATAATTAGCATAGAATAGTATGGAAAATTGCGGCATGCCCCCCCCTTTGTAACTTGGGGCAGAAAGTTTGAGCAAAAAAACTGATAGAATCTGACTGAAGGCCTTTTTTTTTTTTGGTCTTCTCCTAATTTTGGGCAGGAAAACGGACTGATTCTGAGTGGATAAATTTTTCTTTTGGTCTTCATTATTCTCTTCCTGCCCCCCCCCCCCCTTCGAAAATCCTGCGTACGCTAGTGGTACATTCTCATCTAACTTACCGGCGAATACCAACGGTAGCCACCTACAAATTTTTTCGGCACCAAAAACAGTTTACAAAATATTGCAAAGCAATAAAAATCGTTGCATGTAGTAAGTGGAATGAATATGTACATCCAATTTATGTCCAAACTAAACGCTTTTATTAGATAGGCTTTTTAAATATGAGACTTAGTCATAGGCGTAGCCAGGGAGGCCCAGAGGGCCCGCCCCCCCAATTGCCTTGCAACCAATGAAAAATTTGACAAAACGGCTAGTGGTTTTCAGTACCCGTTCCAAGTCTGGTTTGCGGCGTGACCGCGGCAGACCATGAAGACATTTTTTTTGTCGTCACCTTATTTTCGGGACAAAATAGGTTTCTCAGGCAGCGAAGACTTTTTTTTGGTCTTTACCAAATTTTTGGGACGAAATAGGCTTTGCAGCTCGTGCTGACCTTTGTTTCAGTTGTTTGTTAAGTTTGGTCCCCACTCTGTAACTTGAGGTTTGGGGCCCCCCCAATCCAGCATTGGTCTCCTACAAAAATTTGACTCCGCCCCAATCACAAATCTTAAATCGAACTGTGAAGACTCGTTCTTCTTTTGGTCTTCCATTATGTGATTTCTGGTTTGGGCCCCCCTCAATCCAAAATCCTGGCTACGCCTATGGACTTAGGAAATAAAATATGCACCAAATAATTATTTAAAACCATTTAAAATGATTCAGTAATTTTTTTTGCTAAAGTGGATAAAGCCCATGCACGAACGATAAGATCACCAAAAGACGATATCAACTTTATTCTGCAAATTTTAGTTCAATGAGATTACAACAATCAATCTAATGTGGAAAGGGTTAAAGTTTGGAATGACATATCTTGTGACATACAAAAAAACTAATTTAAATTAAACCAAAAACTGCTTTTGCAATAAAAATGCCAATTACTATCAACTGCAAATAAGGTTAAGCTTAATCGCACTGATCTAATCATATAATTAAATTAAAATATCAATCAGTACGATGCATCTTTTTCTAGGTAGCCGCTTGACTCAAAGAGCGTCTAGATTTAGATCATTTCGGAGCTTCTTGCAGTGGCGGATCCAGAAAATTTTGGTGGGGGGGATTTGAAGCCAAAACCTCAAAAATTCGGATGTCTTCACCAAAATTGATTTTTCGGCCGAAATCGGAAATTCAAACGTTTTTTTCGCCCAAATTCAGGTGGTCTCAAAAAAAAAAAAAAAAAAAAAAAAGGTCTTCACCAAAATTGATTTTTCGGCCGAAATCGGAAATTCAAACGTTTTTTTCGCCCAAATTCAGGTGGTCTCCAAAAAAAAAAAAGACAAAAAAAGGTCTTCACCAAAATTGAGACTGATTTTTCGGCCGAAATCGGAAATTCAAACGTTTTTTTCGCCCAAAATCAGGTGGTCTCCAAAAAAAAAAAAAAAAGGTCACCAAAATTGAGACTGATTTTTCGGCCGGATTCGTTACGTTTAGGTCGGTGGGGGGGGATGCATCCCGAAATGGAGCCGAATTATTCAAAATAAGGGTTGATTTTTCGGCCAAAATCGTAACTTTTAGGCTGGTGGGGGGGATGCATCCCCCCCATCCCCCCCCTAAATCCGCCACTGGCTTCTTGTTATGTATATGCTAGTGCATAATGTAATTTAAGATTTATAGTGCCGGTATGGTGCTAATTCTGTTACGAAAATAAACTTGAAACGATAGGCAGTAGTGATATTCAGCCGGTTCGCACAAACGGGTTGCACTTTTGACATGAACGAATCGGTTTGTAAGTTTGCGAACCGGTTGCTGATCCGGTTCCTACGAAACTTGAATAGCGTCCTTCTCGGCGTTGTTACATGACAACTGAACAAATTCTAATAAAGGACCTTGCAAATTGCTTTTATTTTCAGCCCTTCACGCCATCCATTTCTTAAGTAAAGTTTATTGTTTACAATCACAATGGGAATTGCTATGTTTGCAGAAACATCTGACTGGAGTGAATGGAGTCCGTGCTCGTATCCGTGCGGAGGAGGAGTGCAAACTTCCACGCGATCCTGCATTAATGTCGTCGACGAGAGATTGTGCAACGTACAGATGGTTCGGAGCCGGAGATGCGGAACTGACCGATGCTGTAAGTTCGCAAGTCAATGCAATAAGCATGTACGCCAGAGACAGTTTAGTTGAAAAACCAGACACAGATTGGCGGAAGAAGCCAGTGGTGGCTGATTACGGTAACAAGCCAAGGACTTACTGGCACTACGACTTATCGCAAATAGGCTACTCGATTGACTTAAGTCAAGTCAATTCAAGTTTATTTCATCATACACTCAAAAGTATGCAGGCAGGAAATAGTAAAAAAACCATGTGGTTATCTAAGTCAACTGTACCTTTCAGCAATACCTAACAGTTACAGGCCGCATAAACTTAAGCTTAGCGTAGAATAAGAAAAGCTCAAAATAATTCTAACGGTGTTGCCAACTTTGTGATTAAGAAAACGGTAATGTTATAAACATATTGAGAAATATTGAGGAAAAAACACGGTAACTTTTGCATAATTAAAAAATTGAATTGCTTAGACATTGACTTCGTACCATTGGCAACCCTTCATTTCGCAACTTTAGGACATCACAAAAGGCCTACTGTAGATCAGTGCGGGTAGCCTACTTCCACTGGTAGCCTAGGTCTACAGATACCAGTATCAGTAGCCCAGTTTTCGGATTTGGTTAGGTAACTTACTGCTACTTGTCGGTAAGTTACGGGTATTAAAGTAGATTAGGCTTACGGTACTGTATTATAGCGCTAGTTTCTGACTACCGATCTAAGATGAGCCAACTGTATGCACTCTATTCTGTTAGTTTATGGGTTGTTGTACAATAACTTAGCGTAGTGAAAAAGAATTTGCAAGAATAAGACTAGTAGGCCATGCTAGTGTTGTTTTAGGAGAAGTTTTGTGATGACATAAAATTGCAAAATGCAAGGTTGCCAATGGTACCGGTACGATGTCAAACGCTTTAAATCGTATTTTCGCGAATGGGGAGAATTTTGGAAAAAATTTGGGGACATTTTTTTATTACCTCAAGCAAGGATGGCAGCACGGCACGTTCAGAATTCGCGTACTACGTAGCCTACCTCGAACCGTACCGTACCAGCGTACCATACTTCAGTTTAATTTTTGAAGCGTACCGTACCAACGTACCGTACCGTACTGCCATTCTTGCTTTCAACTACTCGCAACTTTAACTGACTTTGAAATCACTAGCCCAGTCTATAAATCAACGATCTCAATACACACATTTAGCCTCGGCTTCAGCTGTCTTTTGCCTCTGCATACAAAAATCCGGTGCATTGTGCGAAAAGTCTGGAATTTTTAATTCAAACAGCGTACCAACGTACCGTACCCATACCATTACAAAAAAAACGTACCGTACCAACGTACCGTATCCGTACCATTACAAAAAAGGCGAACCGTACCAGCATACCGTACTTCTTAGCAAAAATCAAGGCGTACCGTACCGTACTGCCATCCTTGACCTCAAGTGTATAGTTCTCATTTCTTTAATAAAACCGATTTCCAGCAGTGTCTCTTAAAGGTCATATTTATGCAATTATTTAATTACATAAAACAAAAAAACTGCACAAAATTGCTGTATGGTGGGTTTAACATTCAACTAAATTGCTATAAGCTTGTTTGGCTCAAGAAATGTTGGGTTCAAACAGGCACGTAGCCAGAAACCTGCAATGGAGGGGGGCTGTGGTGGGAGTCAAGCGCCATAAAAAAGGTCTTCACCTCGAGTTGAAAAGGTTTTTCTGTTCGGAATCAATTGAAGACCTTTATTCTTCATCAAATTCATCTTGGTTAGGGAAATTAATTTTCAAATAGTCAGGATTGGAAGCAGTGGTGCCGATCTTTATTAAGCATTGGGGGGGATAATTTGCAATTTTACCCCAATTTCGCCCTATTTTCAGCATTGGGGGGGATGAACCTCGACCACGAATTTGTTCAGATGTGGAAATTTAGTGAAGACCAAAAAAATAAGCAAATGGAACACTTTTTTCCCCAAATTCAGGTGAAGACCAAAAAAAAAGGTTTTCCACAAAAATAGAACACTTTTTTCCCGCAAATTTACATGGTCAGATGTACACCCATTCAAATTATTGGGGGGGATGCAGATGTGGACCATTCTCAAACTATTGGGGGGGATACAGCCAAATTATTGGGGGATATATCCCCCCATCTCCCCCTTGTTTCGGCACCCCTGATTGGAAGTTGATGCTGTTTGAAAGCAAACACGAATCGATATCGCTAATTCACACAAAAATCAAAGAATTATCGATAGTTGATATCACAAACAAAAAGCAAAGACTATAAAAGAAACAAAAAGCAGAGATACCAGAAAAAAAAGCAAAGATTAGTAATCGATACCGAAAATTTTTTATTCTATTTTTCATTAGAATGCACTAAAATATTTGCTAAATCGACCATTAAATGAAACTTGTGAAAGGAAAAACTATCATTACCGTGATATAAAACATATAAAAAATACAGTTTAGGATAATTATAAAGAGCAATATAGCATAAGAGAAACAAAACGATGTAAGCTTAGGCAGACTCAACAAGAACAAAAGTAAAGTTTGAAGATTCTACCAATCAATGACATGTTAGCAAACAGGCGCGTAGCCAGAAATTCGCAATGGGGGGGCTGTATTGGGGGTCTGGGGGCAGAGCCCCCAGCGTTCGAAAATTTTGCATTTTTTTGCAAAAATTAACTTTATTTTAGAGCTATTTTGATTAAAAAATAATGCTTTTAAAATGTGGCTTAGAAATTGGCAGTGCAAACATGATTAAACTGGTGGCATAAATGGGCTGTTTGGAAGATGGCTAATGGTAAAATGTTAGTTCTCTTGTTTAGTTGCTGGTAAATTATAAAATCGAATAGTTCAATAAAACTCACTCGGAGTAATCTATTTTGTATACAGTTTATAGAGAAAGTAATCGGGTGGGGGGGGATAATGAAAAGAGATTTGAGAGAAATGATTGGTAATTAACTAATACTGAATAGTTCCCCCCCTATTCCTTAGTTTATAGTATGTTTGTTGATGACACCTACGTTTAGCATTTTTACACTTGCGATCAAATTTGATTGCTTATTTTTGAGTGACCATTTTCAAAGTTTTTATTTATTTGTTAGTTTTATTTTTGACAAAATAGCCCCCCCTGAATATATGTTTCAAAAGATGTTTCAAATCACTATTTAGTCCACTCCAGTGCATAAAACAGTCTCAAAAGTGCTAAAAACGTAGTGTTTTTCTCATTCTGCATTTTGGTCGACATGCCAATTGGGGTTGCTATAGCCCCCCTTCCCCGCCCTCCCTGGTTACGCTACTGTTAGCAAAAGCATAGAAAAGACGATAATCGATTGAAAAAACTGAAAGCGAAGCATCTGCAATAATCTCTAACAGAAAAGCAAAGAGTGTAGTATCAATTATTGATTACTAATCGATATTTCCAACCCTGGGGGAGGCTATAGCTCTCCCCCCCCTGGCTACGCTGCTGGGATGAAAAACAAATAAATTCTATCTTAATCTACTTTATTGTGTTAATTTTCCTAAAACCAATTTGGCAACGGACAGCTGGTCTTTGTCTCTGGAACGGGAGGAGTGAGGTTTTTGGGCTAGTCAAACAGGACACAGTGTTGCAAACGTTTCTTCGAAAGAAGTGCTGTGATGTTTCTTCAAAATTAGCTGTGTTGCCCGCACGCGCATGATGCGCAGATGGGCCTCGCTAACTTGTTATACACACTTTGGTTTTATACTACAGCGAGAATAATGAAAAAATTGATTTGAAACGTTGTAAAAAATTCTTCCTTGCTTCGTTGTTTGGTTGTATAGACGGTACCAGTACTCGGTACTCGACTTCAAAAGTAGTTCGGTACCGGTACTCGGTACTCATTTCAAAAAGTACCGAATTTTTTTGGTGGTACTCGGTACTTTTTCGACTTTAATGAAATTTCAAATGTCAAATTATGTGATGGCCGGCAAAATCAAGCAAGCTGTTACAGTTGCACGCTTATTTGCTGAAGTTGGCAATTTAAAAATTGGTTACCTGTAATCTTATGGGGAAATATTACAAACGTTTCCAAAACGAGAATACGCTGAGCAAAACAGAATTTTAACATTTGAGGGACCAGAGTGACCATGCTTTTTGGTTATGAATTGATGTGTTGCCAAATAATAATTAAACTTTTGAAAAAAATGGACGAAACAAAAGTACCGACAAAAACTATCGATTTTACAATACCAAAAGTAATTCAAAGTCGGTTCCCGTACTCAAAAAAATGTACTGTTCCAGTATCGGTACTGCAAATCGGCACAAAAAAAGTAGGAAAGTATAATCGTATTTCAAACTGAAAATGTAACTTAATAGCGCACTCTTAACTAACATACAGAATAGTTACTCCAGTTTACGTGATTTTAATAGGAAATGGAGCATTGCCGAGAAAGATGCGATAGTAGATTAGTCGCAGCAAGGCTATTCAAAATCATCGCAACCACCGTTTTCTTCAGTCTCCGCCACTTGGTGATAATACTAATTCTGTTTTCAGTTCGGCTTTCTACTTGGGAAGAGTGGGGCAGGTGCTCTAGAGAATGCGAAGGGGGCGAACAAATCAGAAGTCGAAGCTGCGTCCCAAACCTGGCTGAGGATAACCCATTGTACCCGACCTTGCTTCAGGTTTTGAGGCAATTTCAATCTTATTCGAGTTTCAGGTATGCTAAGTTATCGTTACGTAGCTGCCAATCTGTTGCCTTTTGATGGCTATTGCACATCAGCTTTATCTATATGCAGTAAGTGCATGAAAATTTTAAAGTGAGAAAAAACACTAAAAAAGTGGTGTCACAGATTAAAGGTTACCGTGAGTTCAACGTTTCCTGGGGTCGACGTCACGTGGAGGCATGTAGCAATTTTCGTGGGGCCCTTTTTAATCTCATATTTTGATAAGTTGTGAGTAGCTTAATCTTCGGAGATCAGTTGCTACATTACGCAATAACCAAAACACCAAAAACGTTACCTTGCTTAGGGCTAATTTTGGAATTTTAATTTTTAGATTAACTCTCACCCCCAACGCTCTCTTTGATGGGGCGGCTTTATATTTGTCCGAATATCGGCAATCCTGCGCTTTTCCCTTGAGAGATCGGCAGAAGTGCAACAAGCAAAGATGCCCAGGTAAAATTTACTTTTCGCAGCCTTGTTCTTCCTACGATATGATTGGGGAATGATAACCATAAGACACTACGCGTCAGAAAATACTGCCTACTGCTGTGCTTCTGTGTTTGTACTTCTGCTTAAAGTGGAAAGCAGTCGTCGTATCTTAGTAAGCATTGAAGAGCAGAGACAGGGTCGTTGAGAGAAATTCCGGGCCTGGGTACAGGAACAAAACGAATAGGAATAGGCTTACTTCTCAATCATGCTGCTAATTTATCCCGCAAACTTAGTGAAGAAAGAAAAAGGTCTTCGCTCGAATTGGGCCTGTTTTCTTTTTTTGGAGTTTTGGGAAAATTTAAAAAAGGAGTGCACCCAAATTGAGCCTGTTATTTTCGCAAATTTAGGGTAAGATATTTCTCCAACATTTCACGATTGTTTCTAATCAAGCTTCAACCAGAGGGACCGTTTAAAACAGCGCGGGTCATCCAAAAATCACAAGCATGTGTATACTCTGTCCCCCCGCCCTCCCTCTCAACTGCCTTGCGCAAAGAGGCAAATACTGGTAGGGTAACAAATTAAGGAAAGAGAAAAGATGTTGTTTTGCTTGTATACCTAGCCTACTGCGTCCTTGTATTTCAGCTTGCCCAGAAAATCAGGTTTATTATCACTGCAATCCGTGCGTGCGAAGATGCCAGCGCTTGGACGCAAGAGGTTTGTACGAGAGCCGACCGAATGGGCTCAACGATCTATTAGAAGGCGCGTTACAGTGCAACGACCAAAGCTCAACATGCCGACCTGGCTGTGGATGTCCGCTGCTGTTTCCCTACTTAGGTTCAGATCAGCGTTGTTATCTGTAAGTTGTTTTAAATTTTCATATTTTTTGCGGTTTTGACGTTATTGAAATACTTAAAAGGGTATTTGCATTCTTGCTTTTCTATTTTTTGACTAAAAAGTAGCAAAAACCAAATCGACAACTAACCTCACAAAATGGCAGCTTATATACAGTACCTTTCATCGTTTTTAGATTTTAGATTTTAATTTTATACATCAGTGCTGCCAGAGAGCCAATAATATGATGACAAAACAATCATCTTCTTAAAAATTACTGTTAATTACTGCATTAATTTATATGTGGAAAACCTTACGAAGTTAACATTTTTTAGAATAGTTTGATGTTATGATATTTTTAGATCTTCCTCCTATAGTCATAAACAAAAAGCCCACTCAACAACTATAAACTATATTCTACAATATTGTGAAATATCCTGAAGTACAGTATGTCACGAGGGACATTGTCAAAAAACGATCAATTACAAACAAAATCTTTTTGTAAAAAAGTTTCTAAAGTTCTTCTGGTGTTCTAGGCTAGCTTTGAGAGATCACTCAGATGCCACTCAAAGAACTAACTTAGAGTAGCACCTGAGTGATTTTTCAAAGCTAGCCTAAAACATCAGAAGAACTTTAGAAATTTTTTATTTGAAATGCCAGGTGTACAACTACATTACATTTTTTCGAGAATCTTTTAGTATCCTGTACTTTCATTAATTTGGCAAATTATTAATTGCATAACGTTAGAAATTCTGAAGTTTTAACGAAGCTGATTACACATAAAATCTAATGCACGATTTTACCGTACACTCACGTAAAACAGGGATAATATTCCTGAGGCAAGATTTAATTTGCTATTTATCCTGTTGGGCGTTGGCTGTATTTTCTGCGTTAAAAAAAAGTTGTCGTTTTAACTTGCGTTATTTTATGGCTGAGAGCTACGTAAATAGCTAACAAAGTTAGCAAGTTAGCTTGTTTTCAATATACAAAATGCTATGAGTCCTTGTCATGAAATACAGGCATAGACGACATTTGCTTGTTTCAGATTTCAGCAACGCTGTCCAGTCAACCAAGTAAACAGGGGGACAATCGAAAGCCCATATGGATTGGGAAGAAATTTCCAATCGACAATAGGACCAGGTGAGGTTGTACCTCACCCAACTGTTCTTCCATCCATCACATCCACTCAAAATCCTACAAACACCACTTTCGCCAGTGTAGGTTCCGGTGATGAATCAACAGAGGTCACTACCGGTCAGGTTATCTGCAGTTATGACGCAGTAATTGCAACTTCCCCTGGATATATGCCATGCCGTAAGTGACATTTAGCTAAGTAAAGTATTAATCCTATGCCCACGGCTTGCCACCGCTGCGACGTTTCTTCGAAAGAAACTATTTTAATCAGGATGTTGATTTCTTTGATGCTTTCCGTCTCATTCTTGTCAAACAGAATCGTGAGAATGGGAAGCGCAGAAAAAAAAGGCTGTTCTCAGAAAAAAAATTTTGCGTTCTCCATTCTGGCGATTCTTCTTGACAAATGTCAGGCAAAAAGCTTGGAAGAAATGAACAATCTGATTAAAGCAATTTCCAAGTTTTGTACCACCTAGTCATCGACCAAGTTTTCGAAGGAGCCGTGTTGTCCAGGCGCAGTGACGCGTAGATGGGCCTTGTAAACTCGCTGGAAGCTGCGGCATAATATGTGCGTCGAGTACAATGAAAGATTTAATTTGAAAAATGAATAAACCAGACGAAAATTTTCTAGCAAACACAAAAAGCGACCCACATATGGTTAATTAAACTGATTCTGAAGAATACTTTTTGTATCCTCATTAATAAAGCAATTCAAAAATATTTTGAGGGCCCCCAGGCCCCACGGTGTTGCACTTCCAAACAATGCCAAAACATTTTTCAACCACACACTTGTACACTGTCTTCCCAGTTTCCAAAGTGCTCGATGGACATAGGCGAGATCCAGTTAACGATACAGGAAGTTTAGTTAAAAATTTAAGATGGTTGAAATAATTCAAAAAAACACGTTAAATTATTTTGAATCGTTTCAAGCTAAACATGAGACTGAACTTTCTGCATTAGTCCTGTAACTGGCGAACGTTCCCGCTCATATTTTTGCCCCCAAAAGATTTGAATGTTTTTATCTTTAAATTAGGACTTAAATTGAAAAAAAATTGGGTAGACTTTTTCAGTCATAGTAACGTCGGAGATATGGGCCCCTGAAATTTTTTATTCAGCGCCACCTAGAGGTCAAACCGTTAAAACCTTATGAATCGTATAACTTCCGAGGGTATTGACATATTTGAAAACAATTTATCAACTTTTAAGGTTGTTTAGCATCATCAGATTAAGATAACGTCATTTGATGACGTCAAAATTTGATAGACATCATAATTTCAACACAAAAGAAATGCAAATATTTTAAAGCAAGCATTTTTCGAATAGAATTAGTACATTTATGATAAAACTTTTCGAAACAGTTGTAGAGTAAATACGAATTGCTTTTGCCTGCACAAATCTGTTTTTTTCCGTGAAATATAAACCGCTTCCAACAGGCTAAAGTGAAACTGAGAGCGAGCTGTGGTTAGGATTTTAAACCACGAATTAGAACAGTTGCGTGCGCACATTTGGAATCCAATCAGTGCGCACGCAACAATTCTGATTTGGGGTTTAAAACCCTAACCATAGCTCGCTCTCAGTTTCACTTGAGCCTGTTGGAAGCGGCTTATATTTCACGGAAAAACCCATAAAACTTTTCAATGTTAATGACTTCCGAGTCAGTACCTGGGATAAAAAGATGATATTTGAATAAAACTGATAAGAAATTCAATGAAAATACTAATTTTAAGCGGCTAATTTTTTTAATTCATTTAATTAGCAACGGTTTTTGTTATCAGTTTTTTTTGCTTAATGTTTCATTTTTAAAATTTTTCGGACATGCATTAATTCACCTATATCTTGCCCTGAGTAATGAATGCATAGAAAACAAAATTAAAATGAAGAGACAATAATTTCTCTAACTCTAGCTTAACCCAATACAGTAATCTTTGTTTGCTTGTTATGGGAGATATTAGTTGCGCAACTAGGGGGGTTAGAAGGGCTTCATCTCCCCCCCACCTCGCCAAGCCAGTTCAAAATTGCTAGCGTTCAAACATGTTTTGGATATTTGGCATGTGAGTAAGGGCAGGGGATTTAAAGGGGCTGGACGATGAAATTCTTCAAGTAGCTTTTAAATTTTAGCAATAGTTTTTAAATGGCTCAAAAAAGATAAAAAATTTGATCCGAACTGCGCTAAATATGCTATTTTTTCTGAACAAAAAAAATCGCCAAGCGGCTGTGGGCTTCGCCCACAGACCCTCATGGCCTTTGGCGGCTGGGAGGTCGCTCCTGACGCTCGTTTGTGATACGCCCAAAAAACTCTAGTTTACTCAGTACGCTGTCCAAGTGGGACGTTTTTCAAGCAAAAAAAAAATTTTTAGGTCAAGCCCCACCCATAAAAAATCTTGATTGCGCGCCTGGAGGATATAGTGCACATTTTTTTGGAACACTTCGTAAAATCAAGAGTAAAAAACAAATTACTACACCCAAAGACGTAGTCTGGGGGCCACGGTGGCCATGTCTCCCCTAAACCGAACTATTGTCGAAGTGTTATTTGTGAAAAGAAATTAAGGTTTTAGCTAAAACTTAACTATTGAAGAAATCCGAGATGTGAAGTGTGATAAATTTGCTTTTACGTCAGCCCAACGATTGAAGTTTTCACTTTAATTGTACGGTTTATTTAGCATATTGTTTTGAAAGAATTAATTTTTTGTGGTGGTATGGGCACTCTTTTTGTGTTTTTGCGCATCATTATGCGTATTACTATATTGTCGAAAATCGATACCCGTGACAAAAATAAATAACCTACACAGCTCGTTTTACTCAACAGCGAACGAACCAACCACCTAAAAATTTTGTTTATTCATGATGAATAGATTAGATGTAAAATGGCCAGTGATGCAACCAGGTAGAGAGGCTAGGGGGCTTCACCTTCCTACCCTCATCCCGTAGCCATATCACATGGAAATTTACCTTAAAATACAGGGTGTTCCAAAAGAAACAGTGCACTGAGCACTTTCATAAGTATACCATACATTACTTCATATAGCATACAATAATTAAGATAAAACTCATATCGGAATATGCAAAATCAAGTCATATGTTAGTAAAAAAGTAGAAATAATCCAATTTGATATTTTACGTAATATTATGATGTCATAATACAGAGTTCCATGGTTTCTGTCGGTGGTTTGAAAATATGTCTTCTGTCGGTGGTTTGAAAACTTTATTCTAGAGAAAGGTGAAAACATTTTAAACCATACATTCTTCAGTGATGAAGCATGGTTTTATTTGTCCGGGTACACGAACAGTCAGAACTCTAGAGTGTGGTCTACAGAAAATCCCCATGCTCTGTTTCAGAAGCCACTCCACCATCAGAAAGTTGGTGTTTGGGTGTGGTCTACTCTAGAGTGTGGTCTACAGAAAATCCCCATGCTCTGTTTCAGAAGCCACTCCACCATCAGAAAGTTGGTGTTTGGTGTTGTTTTGTCAAGGGGGCGTATAATTGGACCTATCTTTTTTGAAAACACCATCACATCTGAGCGTTACATTCATAACATCCTGGAGCCATTTTTTGATCAACTGACGGAGCAAGAAAAGCAACAAGGCTGGTTCCAGCAAGATGGTGCAGCTGCACATACGGCTCGTGTCAGTATGGCTGCAGTTGGTGAAGTCTTTGGGGATCGTGTGATCTCTCGTGGTTTGTGGCCACCTCGATCACCGGATTTAACGCCTCCTGACTTTTATTTGTGGGGTAAATTGAAAGGCTCGGTATATGCAGACAATCCTCGAACCACAAATGAACTGAAGCAGAAAATAACAAGTGTTATTCAAAACATCCAACCTGATGAACTTGAGCGTATTTTTCAAAACACGCAGAGTTGCGCTCGATTATGTCTGCAGGTGAATGGTGCACACTTCCAGCAGTTATTGTAGATCATATCTTACTGCACGAGTCAAGCCTCAATCGCACTTTTGTTGAATTGATAAGGTATTGGATTTGTAAATATTTGCAATAAATAGTACGTTTCTGTGAGTTTTGTTTCTTTGGGTTATTAGCACATTTCTACTGCACTGTTTCTTTTTGAACACCCTGTACAAGAGTTCAAATGTATTTTATAGACTTGACCTGTAAGTAATTAGGGGAAGGAGCCTGATGGGGCTAGACAATTTAATTCTTAAACTGTTTCTAAATCTTAGCGCTTAGTACTTTTAAACGGTCCTAAAAACGGACGAAGTTTGATCCCAATGCGTCAAAAAAGCTATTTTCTCAAAAAATGACCAGAATAGCCCAGCCCCGTTTGGAACGCGCTTGAATTGAGCAGTTTTTTCAGCAAGCTGCTCATTCTTGCTGAGACATTTTTTAAAGGACAAAAATTTTGACTTTTGATTCAAGACTTGCCCTTCGCAAAATTTTGGTTGCACGCCAGAAGAGCTATTCCTGCTATAGTGCTGTAGTTCAGACACTGGCCCTAACCCTCTTTAGCCAAGTCATTTAGAAAAAAAATTATGATGGTACCTATTGCACAAAACAAGTTTTATATTGCGTTTGGAAAATTGAATTAGTCATTATGTTGGGGGTCATTTTTTTAATATTACTACCGCGCTTCAATGAATAATATTTTCAAACAAGTGTTTGCGTCCAAAAAATAACTGAAATTTGTAATTGTAATTACATTTTATTCACCAAGTTGCTTTGGCCAGGAGATAGCGAAGGGACCTTTCGGTCTTCGAGTCAAGCTGCCACCTGCCCACTTGTCTACCACACGCGGCAGGTCTTCATACTGTCCCTTTAATTGCTGAACGTCAAGCAGGAAAGCTATCAATTTTTATAGTCTTTGGTTTGATCCGGCCGGAATCGAACCCGAGTCTACCGCTTCAATAGCAGACGCTCTATCCACTCGACCACTGATCGGTTTATTTTCTTATCGGGTTAATTATAGAGATACTGGTCGAAATCGCTTTTATTTAAGAAATGAGAACTACCTGAGGTAATAAAGAGGTGCCTTAAACCTTTTTCAAAAATTTGCTAACTGCGAAATGCAGGGTTGTTAATGGTACGAGTCAAACGGATTAAATCGTGTTTTTGCAAAAAAGGGGAATTGCGGAGAAAGGTTTGGCGCACCTCTTCATTACTTCAAATAGTTCTCATTTCTTAACTCCAATAAGAAAGAACCATGGACCAAGAACACAATTTTTCTAAATTATGGTCGGCAAATTTTCCATTATTTTTAAGCGCGAAAATCTAAAGTTTTGCATTTCGTTAAGTTTTTGATGATAATTCGAAATAGTAGTATCCAGGGGCGTATTTAGAGGGGACCATTGGGCCATGGCCCCCCCTTTGAGTCGCCAGGATCGTATAATTAGCATTGAATAGTACGCAAAATTGCGGCGTGGCCCCACCCTTTGCAAGTTGGGCAGAAGCTTTGACTGATTGATTGATTTATTTATTTTGGCGTCAAAAATTACAAAACTGATTAAAACGAAATAAAATAAAATGCGACGCCGCAGGGTCCATGAGAAGCCCAAAGATGGCTTTTAATCGGTAGTTCACAGTGGAACTACCGATTCATAGACTCTGCATCAAAAGGAAAACCAGTTGATCACACAAACGGTTGTTTTATGCGTTTCTGTAAGGCTTGCACCCACGTTTGGGCGAAAAATCGGACTAAATTTGAGTGAAGACCTTTTTTTTGCTCTTCACCTGATTTTGGGCGAAAAATCAGACTAAATTTGAATGAAGACCTTTTTTTTTTGCTTTTCACCTAATTTGGTCAAAAAATCGGACTGATTTTGGGTGGAACAATTTCTTATTCTGATCTTTGTTTTTCTCAAATTTTCTGAAGTCCCCCCCCCTTTTCAAAATCCTGCGTACGCTACTGGTAGTATCTAAAATAATGAATGTCATTATGAAGTTTTACACGTAAGCAGGAATGTTGATTACGTTCCGTAACGGTATCGTGGTAACGATAAGACCGTAACTCGTAAATTGGGAATAAGAATAACTAAAAACTATAAATTCTTAACGTGGAAATGGTCTATTTTAAGGTTTTAATTTCATCAATTAGGACCCCAGTCCAAACTTTCACTGATTACGCATCCCCACTTGTTCAGTAGTTTCTCAACCCAGAGATGGAACCGGTCAGGATTTTCTCGACCCGACCCGACCCGACCGGTAAATTTCAAAATCATCGCCGGTTGACCGGCCGGTCGACCGGCCAGTTGACCGGTTTCTGACCGGCCCGGTCGACCGGTTTTTTTACAGAAGGTTTTATGTATCTAATAAAAAATTTTCCGAGGGTGGGGGCATGGGTGAGGGGTTAAAATTTGTGACTTTGAACGGGTGTCTCAGAAAAAAAAACGCAAAAAAATTTTTGCGTTTTTTGTAAAAATGACTCAATTTTCAGACCTTTTTTGGTTAAGTTTCGGTTTGAATGACCTGTTTTGAGCAGCGCAAAACGTGCACAAAATAAGTATAAAAAGCACTGAAGGGCACAAGCTAAATTATTAGACGTTCTTTCCAATGATAATTTGCAAAAGGCCAAAAAATGAAGTTACAAGTTTTTAGCTATTGGTGACAGATTATTATTTTGCAATTTGCCGAGCAGCAAACACTAAACTTTTTTTCAGCAGTGCTGCCTTTGCAGTTACAAAAAGATGAGAAAAAAAATAACAGCAAAAGATAGGTAACAGCAAAAACATACGAATATCACAATACTTGTACTATTGCACCCAAAAACATTAAAATGATGGAGCAATAACATTACGTGATATTGAAAATTATGTCAGTAACAGCGTGAAAAAAAGGAATATTGAAAAATTATGTCACTAACAGCCTGAAAAAACTTAACAATATTCATAACAACTATACACAGTGGGCACAAAATTAGTCAAATAGACGTTTAAACGTGGTCTAGATTTATGCAGCAGACGTAATTCAAATGGTCTAATTTTTGTCTAAATGCTGTCTATTTTGCAAAAATGTATGTAGTTAAAAAGACGTCTTTATAACGACGTCCAATTTACATAAATTATAGACCTTAACACGTTGCTTAATTTTTCGTATTTTTGACGTCTTTGTTTAGACGTTTATTCAACTCAGTGCATTTTGCAAAATAGACAACATTTAGACCAATTTTTGTTTTAGACGTCTTTTAGACGTTTTGTGCCCACTAAGTAGGCTGCTTCACTAACAGTTTGAGAAAATATGAAAAGGATCTATTGCAAAACATTATGTATTGGAAAAGATTTTTAGCTCCACAGAGATTTATATACGGACGGAACAATTAATATAAATCTCAGTGGAGCTAAAAACCTTTTCCAATACATAATGTTTTGCAATAGATCCTTTTCATATTTTCTGAAACTGTTAGTGAAGCAGCTAGTTGTTACGAATATTATTAATTTTTTTCACGCTGTTGGTGACATAATTTTTCAGTATTCCTTTTTTTACGCTGTTAGTGACATAATTTTCAATATTGTATAATGTTATCGCTCCATGATATTAACGTTTTTGGGTATAATAGTACAAGTATTGTGATGTTCGCATGTTTTTACTAATTACCTATCTTATGCTGTTATTTTTTTTTCTCATTTATCTTTTTGTAACTGCGAAGGCAGCACTGCCAAAAATTGTTCTAAAGAAGCTTCCCGGTTTGGGAAGTCAAACCAATAAATAAGCTCATCGGTAGTACGAAGTGGTTATGAATAACTATCCCGATGAACGCAACGCGTCCGTTATTTTCATTGAAAACACTAAACTGTTATGACATTGGCTAGAAAACATTCGAAATATAATGTGCCCCAGCAGTTTGTAGAAATGCTGCTACTTCAGAATAAGCCATGGTTAGTTGGATATCAAAAAAAGAGCTATGTCTTTCTTGCCTAGTGTAGAGTGTGGTAAATTTAAGTCGAAACAAGCTTTTCAAAGCGGCAAGATTTTAGCATGTACTAAAAAATCTGAAATCTGCCCCACTTTTACCTTTAAGCTAATTAAAATGATGCTAAAATGCCTGGTAGCGTACACCTCTTCCACATGCACGCTCGATTAGAATCTGATTAGGCGATTTTAACGTATATTTTGCACTTTTTTGCTTTGTGCCGTGGCCCAAAGTCGGAAGGCATGGCACAACACTCCCACTTTAAATACGTCCCTGGATGTGCATATCGTAATGATCGCAGCATATTAGTCACAGCTTGAAACCATTCAACAAGTGTTTTCAAAAGGTGTGGTTTGTTGACACTGATTTTTATAAAAAGTTTTATTTATGATAAAATATATAGGTATATTTCGGTTGGTGCTTAGATGTCTTTTAGTTGCCAAAAAGGAGAATTCGACCGGTTTTTCAACCGGCTTGACCGGCCGGTCGAAGAATCTCGACCCGGCCGGCAACCCGACCGGCCGGTCGACCCGACCAGTGCCGGTCGACCCGGCCGGTTTCCATCTCTGTCTCAACCACAAACCTTATTGTTTGGTTACACGCTTTTTTTCACGGAAATTTTTAAATATCATAGTTTTAAAATATTGCATAGCGACTATGATATTATTATCTAAAAGTATTGCAAAATACTGTAAATTTATATTTTTAAAATGAAATGAGGTACTGTACTTGCAAGCTCACGTCCTTGGAAAAAACTGGGTGCTGTGGTAAAGGGCATAAGTCCTCATGTCTCCGTTGAACAATTTTTGCAATTTTTTTTTTTTTTTTTCAGAAAAATAGCAATTTTTGTGACTTTTATAAGAGATTACACAGTTAGATTTTCAAAGCAATTTGGAAAAAGAAAATACCGTAAAAGTTAGAAAAACTTTAGCTTTCCCACATTTTTCCAATCCTAATTTTAAGCAAATCTTTTCCTTACGTTTCAGTGCATGTGATGTTTCTCCACAGTCTTGCATCTAATGCTTATCAATGAATGAGTGCATACGTTTCGGCCGCCAAGAGATACTTTGCAAAATTTAACATAAGTTATTTAACTGCAAAAACTAACCTGAGAATCCCAGCAGGGCCGTATTAAAGATGAAAGCATTAAAGGCATTTGCTCCGGGGCCCTTCTTCAAAAAACACACTAATTGTCCAGACGTAAAAATTGGAGTTGTTCTTTCTTATCTCAGAACAAATTCTTCGCAATATTCGCTTGCGTATTTTCAGAACAGTAGCTGTCGTTCTCAAGAAACGTTTTGTTAGTTGTAACAGGGCTATACTACATGTAACACATTTATTATATCATTGGCCAGCCCTGGTAACTGTTGTGCATTTTATTATCAGGCATAAAATTTCTTCTGATTCCACATTCACATAAGCACGGTTATGTTTTAGTATTAGCAACTTTAAAATATTTGCGTACGGACCTTCAGATTCCTTGTTATTGCCCTGAATGCTTTTAGTGTTTTGCTGTTTGTACCAGCCGCATCGGAAGTATTAGCAGAAATAGAAAGAACTGTCTACACTGCGTTTTGCCCCCCTCATTCTCCAATTCAAGCTTTCACACAAAGCCATTGAAAATAAGCTTTACTATGACTTATTGGCTACAACATTATGTTATTTTTGAAACAAAGAAAAGAAACGGTTTGACAGGCCAGAAGTCAATGCCAGAAGGCGTAGCAAAAGAGGGGCATTGGACCCGCACCTCCCAAATGAAATACCACCAATGATAAAAGGATGACAACGAAGCCTATTGTTTATCAAATTTCAGTTTCTTTTAGCATTTTTGCCTACAATTACAGTACCGATAATAAACAATAATATCAACGATGACAACCAGGGGGCCCAGGCCCCCTCAATTCAAATGTTGTCAATCAATTAAAATGTATAACTCGGGAGAAATTCAAGATTTTTGGTCCTAAAAGTGCAACCTCTGGCCTTCTTCAAACCTTTTTATTAACTTTAAAATGCAATAAGATGAGTACAGTAGTAACCATATATTATACCAACTTTAAATAACAATCCACCTCCACCTAACCAGTTTTTAGGAGACAAAATAACTTATTTTTAAAAAAATAGCGAGGGAAAATGTTTATTGAACAAATTATTGAATTTGAATTGAGGGGCTCCGGGCCCCCTGGTCGTACATGTAATGCTAAAACTGGTTATTTTCTAGGCAAAACAAAAGATCTCCCAGGAAAACAAATCTTCGAGTGAATTATTACTTACTGCTAAATACGTATATTGCAAAAGGCAATGTACCTTGCTCCCCTTCACCTGGGCCAAGCCAATTACAAAATTTATCACAAAAAAATGCTACGTTTTAAACGTGAATTGTAAGTAAAAGGAGGACTGAACAAATTAATTTTTTCAATTGGCTTTCAAATCTTAAAAGTTTAGTTCTTTCAAATGGCTATAAAACGTGATCCAAATGGCATCAAAATAGCAGTTTTTTCCAAAAATTACAAAATTTTTCAAAAAATCGCCCATAGCCTCCCGCGGCTGGGAACCCGCCCCCAGAACACCGCCTGTGATACGTTTGAGTTACAGCAGTTTCTTCACGGCGCCTCCACAATAAAATTTAACACATATTTTGAAAACATTAACTTTTGGTTCAAGTCCAACCCCTTTACAAACATCTTATTTACGCACTAACCCAGGCCCCAAGCTTCTGGTTTTCCATTCTAAGATATTTTGCGCCTTAAAAAAATCCCTCCTGTTGAAAACTTCTAGTGACGTCATACTGTATCTGATTTGCGGATTGGGGCCCCCAATCAAAAATCTTGGCTACGCCTATGCCAGAATTCAAGAAATTTTCTGCTTGGTTATTTTCCTTTCAACCAATCAAAAAACAATGCTGTCCTCGAGCCGAGGACAGGACATTTTCGAGGTCTTGTAAGGTTCGAGGCCAAGGCCAAGGACTTGAGCTTCGAGGCCAAGGCCAAGGACTTCAAAATGTGTCCTCGAGGCCAAGGACGTCCTCGAGGGCTCCACCTCTAACTTTAATTTTTTCATTTCCTTCGTGTTCAAATTATGACGTCATTTTGAACAGTGACCTCCCCAAATGACGTCATCTTAATCTAACAATGCAAAACAACGTTTATAGTTGACAAATTGCTTTTAAACATGTCAATAAACCTTTTAGTTATACATCTTATAAGGTTTTAATGATGAAAACACTGGTCTCAAACTTTGTGACGTCATATCAAAGTTTGATATCATCAAATAACGTTATCAGGTTTTAACGGTGTGACACTAGGTGGCGCTAATTAAAAATTTTAGGGCCCCATATCTCCGATATTACCATGATTGAAAAAGTCTACCTAAATTTTTTTAAAATTTGGGTCCTAATTAAAAGATTAAAAAACTCAAAACTTTTGGTGGCAAAAATATAAGCGGGACGTTCCCAAGTCCCGGACCATCATTGCGCCTGGGCAACGTAGCTCCACCAGAAGAAATGTTGCTGCGGTGGCAAGCCATTGGCAACATTGTGTTGGAATTGACCGGCCGGAGATTTGAATGTCAAACCTCCCACTCCAGAGACGAAAGCGTTACCGCCCGACTAACTGAATATGTATTATCCGGTCGGAAAAAAAAAAGTCAAAATATGTATTAACCTGACACGTAACATTTAGTGACTCTGACAAAAACATTCCACTAGCTTAAGCTTTTCAAATCGTTGATTTTGATTAGGTTTCACTTGGAAAGTTGCTCAGAGGGTGGCACCCTAAATCATATTAGTATGCTTGTCTTTCAAGCATCTACTGCTAAAAAAGTTCTCTAAACTCAAACCATTTAAAAAATTGATTTTTTGCGGTGTACGCGGAAGAGTGGTATTCCCAACTTATGTCAAACGATTTGTTTCTTGAAAAAAGATTACCTGTCAAGCACAGTTCAAAAAATTGATTTTGCAAAGTCAGTTTGAATGGTTTACTGAGGGGTGGTACCCTTGCAATGTTTGTCTCTGAAATAGCTACCGGCATCAAACTACTGTAAAATAGATCTTTTATAGCTTCCTTAAGCCGTTCAAAAAACTGTTTTTTGTAGGTCATTTTGAGGAGGTTGCCTAGGAGTGATACCAGTGGTATTATCAAAACTTTACAGGAATCGGATGTCTAACCGGTTCTCTGAACTTTAAAAGATTCCTTTCAGGACCAGCGCCGGAGTAGCGTGACTGGGGGGGGAGCAAAAAATATTTGAGGGGCACAGATAAATTTTACCTTCATCTTCGGGAAAGAAGACCAAAAACAGAGTCTTCATCCTGGCCGTTTACCTTCTTTCGGGGCACAAGTCTCACTTGGAGGGGGCATGTTTATTGCCTGGCGGGGCACTGCGGGATTTTGTGGTGCGGATCTCGCTTTCAGCCCACAAATTCAGGGGTGAAGACCACAAAAATAAAAGGTCTTCGGCGCAAAATCTTAGGCTCATTTTTGGCGTTCAGTGGTGTTTTTTGTCCTGGAACGAAATTTCACTCACGCTTGGGGGGTACAAGGAGTTTTTTGGGGGGCACAGGCCTTGAAATGCACTCCAGTGGCACCGGGCCTGTTACTTTGTTTTGGGGCACAATCCTCGCTTGGGGGCACACTTCTCGCTTGGGGGAAACACCTCGCTTAGTGGGGTTACAAGCAGTGATTTGGGGGGGCATGGCCCCGAAATGCCCCCCATGGCGCCGGGCCTGATTCATTTGTACCAAAAGTGCAGGATACCTATGCGAGCAATTTTTAGCAGTCGGTTTACGCGAACCGGCTGAATAGCACTCGTGGGTGGCAGAGTTTACGTAAGTCAGGCCGGGCTTTTCCGGTCGAGTTCAGGCCTAACGTTGCCAAAATTTCGGGCTTAATTCGGGCCTAAGACGTGCTTTCTGTCTTAGGTGCACAAAAATATAATCAAAATAACTTGGCAACCATGCTGAACAAAGACTTCATTCGAGGATCAATGCGATAATTGGTGTACAATGATTGCACTTATTGCAACACAATTTATCATCAATAACCATTTTTTCGGGCATGATTTGGGCTTCAAATTAGTTTTTGAGTTCGGGCTGATATTTTTGAGTTCGTGTCGGGTTCGGGTCTCAACTAGTCGACCCGTTTACAACTCTGCTGGGTGGCACCTAAATATTTCAGGAAATAAAACGGCGTTTGTAGTTCAACACCTTCACCCAAAAACTAGATTTTGGTGTTAAGCTGTTTTAGAGAAAAGCGTACAAAATTTGGAGGAAAAAAGAAAAGGTCATTGCGGCCAAAAGTGGTGTGGTAGAGATAAAAGCGTGTCTTAAGGTATAATGTGTAACCGTGTGGCTTATTTGCGCCGTACTCAAGCCGTTTTTGACTAAGATCGTCTTTTCCGCCTACTTTCAGATCGGTTTTCGAGCCCTAAAACTAAAATCACGTAATCTGTTGAGGCATTGCCTCAAAATTTAGCACAAAGAAAGATCTAGTAAATTCTCCCACCCTTACCCCTCAAAAAATTTCAAGTTTAAAAGAGCATTCAAGTCAAGTCTTTCACTCTAGACCAAAGTGTTGCGATCAGCCTAAAATGTCTTTTCACCAAATTTGAAGTTTCTACGCCTTCCCGTTTTCAAGATATTGCAGTTCAAAATTAGCCGTTTTCCTCTTACTTCAGTGTTGCCATCTTGTCAGTATCGCGACAGAAGACTAACTTTTGGAAAGCTGTCTAACAATTACTGAAAAGTAGCTAGTTTTACAGTTCCAAACCTTTAGTTTGTTTTACAATAAATCTGCTGCAAAAATATTTATTGCGAATCAGGAACATGCAGTATCCTTTTTAAATTTTATTTCTAATTGGCAACTCTGGCAAAATTTCTAACGAGTAAAAGCTTTACGAAGGGAAATCTAATGTCATATCTCAAAAACGGAAGGTCGTAGAAAGCTCAAATTTGGTGATGTTAGTGTATAGATCTGTCAAAGTTTTTTTGAGAGAAAATCGAGCAAAAAAGTTTCCAACCTGAACGCTCTTTTACATTTGCTAAATCCAACGGTTCGCAAATTATAAGCAAAAGTATGAAATTTCGCAGTAAGTAGTTGGAAAATGGCCAAGTAAAACCAAAGAAGGAGTGTTCCGTCCTTCAAATTATTTTGAAGGAAAGCACAGAGCTGAAAAAGATATTACATTGACTGGCTATGATATAAATGGTTGAAAACCAAAAATAAAAGTTTTGTGATAATAAAAATCAAAAGGAGTTTAAAAATCAAAAGGAGTTTTCACAGAAAAACTTTAAGTTAAAGAGAATGAAAATGAAAAATATTCATCCGTGCATTTTTAATTTACTCTTTTAAAGGGTTAAAATTAGGGTTTGAAAAAGGGTTTAGGTTAGGGTTTCAAAGTAAAGATTAGAATTTGGGTTAAATTTAGGTCACTATGAATGAAGAAGTAGATAAAATTTTCTGGTGAAACCGTCTCTTCCAATCTAAAACCACTTGTTTAGTCTTAGGATATATGCAACACTATCACAAATAATAACCCTTGTTTAATTAGGCTTGGTGATATTTCTGTAGCTGAATGACATTTCGTTTGATCTTCCGTTATGATTTATCAAGCTTTTATACATCAATTTTTGTGCAGTGTGCGTCGGTAACGTCAGAGAGCTTCCGTGTTTTCATGATGAAACAACTTCTTGTCCAGTCATGTGCATCGCAGGTGGGTTGGTGTGTTTTGATTGGTTACTGCTGCTCTAGGACGGATTCCTTTTCCATTTTTTAGTTTTATTTATTTTTGCAGAGATGCTGAGTCGGCGACCATGCGACCTTAATGGTTGCAACTCTGGTCCTTCGCATCTCTTCGTCACTGCGTACTTTTTGCTTTCTTACCTCAAACGCGACAACAAAACATATGAACTGAAGTGGGAAAGCGTAGAAAAAGTTTTGTGCTAGACCCTGTTGTCGAATTTCAAACTTAAGGCCTGTATAAAAAAGGAGACAAAAATGGCTCTTCTGAAAGGTACAACAGATTTAAAAAGGAGATGGTTGAGCCATGTATTAGGTGGTGACCAGTGATCACGGGAGATCAAAGAAGAGCTTTTCTTGTTTTATCCTGCATAGATAAGAATACATAATTGTGGTGATCGTACCAGAGAAGTCAAGATAGCTCACCGCGTAGAGGACGAGACAAGCCTTCAGTAGTTTTTCCAGAGAGGGTGAAAGACTCTAGCAAATCATTTACTTTAATTGGTTGGCGCATAAGTTCTGTAATATAATCCTCTAACGTTTACAATTTCTGAGATAGTTTGTGAAGAGATAATGCGTGATAAGAAGTCAGGGGCGTCGCCAGCTTCGCGAGATCGGGGGGGGGGCAAAATTAAAATCAGGGGCAAAGCTTTTTCATTATTCCTGAATTGGATTGAGGCGAAGTTTCAGTGAAAATCAGGTGATTTCCAAAAAATAAAAATAAATGGTCTTCGCCGAAATCCGAAGGCTTTTTCTGGCTGAAATCACAAATTTAAACGTTTTTCCGGCCAAAATCAGGTGATCTCCAAAAAAAAAAGGTCTTCGCCGAAATCCGAAGGCTTTTTCTGGCAGAAATCACAAATTTAAACGTTTTTTCCGGCCAAAAACAGTAACTTTTTCCTCCCCAAAAAATACCGTGGGGGGCAAGAAATAAATCGGGGGGGGCAAAAACGAAAATCGGGGGGGCATTGCCCCCCTGCCCCCCCGCTGGCGACACGCCTGTAAGGAGTTCAAAAATTTATAAGACCTTTCATCCATATTTTTGGGGCCTTTAGACTTCCAATAACTTTTTCCATTAATTTTCAATTGGTTCGAAAATCACTCATTTATCTTTCACGGTCTAAAGTTTGCTTTTGCTTTATAAAACTTGCATCTTGAATCAAATACAAAAACAGTGTTTGTTAAAAATTAGCAGCAATTAAGAATCATTAAATTTTTTTTTTTTATTCAATGATTGTCAACCTAAAACTATAGGTTTTCGTGTTTGGACCAGTAACTTGTTCCATCTTCACGGCTGGCATTTAGAAGCATAAGTTATTCATCTATACAATTAATTATTGTAATAAACAGTGCGAATGAGCTATCGCGACGCGTTTCGACCTTGCTCAAGGATCTCATCAGGCGAAAAGAATAACACATATTTAAACATGCAATAATATAAAACTGCTACCAAAAATTTTGGAAACAAAAACTTAGCAGCAATTTAGAATCATTAAACTTTCAAACATGCAATAATATAAAACTGCAATTACCAAATTTGGAAATAAAAATTGCACCGATAAACATATCTGCTTTGTCTATGCAAAATTGTCTTTTGCATAGACAAAGCAGATGCGTTTATCGGTGCAATTTTTATTTCCAAATTTGGTAATTGCAGTTTTATATTATTGCATGTTTGAAAGTTTAATGATTCTAAATTGCTGCTAAGTTTTGTTACCAAAATTTTTGGTTGCAGTTTTATATCATTGCATGCTTAAATATGTGTTATTCTTTTCGCCTGATGAGACCCTTGAGCAAGGTCGAAACGCGTCGTGATAGCTCATTCGCACTGTTTATTACAATAATAAATTGTATAGATGAATAACTTATGTGGCCCAAGTTACTGATCGAAACACAAAAACTTATAGTTTTAGGTTGACAATCATTGAATAAAAAAAAAATTTTAGTGTTTGTTAGTTTGTTGCTGTGGCATTGAATTTGCGTCAAACTGTCAGTGCTGTTAAGTAGTCGTCCTTTGATCATAAAATACACACTATCTTTTCCAGCTGAATATCAAACAGGCGTTGTGAATACCAATTTTTCGGTTCTGCTTTGAATCGATAGTTAAACATGCCGATGAAATCAGTAGTAGGATTGTTAATAAATCTATAACCAGATCTTTAGTGTTTAGGTACCATCTCTTAGTTTTAATAAAATTAAGTGGTCTCTTTTTGTGATTTACAGTACATAAAATATTTTCATTTATTAAAAAGTGGAACTTTACTAACTGGGTGCAAACTTTTCTGTGAAATCTTTCGCAAAAAATAGTTGATTTTATCCAAAGTAAAAGACCCAAACAACGTGAAGTTTTAAACTTTGATCACTTTTAGACTTTTGGTCTGAACTTTTAAATCGAAATATCATTTTTTGACAACCGTATTGGTACGATTTAGGACAAAAAATTGAACCACAAATACAAAAATAAGACAACTTTGGTTAAGGCCATGTTGTTTCTGCTTTTTCGAGGTTTCTGCTTGTTTAAGTCTGATCAATGGTTTGTACTACATCTTTATTTTCCAAGTTGTCTGGGCCAGAAGACAGAAAAGGGGCGTTTTTGGTATTCGGGTCAAGTTATCACCAACCCACCTGTTTTTACCAAACATGGTGGAGGCTTCACACTGATCCATTTTATTGCTGAGCGTCAAGCAGGAAAGGTGTAAAGACTGTCTCAATTTTTAGCCTTTGGTTTGACCCGACTGGAAATCCAACCCGAGTCTACTGTTTCAATAGTAGATGCTCTATCAACTCCACTACTGATCGGTTTAAAGCAACTGATTTACATTACAATGCGGTTTAGATTCAGAATGATTGCGGAAGTTGGAAGAAGTGACGGTGCATGAGCATGTTGGAGAACTGTCTGTTTTCATTTAATTTATTTGCAAACTCGCTGAACCTTGCGAAATCAGTGAACAGGCATTGGCTATATAGCTCCGCTGTTTTTTTGCCACTCTTAATATGTGGAATGATATTTAATTATTTCAAACACAGCATTTTAAAAATAGGCCTATTACAGTTCGTGCAATGCATAATGTTTTATCAATTACGACATTCCCAAATTTTCATGGAATTGATTATTATCGTTAAAAACAAACAATCAATAAATAATAAAACTAATAAAGTAAATACTTGTTCTGTGTGTGTCGATGTGCGCAGCGATGGCAGAACCATTTTGAAAGTGGGGGGGCCCAAAGTCTATCCAGTTTTTTCACCTACAGCGCATAACGCGCAGTTATAAGCTTACAGCGATTTTCGTTGTTTTAGCACTAGCTACTGCAAATGCAGCATGTCGCTAAAGATTACCGAAACAACGTAGTTCGTTTAAAAAAGTGCGCCCATAAATGCTATTCCAAGCCGTAATTAATCATCAAAAACTATAGCAATAATATTAGGCCTATTCAATATCCATAATAAAACAGTCGCAAATTTAGTCACAGCAAAAATGCTACATTGTGATTTGTTAGTAAACACACTGCAAATGTACACATTAAACTCGACATACAGCCCGATAAAAAGGAGGATACCTGATAAGCTAGGGCCTTGCCTCAATTTTTTTCTTGAAATGTATAGGATATACTGACCAATTTTTTCCCTTTGTTTACATATTACATTGCAGGCTTTGAAACTCCCGATATTTTTTAAAGTTCCGACTCCTGTACTCTACAAGTCCACAGTCTTGCTTAAATCTAGGAGAAAAATTTTTTGCAGTAACGTATAGCTTAACAAAGATTTGCCAAAATCTCCAGTATTTGATCACTGTTAATTTTGCAACTGCGATTCCACTAGCTTGTCCGCTTGACTTAAAAATAAACTCAGCTTATCATATTATGGGTCTATTGCAAACCGTAAATTGTAAAAAGCAGTTAAATATTTCTATTCCAAACCAAGTCTTTAGCCCTCCGTTTAGCTAAATTTGCAAACTTACTTATCATTGTGGGAGTACCAGTACCGCTTCGACTATCATAGCTTGAACATAAATCGCTGGCAAGCCACTACCATTATCCGAATTTTCGTCGCTATCTTCCCCTTGGTTTATTATCGGCTGCTTAGATGGAGGTTCTGAACTTGACTGTTCTGCTAACGAACGTTTGCAAAAAAACGATTTTATCTTTTTCGTTTTATTTCTATATTAGCATTATAAACGTGCTAAGCTCAACAGCAACATATACAAATAACATATAACAGGCGCGTAGCCAGAAATCTGCAATGCGGGGGGGGGTTGTTTTGGGGAAGATAGCCAATAGGGGTCTGGGGGCGAAGCCCCCAGCCGCCGGAGGCACGAGGGTCTGGGGGTGGAGCCCCCACCGCTCGAAAATTTTGCATTTTTTAGCAAAAATAACTTAATTTTAGGGCTATTTTGATTAAAAAATTATGCTTTTAAAACGTGGCTTAGAAATTGGCAGTGCAAACATGATTAAACTGGTGACATAAATGGGCTATTTGGAAGGTGGCTAATGGTAAAATGTTTGTTCTCTTGTTTAGATGCTGGTAAATTATAAAATCGAATAGTTCAATAAAACTAACGTGGAGTAATCTATTTCTTATACAGTTTATAGAGAAAAAAATTGCGGGGGGGGCTAATGAAAAGAGATTTGAGAGAAATGATTGGTAATTAAATAATACTGAATAGTCCCCCTATTCCGTAGTTTATAGTATATTTGTTGATGACACCTATGTTTAGCATTTTTACGCTTGCGATCAAATTTGATTGCTTATTTTTGACGGTTTTTCAAAGTTTTCATTTATTTGTTAGTTTTGTTTTTAACAAATTAGCCCCCCCCTGAATATATGTTTCAAAAGATGTTTTGAATCATTATTTAGTCCACTCCAGTGCATAAAAGAGTCTCAAAAGTGCTAAAAACGTAGTGTTTTTCTCATTTTGCATTTTGGTCGACATGCCAATGGGGGGGCTATAGCCCCTCCCCCCTGGCTACGCTACTGACAACGCTTTTTAGAGCAAGCGTCGTTTGAGGCATTTCATTTTGGCTTCCTTCCAAAAGTTACTTGAAACGCGTGAGTGCAAAATATGAAGATTGCGTCTCTTCTTCCTTTTCCAGATTCAACATATTACTTTTTGCGTTAGCATCCATTCGCTATTTACTATTTTTGTGGTGGTCAAGAACAAATAAATGAATGAATTATATCTGAGAAAATAATGTAGCTTAGTACTGTACTCATTTTTTACACCACAAATTAACCTATAATTGTTCATCAGCTGCACACCAATCAAATCCGCTCCTATTTCGTCCGTGACGCTTATAATAATTACGTAACAATGCAAAGAATGGCGGCTGGGTACAATAACCGTGAAGAGGGGAGGTTATTTTTAGAGATTTGAAATCACTTTCAAAATAACGTAAACATCGTATACTTGCAAAAATGACAGCCGCACAGGTATTAAACCTAAACCGAAGGTATCGTACTCTTAACACGAGCATCACAATTGGGAATGGAATCGATCTCGTGTTAAGCTCAAGAGGAGAAATTACGCAACAAAAATTATTTTGAGTCATCGTCGTAAAAGTCAATGCATATAATCCAATGCCTTCCCACCCGGTTAGAAGTGTGAGTCTGCATTCTACGCCTTCTGGTTTCGACATCTATGATATTAAGTTGCAAAAACATTTTTCAGCATTGTTATTTTAGAAAAAAATCACATAAATTAGGGCCCCCCCGGTTCCGCCACCTATGGATGTGCGGATTGCTTCTCCTTGCTTGCGTCGGCTCTTATATTGGCATTTCTACAAAATCAAGAAAAAGCAGACAAGGAAACTGAATTATACCATTATGCTAACCTTTTTTTTTAAGAATTTGTCTCCACGAGTCAAGCACAGTTCTTGATCAGCTTAAAAAATAAAATAAAAAAGTGGAAGCTCGTTAATTTACAATGAACACAAGACAAACCATTAAGCAGATGCATATACTTACATTTTCTTGCGGAATTTACAATAGCAAGAAACAGGCCCGGCGCCATGGGGGGAATTCCGGGGCCGTGCCCCCCCAAATGACTGCTTGTGCCCCCCCAAATGACTGCTTGTGCCCCCCAAATGACTGCTTGTGCCCCCCCCCAAGCGAAGACTGTGCCCCGAAGAAATTAACAGACCCGAGGCCACTGGAGTGCAAATCGATGCCTAAGACACCCAAATTGGTGTTTGCCGCCCTAGAATTCGTGAGCAAGAACTGCTTTTTCGTAATTTTGTGAACTTACACCGGATTTCATTTAAGTTTTGGGACGAAGACCTTTTTTTATTTTTTTGGTCTTCACTTCAGAGTTCGTGAAAAATTGCAAGAATTTTGAGACAACAATCAGAATGTGAGGAAATTTTGAAATGAAGACCTTTTTTTTACTTTTCGTGCCCCCATCGAATTTACATAAATAAACTTCTCGTGCCCCCCCAAAATTTATTTCTGCCCCCCCAGTCACGCTATCCTGGCGCCGGGCCTGGCACGAAATTGTCGAATTGAACCTCGCCCTTGTGAGTTTGAGTTCTGTTCTCCACCGCTGCGCTATTCTTAAGCTTGGGTCCGCCCTAGCAAATCTATATACGAAAATTTAGCAGAAACAATTCTAAGGCTTTTGCAATATTTGTCCACCATCCAGACGTTTTAGTTTTGAAGAAAATCGGAAAAACTGACGCTATGATGACGTACCGCTGCGGATCGTCAGGCTACTAATTTGGTGCTAGTTCAAGTATCAGATTTGTAGGCTACCAGTCAGCAGTTGAGGTCGCTATTCAGTTGCAAAGTGATGAAAGAAAAATTTAAGTTTGCTGTTGCCTGCTAGTTAAGATGTTAACTTGTCCAAAAAGACCAAACTCCAGTCTACCAGTAGGTTAGCAAGCAGTAGCGTAGCCATGGGAGGGGCGGAGGGGCTTGAGTACCCCCATTGGTCTGAAAAGTATGCAAAACACCACGTTTTTAGTGCTTTTGAGGCCGATTTTTGCTCCAAAAATGAATATAGCCTCCCCAACGGGATTGGCGATCAGAAGTTGTGAAGGACTTGCTGTGATTTGGACCACAAAACTGGAGTATCTCACCTAAAGCTGGTCAGAAAAAGTGACTGAATTTGGGTGAGGACCTTTTTTTTGAGATCACCTAATTTTGGCCGGAAAAAACGTTTAAATGTCGGCGAAGAACTCTTTTTTTTTTGGAGATCACGTAGTTTTGGCCAAAAAAAACGTTCAAAATGCGGTGAAGACCTTTTTTTTGGAGATCACCTAATTTGGGCCGGAAAAACCGATTCAAACTGATCAAAGATCGATTAATATCTGGGTCAAGATCGTTTGATGTTTTTTCCTGTATCCAAAACAGCCCCCCCAAAGCAAATTCCTGGCTACGCGCCTGTTAGCAAGCTTGCTACTCCTGATTCTGCAGTGCTCAGTGTGACAAACCTTTGCAAGGAAACCACGAAAAAATTAGGTAATAGGCCTATAGTATATACCGGTGGGTATTCTGGTATTGCAATAGGTTACCGGTACCTGTGGTTGGATACCATAGCCTACGGTACCCATTATTGGTCGGTACTAGTAGTCTAGTTTGACGCCATTCTCAACAACAAACTATAGATCTACGACCGGTAATCTGGTACTGGTACTTCTATAACAAAGCATCCATAGGCTATTTCCAGTAACAGATTTCGTCATCAAGGTGTCATTTTTTCCCGATTTTCTTCAAAACTAAAACGAGTGGAGGGTGGACAAATATTGCAAAAGACTTAAAATTATTTTTGCTAAATTTACGTACATAGCTTTGCTACAGGGCAGACCTTAGCTTTAAGAAATTGAGACTTACCATAAATTCTTGCTTTCACTAGGCCATTTTTGATAGCTGAGCATCTCAAATGAAGTTTGGTTTGGTTGTAATTAAAAACTGCTGAATCTGCAAAATTGAATTTCGGAAATGACATGGATGTAAATAAAAATGTTACGTATGCCAATTGTGGTCTTGTGGGGGCCCTAGGTCTCGTGTTAGTCAAGAACTAGGTAAAAACTGTCATTTTGTATCAAAAATTTATCACTTCGCTTGTCAGAGGTGGCGTCCTCGAGGACGTCCTTGGCCTCGAAGACTCGAGGATTACATTTTGAAGTCCTCCTCGAGGATGAATTTTGAAGTCCTTGGCCTCGAAGGTCAAGTCCTTGGCCTCGAGGCCTCAAGTCCTCGAAAATGGCCTGTCCTCGGCTCGAGGACAGCACTATTTTTTGAATTGTTAAAATATTGTGGAGCACTTGAAAATTTTTTTGGAAAACGTTTTTTTGTAGAGATCGCCAGAAAAATTTTTGTGAAGACCTTTTTTTTTTTTGGAGATCGCCCCTTTTTTTTTTGGAGAGCACTTGCGCTTGTGTCCTTGGTCCTTGGCCTTGGCCTTGAGCATTCCTGTCCTTGGCCTCGGAAAGGCTGTCCTTGGCCTTGGCCTCGGATTTTTTTTGTGTCCTTGGCCTCGAGCCTTGTGTCCTCGACTCCACCTCTGTCGCTTGTAACTCAAAAACGACTGGTCATGGAAATTTGAAATTTGGGCACAACATGGCTCCAGATGAAAGTTTTATCCTTACCAATTTTGGTAGCGCTCGGGCGCGTGACCTCAACTTTATGCGCAGAAAAACATTGCAAACTTTAAACCAGTTTATTTGGGTGAGTACCGATATTGATACAAAAAATGTTTGTGGTTTTGAACACACAATTGAAACCATTCTTATTGTTATGTTCATATTCCCTTACCTGTGCAAATTAGTTTTTTTCTTTGTTATTGTTTCTTTTTCACGGGCAATCTACTTTTACATCGCTGAACGTAGAGAGTTAAAACTCTGATCGATTATAGATATTAAAAAGCGCAAACTTCAAGCCAAACCTTGGATCACGAAAGAACTTTTAAGCTCGACTCAATACAAAAGAAGATTGTACAGAAGCCTGTAGCCATTACTTGAGTGGTGATAAAACTAAAGACAGTTCTACAAAAATTTTGCTAGTAAGCTTAACTACGCTAAAGCCTAAGCAAAAAAGAATTGTCTTAGAGAGTAGTTCTTTACTGATAAAAGCAATCCAAGAAAAACCTGATCGCCCTTCATTTTTTTTTGAACCACTACGATATACTGTAATAAAATCTATGATGCCATTTGTTCTCTCGGCCTTCGTAAATCTTCCGGTTATGATAATATCAATGCTTAATTCGTTCGTTCTGCAAGCCATATAATTACCCTATACTCGTATATAACTCACTTTTGTTTTCTATTTTTTGGATTCAGTATATTTTCAGAATGCCTAAAATCGCTTAAGTTATACCTATATTTAAAACTGGATCTAAAACAGAAGTGAAAAACTACCGTCCTATTTCTGTATTACCTTAATTCTCAAAAATTTTCGAAAAACTTGATGTTGCAAGACTAACAAATTTTCTTAAAACAGACAATAAAAATTCACGATAATCAATATAATTTTCGTTCGAAATTATCTACTACAGGCGTAATGCTTGACGTTATAAGTGGAATAAGCAGCAATATGAGCACAAATCAATTAAATACTTCGTTTTAATTGTTCTTGATTTGAAACAAGTGTTTGACGCCATGTCACACTCCTTACTATTACAAAAACCTGAACACCATGGCACACGTGGAAACACCCTAGATGATTTATTTACTTCCTATTTGACTGAATATAAACAAAATGTTTCTATAAATGGTTCTTGCTTATCAGTGAAAATTTTGAAGTCTGCAGTGACACAGGGATCGAACGTTGGCCCTACTCTTCTAAATATACGTTAATGATATCGTTAACCAGAAGTGCAGTCCTCGAGGACGTTCTTGGCCTCGAAGCCTACTAGTCCTCAAAAATGTCCTGTCCTTCGCTCGAAAACAGCATTATTACGGTATTTATTTTTTGATTGGTTGAAAAGGAAAGTAACCCAATCAAAAATAACCGAAACTTCTAGTTTGTCAATTCGTTTCCTTTTCTTATTTGAAGAATATAATGTAATAGCCAAGTCATAGTAAACGATATTTTAAATGGCATTGTGCGAAAGCTCTAATCGGGGATTGAGGTGGCAAAAAGCAGTTTAAAATCGTTTTTCTAATTTTGCAAATATTTTTGCTGCGAAAGGTGCAAACAGCAAATAAGTAGGCCTACTAAAGCCATCCAGGGTCATATAACAAGATATCTGGGTAGTGACGTCGCTACGGGGGGCCATGCCTCCCCTAACGACTGCTTTTGCCCCCTCATTTCGGTTTACTCAGAATGCGTTTT
The DNA here is from genome assembly GCA_963965965.1 of Trididemnum nubilum. Lineage (NCBI taxonomy): Eukaryota > Metazoa > Chordata > Ascidiacea > Aplousobranchia > Didemnidae > Trididemnum > Trididemnum nubilum. The sequence continues at coordinate 26,652,803 of OZ014474.1, forward strand.
TGGAACATCACGTAACGACAAAACAAGAGGCAATAACGGAAAAAGGAAAAATACCGTTAAACATAATTCTCGATTTAAGTTTTCTCTATTCTTTGCAAAATTGCTGGCCACCAACTTGTCACGAATAACAATTTTGAATGCCTGAAATATGATATTTGTTGTGTTTTAACGTGTACGTAACTGATTTACTACTTTTGCCGCTTTTTTTGATTTAGAATATTCGAGATAATTCCTTTTCTAGTATATTCTACTATCTTTTGCAGTTATAGATTGTTTGGATTGTTTACGAATTCTTAATTGCTATATTTAGACTTGAAGTTTGTGACATGATAATTTTGTTATCGTAGCTCGTGTATTTTTTCTATTGTGACATATCAAGGATTTTTCTGGGATATTCGATTGCTTTTGCCGTATTATAAATAGGCGGGTCGTTCGTCATTCTAAGACTCTAATATTCTAAGAGTGGGTGATTTTAGGTATTAGTTTCGTAGGCAGTTTTGCCAAATTTGTGTATCTGTGGTTGGCTTGTGTAGCCGTGTAGTTGGCAATCTGAATTGGTCGATCGCAATAGTGTGTAGTAGCGACCTGAACCTGGTCGGTCGCGGTTAGGTCTTTTACGATCTGAATTTGGTCGGTTGTAAGAAGTTTAGTGGAGCGATTTTGCTCAGTGAGAGTGGTTTTGTATTTCAATCTTAAATAGAAGTTTTAATTTAAGATTGGTGAGCTGCTTTCTGAGATTTAAGGAGCTCAAGGAACTATCAAATGCCATTTTCGATTCGTCAATTGACATCTTAGTCGTTCTCTAGCTTCAGTCAACGTGGACGATTCTAGAGATTAAAGGTTGTACTCTAGCCAAGCATCAACGATCGCGACACAACTGTTGTACATATATGTGACGCAATAATCCGTCTTATTCGCACGCTTTTATTTCGTGGAAGTGGAAGTGTGGCAGGTGTCGCGAAAGAGAGATGTAAGCCTATAAAATCGTTACCGATTCTATTTTTTTAAAAAGACCAGCTGTTTTTGTTCTTTTAGAGCATACTCAATTTTTTTTTAGGTTGTAGCTCAGTTGCGCAACCAAAGGGAAGTGCTAAGGAGACTTCAACCCCGTATAGCCAAGTCATTTAGAAAATTTAACCCCAAAATACCAGCGTTAAAAAGTGTTTTGGAGTTTAACTGAAGTAAGGGGGGAGGGACCGAAGGGGCTAGACAATTTAATTCTTTCAATGACTTTTGAAGTTTAGCATTTTACTATAATTATTCATATGGCTTCAAAAACGTGCAGCAAGTGAATTTAATAGCGTTAAAATTGCTATTTTTTGCCGCAAAATCACTAAATTTGCTTAGCGGCTGGGGGCTCTGCCCCAGGTCCCATCTGTGATACGCTTGAGTTGCATCAGTTTGTTCAGCACGGGGCCTAAATTAGACAATTTTTGTGCAAAAAAAACCCTAACTTTTGGTTTAAGCCCTTCCCTCTAAGAAAAATCCTGGTAGCGCTGCTGGTCGTATTCACTGCTGTAGACAAATTTTTCAAGGGATTATATGGGCTGCAGACGAAACGAGCTAAGAACGTTTCTTAGGTTTATACGTCTTATACGCTAAGCTGGCCTTATACGTCTCTTTTTTCAGACATGAATGCAAAATTGGTAAAATAGCGCATGATTTTTAGCCCTAAAATATCAGTTTTTATGTGCAAAAGTTTAGTCTATTTTAGTGCCCCCACCAATTTCGGTTAACGCCCTCTCATTTAGTTTGCTCTAGCGACGGCACTGAATCTGGGGTCCGGACACAGACATTTTTAAATTGCTAAGTTGCTACAATATGACCGTGCCTATCTGAGTGTGGATTCAGAAGAAAGTATAACGTGCATGATAAAGAAATGTAATACAGTTATCAGAGATAGCCTATGTTAGTATATCCGTGATACAACTAACAAATCTTATCTTGGGAACGCCAACTTGTTCTGAAAATATGCAAGCGAATATTTCGAAGAATTTGTTTGGACATAAAAAAGAACAACTCTAATCACTGGCAAGATGTCTGCTGGGGCAAAGCCACATCCGCTAAACAATGTTTGTGTTGAAAATCGCCGCAAGTAATTCCAAATAATGAACTACAATAACAGCAAAAACGCTGCATGAAGTATGTACCGTTAGCAAAATGAAATATAACCATAGATGGGCAAGTTAATGCAAAACGTTCGCTTCGTTAACCACTAGTCCGTTAACAAACTTCACACCTCCGTTAACGTTAATCCGTTATTTTCAGCTTTAATTAACGGAAGTTAATAAAGTCCGTTAATCCGTTAACATTTTGCGTGTAATTTACATTTCGTTTTATTCACTCGCTTCTAGAACACGTATTGACGCTGTTGAGCTGATTGTAAGGAAATATTTATTGCTATGGTGGTCTTTTTGTGTTTTGAAAGTTACATTTTACCGTCTAATCTAATTTCAAGATAAAAACAAGTTCAAATGCACAACGAAGCTGCAAGATATTAACGATAAAAACCTTAACGGAAGTTAACAGAACTTAACGGAAGTTACTTTAGTCCGTTAACAGCACTTAACGAAAGTTAATTTAGTCCGTTTACATGAAAAAACTTCTTAACGGATTAACGAGTTAATGAAAAAGTTAGCTTCAGCTTCGTTATTAACAGATTAACGATTAACGGACTTGTGCCCACCTATGAATATAACTATAATTGTTCGAATGCCTGGAAAGATATGCTGTGCTCTTAATCAATTTTTCACACGACATCATGAAGCTGAAGAGGCAAAGCTCCGCGAAAAATTAAGCATTTTTAGAAAAAAATAATGATACAAGTCATTATTTTTACTTTTCTGCAATAAATTGCGGACCTTTCAAAGAGGCCCCCCGGGGCAAATCGCAAATGTCACCAATGCTTTCCTCCTTAAAACTGCCCAGCTGAGATTTTCAGGCTAATTTGTGACGTTGTATACCTTAACTGATCAGTGGTCGAGTGGATAGAGCGTCTGCTACTGAAGTAGTAGACTCGGGTTCGATTCCCAGTCGGGTCAAACCAAAGACTATAAAAATTGGTATTCACAGCTTTTCTGCTTGACATTCAGCATTAAAAGGAACAGTGTGAAGCCTCTGCCGTGTGTGGTAGACAGGTGAGCAGGTGGCAGCTTGGCTCGAAGACCGAAAGGTCCCTTCGCTGTCTCCTGGCCAAGGCAACTTGGTGAATAAGATGTAATTACAATTATGTTTAAATTTTACCATGATGTCTTTTGGCGGCTGAAACATGCTCGCTCATTCATTGATAAACAACTGGCATTAGATGCAAGATTATAGCTAGACATCACAAGCATCAAAATGTAAAGAAAAGATTGGCTTAAAATTAGGATTGGAAAAGTTTGGGAAAACGAAAGTTTTTCGACTTAACTCATACGGTATTTTCTTTTTCCAATTTGCGTTGAAAATCGAATTGTGCAATATCCTTTAAAAGTCACGGAAACTGCTATTCACTAAAACTGTTCAACAGAGGTTTGGGGACTTTGCCCTCTCCCCCAGAAACCTGTTTTTTTCCTAGAACTTGAGTTGCAAATACCGTTTACCAGGGGCGTATTCTCCATGCATGCAAGGCATGCATTGCATGCCTAGTCATTTAGCCCAAAAAGAATATAATAATTTAAACAAAAAATACGTTCATGTAAAATATTAAAACAAATTCAAACTAAGTTGCCACAGCTACAGGTATTCACTTTCAAGTCGAAGTAGCAATAAATAGTCTCCCTTAATCCATTGATTTCAGTTTTAGCCTGTTTTTAGCATATCGCTAAATTACAAAAAATATTGGCAACACGCGTGCAATTTTAAAATTGCATTCAACGGCTCAAGAGATTGCTATGTTTCGATACGATTTCGAACAAAATTGAATAGGTTTGAAAACTTTGATTGGCGCATTGTTTGCTGCAAAAGTTCTTTTATTCGTCTAGTTGCTTGTTTTCGTAAAACATAGTCTCTATTTTAATTTTAGATTTGTAACAGTAAATTAGCTTAAGACAGGCCACAACGTATGCACCAAAGAATGCAATTTTAAATATTGCATGCGTGTTGCCATTTATTTTATGCAATTTAGCAATATGAAAAAAGCGAATAACTTTGCGGCGAAACCAAGCCGTGATAGCCGGTATGTATTGGCATTAAGTAATGTAAGTTAGAGTGAGTTTTTGATATGGTACTGTTCGCACTATGTAGGTAATTGTTGAGCTATAAGAGTGAAAGCAAGATGTGAAATATATTTAAACAGAGAGTTACCGGGAGTTGGTTCAGTTAGTACTTAGTAGGCCTAGGCTAGTAGCAGAGTTTGCACTAGGTTTGCGAAAAAGTTTTTAAGACTATCAATAGAAGACCGGTTCGTTGTTTAGCTGCTTTGCTTGTGCTTTACTGGTTGTTAAATAAACTAAACAAGACCAGGCCTAACCGAACATGCCTTGGACTAGCCTTGAGCCCACCAGCCTGCTTAATATTGAATAGCATCGCTAGCTGTTGCCAGGCTACGATATATTATAATGACATGAGGAAAAGAGGTTATGAAAGTAGGCTATGTATTTGCTATTCAGCAAGTTGGCTCAACTTAGTTTTGCAATTAATGTTCTTAATTCAATGTTATTAAGCCTACGTTACTGTTAGTGTTAGCCTAGCACGGTACCGGCTACTGGCAGATATAAAACTGCTAGACCTGTCACAGTCTGTAGCAAAACAAGAAAGACTTGCACCTGGACAGCAAATGCACACACTAATGTGTGGGGAGCAGTGGTGGCCTTAGGAATGTGCATAGTGTGCAAATGCACAGGGCCCCCCCCCACTTCTGGGGGCCCCCCCATTTGACCTATTGCGCGCAGAAAAATTTGATTATGAAAAACTGTAGCAAATTATGATAAAAAGTTTATGCATTTGTTTTAAGTGTCATTACATATGTACCCCCTCCCTCAAGATGCACTTGTTCCAAGTGTTATTACACATATCCCCCTTTCCAAGACAATATTACTTTTAACTTTTAAGTCAGATTTAGTAAACAGATAATAAAAATTTACTGGTAAAGTCAACTTACTACTCTTTTTTTTGCTTTCTACTGTTAGGCTACTCGGGTCATATGCGTAACCAGGGGGGGCCCAGGGGCCCCCCCAATTGAAATGCTACCCATGATAAAAATGTCACAAAAAAGACTGTTGTTTCTTCAGCTTCAGTTTCTTTTAGCATCTTTGCATACAACAGTACACCCGTACAGCAGTAATTAACAATTGTATTGAGCCAGGGGGCCCTAGCCCTCTCAATTTAATTTTTACCAACCAATTTAAATGGGCCCCCTACAATAATAATTAAAAGGGCCCCCAACAACAATATTGATCCAGGGGGCCAGGGCCCTTAATTTAATTTTTGCCAACCAAGTTAAATGGGCCCCCTACAAGAATATTTATATGGCCCTCTAATTTATATGGGGCCCCAAAAATGATACTATTTCAGGGGGCCATGGCTCCTTCAATTTAATGTTGCCAACCAATTTAAACGCATAACCCGAGTGAAATTAAGCGTTTCTATCCTAAAAGTTGCTAACTGAGGTTCTCATCTAACCTTTTTATGAATGTAATGCAATAACCAGGGACAGATTTAATACATAGCACAGTGCCAGGGGCCCCGCACTCAGATAAGACTTTTTTGGTCTTCACCTGTATTTGGCGCGAAAGTATTGCAAAAACCTCAAAGTGCCAGGGGCCCAACTCAATGTAAATCCGACTCGGGCAATAACATGGTTTGCAGGCATAACTATCTATTGTACATTTTTCAATTACAATTCACCTCCACCTCGCCAGCTTTTATGCAACAAAATACTTTTGAAAAAAATTAGCTTCAGTAAGGGGAATGCTCATTGAACAAATTTTTGAATTGAGAGAGCCTGGGCCCCTGGCCGTATATGTACTCCTATAACTGGTTGTTTTCTAGACAAAACAATAATCTATAAAGAAAATAATCGACTGAATTGTTATTTACTGCTAAAATATTGCAGGAGGAAATGTACTTCACTTCCCCCTATACCTGGGCGAAATCACTAATAAAATTTAACCACAAAATGCAAGATTTTAAACGTGTTTTGGACTTAACTTGCTAGCAAAAGGAGGACTGAACAACTTAATTTTTTCAATTGGGTTTCAAATTTTAAAAATCTAGTACTTTCAAATGGCTCTGAAAATGTGAAAAATGTGATCCAATGGTATTAAAACTACTTTTTTTTCCAAAAAATTACGAAAAATCGTCCAGCGGCTGGGGGCTTCGCCCCCAGACCCCCATAGCCTCGGGCGGCTGGAGGTTCCGCCCCCAGACCCCCATCTGTGATACATTTGAATTACAGTACACTTCTTTACTTAAGCACGTCTCCCAATTTATACATTTTAACTAGGCTATTGGTTTAAGCTCTCTCCTTGAACGAGTTCCTAGTTACATGCCTACACAAGGCCACGACTTGTGATCTTCCATTCTGCGATATCTTTGCCCCACCAAAAAATTCCTCTTTCAAAGTTTCTGATGACGTTATTACATGTGATTTGTGGTTTTGGCCCCCCCCCCCCCAATCAAAAACCCTGGCTACGCCTATGACTCAGGTAGTCGTTTTTTCACTTTTTTTTTTCAACTGCTTTCAGCAACTGGCAGTAGTAGGTTTTTCACTAACGTATACAGTATATCATACGCTAAGCAGTATAAAGCATTCAAACATTATTGCTAAGTACTCAAACGTATTCTGTAATAACACAAGCATACTGAAAGCAATTGCTGAAAGTTTACGTTAATTTACTGCAATTAATTGAGTTGATGGTCTAGATTGGAGGAACTTATGAACAAACATTTGATTTAATTAGGGCTGCAATAGCATTGGTCTTCTGGTCTTGTTATTTATGAAATGCATTGTTGCGCTTAATTGCAAGTGCAGATAAAACATGTTAAAGTAGTGTGTAAAGAAAAGGGCCCCCCCATTTAATTTGCACAGGCCCCCCCCCCCCTTTCCTCAGGCCACCACTGGTCGGGAGAGTAGGCCTAGTTGCAATAATAGACATTTATTAGTGTAAATTGGTTTTTTAGTTTACTGCCTGATAATTAATGACGTCATTGAAGCTGATGAACTCATCACAATTGCATGCCTTATCTGAAATGTCACGCTACGCCACTGCCGTTTACGGTAGCCCAACTTAATAAAAAAATTGTTCTCAGCGCTTTTGTATAATAACATCATAGTCGTTATCCTGTTTAAACTGTCGTCTTTGCCAGCTTTTCCGTGAGGTTTGCGGGGAGGGAAGCAGCTCGAGGTTAAGCCGCCACACTTCACGGTCTTCCGTCACATCCATCATCTCTCTTGGGTGAAGTCCCCAGCGATTCCATCCAAGATCCTCAATGTAATTGGTATATCTAGTTTTAGGTCGTCCAACTGATCTTTTTCCATTTGCTTTGGCATGTAATGTTTGTTTGGGGCATGCATTCTGCTTACATGGCCAAACCATCTAAGCTGAAATCTTTCAATTCGGAGAGGTAACTGCTTGATGTTTAGAAATTTTCGAATTCCAGAGCTACACCCCTTGTTAAACAGTGTAACTCCTTCCATTTTTCGTAAATCCTCATCTTGAACGCTTGCGCTTGTAATCGCACTCATTGGGTCACTACCCAAGATTGATGACCTCAGATGAGAATGGGGACAAAAACTGTTCTGAAAATTGAGAAATTTTCCTTTTTCGACAATTCTCGTTTCATGACAACCAAATAGTGCAAACAGTAGCGTAGCCAGAGGGGGGCTGTAACCCCCCCCCTCCCCCATTGGCATGTCAACCAAAATGCAGAATGAGAAAACCACTACGTTTTTAACACTTTTGAGACTGTTTTATGCACTGGTGTGGACTAAATAGTGATCAATATACGCAATCAAATTTGATCGCAAGAGTAAAAATGCTAAGCATAGGCCTAGGTATCATCAACAAATATACTATAAACTAAAGAATAGGGGGGGGGGCTATTCCGTATTAGTTAATTACCAATCACTTCTCTCAAATCTCTTTTCATCAGCCCCCTCCAATTATTTTTGTCTATAAACTGTATACAAAATAGATTACTCCATGTGAGTTTTATTGAATTATTAGATTTTGTAATTTACCACTATCTAAATAAGAGAACTAAAATTTTACCATTCGCCACCTCCCAAATACCCCATTTATGCAACCAGTTTAATAATGTTTGCACTGCCAATTTCTAAACCACGTTTTTAAAGCATTATTTTTTTATCAAAATTGCCCTAAAATTTTGTTATTTTTGCAAAAAAAAGCAAAATTTTGGAGCGCTGGGTGCTCCGCCCCAGACCCCCAAGCCTTCGGCGGCTGGAGGTTTTGCTCCCAATCCCCCAGCCTCCGGCGGCTGGGGGCTCTGCCCCCAGACCCCCAAGACAGCCCCCCATTACGAATCCCTGGCTACGCGCGTGAGTGCAAAGCTTGCATTATTGCACAAGTCGTGCCAGTTCGAGTATCCAGTTCTTTGTCTTGCCTTCCGTCACTCGTGAATGCAACCCCAATATACTTGAACTTCTTTACCTGCTTCAGTGTCGCTCCATTCACTTATAATACGCAGTGATCAGAGCTTCTTGGAAGATGAAGTAGGCTACCTCAGTTTTGGCCGTGCTTATTTTCATTCCGGCGATGTCACATGCATTTGCAAAGCTATGTCGGCGTTGGACTCCGGCAAGGTTGCGTTTTGACACCTCTCCTTTTCATTGTTCACATGAATTGAATCGACAACCTTAGCGTACCAAGTCCCGGCCCCACCCCAATTGAAATGCCATCAATGATAAAAATGTGACAAAAATCACTGTTTTACGCGTCTACTGCACGACCAGGGGGCCCACGCCCCCTCAATTCAATTTTTGCTAACTAATTCAAAGGTATAACCTGGGTGAAAATAAGGTTTTTGTCCTAAAAATTGCTACTTTAGGTCCTCATCTAACCTTTTCATGAACGTAGCGCAATAACCAGGGCCGGATTTGTAAAATGGCACTTTGCCAGGGGCCTCGCGCAATGTAAATCCAGCCTGGGCAATAACTGAGATACTTCATCTTCATAGTTAGTTGGCGTAACCAATCTATTGTATCAGTTTTCAACAATAATTTATCACCATCTCGCCAGTTTTTACGCAACAAAATACTTTTGAAAAAAATTAGCGGTTGAAAATGCTCATTGAACAAACTATTGAATTTGAATTGAGGAGGCCTGGCCCCCCATGGAGTACATGTACTCGTACAAATGGTTATTTTCATGTCAAAACAAAAATCTCTAAGGAAAATCTTTGAATGAATTATTATTTACTGCTAAAATATTGCAGGAGGCAATGTACTTTACTTAGTCTATTTGAGCCAAATCAGTAACAAAATTTAACCCCAAACTGCAAGATTTTGAACGTGTTTTGAACTTAACTTGTAAGTAAGGAAGATTAAAAAAATTAATTTTTTCAATTGGCTTTCCAGTGTTAAAAATCTAGTTCTTTTAAATGGCTCTGAACAAGTGCAAAATGCAACCCAATGGCTTTAAAATAGCTTTTTTCGAAAAACTCGTCCGGCGGCTATAGGTGCTTTGCCCCCAGACCCCCGTATGTGATACGTTTGAGTTACACTATAGTTCGCTCAACGCGTCTCCCAATTTAGACATTTTTACTTTTCAACTTTTGGTTTGAATCCTGTCGCTGTAGCAAAATCCTGGTTAAGTGCCAAACCAGGCCAAGATTTCTGATGTTCGATTGTACTATAGCTTTGTCCCACAAGTGGCTCCTCTTGCGAAAATTTCTGATGACGTCATTGCAAGCAGGGTTGGAAATATCGACTTGAAATCGATATCGTTATTCGTTACTTTTTGGTTATCGAATGCAAAAATTCTTAACTTTTTAGTTTCATTATCGAATGTGCCTTTTCCCTACTTTTTTGCTTAGTAAATCGATAATAATTAATCGATATTTTTTTTCAAGTTAAGCAAAATTTTTTGGAAACACGTTAAAGGCGGTGAATCATCCAGCCAATTCCAGTCGTTTACAATAGCTAAAATTGAACTATAATTTTTGATATTTTTTGTTTTAATTTTGGGACAGCGGTTGCAAAGATATTCAACAAATACAAAAAGATGTCCCCCCGAAAAAAGTTTTTGGAAACTCTGAGTTTTGTTCTTCCTGCCAAAACCACAGTAGGCCTAATGGTTTAGAGAACTGTGGTAGGCCTAATAGTTTAGAAATAGTTTATTAGTTTAGGTCTAACTATCTCTAAACTATTAGGCCTAATAGTTTAGAGATAGTTTGGTCTAATAGTTTAATAAATTAATAAGATTACAGTAGGCCTAATACTTTAGAGAACTGTGGTTTTGGCGGGAAGATCAAAACTCAGAGTTTCCAAAAACTTTTTTCGAGGGGACATCTTTTTGTATTTTTTGAATATCTTTGCAAACGCAGCCCCAAAATCAAATCAGAAAATATCAAAAATTATAGTTCAATTTTAGCTGTTGTAAACCACCGGAATTGGCTGGATGATTCACCGTTTTTAATCAAATTTTCGTGTATTGTGGTTTTATTGCGGAAGCAATTATAATTTTACTTCTATTAATGTATGCATTTGTTCAAAATTTAGCATCACAATCATGTTTGACTCCATTCCAAGTTATACAAACACGAGAAGCTAGTCATGCAAAAGTCACGCAGGCAGCCGCAATGAAGCGTAACGGTACGTCGCTTTCATAAGCAAAACAGCTGCTGCCACGTAATTGCTATCCCTCAGGCTGGCATCGCTGCCCCAACCCTAACTGTAATGCAAGGTTTTCGAGCAAAAAAAGATTGCTCTGTGCATTTCCTGTCCCGCTCCTGCGTACTTCGTCTATACTCCGTATACTTCCATTCCACGCGCTTGTAGCCCAAGTGCAAATCGAACCAGGGTGTGATGGTTGTAAGGCGAACGTGTTAACCACTAGACTATGCAGGTCGCAGCAATGCAGTAGCAAAATGTCGTATTTAAACCAAATGTATGAGAAAAAGTCGATAAAGGGTTACGCTTTAATGTGGCTGCTTGCATGACTTCTGCATGACTAGCTTCTACTTATACAAACACAATAATGCACTTGTAGCCACTGGTAGCAGTGCAGAGTGTTGGAGTAAGCCTAGTCAAGTAGTACTGTTAGGTGTCAGTTCCTAAATTCTTTGCAATGTGCCGTCGGGCCGAGTAGGACTAGGCTAGATGATATAATTAGGCACACTTTGGAAAAGCGAAAAGCTCAAGTAATTATCATTGCTATTGATATTTGCAGTAGTCGTATTGTACAGTCACAGCGTAGTGGTAGCTGGTAGGCTAGGGACTGCTTTAAGCGGTGTGGTGCCTTAGGCCTAGTAGTTAGAGCGTTGGTCTCACAGTCGGTAGACCTGAAGTCATAGGTGGGCTCAAGTCCGTTAATCGTTAATCCGTTAATAACGAAGCTAATTTTTTCACTAACTCGTTAATCCGTTAAGAAGTTTTTTCATGTTAACGGACTAAATTAACTTCCGTTAAGTGCTGTTAACGGACTAAAGTAACTTCCGTTAAGCTCTGTTAAGGTTTTTATCGTTAATATCTAGCAGCTTCGTTGTGCATTTGAACTTGTTTTTATCTTGAAATTAGATTAGACTGTAAAATGTAACTTTCAAAACACAAAAAGACCACCATAGCAATAAATATTTCCTTACAATCAGCTTAACAGCGTCAATACGTGTTCTAGAAGCGAGTGAATAAAACGAAATGAAAATTACACGCAAAATGTTTACGGATTAACGGACTTCATTAACTTCCGTTAATTAAAGCTGAAAATAACGGATTAACGTTAACGGAGGTGTGAAGTTTGTTAACGGACTAGTGGTTAACGAAGCGAACGTTTTGCATTAACTTGCCCATTAATGCCTGAAGTTGATTCCCTTGTCGAGCCATACCAAAACACTTTAAAAAATGGTATTCACAGCTTCCCAGCTCGGCGCTGAGCACTTGAAGGGATAGTGAGAAGCTTTACTGGTGTGGTAGACAGGTGGCAGCAAAACGACTCTAAGACCCAATGGTCATTTTGCTGTTTCCTGGCCGAGGCAACTCGTGAATAAATATGCAAAAATTGTAAGGCAATGGCACCTAGCAGCTTACAGGTAGGCCTGGAATATCAAGCAGCAAAGCTATGAATACCAATTTTTGAAGTTTTTGCAAGACTCTCTACCAGGTAGTCAGGCAGCCTACTGAGGTAGTGAGGTAGTAATAGCATAGTCGCTACAACAACTAGTCTGGACACTTCTGCAGAAGGGTTGTTGTTTGCACCGCCATCTTGTGGTGGTGCCTTGCACTTCCAGATTGACAAGGCTAAACTAATGCCAGAAGCATAGAGTTTGGCAGTGTTAGCGGTGTTATGACAAGAAGAACTTGGTTAAACGCTAATAAATCGCAAAATCGATTTGGTTTGGGACCTAGATGTTAGCCTAGCTTGAGTATTTGCTATAAATTGCTAAGCTTATGATGATAATATGCAGAATTATTTAGCCTACAGGTACTGTAACCTAACTCTGAACTTAATTGAATGGCTGAGGGTGAGACCAATACAAAGGGAAAGAGTAAAAGGTGTATATATGGAAAATTTTGCTGTTTACCGCAATGTGCTGGCAGGAGCTCGGAAAGCCTTTCTTTGTATGTGGTTCCAAATGGTTTGCATAAACGGTTTGGACAAAGTACAGAGCTATGGGCAAAGAAATTTCTACAGGTTTGTGTACCATAGCTGATAGGCTACTGTAGCTGTGTAGTGCAATTCCGAATTGCAGGAGTGTAGTCTAATGTAGTAGCCTACCAGTATATACTGTATCAGTAGCATGTCTACCAATAGCATACAGATTTCAAATTCTGTGTATTGTTAATACCAGTACGGTATCTGATATTAGTCTTTTAACAGTTTAATGGGTAGACCTACCAGTATGCTACATTTACGATAGGTTTGTATCCCTGGGTTTGTAGCCTAGGCTATTAATAAGTCAATACAAAGACATACGGTAGTTGCAATCTGCTAAAGTCATTGGAATAATGTAGGCTTGATATTTAGTATATGGATAATGTGCACTATCCTCTGTCTCTTCTGAATCCTAATTGGTTACTCCAAGCCATCCCTGCCTAATCGTAACGCAAAACGCAAGCAACAACCAGATGACGCCAACAAAGCAAACTAATGTGTAGGCCTATATCATCTGATCATTGTTTTGTTTACATAAATAAATTTTAAATTTCAGATATTATACTGTTATCGAGATGAACCCATATTTAAAGAAAGGGTTAAAAATGGCAAAGCATATATCTGTAGCAGACATTTTGACAAAGACGACATACAAAGAACTTCCAAAAAATCAGTATTGAAATTTGGAGCACTTCCAACCAAAAATCTTCCACAGAAGTCGCACCCTACCAAAACTCCAGCACCTCGCAAACAAATTGTGAAATATGAAGTTCCAGTGAAGCTGAAAAAAACCATCCAAATTTCTTCTACAATGGATATTGTACAACAATTTGATAAACTCGCTAAATCAAACTGGAGAATGGAAAGTGATGAAAAAAAACAAGCACTGCACTTCCTTTACTACAAAAATTTTATGCACCAACACATTCCTGACGTAAGTTTGTTCATTACACAGGAAGAGAACAAACTCATCTTTGATGCTGCATTTTGTGGTAGAGCTGCTCCACATTTTTCGAATAGCCTAAAGTTTGCTGATAATTCCAACGCATTGTGTTCATTCTTGGAGTTCATTCAAAAACAACTGCCGTGTAAAGGATACAATTATGTCCACGACAACTCAACTTGGATACAAATTCCATTTTGCGATGCTTCATCCAACAAAAATACATCATTGAGGCAAGCTTAATTATTTAAGTGTAAATTCCTTTGACTTACATCTGACATTAACAGAACTTGTACAGTATGGGTCTAGTATGCAGTAAGCCGTGGTTAGAGTTTAGGTTCGGGGTTTGTAGATTCAAGGTATTGAAGGTTCAAGGTTTGTAGGTTCGGAGTTTGAGTTTCGGAGTATTTGCATCAGGTTTGTATACCACGGCTTACTGCATATGAACTCCAAACTTTTTCACAGCCTAAGCGTGGCCTAAGTCTGCCAATAAAGTAGTAAGACTAACTTTTGCGTTTCATCAAAAACAATTTGCAAATATGCTGTATATTGTATATTATGCTTTTTAGCTTAACTAAATCAGTTACTTCTTTTCTGAATAGCTTTCTGTGTATAGGTATTTTTCTCCAAAGTGCTTGGTAGTTTCAAGTCATGACCAAGGTATATGCCAAGAATGCATGCTGCTTAATGTGAAGCAGAGTGATTCGTTAAAACGAAAAGTTCAGAGATTAGATGACCTGCTAGAGTCACCCCTGCCAACATGTAGTCCCGTTGCAAAAGCCAGTAGAGAGCGTATTCATGCGACTGTTATTGCCCAAAGAAAAAGGTTAGTATTCTTTGTCGCAGTTTATAATTTTAAGTTTCTTTATCATTAAATCTTTTTTTCTCATCTTCATTCACTATACTGTACAGTTACCCTTCAATGAAGTACAAAAGCAAGATTTGAATCAAGCGATTTATTCCAGTTAAAAGTGACATTCGTAAATGAAAACCAAGTGTTTGAGTGTACATGTGTAATGTGTATGCCTAATATTATTATGCTTTTCAGAATTTCTAATCTGGAGACAGAATTCAAAATGAATGGCATAAATGTTAGCGACAGCGTAAAATCAATAATTGAAAACCAAAAGAATAACAGCAATGCTTTTCTGAAAGAGTGGTGGTCTGTTCAAAAAAATTTGCAGTCCCAAAACAGTAAACTTAGCAACAGATACCCTCCATCAGTTGTGAAGTAAGTCTATTTTATTATTTTGTAGTTGATAGCTGATAATACTGTGATCTGCTGAGTATGCTTTACACAATATCTTAATACACGTGCACTTTTAACATTGCTGCTTAACTTCAATTTCAGATTTTGTTTGAAGTTACATGCCAAGTCTGCTGCTGCTTACAAAATGCTGCAGCAGGTGTTGGTCATTCCATCTGACAGAAGTTTAAGACGAGAGCGGAGCAAGTTACAGTTAAATAAAATTGGCTTACAAAAATCTGTGATTAATCGCATTGCAAATGCTCTACGGAAGGCAGATAAAGAGTGCGATAGAATGACTATTCTTGCTTTCGACGAAATGACTATTAAAGGTAGCTTTGCCTTAAACACTATTTCAGTAACAAATTGTTATTCTTTCCTACTGCTGTATGTTGGTAACTGCGATAAAGTGTTGCTTGTTTCTTTTAAAATGTAAAGAACTAAGTCCTAAACTTAATGTATTTAATTTTAAGGGCCTATGCCTTTTTTGGAAGAGGTCAGGGGCACACCCAGGGGGATGTGTCGAACCCTCCCTTTAAAAAGCTTCTGCATTGTAACTTGTATGATATCCTATTTTGAGAATTCAAGTTAGATTTCAGAACCCCTCCCGCCCTTTGAAAATTTCTGGGTACGCCCCTGGAAGAGGTACTTGGAAAACACGATTCCTTTGTCATGTGTATTTCTTCCATCAGTTGTTCTATGAGAGACAGAAAATTGATCATTTCAATTTTGTGTTACTTCATCTAGAAGACATTGCCTTTTCGGCTTCATCTGGCGACATCGTTGGCTATGTAGATTTTGATGACGAAGCAATTACAGCTATGTCTCATTCTAAAGATTCTGTAGCTACCCACATGCTGGCATTTTTTTTGCGAGGTAAATTGTTTGCGTTATTTCATTTGACAGCATTTCATAGTATTCGCGTTTTATAGTTTCACAGATATTTGAAGTATGTTTTGTAAATATCAGTGTTTTTTGATTTTGGCTTTTGTTACGTGCTCTCATCGCTAAATGTGTACGCTAGCTGCAATTCCAAGCACCAAAATAATCTCTGCTTGTAAAAGATTCAGTTCTTGCATTATTTATTCCATAACTTCTTCATTATTTTCTAATAGGAATCACCAATAGCGCAGCGGATGGTGTTGTGGCCTTTTATCCAACAGCAAGACTCCACTACCAAGAACTTTTCCACATTCTTGTAGAGTTATTGATCGAAGTGCAGGCACAGACTTCTTGTTTGTTAACTGGCATAGTATGTAAGTACAATATTTGTCAAAGATAAGTTATCTCGGTAAAGCTTTCCACCATCTTATTTGGTTGAAGCAACTCCAGCATTGCTCATTCACGAAGAATGTAACACATTCATTGTGAGCCCTTTTTATATCAGTACTTTCTGCTTTCATTTTGAAGCGTGGCGCTGCAGTTTCACCGCTTCATTCTGCTTAGCTTGCGGTTTTAGATGGATTTCCTAAATTTATTGCCATTAAATTCTTTATTCATTTTGTGAAACAATGTCCCAAGTGCTCTTGTCCTGAACCACCTCAACTGGACTTATTATTTACGCTCACCAATCCTGGTTTGAGCACTTTCTCGGTTTAGGAATCTCTCGACTATGACTCTTGTCTTAGCCTCTCTCAACTTATATATATATATAAACATTTTATACACATTACTGATCTATGCATCATCGGAGTATTTTTTTTGAAGATGATGGTCTGGCAGCGAATAGGACAGTTATGAAATTATTTTGCGATTCCTCCAATGACAACATATCGCACAGAATGAAAAATCCATTGGACCCAACAAGGTACTGTGCTGAAATGGTTGGGTTGTCGGTTTGGCTAAACAAAATGTATACTAGTTTCATTAAATGAAGGGCAATGGGAATAACGCAATAATAGCATTGAATGCGATAACCACGATAATAGTTTCTCATATTTATTATTGGCATCACCTGTAAAATCTAATTGCGATTTAACTTAAGGGGGTTTGTCAAGAATGAAGCGTGTTTGCATTGATTTGTTTCCCTTTTCAATTATTAACCTTGATATTTTTGTGTAGGTGGATATACTTTTTACCTGACCCTCCGCACACGCTTAAAACTTGTCGCAATAATCTTTTAAATTCCAATAAAAACTTGTGGAACGGAGGTGAAATATACATGGAACCTATCAAGAATTTAATTCGTGTAAGTACCTACGTATATACATAGTTTTGGATCAAAATTTGACTTTATACCAGCGTTTACCAAACTTTTTTGGGTTACGGCGCCCTTTGAAAACTCTTAAAGTGTTTATTTTTATTTATTTAGTCATGTTTTATCCCCCTTTGCGAGAAAGTGACAGCGGCGCTATACGAGCTTGCTTAGGAGTTGCACATTCCAATAAAGCAATTGCTGTAAACCTATGCATCATAGGCTCTTCTAGAGAGTGTTGGAGAGCACTGTTAGCTTTCCCAGCGGAGTTCTGAGCTCCCAATCTTAAAATATTGGAGTATGACCTAAAATGGTATCTGTTAATTCCCCCAAAGGCTTTTGCATTTTCTTATATTGCTCCGTCAAATATAGCCTAAAAATGGAAGGGGAAGGGTTGGTTGACCCCCAAAACACCCTCCGTGCATACGCCACTGAACGCAACTATTTAATGGTAAACACATTGACGCAATAATTTTCCGCCGCGCCTTGCCAAAGTTTCGCGACGCACCAGGGCGCAGTGGCACCCAGTTTGGGAAATGCTGATTTATACACATTAGCATCATATTCAGTTTTTATTAAATGTGCGCTACTTCACAACGCATTATTGTTTTCATACTTAGGAAGACTTGGCGAGAGGCGAGCTGCGACTTTTTCATAAGCTGACAGAAAAGCACATCAGCCCCAGTCCTTGGGAGAAAATGAATGTTGCTGTTGCTGCTCAAACTCTTTCAGAAACCGTGGGTAGGTTCTTGAATAAACCGAGCAAATGAGTATCATCAATAAAGCTATTTGCTGCATTAACAGGTATTGCTCTTGAAGAAAAAGGCTTTCATGCCCTTGCCGAATATGTCCTTCAAATAGACAAATGATTTGATTGCATGAATGCAGGTTGGTATCATTTTTGTTTTGTGCTATTTATTCGATTTCGAAACAGCGTGGTTATGCTATTAATTAAAATCCTTGATTTGCTTATCCTCTTTCACTGAAGAAAGAAGTGAGTTACGAATATTGTTAATATTTACCAAACAAGAGTTACGCTCATGAATGTTTCCATCCATGGGTTACTAACTTGATGTAGGCTAACTGCTTTATGACTTCTCTTGTTTTTTAAGGATTTCAGCAATCGCACTTCAAAGCGTCGCGTAAGCCGTACTGCTCTACTGATGATCCTCGTCTGCAATGGCTGAGCACCGATTTCCCTGCCTATCTGGCTAGATGGCAGGAACGTGTTGCGGCACGAGGAATCGCGCTGAATGTTCCAACAAAAAAGATGAAATTGAGTGATGTGGCGGAGGATGGCCTTCTCGTGTCGTGTCTTTCAATGCATGCTATTGTCTGTGCAACTCTCAACGCTGGGGCGGAATATGTATTGTCGAGACGTATCAATCAGGATCCACTTGAATCCTACTTCGGCCATCAACGCCAAAGAGGACGACGTCACGATGCTCCAACAGTGTCTGCTTTTGCTAGCAATGCTAAAAGCTTGGATACCTTGAAGCACTCTGTTATTGACATTGAAGGATCGAATGACCAGCTTGACAAATCTACGGTATAACCAGCGAGGTTTTGGCCTGAAAAACGATATTGCATGACTTAATTCGCCAGTGATTGTAAAATGTAAATGCTACGAATTTAGGATGATATTGCCTGCTTACTTTGCTCCAAGTTTTATGTATTGCCTTTGGTTAATGTAGGTTTATAATAAATGCCTTGTCCTGCATACTTGCTTTTGATTGTTTTATGTAATCCAACTTTAAAATTGAAAAAGACGTTCGTAATCGTGACATCGTAATTAACATTTCAACATGAACGGCTTCAACTACCGGTAATATGCTAGCTTATGTCCATCAATATTACCATGAAACGCTGCTATTTCTGTGCAGATGCTTGTAACGCCTTGCCTTTTCAAACAATTGTTTTGTAATTGGGCCTACTCGAAGAAAGGAGTCCCTAAAACAACCGCTGCTTTGCTGACATTGGCGAACTGTTTAGGCCTTGTTGCTTGCCTGGACTATGCTGTAGTGCAGAGGTCGGCAACCTGCGGCCCGCCGACACATCTTATCCGACCCGCGTCCTCTTCGAAGTTGTGTATTTAACTATTTATACAGCTCGCGACCTTTACGTAATTATGACAAATGTGGTAGCAAACAGACGTTTGACGACCACTATTTAATTGAACTGAAAAATCACGCTTCTAAACAATTGCATGACGAAATAGATTTGACTGGAAGCATTTAGATCGGCCGAAGGAAAAAATAGTTGTTTGTGGCCAGCGGCCAATTGTTGAGCTTGATTTTGGCCCGGCAGCATCGAAAAGTTGCTGACCCCTTGCTGTAGTGTGTATTGTAGGTGCGTCCCTTCTAATCAGAAGATTAGGCTGAAACTGAATACCAGATACATCACGAGAAAATTCAGAGAGGTTTAATATTTTTTTTTGCACATCCCAAGTGTAAGTCGTTCAGTGAAAAATCGAACAAAATAAACGCCAAAAACTATACAGTATTAAGGTTGACAGCAAGCACAATCATCAATATCGACTTTTCAGTAGCCACAAAAAAGGTCGGCAACGATGATTGATGCCAATTTTTCGCGAATTTGAAAGAATGAAAAAAACAGTATCTCATCTCTACAAAAGAGAACCTAATTGACCTAGGTACCGTATAATGCATTAACACAACATCTTGATGTACAAACTAAGCCACTGAAGCAGATGACGTCAATTGCAATGTCAAAAGCAATCACGTGTGTCAGCATATGACAATAAATAAACCACAGTAATGACAGTACACAATTAGCCAATCCACTTGTCCACAATTTCTTGGTTCTTCAGCCCAGTGGTTCTTTAGCGTCATAATCAAACAATTGAAATCAGAATAATTTTTTTTCATTCCGACTTCGATTGTTTGATTATGACGCAAAAGAACCATTGGGCTGAAGAACCAAGAAATTGTGGACATGTAGATTGGCTAAATCACAGTAAAAAATAACACTAGCTTTAACTAAATTTAACCTATTTACAAACGTTTAAAAAAAAGCTGTAAAACCATAAAACATGAGAAAAGTACAATAGACTTCTATGAAGGGTCTTAACTCAAAGTCTCAAACCACATTCAATAGAATCAGTAACTGAGAATTCAAATGAAATCACTTAAGTAAGCATAGGGCCTACTCAGTGGCGGATCTAGAAAATTTTGGTGGGGGGGATTTTAAGCACAAAACCTCAAAAATTCGGATGTCTTCACCGGAATTGAAAGTGATTTTTCGGCCGAGATCGGAAATTCAAACGTTTTTTTCGCCCAAAATCAGGTGGTCTCTAAAAAAAAAAAAAAGGTCTTCACCGAAATTGAGAGTGATTTTTCGGCCGAAATCGAACATTCAAACGTTTTTTTCGCCCAAAATCAGGTGGTCTCCATAAAAAAAAAAAAAAAGGTCTTCACCGAAATTGAGAGTGATTTTTCGGCCGAAATCGTAAGGTTGAGGCTTGTGGGGGGGATGCATCCCGAAATGCTACCGAATTAATCGAAATAGAGGCTGATTTTTCGACCAAAATCGTTACTTTTAGGCTGGTGGGGGGGGATGCATCCCCATCATCCCCCCCCCTAAATCCGCCACTGGGCCTACTCAAGATGCCGTCCTAGGCGAAATATATTTCTGCTTTTTATCAATCTGCGGTTTTGGTTTTAGTTAAGACCCTGCCTAGAAGTCGATTCTTGTTTCTTAAGTTTGATTTTAGTTGCTTGTCAACAAAGACAGAGGAACACCTAATTTACACAATGAACATAAACTTGCAATAAGCCCGAATACACACAACACACAGTGACATATGCTGTCTGTCTCGTAGTTAGAAGCATTAAAACAACAGCAAACAACAAATTGTTGAAACAAACACCTCTTTGACGCAAAAAATCATCTGGCTACACCTTTTGTTGCGTATTTTTCAACATTTTCCTGGTAGCATTGCTCGGCTTGGTTACTTTTCTCTTTACAATATGTTGACGTTTGGCATAGGTGCACGCTATATGGCCACGCATTCTAACGTAGCGTGCCAACAATTGAAACAAAACATGTTTTTTCATATCTTGTATTTCAGGATATATTTCTTGCCATTTCAACGTCCCCAGAATTCCGTTGACATTTATTTTTCTCGTTGATTTTTGCTTTCTATATTCTATTTCGCATTTTGTCATTAACTTGGTAAATTTTTCATTTGGACAAATTAAGCTGCGGTTAATGTTTCGGAAGTGAGAATGTGTAAAATCTAAATCTGAAATTTGGCTTTGGCACCATTCCTGTTCCATTCCTAAAAATTTTTTTACTGCCCATTTTAGTATTGCTCCACACAAATACTGGATAATGTGGTAGTCATCATCGGATAATGGTAAATGGTTTTCTTCTCCAATAGAAGCTGTGGTTGTCTCTTTTTTTAATAAAAGCTGTGGTCCTACAGCTTTGATAAATCGTTTAACTTGTAATTCCGAAAATGGAGAATTAGTGGCATAACCATGCTGCAAAACTTCAGAATATTTCCTTAATGCATCCTTTTCCTTTAGATGCACCAGCGAAAAAAGTGCAGGATTGACTTCTTCAGATACAAAGAATAGAATTCTGCGGGAGATTCTAAGTCCATTTTTCTAATTGTGGTCTTTACAAGTTGATCCAAGGCGTCAACAGTTGATGGATCCTCGTCCGTGAGCTAAGAAAATGTAGATATGATCAGTGAACTAGATAGGAAATGGGATACACAATTAAGAGATGGCCAATTCAGAATAATGAACTATTCTAGAATAGCTAAACAGAATCCGAATCCTATGTTTTTTTCAAAAACTATAAAGCAAAATTCATTGATTGTTTAATGAGAGAGGCATTAGAAGAACTAATTCACCCATGGTTTGAAAAATCATGTACCGCAGTTCAAGAGCATCCCAATCAGTAGTCACTCTGCACTAGAGAAGCAAAACCGTTCCTTTTACGTGTATTCGTAATTGGTGAAGTTTTAAATGTTACTTTCGTGTCCACAGTGCTTCGAGGGGTTTTGGCTCACGGCCACAGGGTTTTTGCATCATATTCAATTTTCATTTACGGAGTGAATGAAATGCAGAACTCTGTGGCAGGGGGGAACAACGCCAAAAAAGTTTAAGAAGAACTGAACTAGGTTAGTTTCTCCTGGTTGGCATTTTTTAGCAAAAAAGTGTGTGTATTTTCATGTTAAGCACCAACGAATAAATAAATAAATCTGACTCTAGTCGAGTCAAATGTTATGACAATTTTGATTTGCATGCAACTTAGCAACTTACTAGTTCTGATTCAAATAATATAATAATTTCTTGCACATCTTCCTCAGAAAGATGATCCAGGCCACAGCTTTCATGTGATACCATCATAGACATGGCATATAGATCATTAGCCTATTAACTGAGCCACAATACACCAACAGCTAGGGTATTACAATTAGTCAAGGCAGCTAGAAGAAGCAACATGTTTGTTTACAGTAGGCATAACCTTGTAAATTCACCGGTCTCCCTAACACATTGCTGGTTGATATTATTCTGCAGATATAGCCTACTCAGTTGCTTGCAGTAGGCTTATTGTATTCACATTTAACCGAGCAGTGGTCGAGTGGATAGAGCGTCTGCTACTGAAACGGTAGACTCGAGTTCGATTCCCGGTCGGGTCAAACCAAAGACTATAAAAATTGGTATTCACAGCTTCCCTGCTTGACGTTCAGCATTAAAAGGATAGTGTGGAGCCTTCACTGTGTGTGGTAGACAGGTGGCAGCTTGACTCGAAGACCGAAAGGTCCCTTCGCTGACTCCTGGCCAAGGCAACTTAGTAAATAAAAGTAATTACAAATTACAAAATTACGTTTACACCTTACAGTGTTTAATGATGCCAGTTAACGCTAGCCTGATTTCTAATACCAGAAAATTAATGATGCTGGTAAATTATGTTATAAGGTTGCTTGTAACTTCTGTAGCTAACAATAAACTGTAACCTAGTTCTGAGTTAAAACAGTAAGACACTTACAGACTTAGCCTACCATAGATGATGTTGTTTCTCAAACCAATTGTGGCATCTATCTATCGGTAAGTATTTTGAACTGTATAATAAATAATATTTTATGCTATGCCTTCCAACTTCCAAGTACACCAGTGAAACCATACTGCCATAGTTGTTATCATTGGGTGCTACTGCTGCAACTACCAGTACCTGGTACTTCAGACTTGTAATAAAGTTCAAGACACCTGTTGACTAGCCTTGCCTATTAACGGTGTTGATTCTGCCCACTAATCTATAGCCTACATGCTATATAAGCCCTAAATACTACATCTAGGTATTTTGAACCATACAATATTTTATTCTACACCTGCTCTTATTTTTATCCATCCCACATTGACGATTTGCGAGTTTGCGACTAAAACCACCAGCATGCTCCTACATTTACAGCCAAATGCAACTACTTAAAATGACTTTCGAGACACCACCACCAGATGGCGGTAAAAACAACAACCTTCGCGCTTTCTCGCATTGAGTGTCCAGACTAGTTGTTGTAGCGACTATGGTAATAGTAGTGAACCCAGATCTGCAGACTGATGACTGCGAGGTAGATGCTATAAAACCACTGCTTATTTCAACATCAACATGGTAGAGGTGGCACGCACATGTGTAGGCTATCCCAGTTCTACTCATTTGGCGGAGGCCTAGTGATATTTAACACGCCATTATCAAATGCTATTGTTTGCCGAGTAGCCTACTGGTACGCTTAACATTTACATTTTCTATAAACCCTCTATGTTTTAATACAAAGTTCTAATATAAACACTCCAGTATATGACGTAAAGTTAGTAGTAATTGAAGTAGGCTATACAGCCAACTGCAGGTGAAAAAAAATAAAGAGAAAAATAGCTTTCTGATGACTTTATTACATTTTCCACGGAAGGAAAAGTGAGAATTTGTGGATTAAACTGTCGAACGTGTGCTGTCTTCTGATATAGACATTCTTGATCTTGTCCAACATGGGTTGCTCAACTTCTTCAATTCTGATACCTCCAGCTTTGTCTTTTTATTCGTCGGTCGTACTGTTTCCTGATATTGTCTGCAAACCATATGGCACAGCTGGCCTCACACTAGTATGTTTTGTACATGTTACAATCAATGCTTAGTGTAGAAATCTTTGTTTAAGTTACTCATTTTATGACTAGATATTTTTGAGTTTGAAATATTGCAATCAATTTTTGAAAACAAGATATTATACAGTATCTGCGTTAAATATACATGCATTGGATTGAATATACATGCATTGAATTAAATATACATGCATTGCACATGCATTGAATTAAATATAGGCCTACATGCAATGAATTGAATACATGCATTGAACTAAATATCCATACATTGAAGCGCAA
The DNA here is from genome assembly GCA_963965965.1 of Trididemnum nubilum. NCBI lineage: Eukaryota > Metazoa > Chordata > Ascidiacea > Aplousobranchia > Didemnidae > Trididemnum > Trididemnum nubilum. The sequence continues at coordinate 26,677,338 of OZ014474.1, forward strand.
TATCACTAGCATACAAATATTTACTTTAAGTCGTAATGTCAAAATATGCTGACACACTTTTTTGACTCCATAAAAAGTTATCGATTATTCTTTACTTTTTTATTATCGATTTCCAACCCTCATTGCAAGTAATTTGTGGTTTGCCACCCGCCCCCCAATCAAAAATCGTGGCTACGCCTATGATCGACAAATGCAGCCAAGCTGACAAGTGTGCCACAATTGGAAATTGAAAAATCAGTCGTCTGCTATTTGCTGATGATTTGGTTCTGTTTTCTTCGACAGACTCTGGCCTTCAGCGCACATTAAATAATAGCTTTGCAGATGCATGTGCAAACAAGTCGTTTAACAAAATAATAAGGTTTGTGTTTGAAAATCTGCTTAAAAGGTTGGGGTCCATCATCAGTGGACGTTTGCACCGATCCCTAGCTCATGAAATTAAGGCTTTAAAATTGACTATTTTCACCAGTGGTGCCGAAACCCGGGAGGATGGGGGAATATTTGACTGAAGACCAATAACTTGACTGCATCCCCCCCAATAATTTGACTATGGTCTGCATTTGCATCCCCCTCAATAATTGAATTATGGTCTGCTTCTGAGCGCTTTCTTTTTGGTCTTCACTTGATTTTGGGGACAAAAATTCTTCAATTTTCGGAGATCTTTTTCTTTTTTTGGTCTTCGCTTGACTTCCATAGATGAAAAAAATAGTGGTCGAGCTTCATCCTCCCAATGTTGAAAAAAGGGAAAAATTGGGGTAAAATTGCAAACTATCTCCCCCAATGCTCAACATAAATCGGCGCCACTGATTTCCACGTTTAGAATTGAGTTATTTCATTTACGAGTTACGGTCTTAATTGTTTTATCACCACGATAGCGCTACGGAACGTATTTATTATTGCTGCATGCTAACGCGTAAAACTTCAAAATAACATTCGTTATCTTTAAAAACTACTGTTTTCAAATTATCATCAAAAACTTTACGAAATGCACTATCTTTAACACTTTCGCGCCAAAAAGTAATAGAAAATTTGCCAGAGCTGGACAGCGCTGTTTCGAGCTTTTAGCTCTCATCGGCAGCCCTCAGCTTCTCTAACAAGTTATTCCCCAGCTGGACAAGACTCTTGGCCGAACTGGACAAACATTAAGGGCTTGCAGAGCGGCAGAGGCTTTCTAGGAAATAAACGATCCCAGGAGTCGACCACGAAGGACGTCAAACTTGTCGGTTAGAAAATTTGCCGACCATAATTTTAGAAAATTTGTGTTCTTGGCCTTAGCCTTGACCATTCCTGTCCTTGGCCTTGAGAGGGTCTGTCCTGGAAAAGTCGGTCCTTGGTCTTGACCTCAAACGTTGTGTCCTCGACTCCACCTCTGTCTTCAACCATTTTAAATCAAGACCAGTTTTGTACGCGGATGATTCATGCTTAAAGGAAACCTGTAATGGCACTTGGAAAATATTTCAAAAATAGCGTTAATTTATTTTGAACCCAGCAGCATAAGCATGACTCTAAAAACCCGTTCGCTTTCGAAAAATCGCAAATTTAATGTTCCATTGTCTTGGTGATTATGACGACAATGAGCCTCTACTGTTTTGGTGGGTGTTCAGTTTGGCTGGGTTTTGCCATGAGAAATTGTCAGAAAAAAAAGCGAATATAGAAGCAGAAAACAGCTTGCGCGATCGGCCATATTGCTGGCGAGTACTATCAGATCAAGTACGTGTAAACAATATCGGTTTCGCGAATGTAGGCAATACTGGTATAGTGTTTTTGGGGTGGCAAACGATAGGCCTGTATCGGTAGCTTATGCTTACCCAGTAGTGGTCTTAGGAATGTGCATAGTGTGCAAATGCACAGGGCCCCCCCACTTCTGGGGGGCCCCCCCATTTGACCTATCGCGCGCAGAAAAATTTGATTATGAAAAACTGTAGCAAATTATGATAAAAAGTTTATACATTTGTTTTAAGTTTCATTACATATGTACCCCCTCCCTCAAGATGCACTTGTTCCAAGTGTTATTACACATATCCCCCTTTCCAAGACAATATTACTTTTAACTTTTAAGTCAGATTTAGTAAACAGATAATAAAAATTTACTGGTAAAGTCAACTTAGTACTCTTTTTTTTTGCTTGCTACTGTTAGGCTACTGAGGTAATATGCGTAACCAGGGGGGGCCCAGGGGCCCCCCCCAATTGAAATGCTACCCATGATAAAAATGTCACAAAAAAGACTGTTGTTTCTTCAGCTTCAGTTTCTTTTAGCATCTTTGCATACAACAGTACACCCGTACAGCAGTAATTAACAATTGTATTGAGCCAGGGGGCCCTAGCCCTCTCAATTTAATTTTTACCAACCAATTTAAATGGGCCCCCTACAATAATAATTAAAAGGGCCCCCAACAACAATATTGATCCAGGGGGCCAGGGCCCTTAATTTAATTTTTGCCAACCAATTTTAAGGGGCCCCCTACAAGAATATTTATATGGCCCTCTAATTTATATGGGCCCCCAACAATAATACTGTTTCAGGGGGCCATGGCTCCTTCAATTTAATGTTGCCAACCAATTTAAACATATAACCCGAGTGAAATTAAGCGTTTCTATCCTAAAAGTTGCTAACTGAGGTTCTCATCTAACCTTTTTATGAATGCAATGCAATAACCAGGGACGGATTTAACACATGGCACAGTGCCAGGGGCCCCGCACTCAGATAAGACTTTTTTGGTCTTCACCTGTATTTGGCACGAAAGTATTGCAAAAACCTCAAAGTGCCAGGGGCCCAACTCAATGTAAATCCGACTCGGGCAATAACATGGTTTGTAGGCATAACTATCTATTGTACATTTTTCAGTTACAATTCACCTCCACCTCGCCAGCTTTTATGCAACAAAATACTTTTGAAAAAAATTAGCTTCAGTAAGGGGAATGCTCATTGAACAAATTTTTGAATTGAGAGAGCCTAGGCCCCTGGCCGTATATGTACTCCTATAACTGGTTGTTTTCTAGACAAAACAATAATCTATAAAGAAAATAATCGACTGAATTGTTATTTACTGCTAAAATATTGCAGGAGGGAATGTACTTCACTTCCCCCTATCGGGGCGAAATCACTAATAAAATTTAACCACAAAATGCAAGATTTTAAACGTGTTTTGGACTTAAATTGCAAGCAAAAGGAGGACTGAACAACCTAATTTTTTCAATTGGGTTTCAAATTTTAAAAATCTAGTACTTTCAAATGGCTCTGAAAATGTGAAAAATGTGATCCAATGGTATTAAAACTACTTTTTTTTCCAAAAAATTACGAAAAATTGTCCAGCGGCTGGGGGCTTCGCCCCCAGACCCCCATAGCCTCGGGCGGCTGGAGGTTCCGCCCCCAGACCCCCGTCTGTGATACATTTGAATTACAGTACACATCTTTACTCAAGTACGTCTCCCAATTTACACATTTTCGCATTTTAACTAGGCTATTGGTTTAAGCTCTCTCCTTGAACGAGTTCCTAGTTACATGCCTACACAAGACCACGACTTGTGATCTTCCATTCTACGATATCTTTGCCCCACCAAAAAATTCCTCTTTCGAAGTTTCTGATGACATTATTGCCAGAGGTGGAGTCCTCGAGGACACATTTTGAAGTCCTTGGCCTCGAGGCCTCAAGTCCTCGAAAATTGGCCTGTCCTCGGCTCGAGGACAGCACTATTTTCTGGAAAGTTAAAATTTTGTGGAGTGCTTGAAAAATTTTTTGGAAAACGTTTTTTAGTGGAGATCGCTTGAAAAATTTTTGTGAAGACCTTTTTTTTTTTTTTTTGGAGATCGCCTGAAAAATTTTTGTGAAGACCTTTTTTTTTGGAGAGCACTTGCGCTTTGTGTCCTTGGTCCTTGGCCTTGGCCTCGAGCATTCCTGTCCTTGGCCTCGAGAGTGTTTGTCCTCGGAAAGGCTGTCCTTGGCCTTGGCCTCGGATTTTTTTTGTGTCCTTGGCCTTGGCCTCGAGCCTTGTGTCCTCGACTCCACCTCTGATTATTGCATGTGATTTGTGGTTTTGGCCCCCCCCCCAATCAAAAATCCTGGCTACGCCTATGACTCAGGTAGTCGTTTTTCCACTTGTTTTTTTCAACTGCTTTCAGCAACTGGCAGTAATAGGTTTTTGACTAACGTATACAGTATATCATATGCTAAGCAGTATAAAGCATTCAAACATTATTGCTAAGTACTCAAACGTATTCTGTAATAACACAAGCATACTGAAAGCAATTGCTGAAAGTTTACGTTAATTTACTGCAATTAATTGAGTTGATAATCTAGATGAGAGGAACTTATGAACAAACATTTGATTTAATTAGGGCTGCAATTGCATTGGTCTTCTGGTCTTGTTATTTATGAAATGCATTGTTGCGCTTAATTGCAAGTGCAGATAAAACATGTTAAAGTAGTGTGTAAAGAAAAGGGCCCTCCCATTTAATTTGCACAGGGCCCCCCCTTTCCTAAGGCCACCACTGTGCTTACCAGTACTGTCTGCCTAATACCGTATAGCCTACTGATACAGTAGTTTCACTCTGCCAATTTTTTGTCCATGACTTTTAACTGATGGGCGTCTTTATTTTTTTTTCTGGCCATTTTTCCATTTTTTTCCTGGCCGCCAATGCAAAGTGAACATCTAAACTTTTCAACACTAAAGGCGCTAAAGTATTTTCGAATGTTATATTTTGTTTTTCGTCAGGTTACCTTCATCGCTAGTTTTCGCTTTGCCAACATGAAATAACATAAACTACAAACCTGAAAGTGGTGTATCATATTAACGCACGCTCGAAGTAGTCGCGATGCCATTATGACGTCATAATAACCTGACTAACACGCTTATTTCAAGAGATTTCAGCACGATTACTGATTGTAGATTGATGCAAGGTCTTTTCGAAGCAGCTGACAATACTTCACCAAGTCGACGTGATCGAGATGCTGTTGTGACATCACAATGTCTTAACAGTTTTTTTCTTTTGTATCAATGCTTGCCACTAAACAGCGTTTTAGTGCTCGTATTGAATAAATGAAACTACAAACTTGAAAATTGTAAATCGATTCGAAGTAGTCGTGACTGTATTATGACATCATAATGAAGAGACAAAAATGCATATTTAGATGACTCTTAACAAAGTTATCGATCATGAATTTCATCAATGTCTTTGTCACGGTTGAAAGTTTCATGTGTCAAGTCGAAGTGGCGTCTCCTCTCCCAAGATGTTTTTGTGACGTCATAATGAATTTACGGTTTAAGTAAATTTGTAAAGTATTGATGCACAGTTGAATAATTTAATTGTGCTGGCATTCCCGAAATTAATTAACAAAACTGAAAGTCCAAAATTGACTGCAAGTAATCGGGATTCTATTGTGACGTCATAATGTTGTTTAACAAATTTCTGGTTTTAAGGGATGTTAGAACAATTTTTTATCATAAATCATGTCAAGATATTCTATTGTTGCATCTCAAAGTTGTGCACCAGCAACCGAAGTGTTCGGGATGTCGTTATGATGTCATAATAATTTAGCATTTTTCCAAAATTTATATTTATGCTTGCTGTTGAACAGCATTTTAGTGCTTGTAGTGAAGAACTTAAGTAACAAAACTTAAGGTGCTAAATCGGTTCGAAGTAGTCGGGAGAGTACTATGACGTCATAATGAGGTAAACACATTGCTTATTCCAAGTGTTACTTATATCAGTTTTTGATATTTAACTATATAATCATTCAATATGATGTCATAATACAGCCACGAGTACTTCGAACCGATTTACCAGTTTCAAGTTTTGCTGTTTCTTTTATTCAATACGAAAAATAAAACTTCGGGCAAGCATTAATACAAATTAAAAAAAAAAACTGTCAATACATTGATGAAAATTCGAAAAGATAATTACGTCAGAATTTTCTGAAATAAGCATATTTGTCACTTCATTGTGACGCCATAGTGCTGTCGCGACTGCTACTTCAAACTGATCTATCATTTTCAGGTTTGTTGTTTTGTCTATTCAATACGAGCGCTAAAAAGCTTTTTAAAGATAAGCATTATTGTAAAAAACTCTCAATGAATTGTGACGTCACCATAACGTCTCGACTCTGGATTACTTCGACTCATCGCAAAACTTTCAGCCGCAACAAAATTGCTTGCATCAATCTACATCAATAATGGCGCTGAAATCGCTAGATATTAGCGTATTTGTCAGATTGTTGTGACGTCTTACTGGAATCTCGACTACGTCGAGCATGCTTCGCACCGATACACCACTCAGGCGCGTCGCCAGCGGGAGGGAATTGCCCCCCCGATTTTTATTTTTGCCCCCCGATTTATTTCTTGTCTCCCCATCGAGATTTGAGTGCTGGTTTTTGGGAGGAAAAAGTTGCTGTTTTTGGCTGGAAAAACCGTTCAAATTTCCGATTTCGGCCAGAAAAAGCCTTTGAATTTCGGCGAAGACCCTTTTTTTTTTGGAGTTCACCTGTTTTTGGCCGGAAAAACCGTTTAAATTTCTGATTTCGGCCAGAAAAAGCCTTCGGATTTCGGCGAAGACCTTTTTTTTTTTTTTGGAGATCACCAATAACTTGCCGTCAAAACTTTGCCCCCCCGGTTTTCACCTTTGCCCCCCTGATCTCGCTAAGCTGGCGACGCCCCTGACACCACTTTCAGGTTTGTAGTTTATTTTGTTCAAAACCGACGAAGCAAAAGCTAGCGATAAAGGTAACCTACCGAAAATCAAAATATTACATTTGAAAATACTTTAGCTTCTCTAGTGTTGAAAAGTTTGGATGTTCACTTTACATTGAGTGGCGGCAACCAATCAAAAATCATGGACAATGGAATCAATGAGAGTGAAACTACTGTATCAGTAGGCTCATAGGTGGGCACTAGTCCGTTAATCGTTAATCCGTTAATAACGAAGCTAACTTTTTCATTAACTCGTTAATCCGTTAAAAAGTTTTTTCATGTTAGCGAACTAAATTAACTTCCGTTAAGTTCTGTTAACTTCCGTTAACGTTTTTATCGTTAATATCTTGCTCCATTCATTTATCGTACCGGTACAAACCAGTTTGCACTGATAACACTTGTTGCGTATTAACACGAGTTTTTTACAAGAAAGCGAAGAAAGGAACTTTTTTTGTGGCAAGTAATAACCTGCAGCTTCATAGGTCTATTAATTATCGCTAATCGCAATTTCCATAGATTTTCCGATCGCAGCTTCGTTGGTGCATTTGAACTTATTTTAATCTTGAAATGAGATTAAACAGTAAAATGTAACTTCCAAAACACAAAAAGACCACCATAGCAATAAATATTTCTTTACAATCAGCTCAGCAGCATCAATACGTGTTCTAGAAGCAAGAGAATAAAAAGAAATGTAAGTTATACGTGAAATATGAACAAATTAACGGACTTCAGTAGCATAGCCAGGGGGGGGGGCGGGGGGGCTATAACCCCCCCATTGGCATACCGACCAAAATGCAGAATGAGAAAAACACTACGTTTTTAGCACTTTTGAGATTGTTTTATGCTTTGGAGTGGACTAAATAGTGATTTAAAACATCTTTTGAAACATATATTCAGGGGGGCTAATTTGTCAAAAATAAAACTAACAAATAAATGAAAACTTTGAAAAATGGTCAAAATTAAGCAATCAAATTTGATCGCAAGTGTCAAAATGTTAAACATAGGTGTCATCAACAAATATACTATCAACTAAGGAATAGGGGGGGCTATTCAGTATTAGTTAATTACCAATCATTTATCTCAAATCTCTTTTCATTAGCCCCCCCCCCCCCCCCCCCCCGCCCAATCATTTTTCTCTATAAACTGTATACGAAATAGATTACTTCGTGTGAGGTTATTGAACTATTCGATTTTATAATTTACCAGCATCTAAACATGAGAACTAACATTTTACCTTTAGCCACCTTCCAAATAGCCCATTTATGCCATCAGTTTAATCATGTTTGCACTGCTAATTTTAATGCCACGTTTTAAAATCATTATTTTTTAATCAAAATAGCCCTAAAATGAAGCTATTTTTGCAAAAAAAAATGCAAAATTTTCAAGCGCAAAATTTTCAAATGCAAAATTTTCAAGCAAAAAAAATGCAAAACCCCGTGCCTCCGGCGGCTGGGGGCTTGCCCCCAAACCCCCAAAACAGCCCCCCCATTGCTACGCGCCTGACGGACTTTATTAACTTCCGTTAATTAAAGCTGAAATTAACGTTAACGGAGGTGTGAAGTTTGCTAACGGACTAGTGGTTAACGAAGCTAACGTTTTGCATTAACTTGCCCATCTATGAGTAGGCTATACGGTATTAGGCAGACAGTACTGGTAAGTATAAGCTGCCGATACAGGCCTATCGTTTGCCACCCCAAAAACACTATACCAGTATTGCCTACATTCGCGAAACCGATATTGTTTACACGTACTTGATCTGATAGTACTCGCCAGCAATATGGCCGATCGCGCAAGCTGTTTTCTGCTTCTATATTCGCTTTTTTTTCTGACAATTTCTCGCTCTTATGGCAAAACCCAGCCAAACTGAACACCCACCAAAACAGTAGAGGCTCATTGTCGTCATAATCACCAAGACAATGGAACATTAAATTTGCGATTTTTCGAAAGCGAATGGGTTTTTAGAGTCATGCTTATGCTGCTGGGTTCAAAATAAATTAACGCTATTTTTGAAATATTTTCCAAATGCCATTATAACCCGCCTTTAAACGTGAAACACTTAAACCCGATTTACTTGAAACTCTAAGAACCTATTTATACAGAGCGCGAAACCGACCTCGAACTACGCGTAAAACCAGGCGATTTTCCGCGCGATTTCTTGTTCCAAAAGAAAGCGGTTTTCCGCGCGAAAACCGCAATTTGTTTTGTATTAAAACTCAATCTTTTGCCAAATATGAATGATTATAATGCACGAATTATTAATTATAAAAACTGCTCGTCTGTCACGGCGAATTCCATCATATTTTAGAAGTTGTGGCCTATTACAAATTTCGATTCTGATCAATTTTGAGAATATATTAATTGACAACAACATTTAAAGAAACAATACTAATTACTGGAGAGCAATCACTTTTTTCAATTCGAGCCAAACTAAAAAAAAGATAACTTCCATTCCAATAATATAGTTTTAAGAAAACAGTACCGTATACTAACAAAATGGCAACCAGGTTTTAACAATCATACCCAGTGGATTGTACTGTTTTGTTCAATAGTCAGGATCAATAACAAAAAGCAGAGTTTAACCAAGTAAAAATAAGCTTGTGTCACTCCAATTAAAGTTAGGAAAAATTTAAGTTAAAGTTTGTGAACATTCAATAATCGTTACCTCGCCTTAAAATTTACTGGCTCTTAAATACAAAAAAAAAAGAAGATTGTTCTACATTATAGATATTTTATCCGACAGGAAAACGTTTATTTATCTGAAAAACAACGAAAGTGATATTATGAGATAATAACGCTTAAAATTTGTTTGTATTTTACCGAAAGAGCAACAACGATGTCAGCATAATCGCTTAACTTTAAATTTAGCTGGAATTAATGGGTCGAGGAAAAGAGTGGTCCACTGGTTGAAATTGATTTCGAACTCTATATGCAATGTCAAATGTTTATTGCAGTAAGTAGTTCGCCTATAAATTTTAAGAAAATTTTTTTCGATAAATTTCTATGTCCCTATAAAGGGATTATATCGTTGGATGTTCTTTGATGACGGTGCTTTCTTTGTTTGCTCATTGCTTCCTTGCTAAACAGAAATAAACTGTACTACTATACCACTACCACTATTGTATTATTATTGTATTGTATTAAAACAAAATAAACACATACAATTATCTACAAAAAAGAAAGAATTTAGGTTCTTCGCGAAAGGACCGTCTAAGGGTCTTCGAGTCAAGTAGCAACCTAAACAGAATCAGTTCCTCGCCAGCATGCGACAGACTTTCATTACAGTATGTGTTAAAAAGAAACGGAAAAAAAAACATCAAGCTTTCTACGAAATCATTTGTATTGTAGATTACGATTGGGAAAATTTCACTTTAGAATAAATTTTTGAAACATGCGTGCACTTTTTGTTTTTTTAAAACAGCAAAACTAACGGAAGATCAATAGATATCCAAAATAGAAATTTTAAGTTTTTTGAGAAAAACATTTAAGGAACAATTTTTGATTTCATTTGGTATTTTATTCCACACTGTTACTCCTGTAAACTTTATGGAATCTTGAAGCTTGTTTGTTTTAAACCGGGGTAAATAGTAAGTGTCGGAGAAGCAGCTTCTAGTGTTAAGTTTATGGATATCAGAGGTCAATGTAAAGTATTGACTAAGATTATAAGGCACATTGTTTGATCGATACTTGAACATTAAAGCAGCCATTTCATAAGTGAACAAGTCGTCTAAAGTCAATATACCACGCTTTTTAAACAGAGGAAGAACTTTTTCACGTGGATTTGATTTAGTTATAATGTTGATGATTCTATTTTGTAATTTACTAATCTTGGAAGTGTACGTTTTATAAGTACTGTACCAGATGATCAAATCGTATGTTATATGGGAATGAAATAATGCAAAAATATAGTGATAATGAAATAAAGCATAATATACTACCACTACTACTATATTATGTGACATAAGTGCGTTGAATTGTATTAGTGTTCTATTTTTCTGTATCAGTGCAGTGACGATAGTATACTTGGATACTTTGAGAACGCTGATTGGTTGAACACTAAAGCCATTGCGAACCCTGTCTAAAATTTTGCTCTTAAAGCCCGTTTATACACAGCGCTAACGCGGAAAGCGGCGCGAACACGAAAGCGGCGCGAACGCGAAAGCAGCGCGACCGCGAAAGCGGCGTTCGTGGAAGAAAGTTTAAGAAACTATAAACTCGTTTATCCTGAACGCGGACGCGAACGAAATTTAGATCGCGCAGAAAACCGCGTAGATTGACTCCAGAGCGAAATTTTAGGCGGCGTTCGCGACGGCACTTGTGTTCAAGCAATCAGCGCTCTCAATTTAGGCTACGTCACAGCTCTGATATACTTACGGACAAATAAATGTTATTTGACAAAGCTACATCATGTAATTTACGCGAGCTTCAAAATTTATCTAAAAAAATTTGGCTGAAATTTATTGACGTATACTATTTATTTGCAATAAACATTTGACATTGCATGAAGTTTGAAATTAATTTCAACTGGCCGACCGCTCGTTTTCACAACCCCTTTACTCCAGCTGAAATTAAAATTAAACGATTATGCTAACATCGTTGTTACTTTTAGGCAGGCCCGGCGCCAGGATAGCGTGACTGGGGGGGCAGAAATAAATTTTGGGGGGGCACGAGAAGTTTATTTATGTAAATTCGATGGGGGCACGAAAAGTAAAAAAAAGGTCTTCGTTTCAAAATTTTCTCAAATTCTGGTTGCTGTCTCAAAATTCTTGCAATTTTCCACGAACTCTAAAGTGAAGACTAAAAAAATAAAAAAAGGTCTTCGTTCCAAAACTTAAATGAAATCCGGTGTAAGTTCACAAAAATTACGAAAAAGCAGTTCTTGCTCACGAATTCTAGGGCGGCAAACACCAATTTGGGTGTCTTAGGCCTCGATTTGCACTCCAGTGGCCTCGAGCCTGTTAATTTCTTCGGGGCACAGTCCTCGCTTGGGGGAGGCACAAACAGTCATTTGGGGGGGCACGGCCCCGGAATTCCCCCCCGTGGCGCCGGGCCTGCTTTTATGGTAACATACAAAAAGATTTTAAGCGTTGTGATCTCGTAATATCATTTTCGTTGTTTTTGAGATAAATAAGCCTTTTCCTGTCAATTTACAATAATTGTAGTACAATCATTTTTCTCTGTGTAAGAACCAGTAAAATTTAGGACGAAGGAGACGATTATTAAATGTTCACAAACTTTATTTTTATTTATTCTTAAATTTTATTGCAGTGACACAAGCTCATTTTTGCTTGGTAAAGCATTGCTTTTTGTTGTTGATCCTGATTATTGAACAAGATAGTACAATCCACTGGCTGTGATTGTTAAAACCTGGTTACCACTTTTTGCGATATGGTTTTGTTTAAAATAATTTTGATAAAATGGATGTTATCGTTATTTTAGGTTTGTGTCTTTATTAAATTGTTCTTAAAAAAGTGCATAATAAAAAGTTAGTCTTTACTTTACAAAAATAAATAGACGTTCTATTTCGTGAAACATTAAGAGTTGTGCTCTTCTCTTACATGGCATTAAATAAAAAAAGTGCTTGCTCTCCAGTAATAATTATTGCTAGAGAGCATTTGCTTTTTTTTATTAAGTGTTGTTTTTTGATGTCGTCGTCAATTAGTACATTAAGAGTTGTGCTCTTCTCTTACATGGCATTAAATAAAAAAAGTGCTTGCTCTCCAGTAATAATTATTGCTAGAGAGCATTTGCTTTTTTTTATTAAGTGTTGTTTTTTGATGTCGTCGTCAATTAGTATATTTTCAAAATTGGTCAGGATCAAAATTCTAGATAGGTTACAACTTCTGCAATATGGAAAAATTTTCCGTGACCGACAAACCGTCTTTATAATTAACAATTCGTGCATTGTAATAATTCATATTGGCAAATGATCGAGTTTTAATGCAAAACAAAATGCGGTTTTCGCGCGGAAAACCGCTTTCTATTGGAACAGCAAATCTCGCTAACAATCGCCTGATTTTCCACGTACCGGTAGTTCGAGTTCGGTTTCGCGTTAGTGCTCTCTAGAAATCGGTCTTAAAGGCGGTGAATCATCCACCCAATTCCGGTGGTTTACAATAGCTAAAATTGAACTATAATTTTTGATAGCTTTTGTTTTGATTTTGGGGCTGCGTTTGCAAAGATATTCAACAAATACAAAACGATGTCCCCCGAAAAAAAGTTTTTGGCAACTCTGAGCTTTGATCTTCCCGCCAAAACCACAGTTCTCTAAACTATTAGGCCTACTGTAATCTTATTAAACTATTATTACTGTAATCTTATTAAACTAGCCTAACTATCTCTAAACTATTAGGCCTAATAGTTTAGAGAACTGTGGTTTTGGCGGGAAGATCAAAACTCAGAGTTGCCAAAAACTTTTTTCGGGGGACATCGTTTTGTATTTGTAGGCCTAATAGTTTAGAGATAGTTAGGCCTAATTAGACCTAAACTATTTAGAAATAAACTATCTCTAAACTACTAGGCCTACCACAGTTCTCTAAAGTATTAGGCATAGGTGGGCAAGTTAACGCAAAACGTTAGCTTCGTTAATCACTAGTCCGTTTACAAACTTCACACCTCCGTTAACGTTAATCCGTTATTTTCAGCTTTAATTAACGGAAGTTAATGAAGTCCGTTAATCCGTTAACATTTTGCGTGTAATTTTCATTTCGTTTTATTCACTCGCTTCTAGAACACGTATTGACGCTGTTAAGCTGATTGTAAGGAAATATTTATTGTTATGGTGGTCTTTTTGTGTTTTGAAAGTTACATTTTACAGTCTAATCTAATTTCAAGATAAAAACAAGTTCAATTGCACAACGAAGCTGCATGATATTAACGATAAAAATCTTAACAGAAGTCAACAGAACTTAACGGAAGTTACTTTAGTCCGTTAACAGCACTTAACGGAAGTTAATTTAGTCCGTTAACATGAAAAAACGTTTTAACGGATTAACGAGTTAATGAAAAAGTTAGCTTCGTTATTAACGGATTAACGATTAACGGACTTGTGTCCACCTATGGTATTAGGCCTACTGTGGTTTTGGCGGGAAGATCAAAGCTCAGAGTTTCCAAAAACTTTTTTTCGGGGGATATCTTTTTGTATTTGTTGAATATCTTTGCAACCGCAGTCCCAAAATTAAAACAAAAAATATCAAAAATTATAGTTCAATTTTAGCTATTGTAAACCACCGGAATTGGCTGGATGATTCACCGCCTTCAATACAAACCGCGAACGCGGAAAGCAGCGCAAAGTACGCAGAAAACCGCGAGATTTTCCACGCCAATTGGTGTTCAAACAGAAAGTGATTTTTGTGTTAAAATCGCAATCCGTTTAAAACTCGAACATTTGCCAATATATAATGCACAAATTATCAACGAAAGCTTGTCTGTCACGGCGAATTCCACCATATTACAGAAGTTGTAGCTTAGGCCCATTTAGAATTTCACATCATCATATCATATTTGTTTATCTTACCAAGTCAAGTCAAGTTTATTTTCACCATACGCTTAAAAGTGCGCAGGCAGGAAACAGCGAAAAGACCATGCGGTCATCTAGGTCAAACTGCACCTTTCAGCAATACTTAACAGTTGCAGGCATTAAATTAAGCTCGTCATTGACTAACAAGAAAGAACTCTAAATAACATTTACAAAATACCACGAACAGTGTTGCCAGCTAAATATTGGGAAAAAAGAAACTGATTTGTGCTTGATCAAAAAAAAAATTTTTTTTGAATTATATAGGCATTGGATATGGTTGAAAGCCCAACTTGCTTTGTGTTAAGGAAAGTGAGTTTGTTTTGGATTGACAACAATAAAAACCAAGTAATAATCACTTTCAAAAGAACAACACGTCGATTAATTTTGTTAAGTCTTAGAATGTTATTTGCAAAAGCGTTTCAAGATTTTAATTAACTTCTTAAAATCCCTGATAAAAGGAGAAAAGAAAAAAGCGCACTAAAAGGAAAAAGCGAAAAAAGAAAGACACAACACTACAAGACAGAACTGCCCAAATCTGGGATAGAAAAAGTAATGATAATAATTAAGTAAAGCATGTGCTTCTATACGTCTCCGATTAGCCACAAAAAAAATGTATATATATATATATATATATGTATATATATATATACTCGTTCGTTATTAAGAAAGATTATTATTGTATTTGATCAGACACGAGGCACCTATACAACATTCATATATTGTACTGTACTCCAAATTTATAGTAAAAGGGCAGCACTGTCTCTAAGCCAGCAATATTTACAAAAGTATTTACAAACTTATTCCGATAACACTTTAGTCGGTTCCCTTGCAATGTTGTGAAATTTATGGGAACTATAGTTTCTTATCAAATAGACAGTATAACATATAATTCACTTCCATAATTCAACTAACACATTTCTAAGGTAAAAGTAAGTTGAGATAAATGATTGAATTTAAACAACATTTTTGGAGTAATGCTCCAATATAACTGTTTTATAGTTATATTTGAATTTGGCAAAAGAGCACTCTTTTTGAGAAAGAGGAATAGATTCCCATTCTTTTAAACATATGTGCTGTAATCTTTTTCTCCCGAACTCGCTGTTAAATGAATGATGATAGAATCCACCAATTGATTTTTGTCTTGTATTGTGCTTGTGTATGTTATTGAGATCGATAAAGTAATTGTTAAACGATAGAGGAAGCATGTTATTTTTAAATTTAAAAATAAATTTTGCGAATTCCAGTCTGATCATGTCTTTTATTTTTAGAGTTTAAAATTTAACATATAGAGAATCGATAGAGGAATTTCGAGGAAGAAACAAACTGGCTCTGATAAATTTATTCTGCAAAACTTCCAGTTGATGAAGACACGAATTAGTAGTTCTTCCCCAATTTAATAAAGAATACATAATGACAGAATGAAACATGGAGTAGTAAATTAATTTGAGAGTGGCTAAGGGCACGTAGTGTCTTAGCTTAAAGATTAACCCACATATTTTTGAAAGTTTGTTGTTTAGTTTTTGGACTTGATTTTTCCAACTTAAATGTTCGTCTGAAAACACGCCTAGATATTTAATGCAATCACTTCTTTTAATATTCAAGTTATTCATATATAAACTAAATTTTGAGGCATTAAGGCACTTACGACTTATAATCATAAAGCAACACTTCGAGTAGTTCAACGTCAGTTTGTTATAGTACGAGCGTACATCCAGTTTTCGATTTTTTGATTTCTTCATTGACTATTATTTGTAAGGTGTCTGGATTTTGGTGTGAGATATGCAAGTTAGCATCATCCGCAAATAGAGTAGCATCAAAGTTTGATGCTTGAGGTAGGTCATTGATAAACAATAGAAAAAGAAGTGGGCCTAGGACAGAGCCCTGAGGGATTCCGTGAGTTACTTTAAAAATTTTTGAAACTTTTTGATCTACTATCGTACAAATTTTCCTATTTTCCAAGTAGGATTTCAGTAGATTCCAAATTTTTCCTCGAAAACCGTAGTGGTCTAGCTTCTTCAGCAGAATTTTGTGGTCAAGGGAATCAAAAGTCAAGGGAATTAAGGTCAAGAAATATAGCGCATGTGTAATGATTTTTGTCAAGATTGTCAAGAAATTTATCATATATCGTGGTTATTGCTAATTCGGTGGAGCTGTTTGCAGTAAATCCATATTGCTCAGGAGCTAAAATATTATATTTGCCAATAAAATCCATAATCTTGGTCTTCAATACTTTTTCGAAAACTTTGGAAAAGAGATTTAAGAGAGAGATAGGACGGAATTCACCAAGTTCTTTGGGTGCTAATATTTTGGGAATTGGAATGACTTGCCCTACTTTAAATTCATCAGGAAAGCATTCCTGCTGCAAACATTTATTGTATAATTTACGAGATGGGAGCCAACGCTACTCTAGCCATTTTTACAAATTTAGGAGAAATGCCATCCATCCCCGGAGCCGTATTATATTTAACATCGTTGATAGCAAGAGAGACTTCGCTTTCAGTAAATTCGTGCCATGTGAAACTTTGCATTATAGATTTGAAAAAAATCTTAAGTTCGGAAATGTTAGACGGATTGCTTTTCGATAAGTTTGAGCCAACTTTAGCAAAATATTCACACATACGGTTCAAAAATTCATCACTATCAGTTTCGCATGATTGTCCGTTTATTTCTAAGGAAGTGGGCAGTTTATTACGCGAGCTGTTTTTGCCCTCAATAATTTGTCTAAGTATCTCCCAAGTTTTTTTAGGGTTGGATCGGTTTTCTGTCAATAAATTATTGTAATATTGACTCTTTGCAAGAAATTTTACATGTGTAAGCTTGTTGCAGTATTTTTTGTAAAACTCAATTTTGTTTGCTTCAGAGCACTTATAACAAGATGTGAATTACTTATTTTTTGTCCTAATGGAATTCAAAATTCCTTTTGTTATTCAAGGTTTTTTATTCAATTTTTTTTCACGTCGCGACATTGGCTTTAGGGAGCATGGCTATTTAGTGTGTTTATAAACGTTTCAGTAATTCTGGACACATCTTTATTCACATCTGCGTCTTGGTTGTTTATATCACAATAGTTTTGAAATTGGCGATTTAGATCCATAATGAATTCTTCTAATTTAAAGAATTTCATACACCTTTTCATTTTTGACTTAAATTTTTTATTAACACTAAATCTGTTTAATATGATACAAGTCGGCAAGTGGTCAGATATGTGAAATAGGCATGGTTTAGCAATAATTTTTGTTTTGGTGATGTTGGAGTAGATATGATCTAATAAGGAGGGCTTGCTATATCTCGAAAACCGTATAGGCGCAGTAATTAAAAGTTTACTACCTAGCGCATTTAGCGAGTTAAAGTAATTGCTGATTTTTTGATTGTTAATTGCTAAATAGTTTATGTTTACATCCTCGCTGACTACATATCTAAGTTTTTGGTTTTCCAGTTCGGTTAACGTGTTACCTTAGGCATTTTCGAAAGCTTGAAAGTTAGTAGTTGGATGCCGGTAAATTACAGCATAAATTATACTGCCTTGATTGGTTGAAACTTCTGTCCATATATCTTCGCAGTTTGGTAAGTGAAGTAATAAATCATTTCTTAGCTTATGTTTCAAATTATGATTGATGCAAATTCCAACTCCTTCTGCGTTAGTGGAAGAGTCATTATGAAAAAAATCGAAACCTGGAATGTTCAAATTGAGACACATGTTAGAATTTATTTTCGTTTCTGATATGCTAATTACCTCTGGAGAATATTTAACTTCGGTTATGAATTCTTCGATTAAATGTTTGTTTTTAGCTAAACTTCTAGTGTTAAAGTGAACCATTAACGTTGAATTATTTTGTTTCCTCATGATATTGCTAATTTTTCTAAGAGAAAAATATTCATCATCTCTTATCCTAAATTTGGCATTGTTGTTGTTACTGTGAATAGAATTGCGTTCGCTGATACTGGTATTCATAATTTTGAATTCTAAATCGGTGATTGAAAAAAAGGGAAGCAAAGCATTGCAACATTTGTTGCATGTGCCAGTAGGATCAACTGAGTTACATGTCATTTTTTTGTTACACAAAGTCATTTTGTGGGAATTCTACGTTGCCCGAACAAACGGGCGGAATAGCAGCGCGACATTTAGCACAAGCACAAACATTTGAGAAAAACGTACAATCAATCATGATCAAGCTGCGTGGAATCGAATTACACAAGTCAGACAAACAAGAGAACGAGTTAAAACTAACTGTTTTGCTATCTGAGTCATGCTTTAACCGTGTTTGACCCTGGAAAATAAATAACTGTTGTTTCTTAATATTGAGAACTTACAGTATTTTTGCAAATTCAGTTGATAACAAATAGCAATTAAAACAATGGTTTGTTATTAACCTTTTTACCAGATAAATTTTACCTTTTTACCGGACCAAGTGAAGTCATATCACAAGAAAAAACTGCAATTTCCTCTAGGTCTATCAGCAAAGCATCGAAACATGTAATTGCTTCAAAAGCAACACACAAACTTGCAGAGTCAAAGCGATATTTAGTCACTTGGTGAGGAGACAGCGAAGGACCGAAAGGTCATCGAAGTCTACTGCCACCCCACCAAGTTAAGGTTAAAAAGCAGTTTTTAGATTTTCTCAGTCTGCTACTTTCTATGATAAAAAATTTTATGTAAAATTAAAACAAAATGTTCCAAAGATATGTACACTTTGTACAGTATATACACAAAACTCACACTCAACTTGTAAAGAAAATGCAAGGCAACATTAGAATCGTACTAACTCTAAGCATACTAAAAAATAAAAAAAATAAAACAAAAATAATACTGTAACTACACATTGGATAGAAAAAAAAATCAATAAAGTTTATAATGCTTATTTATGTTTTATATAGGATTTAAAGTGGGCAATTGTACTGGAAAAATATTTCTTGCTTTGTTTTGTATTGTTTGCCAATATGTCATCAGTACCGGTACAATTTCCAATACCAGTATATATCAACCTCAGTCAGTTACTGCAAAATATTTATAATTCAAGGGCACATCAAAATGAGAGATGACGTATTGCATAAAAGTGTGATAGATGAATGCACCAGCTCCGCCATTCAATCAATAGAATAGGTTATTGTTGAACTCAAGCATAAATATGCAACCATGTTTACTGTACTTGCTACAGCATTGCTGATAAAAAGTTGTTATTCTAGCTTTTATCGGTTTGATAGGTTGATAAAAAATGAGCTTCAACAGCTTTTTAAAATCTGTAGAAACTTCTTTTAAACTGCTTGGAATTTCATTCCAAATTTTAATTCCTGCCTATGATAGAGACTTTTGCCCTAATCTTGTTTTAGTTCTTGGAAGAAAGAAGTTGTTTTTGTGGCTCAATCTTGTCTTATGTGTATAACAGTTTTTTATTAGATTAAACTTATCTAAATTTGCAAAAGATGATACATTATTGTGAATTTTGTACATTAGCTTTGCAGTTTCCAGAGAGTAAATATCCTTGAGTTTTAAGCATTTAGCTCGATAGAACAAAGAATTAGTATGCTCTTGATGTCCACTTCCAGTTAACCATCTAATGCTTCTGTTTTGCAGAATGAAGAAAGGTGCTAATGTTGATTTTGAAGCAGTCCCCCAGCTACTTATGCAATATTATAGATGAGAGTATATTAGGCAGTGGTAAACAGATCGTAGTGTTAGCTCATCTACAAAGTGTTTTAATTGATTTAGGGCCCAAGATCCCCTTGCTACCTTTGAACATTGTTCCTTGATTTGTGTTTTCCAGTTTAGATTGTCGTCTATGAGAACACCTAGATACTTTATGTGATGTGATTGCTTGATTGGATTATTATCTATTGATACTTTGAGTTCAGGTTTATTTTGTTTTGTTGTCACTACCATAAACTCAGTTTTATTAAAGTTAATTGATAATTTATTCACCTTGAACCAATTGCTTACATTGACTAATTCATCATTAATATTTTGTTGCTGGGTTGAAACATTAGAATGGGAGAGAGTAAGATTTGTATCATCTGCAAAAAGATGAATTGTGGAATTTGAGACAAGTGGTAGATCATTGATATAAATATTAAATAACAACGGACCTAAGGTTGAGCCCTGAGGAATACCACAAATAACATCTCTTGACTTGGATTTATATTGATTTACAATTGTATACTGTTGCCGGTCAGTCAGGTAACTTGCTAGTAACTGTAATGGTAATCCTCTAATTCCATACTTTTCTAGTTTCTTGATCAGTATTGTGTGATTGATGGTATCATATGCTTTTCTTAAATCTAAGAAAATAGAACATGTAATGAGCTTTTTATCCATATTGTCAAGTAGCTTATTGTAAATATCTAAAACGGCTTCATTTGTTGAGCAATTTTTCTTAAAACCATACTGGTTTGGACTAATCAAATTATTTCTCACAAAATAATTATTCAGTTGATCAAGCAGACACTTTTCAAATAGTTTGGCAAAAGGATTTAAAATAGAAATAGGGCGATAATTACTGCATAACTCTCTTTCGCCTTTTTTGAAAATTGGAACAACTTCAGCGGTTTTTTACACTTTTGGAAAATATTCTGTTGACATGCATGCATTAAAAATGTTAGTTAGAACTGGAGCTATAATAGAGCCAGACATTTTTATATACTTTGCAGGAATTCCATTTCTTCCTGTACTTTTTGATGGATTCATAGCTCTGATGTAATTTACTACTTCTTCAACTATTGGTTCTAGAGAAAACGAATTGCAACTACTCTGAATCAAAGACGTGGCATTAAATTTGCCATCAATTATAGTTGGTGTTTTGATTGTAGATGCAAGGTTAAATCCTATCTCTGTGAAATAGTTATTGAACAAGTTACTGATGGCCTGTGGACCTTGTGCACTTTCACTTTTGGAAGCATACATTTTATTAGGAATGTTATTTTTCTTCACATTTTTCAAGTGAATAATTTTATTTATAATTTTCCAAAGCGACGAGGTGTCACGCTTATTATCATTCACTAAATTTTTAACGTAAAGTCGTTTTGCATATTCCTTAATATGAGTCAGTTTATTTCTATAGACTTTGTATTGTGACATGTATTACTATCATTTAATTTAAGGGCTCTTTTGTACAATAAATTTTTTTGCTGGATTGATTTAAGGATTTCTTTGGATAGCCATGGTTTGTTTTTTTTTTAGTTTTTTTTTAGTTTTGTTTCCTTTCTGCTTTGTTTTCGTAATGGTGCATGTATGTTTAATGTCTTATGAAAAATGTCAATAAACTTTTCAGTGTAGTTGTCAATGCATTCCTCTTTGATATCACCTAATAGCTCCATTCCTTCAGTTAATTTGTCTAGAAATTTTTCTATATCAAAATTTTTTGTATCACGAATTAGGGTGACAGTTGATTTTTCACTCTTGGGCAGGCTTAAATTAGAACACACCATTACTGGCAGGTGATCACTCACATCTTCCACCAGAATAAAACTTTTGTGTTCACCCAGTACATTGTTTGTATAAACATGATCTAAAAGAGTTGAGCTTGTAGTGGTTATTCTTGTTGGGTGTGTGATTAAGGGAATGCAGCCTGAGCTATATGTTAAATTCATAAAATCTTTTACATTGGTGTCAGAGTTACTTTTCAACAAATCTGCATTGAAGTCTCCTCCGATATAATACATCAATTTTCTACTATCCAATTTTTCAATGGTTGATTCAAAACTCTTGTAAAACTACAAGATTCGCATAGGCTAGGAAAAACTTTTGGTGGATAATCGGTACCGGCAAAGTCCAAAGCATAACAATTTTGTTAAGTCATAGAGCTCAGTCAATTTCTTATAATTTCTGTTTTGGGTGTCTGTAAATTACTCCCACAACACATTTTTTGTTATTCCCTAAATCTAGTTGAATCCACATATCTTCACAGTTAGGAATATTTAAATCCAACTCCTTACACATTGAAATTGATAAAGACTCCTTAATAAACAATCCTACTCCTCCCCAACTTGTAGTTGTGCCTTTGTGGTAAAAATGGTACCCACTTAACTTTGCATTGTATACTTTTTATCTTGTTGTCTACCTGTAAGCATTTAGCTGAGAAAAACGAATTATTTTTGTGATTAATATCAAAGTTTAGTTTGTCATCATTTCTCATTTCATTTAACAATTGCTTATCATCTAGGGTTTGAAAAGGAAACATTTCACTGTAACAATTTTGGCGGAGGTGTGGTTCAGTAGAAGAACAAAGAGTGTGAAATTTAAGGGTACCAATGACTGTGCATTTGAGGTGAATCCAACCATCACACATATATCACACTGAATAGCACGCTGGTTCCTTTTTCAAGGTCTTAAACATATTTCACATGGACATTCAACTGGCATTATCAAGCAGTCAAACAAATAAAAGATATTACACTAGTTAGACAAAAGAGCAAAATTTAGAATCAGTCACAAAATATGCAGAAAAAGTAGTTTTGAATTTAAAATGAAAACAGGTAAAATGTATCTTTCAATATACTGGTAATTATAAATTTATACAGAAAGGTACAGAAAAAAAAAAGTCAGATCTTACTATGTACACAAAATACAAAAATTATAAAGCTGAATGGGTAGGCTAGTACACTAGACTACTCAAGCCAGATTATTGAATTGCTTATGTCAATTTTATTGAATTGGATTTTAAAAAATTATTAAAAATTGTAACTGTCAATACATCCGATTCAAATTGCTTTCACACCACTCTTCTCAGAACACTTACATCTTGTAAAACTTCAACAATAACTCCTGCAATCAGTTTCAATTCATCAGAATTCTGAGGATCATGAGCGAACAACACTTTTACCAATCGTTTTGCAGCTTTCTTAGGTTTTTGAGCCGTTGTTTTGGGAGGAGCTGGCTTGTCTTCTTCAATCTTCACAAAATTATCAGGAAACATGCCTGATTTTCCCTTCAGCATTTCTTGGCAACACCCTTCTTCAATTTTCCTTACATTAGTTAAAACATCCCCAACTCTCAGAGTGTGTTCGTCGGATGCTTCAGCATCATGATGAAAAATAACAATGGCTTTTAATTTGGTCATCCTTCTTTCAGCTTTGAATAAGTTTAGATTTCCAGGTCACAGTTCAGATATATCAGATATGACTACAAATTACTATTTTGACATATCAGTAGTCTATAAAAGTAACTGTCACTTGTAGACTGGTAGGCAAGGCTTCTTCAGTGCGAGTATTAATTCTTTATTTTGTTGTCACAGATCAGTAAAATCAGAGCATGTATTAAGTGATCAGGGAAGCCATTAGGTATTAGTCCAATGTCATCATCTCATCACTGTAGATTAATCCTAATGTACAGTACAGTATGATTAATCCTTATTCAAATAGAATGTTATGTTTGATAAATGTATCAATAGGGCAGCGTTCTAAGCAAACCTGTGCAACTCCAGCATATCAAAGATGGGGATTAGGGGGCATGGCTCTCAGCCGCCGATGATCATTGGCGTTTGGGACGCAGCTCCCAGCCCCTGGGCGATTTTTGAGAATTTTCGGAAAAAATTGTTATTTTAACGGCATTTGGATCAAATTTTGGAAAGAAATTTATTTGCGCCGTTTCACAACTGACATATTAAAAAAAAAAACGTTAAAAAATGCACAAAAAAGCCAAAGTGATTGGCAAGGATCACTAAAGAATCGTTCCTTCGGTCATCGAGACAAGATGCTCCTATTCATTCAGCAGCAGATTGTCGTTGGTGCATTATTAATAAATAATATTGAGATATAATTCAAAGTACAGTAGGCACTGCTGCATTCGTCAGCTTGTTTAGTAATTAGTTAAAATAAAGAAGATTTTACAGTAGATTAAGTGAGACAAATTAAATCTTTAAATTTTTTTAAAATGCAAACAAAGGCCGAAATCACACGATCAAGTTCTTCTGTACACTTTTCTTGTATCAATCGTGTGAAAGGTCGTGCAAGTTTATGGCTCACTATTGGGGCACCTGTCGGCAGTTTTATTGCGCAGCCGTGTGAGAATGAAAATCAGAGTCTAGAAAGTCTTGCTGAGAAATAGAACCGAGCTCTATTTTGCCGGCAAGTTTTCTAAAAGCTGCTGTTCTCAACGAAGATAACTAAGCGTTTAGCCGTGCCTTTGAAAATATTTAACCGCGGATACAAAAAAAAACAACACCGAAGTCAACGCAAAAACGAATGCGTCACAATTATCAAACAATATGTAAGAAATATTACGATTTTGATTTAATCGACAATGACGTATTATTATAATAATTATAACACTGTGTTTGCTTATATTTCTTCAAAGACCTAGATGTATTACCTGCTGTTTTGTTTACAATCGCTTTTAGATTAGGCTACCCAATTCTTCCTACTTCAAACTTGTATTTTGCCTTTTCCGAATTTATTCAGAAAAGCTATTCACCAGAACTGCAGTATAGATATCAAAATGCCGTCGTAGTCAGCTCAGGAAATTGAACTTTTGATTAGAGAAATCGAAGAAATGCACTGCTTTTGGAACATGTGTAATCCCGAGTACAAGGATCATAAAAAAATCGAGATCAAATGGAGATAAGCTTTTGCTCACTATTTAGTAATCATTAAACTTTAATAAGTATTCAATGTGTGATCTGGTTTCAATCAAGATGTAGAAAATTTCCTTCTGATCGGAAAAAATTTTTCGGCCCAGTTTTCGCTAGTGCCGATATTGTGACTTTAATATTTTTTTGGTTAAAATTTGTGTCCACTGGTAAAAGAGCCTTTTGCGTTTTTAAGCAGTTAAGATAATTTTTTGCAATTTTACGCTGATTTTAGAAACCAAACAAAAACGCTTTTAGTTTTATTTGCAAATAATAAAATTTCAAGTTACCCTGACATCCTATAATTGAGCCTTCTGAAACTGCAAGTATCGGAAAGAACATACCTGGTTTATTATTGGTAGCGTCTGCTGCAGAGTTGTAAACGGGCCGACTAGTTCAGGTCCGAACCCGAAAATATAAGCCCGAACCCGAAAAGCGAAAACTAATTTGAAGCCCAAATCATGCCCGAAAAAACCCGAAAGTTAAGTTAGGTCTGAAAAATTTAGCAAAGTTGCCAAGTTCTTTTTAATTATATTTTTGTGCAGGTAAAGCAAAAAGCACGTCTCAGGCCCGAAATTTTTGTCAACTTTAGGCCCGAACCCGACCCAAAAAGCCCGGCCCGACTTACAACTCTGGTCTGCTACACCGACCCGATTTCCAACATCAAATCGCTGCTGCACCGGTCGTTTCTTTTTGCAGTTCAATTTACTATCTCTCAAGCTGGCATCGCTGCCCAAACCCTAACTCTAATCGGACGGCTTTATAGAAAAAAAAAGAATTATGTGGCAAAATTGCTCCCTTGCGCTATATATTCCAAGCATGACCAGCGCGAATCGAACCCCAGCGCTCGGTTTGGCAGGCGAGCGCGCTTTCCAGTACACTACTGGGACTTTACAGTTGATGTGTCAAAGTGATTTGAACTCGGAAACCGGCGACGGTGCTCTAGAGTCTAGACACTTACGTTTATTATTACTTGATCAATCACGCAATGCTATGCAAATTTATTGATGATAGATGATAACATAGCATGAAAAAGCTACGCTATACGCTGAAGAGTTCCACAAAAGCAAAGGTTTTTGACATTTTTCATTTATCTATTTCATTTCATTGCAGGTCGAAAAAAAATTCATAGTCTGCACACGCAATTTGCAGCTGAACCCAAATAGCTATTTATTACTATTGCATCAGCTTTTCGCTTTTGTGAACGAACAATCGACAAAGCGCATAATATTACTATTGCCGCGGCAAATTTCGAAGAAATTACTTAACAACTGCGTAGATGCTTTTACAGCGAAAAGAAAAAAATACGTGTGATAGCTTCAGCAAACTTGTTTGCTGAAAAACCCTGACCCTTCCGTCTGGCAAAAAGCTGAGCAAGTAAATTGAGCAAAAAAACTTGATCGTGTGATTCAATGCCATCGCCAGGGCAAACAAAGTGAGGGGGCACTAGCCAAAAGTGGGGGGGGGCACTAAAATTTGCTTATAAAAACTGATTTTCAAATCTTGTACGGCTACAATTACGCGCAATTTTGAAATAAGGCCGGCAGCGCTTCTTAGCTCGTTTCGTATGCATCCCATAATCGCTTGAAAAATCCATCTGCAGCAGTGAATGCTTTCAGATGTGCTGCAAGTGCAAGTATGATTTTGCTAAGAAGGGTGAACCAAAAGTTTTTTTTTTGCACAAAAACTATCGGAGTTAGCGCCCGTGCTAAACAAACTGGTACAACTCAAGCGTGTCACAGGCGGCCATAGCCACTAAATATTTAATGACTGTGGACGGGGGCCTGAGCCCCCAGCCGCTGGGCAATTTTTGTGATTTTGCAGCAAAAATATAGCAATTTTAATCACGCTTCGCACTTTTTGACGCCACATGAATCACTAAATTGGTAAAACTCAGAAGTCATTTCAAAGAATTAAATTTCTTGTCACCTTCAGCCCCCCCTTTTCAGGTCAAGTCTAAAATACACTTCAACGCTCGTATTTTGAGGTTAAATTTTTTAACTGACTTGACTAAGGGTATTATGCCCCTTCATCCTGGTTGCGCCGCTAACTGCAACCTCAAAATCTTGAATGTGCTCTAAAAATCAATACAGCTGGCCTTTGAAAAAAAATGTTTTCACGTATTGTTTCATGTCATAATCACTAACGAAGTACCGGTAACGATTCTGCAGGCTTACATGTCTCTTCCGTGACACATCCGTAAAGGCGTGTAAATAAAACGGAATATTGCGTCAGATTTATGTACAGCAGTTGGTTGCCAGCGATTTCGCTAAGAATCGAGAAAACATCTAAAAAGAATTATGTTTGAACGTAATTATTCCTTTTTCCATTATTCTCTGCTGCCTTGTCGTTGCATGATGTTCCAAAAACAGTATTTTCAGCATACCAAAATGGGAGGGGCACAAGCATCCGTTAGGGGGGGGGCACGTGCCCCCCGTAGCGACGGCACTGGTGTGATTCCGGCCCAACTCAAGGTTTTAAGTTCTTTGCTAATACCAGCACATAATTTGGCACCTTCATTTAGCTAATTTTAATTCAAAAAAACGTTATCACGGTTTATTCATTAAATTAATGTTATTAAATTCATTATTAGAGCCATTTAAAAGAAGCAAATAGCTTAGTCTCGAAAGTCAGTTGAAGAATTAATTGCCCAGTCCCTTTGGCCCTACCTCACTTACAGGTCAAGTTAAAGCACGTTTAAACGTTTGCTTTTGGATTAAACGTTTTTAGTAGCCGTTGGCAACACTGTGTCCGATTCGAACCTTAGACCTCCCGCTCGTGACGAACGCGTTAACGCTCAACCAACTGACCGGTGCCAGAGCAATTTACATTCCTGAAGTTTTGGCCCTCCCTACTGTTGGCTAAAGCAGTTTTTTAAGGATGCAGTCCATGTTTGATGCTAGTGTACAAGCAAATTTATTAGGAACTTCACTTCGAAAACGACACATTTATAGAACCACAAGATTAAGCGAATGAACAAAAAGCCCGCGACCATCACATTTACACACCTCAAAAACGGAAATAGCATGTTAAAATCTTGCCGAAATGCAAACTATGGCATGATATTTCCGTTTTGAGGGGTGCTAATGTGATGGAAATGTCAAATTTTAAGTCAAGTCCTGAAACTATTGAATTTTAAATAAAAATTTTCTCGCACATCAGATGTTAAGCTTGGTTTAGTATTCAGGCACTTTTGAATGAGAATCAAAACCTTCGAAATGAAAAAGTAACCGCTCCTAACACACTTCGACCTGTTAAAATATGAACTTGCGAGTTTTTAGGCGGGTAACCAGGAGTTGGGAGTTTAAAAAACATTTTAAGTACGACCATCAATTCCCAATTCAACACTTCACAAATCGCAGTAAAGTAATATCATAATGGTTTATATTAAATGTTATGAAAAAAGTCTGCTTTACAAATTTTAATCTTGGGCTCAGTTTACACTGCACGTAAAATCGTGAGCGAGCCTATTTTTAGTTTATTTTGGAACAGAAATTCAGTACGCCCGGCATACCACTTTACCATTGTACAAGCTGCCAGCTGGCTAAAATAATCTAAGGATACGATCGTACGCTCACGTTTTTACGCAGTGTAAAACAGGCCTAAAAGGGGGTGAAGCATCCAGCCTGAAAAATGAGAGACGAAAAAAAACAAAAACGCTGAAAAAATCATCAAATTTCAGCATTCTGTGACCTATCGTTTTCGAAATATTTGATTTTAACGTCTAAGGTATTTCTCCTGCAGTGTTACCAATAAAAAATAATTTTTAACGCTTAGGACTTCTACTAATTACTTTTCTGAGTATTTGTTTTGTAACACTGATCCATTACTGAAACCTTGAAATTATATTCGTCTAAAATACTGGTGAAAGTCACCTTATTCCGAGTTTGAGAAAAGTGAAACAATTATACTTGAATGAGATTTACTGTCACCTCTTTAAAAAGCCTAACGGCGAAACACGTGAGCATTATCTAAGAGGTTGTTTTCTGGTTTTATCTTGAGGAAAGTTTAGATTTTAACTGATAGTGATAAGACTGGAGAAATCTTTTTAACTTTAAAGCGTCTCGAAAATGATCGGTCGTTTGAAAGCTGAAATTTGGTGGAAATAAGTAGGCGATAAATTTTTATCTTCCGCACATAAGCTTAACTGGATGCTTCACACCCCATTAAAGCGACGATTTTTTGACTTGAAAATTACGGTTTCTGAAAAACTTTTTATATGAACTAAGTCGATCACTCCCTTATGCCATTAATTTTTCGATTTCTCACTTTTAAGGCAGTAATTCTATTTTTTAAACCACTTTAAATAGACAAGGGAGAAAGCATGATTTGAACGATAACAAGATTTCTGTTTTCGGTAAATTGGTTATGAAAAAAGGCTTATGAAAGCGAGGTTATCAACTTGACATTGAAGATAAAAGCGGATTTAATAAAATACTGGCTGGAAAACGTCATTACATAGGACAGAAACAGTGACAAATCGCACTTGGCAATGCGGGACTACATGCACGGATGTAAGAATTTTGTTGGAGTGTTCTGTAAGTCAGCAATTTAAATAAATATAAAATCAGCGTCGTTTCTAGGCAGCCGAACAAAAAAGTAGCAAGAGTTTGGAAGAGAATATACAGATATAATTGTCTATATTAAAAAAAAAAATGAAGGCAAAATTTCTCCATCCACGCTTGAACTACCAGGAACGAAAAGCGAAGTCGAATACATATCTTCGGCTAAATTATTCATAAAAAACAATTTTATGCATTTGATTTTAAGCCAAATTCAAATTAACTTATTTATTCGATCAATTCATCAAAAAAGAGAATTTGTATATACTAACGTAAAAAGTCGAATTTTTTCTTTTGTATTGCACAACTGCCAAAACTTGAAGAATGTGTAAAAAACTTGAATCAATTTCATTTCAACAATGATGAAACCGTTGCTGAGCTGTCGTGTCATAAAGCAATACCAAAATGGCTTTAAGAAACCAGCCTCAAAATATTAAAATCTAGTTTATATGATATTTTAGATAAAATCAATTTCGATCCAAGCGGGTCTATAAAAAAACATAACCAATACTAACACCGTAAAACTAAAAAAATCGTACTAAAACGTCTGTACAATTCTAAAATACTGCCCATTGAAACTGCAAAAGCACGCACCGAGAACAGATAAATACAAAAGCATCAAAATTACGTCACACGAAGACATCAAAGCAGTCCAGGATAGAATTTCTGGATGTTGAACATCAACTTGATCATGATTTCCATGGATGTTTCTTTACCTGTGACTTTCCGAAACCTACCGCAATAGATCAGACTTTCCTTCATGGACAAACTATCCGCGAGTAGTTTATAAATCTATTGAGTTTGGCGGAGCGGTAGCCTACGGTTACGGCGTAGGCTACTTCGGCAAAAGTGTGCACTGACGTCTTTCAATGCTAGCATGATCAATGACTTGCTAAACACTGCTGCATCATCGACGGAACGGTTTGATCCTAAGATTACTGGACAACTCCGTAAAAAGCCCTTACTGCGCGCCACCACATACTACACCAGGGGTGTCCAACTTTTTTCAGTTACGGGCTAGATTTGCTATTGCAAAATTTAGTTTGTGGTATTCTTCTTCTTCAAAAAAAAAGGTCTTCCGATGGATATTGTGGTATTCTGAAAAAAAAAAAGTCTTCAACCCATCAATTCCGATGGATTTTGTGGTGGTCTCCGAAAAAAACAAAAAAAAAGGACTCGTGTATCTCTCACAATATCGTGTCAGCACGTACGGTTTAATTAACCAACCAATGTAGAAATTTTAACGAGCCACTTTGAAACCTTTTTGGCGGGCCACAAGTGGCCCGCGTGTTGGACGCCCCTGTACTAGACTTTAATTTGCCTTAGCAACAAATAGAAAGAACCCCATTGGATGGTTACTTACAGAACTACCAACAAAAAACAAGGCTAACACAACATCTGTGCCAACAAAAATTGACAGTCCACTTTAAACTTTCTCAACGTCTCAATTGCTCAAACTTTACTATATATACCGCATCTGCACTGACTAAAATGCTGCCCGGACCAAGAAACGCGCTAGCCGAGCCATCGTAATGCTTGGAATTCCTATTGTTTGGAGAGTCGAGACAAGGCAGCGTTACTTAACCACTATCATCAAAACCATACTAATTTCATTTATCATAAAGAATTCGTGTATGTTGCAAAGTAATTTTTTTACAGCAACCGCCGGATCACAAATAGATTTCGAAAGTAAATGGGTATCAAACTTGAGTGATAAATCTGTTTTGTCCACTGTCAAGTAGTGCATATTGTTTTTCTTCGTGTGACGCAAATTTGATGCTTTTGCATGTACTTGTTCTCAGTTCGTGCTTTGCAGTTCCAATTGGCAGTAGGCTACTTTTAAAATTGTGCAAATATTTTACTTTCGTTTTAGTAGTCGCTTTTAATATTGTTACTTTACAGTGTTAGAATTAATTATGGTTTTGCTTTTGTAGAATCTCAAACAGGCAATGCTGGGATTACAAATTGGCACTGGCAAATTGAGAAGATTTTCACTGGCAAATGCTAGCTAAAAAAGAACTCTTCATGCTGCATTTAAGCTCAAACTATTGGTAACTGGCGAAGCAACAATTAAATGCACAAAAGTTGCCGACGTTACATCACGATGAATTGGAACAGGGGGGGCGTCGGCTATAAAGCCGGAAAGCTCCAAACCATTTCGACCGCTAAATGTGGCCACTGACCAGGGTCACCAAGACAGCAGTAAAGCGCACACTCACTAAGCCGAATACTGTGAATTGGGTGCGCTGAAAAGAGTAACAAAATTTTAGCAATATTACAATATTCTGCCAACGCCGTTATGAATAGTAACAGGTCGGATATGTCCTCCAACTGGCACCCATTTCCACATAAGAAAGTGGCAATATGATATGAACCAAGCACCTAGTGACAATGATGGTATTTTCCTTGCGTTAGTCATTGTTACTTCAAAAATCGCAATTGGAAAAAAAGTAATTCCACACCTGTAAAAAAATTAAGCATCTTTAAGTTCTCCAAACACTCGGGCAATTCAAGTCAACGTTAAAGCAAAATATATAACATTGGAAAATTAAGCAAAATTGTCATAACATTGGTTTAGTAAAAATATGTTGACGTTAAAATGCTACAGTATACGAAAATATTTATATATTTATTACTTCAACAGCACCGAAGTGTAACAGCACACAGTGCGCTAGTAAGTACTAATGCAAAAAAGCACCTAAGCAAAATGCTTTGTACCATCTAGAAAAATCACATTCAAGCACTTTAAACCAGTGTTTCCTTTAAAAACTAGATTTACATTAAAAAACAAAATTCAAAACACCATTGTGCTTTAATACCTCCTTGAACATTTAACTCTAATTTATCAAAAAGCAGGATGAGAAAAGTAAATTTCGTTGTCTTTTCAGCAATGAAATTGTTGATCAATTTCGCTTTACAAAAAATTATTTAATTATAGAAATATCTGCCATTAAGAACAAAAAACAACACGTTGCTGTACACTTGCTATACTGGCTTAGTCTAGTCATTTAAAACAACTGCTACAAGCGCAAATTATTTCGTTTCTGTTGTTTCCATAATAGAGAAATTAGTACAAACAGCACATGCAAAAGCGTCCAGCATTACAACTTACAGGGAACACTGGCTTAAGTGAATAGAAAACTAGAAGCAGGAAACATTCGTATTGCGATGGGAAATGATCGAAACACTAGACAATACAACAGACACACATAAGCACAAAATATACTGCCAAAAGAATGGTATTGCTACAAAGTAAAGCAGTCAGTCGAAAACGCTCAGCACAAACAAGTCGAAATGTACAAAATTTCTGCTACAATTGCTTGAAGTAAAAAGCAAAACCACTGATTCCAAGAAAATGTGCAAAGCAGCAAGTCGGTGCAGGGGTTTTGATTATGGTGAAAATTCGATATCGCTATCCAACTATTTGTGGCACATATCGCAAAAGCAAATAAAAAAAAGGGATGTAAAAATCCTCCCGAAAAATAACCATAGTTTCGAATCTTCAAATCAAAGAATCATGGCTTTTTATGCTGCATTTCTATTCTGAGCAATACAGTACAATGCATAACCCAATATAGCGAGTTCATTTAACGACTTAATTCAAACGTCGTTATAAGGACAAGTATCAGTTAATACGAAAGATATCCGAAAATTGTACATTTGCATGGCGTTTCTTGTGGTACGTAAAGACAACGTGAAACAGACTTATACCAATAAGATTGCATTGGAGGACCAATGTCCAACGTTGAGACGAATCTGAACTTCCATAAGTAATTGGCACCAATATGTCATATGATAAAGCACCATTATATCAAACAACAGTTTGTAATGACAAAAATATATAATAAAAAGAGTCAAAGTTTAAATTTCTTCAAAAACAAATACAAGTACTAGTTTTTCACCATGTTCAGCGACGCTTGGCCATGTGACGTCACAACTGTGACGTCAGAGCGGTAGTGATGCAATTGGCCAGTCTGTTGTTGATCCAATTCAGTAGCAGGTGGTTCTGTATAGCCTTCAACGGGTAGAATAGGAGGTTGACATTGCTCGGGAGGTTGCTGCGTGCTTGAAGGGATTTGTGTTGACGACGAGGAACAAGTTCCTGAGAAGACAGCGAAATACTAGAACTGCAAAAACTTTATTTTATGTATTCAATCGAGCAATTCGACTGTTACTTCTTTAGTCTTTTCACAGCGTCTCCGTTAATGCCAATACGATTCCTTCATTGGAACTTCTCGCGCGCGTAAGACCGTTGTTTTTACTCGGCCTTTTTGATAGACGAGCAGCGAAATTTATTGATTTGCTTATAACTAAAAAACGGTTTAACATAGAAAGTTGAGTTTTGGATACAATATGAATATCGATTTTGAGGAGCCTACGTCACGTGATCGTGATTTAGGAACTCTAAATTTGAAAAAAAACTGCCATTGTTGTCTCGAAAAGTTATTAATTCGCTTATAACTATAAATTTGCTGAACGTGGAACGCTGAAATTTGAACACAACTTGGGTGCAGATAGACTGTATGTAACTAAGTATGTGTATGCACACCAAGTTTGGGGGCACCCACTCACGTGATCGCGATTTTAGAGGCCGAAAATCGGCAAAATGTGGACAATTTTAAGCCGGTGTATTTCGGTAACTACGGATATTAATGAAAAACAAGTTAGTGTTTTTTGAACATACTACTTACGACCTTTAGCATGGTTATATTCATTTATTTTGCTTTGGATAAAATTTTTTATTTTTTTCGTTTTTCTATCACTATCTACTTTTAAACCACAAAACGCACATGAATCATACTGTGAGCTATTATAAATTTTAGAGCTCAACCGATATGATTTTTTCAGGCCGATACCAAGATCGACATATTAACTTACTAACTACGAAATTTTGTAACTATTTTTTAATTAACTTGACACTAAAAGCTTCACGAATTCCCCTCCAAAGACTATTGCATATACAAGTCACACTCCAGTATTATTCATAAAAAAAAACCAAAAATATAAAAATTTGGCAATCAATAGTCAAGAGCGGTCGTGCTTCCTCTCAAAAATCAGCAGTAAGGTAATTGTGCTAAGCCGATATTTTATCGGTGGTAGATAGCCGATACGATATATTGGCTTGGCCCTGACATCGGCCGATATGTATCGGCTGACCGATACATCGGTCGAGACTCAATAGATATCCAAAAGTACTGGTGCCCGTCTGAAATTAGGGGTGCCCCCAAACGGACCATCCAAAATTAAAACTTTTTTATCTTTTAAGTTTGACCAATGAAATTTTTCAGGTACGTAAATAAAAGGGAAAGATGAAATTTGACAAAATTTGGGGGCACCATAGTGAGGGAGTCCCCCTCAAACAAGGCCGACAAACTTTAAGATTTTTAATTAAAATTTAAGATTTTAAGCTAGATACATAAAATTTTCAGGGTAGGCAAACATAACAAAAGATAAAATTTGACAAAATTTGGGAATACAAAAAAGGCAGTCCCTCAAACGGGGTCGTTTAAGGGGCTACCAAAATTCAAACTTTTTAACCACTCATGTTAGACCGATAAAATTTTCAGAATAGGTAAACATATGTAAAAGATACATCATAAGCCAAAATTTGGAGGTACAATGGAGGGTCCTCCTCAAACGAGGACGTCAAAATTTAAACTTTCTAATTGTTTAAGCTGGACACATGAAATTTTCAGGATAGACAAATGTGACGAAAAGATAAAATTTGGGGTACCACAATGGGGAGATCCTCCTCAAAAGGCACTGCCAAAATTAATGGTTTTTATCCACTTAAGCTAGACGCATATAATTTTCAGAACAGGTAAATATAACAGAAAGTTGTAATATGACAAAATTCGGGGTTACCAAAATCGGGGTTTCTCAATTAGGTCCTCAAAAATTCAAACTTTCCAACCATTTAAGCTAGGTAAAAGAACGATTCAGAATAGAAAGGAAACATAAAGTTATGACTAACTTCAGTTGCCACAATTGGGTAGTCCTCCTCAAACATGTCTTTCAAAATTTGCAACCACTGAAGTTTACCGAAAAATGAAATTTTCAACATAGATAAAAAGATAACATGAAAAATTTTGGGGATGCTATGCTACAGGGATCCTCCATTAATGTTGACACCTGCCCCCATTAACTACAAAAGCTAAACAATTTAAATCTATTGGATAGGTTAATATGATTCAAAAGATTAAAGGTACCAAAATTTGGTGGACCACATTGAGGAGACCATGCCAAATGGTCCCTGTAAGGTAATCGCATTCCAATTTTGTAGTGTACAACTTATGTAAGCATTATGGTTTCCCAATTGCCATTCTTGCCAGAGAATTTACTAAATCGATCGAATTATGCAGGAAGATTTTTCTCTATGCCGTCATTTTAATACCCTCATTGGTCAACACGATCGTACTGTAAATGGACAATAATTTGTATTTTTTATCTAAAGACACATAACCCATCAAAGTTCAAGCAGATAAGACGCATTAGTTGACGGCAGGAATAGCTTGTTAGACGTCGATAATATTTTTGCGTTAATTTACTGGTATCCTATAGTTTTTAGTATCTTACTAATTAATCGTGTTTTTTAATATAGAAAGTAATTACGGGAATTTAACGCAAAATTTTGAAAGCCGTTAACCAAAAACCCGATCAAGCTAATGGAACATTATGAAATTCCAAAGCAGAGCATTTCAGACCTGATTATCAACAACCACAAACATATTTAATGCAATTATAAAGTATTTTAGTTCAGTAAAGTTAGATACTTTCGTGAAGTCCCTGGACATCGCTTGCGATGGCACATTCTATTTTTTTCTCGTACCGTGCTGCTCTTTTCAAGAAAAATATTTAACACGGGTATTAACACGTACTAGTAGAATTTGCAACGGCAGGGACTCAAACCTGCACTGCCAGTTTGAGTTCTATTCTCCTCCGTAAGTTAAGATCAACTGTAGTTTAACAGTGTTCACCTACCTTCTTCCGTGTGTGATTCAGCACTACTGGTGGATGTGATGGAATTGGGCCAAAACCTCTCGGTAGGTCGGCTGCTCTGCACCTTCGACTTCTTGGTTTTCGTCGCTCCGACTTCGTGATTGCTCGCATCTAACATTGGTTGGAGGATTCTTCTTCGGGCGTTAATGAACCTAAAATTAAAGACGGAACTTGAAAATACAGTAGTATTTCGCAAACTAATTTTCTCTTTTTTTTCAATTATTTATTTGTGGTAAATTGAATAAAACAATAAACAATTACAGCTAAGTAGCTAAAATAAAAATTTTGGCCCGGAAACAGCGAACGAAGCCACGAGGAGTTTTTGAGTCAAACAGCCACCGACTAAACATCATATCTGAAAAATGATCAAAAAGGTAAGACTAGATAAAGCATAAGTTTTAAGAACTGGTTATATAATAGTCAGGATAAACACAAAGAGAAAGCGAAAGGTTATTAACTGTCGAATAAAAATTGTTTATACAATAATTTAAACTTAGGATAGGACAATAGCTTTATGTTGGAGGGTATAGAATTCTTGAACATTTGCGTATTCGTTGCATACTATAGAGTTTGCTAAATTATAATGTTTATCAGAGGTGGAGTCGAGGACAACAGCCTCGAGGCCAAGGCCAAGAACACAAAAAAAATTCGAGGCCAAGGACAGTCTTTCCGAGGACAGACCCTCTCTAGGCCAAGGACAGGAATGCTCGAGGCCAAGGACACAGGCGCAAGTGTTCTCCAAACAAAAAAAGGTCTTCAAAACTTTTTTTCAGACGATTTTTAAAAGAGGAAAACAAAAAAGGTCTTTGCAAATTTTCCGCGAGGTTTCTGACGTTTTTCTACATAATTTTAAAAATGAACAAAACTCTACTATTGTAGGAACCGATGCAAATGCACATCACACTATATGGGGATCCTCCAATACAAACCTGAGAGGATCTGCTAGCGTACTGTGTTAGTGCAGACCCGAATTTCTGTAATAAAGGTAATAAACCAACATTCAGAACTAAAACGCGTGAAGAGGTTCTAGGCTTCACCTTAGTGAACCTGTGTGCGTGGGACCGAGTAGTAGGCTGGCATGTAAGCAACGTGCTATCATTCTCGGATCACATGTATATTAGGTTCTAGGTTAAAAGCAGAATCCAAAAACAGGCTAAAATGTTTCAAAATGTTTGTCGCACGTGCTGGAACAAGTATGTAGACGAACTCGAACAAAAATTAAATGAACGAAGTTTACCACCAATACCAGAGCCTTCCTCAAAAGAAGACATTGATGTGCTGGCAAACAAGGTTCATTCAGTTATTACTAAATCATATGAAGCTGCTTACCCTATGCAAAAGTCGCTTCGTAAGAAAGATAACATGTGGTGGAATTCAGCGCTAGCAAGCCTTCGAAAAGAGGCTCGCCGAACTTAGAGAAAAGCCATTAAAACAAAACAAAAAGAAGATTGGTAGGCTCAAAAGCTCGCCCTATCCTATTTCAAAAAAGCTGTCAGAAGAGCAAAGCGAGATTTATGGCATAGCTTTGTAGAGTGCATGAATAGTCAAACACCAACGACTCGGATGGTTAAAATTATTCGAAGGAATGAAACGGTGCGTGTTAGCAACATAATTAAATTAAACACAACGGAGAATTCACGAAGTCTCCACTAGAAACTATAAACTATCTGTTCGATATCTTATCACCGGGTTGCCAGCAGACAGAATATCATGCAACCAGGAACCATTTAGTGAACAATCCATTTATGAGATACGAAGACGCTGAAATGATAGCAAACATGTTTATTCGAGCGTATGGAAGCAGCTATTAACGAATTTCAACCATTCAAAGCTCCACAGCCAGACGGGCTCTATCTTGTACTGCTACAGAAAGATTGGAATTAACTGAAAGGATATTACCAGCATGTCATTTTTGAAGCATGCCTGAGAAACTACTATGTGCCATCGGCATGGAAAAAAGATACAGATATAATTCTCCCCAAACCCGGAAAGGAAAGCTATTTTGAAGCTAAATTCTTCCGTATGATCATTTTAACTTTTTTCCAACGGAAACGATTGGAAAGACTAATTCTGTATCATATTAATGAAGATGATAACGTTTAAACAAAGCTTTCTGAATCGCAGTACGGATTTCGCGCTGGTGTTTCTACGGAAACTGCTTTGCATGAATTTGTGTGGCGTGTAGAGCATTGACTTGTTAGAAAAAAGCCGACTCTGCTGCAAATGCCAGCTGACCGAATAAAAAAAAACAAAGGTATTTGAGAAAAATTTCGAATGTCATATTATGGATAAAAAGAATGCTATCAGATCTGAAAGCGTTCTAAATCAGAACACTGTCAAGGTTTACCCTGATGGCTCGAAACTGGATGGGAGAAAAGGTGCGAGTTTTTATGCAAAAAACCCAAACAACTCCCCAAAACAAGCATTTTTCCACCTTGGAATACACGGCACTGTCTTTCAGGCAGAAGTCTTAGCTATTCCAGAAGTTGCAAAGAACCTGCTTGGAAAAAATGCACAATCAAAGTATTGTTGTGCTGGTTGATAGCCAGACAGCTTTCAAATCAGTCATAAAATGCAGTGTAACATACATCAGTTACAGTGCTTAACTGTATTAGAAACCTACATCAGTTGGGTAAACAAAACCACGTCAGTATTGCTTGGATTCCTGCTCATCCAGGAGTACATGGTAACAAAGTGGCAGACTATCTAGCCAAATCAGGATCTAAATCAAAACTGCATGGTCTTGAACCTTTTATTACAGCCCCGTATGCCAGTTGTGTTACAACGGTTAAGGACTGATCCACAGATACGTGGAAATCTATGTGGAATAAACCAAAAGACTGCTTGAGGATGAAGGAGTCTGCAGGTTGGACGTCTTCACGACTAACAATACGTCTCCTTAACCTTAAGAGTCCTCAATTAAATAGATTAGTGCAAGTTTTAACTGGGCATTGCAATCTACAGCGGCACAAGAAAACTACAAGTCGTGCTGAGCCTTCTCTGTGTCCAAAATGTAGCCTAGAGGATGAAACACCAAATCATCATGCTGGCAATTGCAAGCTTTACCAAGATATTCGTGTTAAATATTTTGGAATCACCACAATCACTGTTCATGATGTGGTAACCAAATCTAACATTAACAAACTGGTCACGTACCTAAAGGGAGCTGGAAGGCTTTCTGAGTTCGACCAGTAAACGAACAAAACTACAGCAACTTAGCAGCTACAGTTGCAATGGGCCCAAATGAGGTCTAGGCAATGTGCAGGTTGAGTTGACCTAACAGTAGCAGATCCGCTTGCATCGCTGCCCGTTAATAATAATAATAATACATAATTTTAACGGTTCAAAAAAGAGTGCTGTCCTCGAGCCGAGAACAGGGCAATTTTCGAGGACATGAAACACCATGGCCAAGGACTTGATCTTCGAGGCCAAAGCCAAGGACTTCAAAATGTGTCCTCGAGGACTCCACCTCTGATGTTTATACAAAAGTATTGTTTCGTGACTAGCAATTGTTCCAGATTATCCCGCGATCATGTTACAATTAACTTTATGAAGTCATAATTGGCCGTAACTTTTACAATTTATTGTAACAATATGAAGATAAATGGGTCATTGTTTTTGTATTTGACATGGGTGCAAACTGCGCTGTTTGTTGCGGTAATGGTAAATATACGTCTACAAAATATTCCGCTATCATAGTTTTACATCACGAAAACCAGGAGCCTTCAAGATTTAATACTTAATTAAGTACTGCAGACCACTATTGCAAAAGTCTCGGGGATATCCCACAACACAGTGTCAGTGACAACCCAAAAAAAGAAACCTAGGGCCACGTACTACAGACTTTGGGAAAACAAAAATATTCATGTTTCGGGAGTAAATTTTGTTTCAAATTTTTATTCGAACAGATTTTAAGAAACAAAATCTAAAAGTTTGGAATAACTTTCTTCAAAAAACATTTTTCTAAAGAATTTTTTCCCTGACAAAAAGGAGATGTGATTGATGAATCACATGGTTTGTATGAAGGAGAGAAGTTGCTGAAACATGGCATGAAGATTATTGTAAGAGTGTTGAAGAGAAAAACAGAAGCATTAGTTGATTTTGATGAACCACGGTTCGGTTTCATGCCTGGAAAGACAAGACAAATTCATTTTATCGCTCAGTAATAGCACGAAGAAGAAATTTTAATCAGCATTCGCTTAAGGCGACAGGGAAGCTGTCAAAGACCTTACGGTCATCGAGTCAAGCAAATACCCTCTTGTCAGAGAGGCAATTTATGCCAGTATCATGGATGGTTTTTATTACTTCGACTGGGTGAGATGCAACATTTTGACGATTTTAAAAAAGAAATGACGACCGGTCATCAGAATGAATTTTTTCAAGTTACCAAAGCAGACATCCGCTTAATTATATCATGAAAGGAATATGCAAACTGCGTACACAAAATCTTTGATGCTAATATTTGTTCAAAGATAATGGAATGTTTTTGTAGCAAGATTTGATTTTTTTTGTGCGAGAATGCCCTAATATTTGCGGGAATGCATTCCAAATCTTGACTCCATGAAACTTAATGCACCTCTGTAATTTATTACTACGGTAACAAGGTGTGTTTAAATTGCTACAATCAGTCGACTGTCTTGTAGCGCGACTTGAGCAGTCATTAGTTTTACAGACGACATTAAAAAACAACACTAAATACTGGAGAGCAATCACTTTTGTTTATCTAATGTCATTTAAGAGAAGAGAACAACTCTTTATTTTTTGAATGCCATAACTGATTTTTTACTATGCACTGTTTTTGATAACAATTTAATAAAAACACGAGCAAAAAAAATGTTAACTTCTATTTTACAGTGCCGTATTGCATTAAAATGGTAACTAAATTTCAACAATCATAGCCAGTGGATTGTATTGTTTTGTTCAATAATTAGGATCAACAACAAAAAGCAATGTTTAACCAAGCAAAAATGAGCTTGTGTCACTCCAATAAAATTTAAAAATAACTTAAGTTAAAATTTGTGAACATTTAAAAACTGTCACCTTCGACCTACGTTTTACTGAATCTTACACAGAAAATGAAGATTGTACTGGAGTATTGATATTTAGACGGACAGGAAAAGGTTTATTTATCTGAAAAACAACGAAAGTGCTATTATGAGATAACAACGTATAATTTTTTTTTGTATTTCAATATAAGTAAGAGTAACAACAATGTTAGCATAATCGTTTAGTTTTAATTATTAGGTCGCACGGTTGAAATTAATTTCAAACTTTATGCAATGCCAAATGTTTATTGCAGCAAACAGTACGCCAACCAATGTTAAGAAAATCTGTATTTTATTGTTCTGCTGGTGTCAAGGCTAATTTCAAACATAAAAACCTTAAAAACAGCCAACGTTTCAACAGTAAACTAACTGCTTTCACCAGGGCTAAAAGATCTAAAATGAGTAAAATGCAAATAGAAGCAAAGCAATCAACAAATGACGTAATCACGTGTCACAAGAGTAAGCAATAACACTGTGTAAAAAAGCAGGTGAATGAATGAATGAATTAGGACCAAACCGGTATCTGAAATACTATGATAACAATTTCAATAAGTGAGCAAATGGAAACAAACATGAAAACCGGGTTCTAAACTCACAAAGATCAAATTTTTTACAAACGAATGATGTATTAGTTTTCCAATTTAAAGTACAAAGGTGGCAATGAAATAGATTTTCTATCATTCATAGTATTTGGAACGTTGTTAATAAAAATGATTCAGTAAATCGGCGTTTTCTATAATCAGTTTCAAATTCCAAAATTTGGCTATTGTTCCAGTCAATATCGTGGTGCAAGTTAATGGCGTGTTTGCAAAGTGCTGTGGTGTTATCTTTGATATTTGCGGGTTTTGAATAAGCGTTTCTGATATCTCCAATATGTTCTTTTTTCTGGTTTCCAATGATCGTTTAGTTTCTCCTATGTAAACCATACTACAGTCTTTGCATGGAATTTG